>JBBGZY010000414.1:3432500-4032500 GCA_037952925.1 Lithobates clamitans
AAAAAATAAGAGTAGGCAAGCTTGACTGTTAAGGCCAGATTGGAGAACATTAGATTGTCTTTAGTGATGGCTGAGCCGTTTGGGGAAAATATTATTCAGATGGGACAGATTTTTCTCGGCCAATCACTATTGTTTGCTCCGTTACAGACCAAAATCTGCAGTGCTCCCCCTCTCCACAGGCACAAATTTGCGTGCCTATAGGCTGCTTAAACAAGTGACAGCCAAAATTAAGCAGAAATATGGACTGAAAGAAGTGCATACTGGTAAAGAACAAGTCTAGGAAGGAGCAGGCCACAGAACTGAAGCTGGCCAACTTTGTGACACATTTCTAGATGTTGTATCTGCATAGGACTTATGCTGCTCTAAAAGTCACCCCTCGTTCAACGCCCCTTTGCTTATTTTGGTGTGTAAACATTTGTATATTACATATATAACAAGCTCTTCATTCCCACAGAAGAGCTGGTTCAGCTAATTTATTAGGCTCAAGCTAATAGTACTAAATCCTTGTTTTTAATTAGGTTTGGATTTCCAGGAAGACTGTTAATGGGAAAAGACTTCAAAACAGCCTGCTACAACTCCAAAAAATCCAACACCAAGGGAGTTTGTGTATATGTTGAATCAAAAATACGCCTATTGATGTATACATAGGACGTGGTATAACAAGAGGAAAAATCTGCTTGTGTTTAAATTAGTTGAAACTACGGGTTTAAAAATATGACATTCAAGAATCAGTCAACAATCACAAATGTCTAACCTGTTTATTTAGTTTGGCCTAAGAACTTGCTGTGTAGCATGGAGACAGTAATACACCCAAGGTTTGGTATAGCCCATTGGAATTGTTGCATGGAAGGATGTATTTCATTGGTCAGCCATGTGCTAATGTATACAGGCTCTCCCTCATTTACATACTGAATACAAGTCAGAAGGGTCCCTGGGGAACAGTGGACCACCATGAGGCACAGTGTGAGATTTCAGTTTAATCCATCTAATCTTTATGGAATGCAACAAACTTTGTGGATCCTTTTTATTAAATGAGAAGCAAAACCCAAAATGCTGTAATAAATGTAAGTGGAAACTTGGTTACACGTGCCTTTTTTTTTTTTTTGCTTGTATTATTAATTGATGATAAATATAAAATGATAAGAAATGTTTTAACACTTTTTTATTTGAATGGTTTAAAAAAGTGCTTCTACACAGTGTAGTGGGTCCATCTCTTTTCTGCTTTCAGTAAGGCAGATAGATATGGAGGTCTGTTATAGACAGTGTTTTTTACAAATCACATAAAATGTAGAAATACTGTATATATTCATACACAGTCATACAGGAATGCACAGCAAATTATGGCATAGATCTGTGCCTTCTGGTCGTTATTATGATAAAAGGGAAATTTCATTATCTTCCATAATCCTATTCTCCTTAAAGTGGTAATAAACCCAAACCAAAATTGTAATATATTGCAGCTTACAATCCTTTTAATATTGTGGCTGCATTTGTTTTATTTTTTTAGGCTTTATTTCTCTATTTTTATCTGGTGATCCAGACAGTAACACAACTACCTATCCTAGGGTGTTTCCACTATGGATGGAACTTCCACTCATCGGATTCCTCCCCCCCTCCGGTGTCACAGTTGGCACCTTTCAGGGGGGAGGGGGGTGCAGATACCTGTATATTACAGGTATCTGTACCCACTTCCGGCATAGATAGCCACAGAATCTGCGGTTATTTACGCCACTTCCTGTTCCCCCCCGCTGTCTGCTGGGAAACACACGGGTCCCAGAGACAGCAGGGACCAGCCGTATTGCGCTGCGCGACTCGCACATGCGCAGTAGGGAACCGGGAAGTGAAGCCGCACGGCTTGACTTCCTGATTCCCTTACCGAAGATGGAGGAGGCAGCACCCGAAGACCGAGAGACGGTTCGGCCACGGGTGCCGACATCGCGGGCGCCCTGGACAGGTAAGTGTCCATGTTTTAAAAGTCAGCAGGTGCAGTATTTGTAGCTGCTGACTTTAAAAAAAAAAAAATTCGGCGGAGCTCCGCTTTAACTAACAAATAAAAGCCAACTAGCAGATTTTGCAGCAACACATTTTTTTCTTTTTGAGATAAAAGTTTTACATAAATGAATAAAAGCTGTACATATCCGGGGAGGCACAGCTGGCAGTGTGCACGTCATTCGCCTAAGGGGACATGAATGGGGACATGGGAAGGCGAGGTGAACTTAACATTAAATAAAAAGATGTAAACAAAAAAAAAAAAGGAAAAAAACAATGCCCTATTCCAGAAGAGGAAGGGAGGAGGGGTGGAGAGGCAGAATGGTCCTCAGGAGGGTGAAGGTCTGCTTTAAGAAAGGGAATGCAACCTCCATATCTAAAAATTGCTAAGATGCAATATAATAAAGTTTTTTTTTGGTTAATACTGTTTTAGGCTGAGTTCACAAATATGCAGGTCCGGTGTTGGTGCAGAGTCCGGTGAGGTTTCCATTCAGTGGTTCAGGTGCGATTCAGGTGTGAATTTGACACGGAAATCGCACCTGAACTGGACTGAAAAACACACAGGACCCTTTATTAATTTGAACCACAACCTGGTTTGCATATATGTGAACCCAGCCTAAAGGATTGGTAAACTTTAATATATTACATATTTGCTTTAAGGTTTAAATACACCTTCATTTCAGTGTGCTGCAAATGCAAATGAGGTTACTGTCACGCAATTACATCTCTCAGTAGCAAAGAGATTTAATGGTATGTGTCTTATCTTGCACCCAAGTTTCACAGCTCTTTCACCCAAGATGATGTTGAAAACATGTAAATCTTGGGTGAAAATTGTAAACATCTTGGTTAAAGTTTTTGATAAATGGCAGCCTCAGCATTCACACAGCCATAGTTAATAACACCCGTAATCTAATATGTATATTTCCTATAACTGTCAGCACCATCTAGTGGCCATAATGTGGAATTTTTCTGATTGTAGTGTAGCAGGCATGTTGTATTGCAATTTCTACTTTTGGCCACAAGATGGAGACAGAGAGATGCTGACTGGTCCTTCCAGAAAAGCACAGTACAGACACAGAGCATACTGGGAAAAAGGGGAGTTTCAGGAAGTGCCGAGGGGATGGAAGAGAGGGAAGTACTGACAGGATACAGAGGAGAGGAGACTGCTTAAAAGAAAGGGAGATACCAAGACTCAAAAAGTCCTTTGCTGGGATGCAGTGACACTTAACAGTGAGGAAATAGGGAGTGTGTGAGGGGAAGGAACTGAGGTGCCAGAGTGAGGAGAGAGACACACATGCTGACACCAGGAACTGTGTGCCCCAACAGAGGAGGAGGGATATCCTGAAGCCTAGGAAAAGGAGAGATATGAGGACAGTGAGAGGAAAACGCTGTGAGAGGGATTTTTGGAGGGGAGAGAGACACACACACTGTCACCAGAGAGTGTGTGACCTATTATTAAGGAGGGAGAGCTGTCTGAGGAGAGCAGGCTGAGGTACCAGCATCAGGATAGAGAGAGACACACACTGACACCAGAGAGTGTGTGATCTATTATAGAGAGAGAAAGCCAAGCCTTTTCAGAGACTGCCAAAAGAGAGAGAGTGTGGTGAGGTAACTAGGCTGTGTGGTGGAACTCCACCAGAGAGAGAGAGAGAGAGAGAGAGAGAGAGAGACGTTTTTCCTGAGATGACCGGGAAGAAGATAGAGGGGAGCCAGGATCAGTGTCACCCACATGTTCCGCCACCGTTAAGCTCAGGAACCCTGATCGGTGACCCAAGCAGCACCCAGCTCAGCGGAGGCAACCCAGGCCGTTTCAGGGATCGCGATATTCATCCAGGTATCGGGTCAGTTGCTGCCTCTTCACCTTGCGAGTTTTGCTACCAGTCATCTCGATCAGCCCTCAGAAGGGGATCCAGTGCCTTACAACATCGCTAGGAGCATCAGGAGCCTGAACCAGCACCTGGGATTATTGTTGTGTCATCGCACAGAGGATTGGTGAGAGGGTGCAAACCCAACATCTTTCTTGACACCATACTGACACTGCATGCAGACATCAATTTCCCTTTTTAGTGTCACGGGATGCTTGTTTTGGAGCTGCCATCTCTAGTAGTTTGCCCTTTTAAATCCCTACCTAACGGAACATTCTAGAAGATTACTGCTCCATGCAAGCTTGTTTAAACCTACTCTTTTAAAACAAGGGCCCCACCGTTTGCTAGCAGAAGACACTAGTATTCTTCACCTCAGGACCTGCAACATTACAGAACTGTGCTTACTGTACTTGTGTAACCCTTTTCTTTTCATTGTGTGTTTGCCTCTCAAAGGTGTTTGCGGCCCAGAAGGAGCTGAGAAGTTGACAAGCCTTCTCTCCTTCCTCTCAGCATCTGTGTTAAGGGATATAGATTACTGCCTTTTCTATACCTGCAGTTGCTAAATATTGAAGGTTGTCTTTTCTAATGTATTAGTTATTTGTAGCAAGGTTTAACAGTGTTGTAAGTTTCCATATACTTTAAACTGTGCTAATATATTCAACTTGTTTATCACCACCAGGTGTGTGTCTATTTTTGGTGATAATCCACAGCCAGGATAACGGTATTTACCGCATGTGTCCTTAAATGTGTTTGCGGTAATTGTATTTAACCAAGTGTGTCAGAGGGACTGAGGCCATTCTTAGAGTTGAGGTGGAGATCAGAGAATCCACATTCACCAGTGGCTCCTTCGGGGGTGGTGCTACAGTAGTATTTCAGGAAAATACTACAATATGGCCACTGGATGGAGCTGACAATTATAGGAAATTGACATATTAGACACAGTATAGGGATTCTTTACCACTGCTGTATCAATGATGAGTCATTCACACAGCAATTTTTTATAAATAGACCCCTTAGGGTGCTTTATCCTTTGCACTTTTTTTCACAAACTGAAAAAAATAGAGGCATCTACAAACACCACCCGACAGCGAGTCTGTGAGTGTGCAATTTAACCAATGAATGATTGACATGTCATTACATTCTGATTATACAATTCAGAAATGTATCATATTTATATTATTACTGTTAGAGGACAGCTGCTGTATCTACAACATACATCTATACATGTTATTGTATAACATACATTCTATAATATCAGACCTTACAGATAAAAATGAGACATTAGATTCCTTTATTGTTAAAATCTTATATTTATATACAATTGGTTATAAAAACAAACTAATACATTCTGAAAGAAAAATGTCAACTTATCACATGATTAAAATGCAAATAACCAAAATGGATGTAAAATAAACAAAGCCATCCATAAACCAAGAGAACGTGTTAGCATAACATAGGTCAGACCAGGTTGATCCTCTCAACACTTCAGTAACATGAGCAGTAGTATGCAGTAAAGCAGTGGTCTCCAAACTGCGGACCAGGATTGAGTACAAGGTTTCCCTCCTCACACATCAATGTATCTATTTACATGCCCCCTCCTACCTCAAAGAACTCAAACCACAAAACACTACACGTCCCCTCCGCTCCAATTACTCAAACCTTCTTCATATACCCAGAACTAGACTCAGGACAATGGGAGACAGGGCCTTCTGTGCAGCTGCCCTGCGCCTGTGGAATGCCCTACCTGACTCCTCAATCTACTGACTGTTTTAAAAGAGGTCTTAAGAGATTTCTTTTTAGCAAAGCTTTTTATTCCTTTTAGATGTTTGTTTAATCGTATACACTGCTCATTTTTTCTTTTTTTCTTTTTAACCTGTAGCACTTTGAGATCTTTTGATGAAAAAGGCACTATAAATAAAATGTATTATTATTATTATTATTATTAGATGCAGCCTTTTGCTTGCCTTTATCTGGCCTTTAAGGCACTGTTCTTCCCACTTATGCAAACTGGAGTGAATGATCAGCTCAGGTTCATAGGTGGGCTCCTCATCCAGAGTGCCACATGATCAGGAGAGTGGATCAGTCCGACTATTGCAGGACACATCCCAGAAATTGCTATATACAGCGGGAAGAGCAGAAGATACTGGGATGGTGGCAACAGGTAGTTTCTCTTTTGGGGTAACCTTGAGTAGGCAGGAAGAGGAACAGGAGGAACCCCAAGCCAGGATCTGTCCAGCAGTCCAGTCAACGTATGGAGAATGGAGCCATAACCAAGGAAGACCTAATATGATAGGAGATGAAGCCTTAGGTAAGACAAGGAAGGATATCCACTCTTGGTGGAGTGTCCCTATCGACATCTTAACAGGGAGGGTCTGGAAGCGGATAGAGCCCCCTGGGAGAACAGTGCCATCAATCGCCAGCACCATCAATGGCGTTGTAAGGGCCAAAAGGGTAAGTCTCATGGAAGATGCAGTTTCCCAATCCATGAAATTGCCAGCGGCTCCAGAATCCAGATGTGCCGAGACCAAACAAGAGGAAGCGCCGACATGAAGGAATACAGAAAGGAGAAGACGAGAAGGTGAAGGTGATATCTCAGGGTCTAATACTCCACCTTCCAGATGTATTAGCCCAGATCGTTTTTCCAGACGAAGAGAACAAGTGTCACAAAATGACCTTTCACCCCACAATAGAGGCATAGGCCCAGAGTTCTGCGCCTAGCGCGTTCTTCTGGAGATAACTTGATTGATCTGGTTACATAAGGTGGTGACACCATCCAGATCAGCAGGGAGGGATCTTTCTGCTAAGTCATCCTTCACTCTATCAGAGAGGCCATGTAAAAAGGTTGCAACTAGGGCCTCATTATTCCAGCTCAATTCAGCTGTGATGATACGGAACTAAAGAGCATACTGTCCCACAGAAGCGGACTCTTGATGGAGATGTAAAAAAGAGCTAGCCCCTGAGGAGGCACAACCCGGTTCCTCGAAGATATTCCAAAAAGGTTTCAAGAAATCAGACAGGCTAGAAACCACTGGATCATTCAGTTCCCACAGAGGAGCAGCCCAGGCTAACGCCTCGCCGGACAGGAGGGATATAATATAGGCTACCTTCGCCCGATCAGACAGGAAGTTTTGGGGCTGGAGTTCAAAATGAATTGTGCACTGGCTAAGGAGTCCCCAGAGAAGCGGCCCAGAGCTGGCAGTTATAATGAATGTGTGGCTGTGACTGGTGCAATAGGTGCAGCAGCAGATAGAGGTTGAGATTGTTGAACCGGGGATGCTAATGAGGCTTGAACCTGTTCAAAATGGGAGGCCAAATCCTGAAGGAATTGCATCACCTGGGTCTGATGCGATTCCTGGGTCTCAAGTCCGCGGACTAAGCCCTGTAATGGATCATCTGCAGGAAGCGGCACGTCAGCCGGGTCCATGGCTGATCAAACTGTCAGGTCACCTGGGACCAGGTGACAGATGCACTCCGTAGGAGTCGGAAGTGCACCGCTAAGATAGTGGACCATAGGACTGACTGCTGCGGATAGTACCCAGGGAGGTTCAGGAAGCAGGTCTACTGGATCACTAACACAGATCTCAGGGACACGCCAAAAGGTCAGGGTCACAAGCAGACAGGAATAGTCGAGAACACGCCAAGGTCGGTAACAGACACAAACAAAGAGCACACGGCAAGCAGGAAACAGGAAGCCAAACACACAATGAATACACAATGGTTGATCAGCACAGCTGGTTTGCAGTGCACAGGTTAATATAGGGTTCACTGATAGGGCCTGGGGTGGAGCCATGCTTAGAGGAGAGGTTATAAAAACAGCCAGGTGAGAATGGCTGGCCTCTTAGTCTGAACACATGAGGAGAGGTAAGCTGACTGAGAAAGATTACTGCATAACCATGACATACTCAGGGCCAGATTTCCCACAGGGCCACCGAGGCCAGGCCTCGGGGCGGCAGTAGTGCAGGGGCGGCACCGCTCCTGCGGCGACTTCTCGGCTTTTGCGGCCGCCCCCCTGCACTAACATCATTCGGAGCTCTGTATGAGCAGGGCGGGGATGAGGATAAACAAGCTGTTCTGACTAGAAAGGAGAGCAGGGGGCGGAGTCTGTGGGCAGCTGCGGGAGGAGCGTCTTCTCCCCCAGGCAGCAAGACTTGTATGGGGTGGAGATCAAGGATAGCTATTCCCCTCTAACTCCGGCGCTCCACAGCCTCTGGCATCCTGTCACAGTGACACAGTGAGAGCGTGGAAAGCCAGCTAGCTTGTGCAGGAGTCGCGCTGTGTTCGGTCTCCACTGTCTTCCTAACCCCTCCCTCACTGCACTGCTTGTCCAATCCAGTACTCCGCCTCCCATTTGTGCCCACCCACACTCCAGCCACATGCATGCAATGCACTGTACTGTGCTGTGAGAGGAGTTCTGTTTTCAAACAATAGCTGCCACAGCCCTGGGGGAGACCAGCCTGAATGGGAGAGCATAATTGGTGAGTGAGACCCCCAGAATAACCCCCCTCTCTGTTCCCACCCCTTTGTGCTATGCACCTTCTCCCCCCCCCTGTCTTCCTCATGATCATCACCTTCTCTCTCTCTCTCTCTCTCCCCTAGGCTAGAGCCTAGCCTGCCTGTATACTGTCCTAGCCTGCCTGTATACCATCCTAGCCTGCCTGTATACCATCCTAGCCTGCCTGTATACCGTCCTAGCCTGCCTGTATATCGTCCTAGCCTGCCTGTGTATCGTCCTAGCCTGCCTGTGTATCGTCCTAGCCTGCCTGTGTATCGTCCTAGCCTGCCTGTATATCGTCCTAGCCTGCCTGTATATCGTCCTAGCCTGCCTGTATATCGTCCTAGCCTACCTGTATACCGTCCTAGCCTGCCTGTATACCATCCTAGCCTGCCTGTATACTGTCCTAGCCTGCCTGTATACCGTCCTAGCCTGCCTGTATACCGTCCTGGCCTGCCTGTATACCATCCTAGCCTGCCTGTATATCGTCCTAGCCTGCCTGTATACCGTCCTAGCCTGCCTGTATACCGTCCTGGCCTGCCTGTATACCGTCCTGGCCTGCCTGTATACCGTCCTAGCCTGCCTGTATATTGTCCTGGCCTGCCTGTATACCATCCTAGCCTGCCTGTATATCGTCCTAGCCTGCCTGTATACCGTCCTAGCCTGCCTGTAGACCGTCCTAGCCTGCCTGTATACCGTCCTAGCCTGCCTGTATATCGTCCTAGCCTGCCTGTATATCGTCCTAGCCTGTCTGTATATCGTCCTAGCCTGTCTGTATACCGTCCTGGCCTGCCTGTATACTGTCCTAGCCTGCCTGTATATTGTCCTGGCCTGCCTGTATACCGTTCTAGCCTGCCTGTATACCTGTATATAGAGGGGGGTGTATATAGAGATGATAGATGGGTGTATATAGAGATGATAGAGGGATGTATATAGAGACAATAGAGGGGTGTATATAGAGACGATAGAGGGGAGTATATAGAGACGATAGAGGGGTGTATATAGAGATGATAGGGGGAGTATATAGAGATGATAGAGGGGGGAGTATATAGTGGAGATATGTTTTTAATTGATCTATTGTAGCAGTCATCGATAAAGGACGAGAATGATGGTGTGTGTGTGTGTGTGTGTGTGGGGGGGGGGCGGCATTGAAGGACCCGGCCTTGGGCGGCAAAGGGAGTAAATCGGGGCCTGGACAGACTCGTGTATATGAGAGGGGTCTTTTCCTACGATATCTTGTTTGATGAGCATCTGTAAGAAGGATGATATTCAGTTACATAATACCTTGGCTGTGTTTTATAGTACTGAAATACATGGATATCTAATGCATTTTGTTATAATGTTTGTTCATGCTGATTATTATACACGGTTGAGGAGAATAGTGGTCCTACATATGGAAAAATACAAGACTGCTCCTGAAGTGTTGAGAGGACAAACCTGGTCTAACCTATGTTATGCTAAAATGTTTCTTGGTTTGTGGACAGTTTTGTTTCTTTTACATCCATTTTGGTTGTCTTCATTGTAATCATGTGATGAGTTGAGATCTTTCTTTGAGATTTTATTAGTTTGTTTTTTAACCAATTGTGTAAAACAATATAATTATATAACTGTCTCATTATGTACAGTGGGTATAGAAAAGAATCACCCCCCCCCCCCGTAAAATAATCACATTTTGCTGCTTTGCATCCTGAAATGAAGACAGTCACAGTTTTTGTTTTATCCAGCTGTATTTACCCAGTGCAACTTATAACATCAAAGTGAAAGATATAACACCAACATGTCAGGAAAAAAATTCAAAAACAGAATTACTGAGTTGGTAAAAGGATCACCCCCTTGTGCCAGTACTTTGTTGAACCACCTTTTGCTTTAATTACAGTCCTTAGTCTGTTGGGATATGTCTCTACTAACTTTGCACATCTAGACTTTGCAATATTTGCCCACTATTCTTTGCAGAACTATTCAAGTTCAGTTAAATTTGATGGTGACTGTGGACTGCAGTCTTCAAGTCATTCTACAGATTTCCAATGGGGTTTAAGTCTCGTCTCTGACTAGGCCATGCAAGGACATTCACCTTTTTCTCCTTCAACCACTGTGTGGTCATTTTTGCTGTGTGCTTTGGGTCATTGTCATGTTGGAAGGTAAACCTTCCCATTGACAACTTTCTGGCAGAGGGCAGCAGATTTTCTCAAGAATTTTATGTTATTTTGCCTCACCCATTTTTCCTTCTATCCTGTCAAGTGCTCCAATCCCTGCTGCAGAGAAGCACCCCCATAACAGGATATTACCACCTCCATGCTTTACTGTAGGAGTGGTGTTATTTGGATGGCAAGCTGTATTGGATTTCTGCCAGACATATCATTTGGTGTTGAGGCCAAAAAATTAAATTTTAGTCTCATCTGATCATAACACCTTTTTCATGTGGCCTCAGAATCTTCAAGGTGTGTTTTGGCAAAGCTCAATTGTGATTGCATGTGGCATTTCTTGAGGAGTGGCTTTTATCTTGCAACCTTCCCATACAAGCCACATTTGTGGAGTATTTGTGATATTGTTATCACATGTTCACAATGACCACTCCTTTTCATAAAGTCTTGCAACTGCTTCAGAGTTGCTGTAGGCCTCTTGGTAGCCTCTCTGACCAGTTTCCTCCTGGCTCTTTCATCCAGTACTGAGTGACGTCTTGATCCAGGAAGGTCTGTGTTGAAACAAAAACCTTCTACTTCTTACTAATAGACTTCACTTTTCTTCTAGACATTGATAAAGCCTTTGACATTTTTTGTATCCATCTTCTGACTTGTGCCTGTCCACAACTTTATCCCGGAGATCTTTTGACAGTGCCTTGCCATCCCTACTTGATTGTTGGGTGCAGTTGCACTACCAGGGACTGAAATGCTCCAGGAAAGCTCTTTTCATGCTGAGCTTATCAAAATGACCACAGCTGATTACAGTTGAAAGTGCAAAGGCTTTGTGTGACATTAAAATGTGATTAGCTACACCTGATTGAGTTTACAAGTCATTTTTATATAGGGAAGTGATCCTTATTTCAACTCAGTGATTCTGGTTTTGATTTTTTTTTTTATTGTTTTAAGATGTTTTCTGGCATGTTGGTGTTATATATGTCATTTGGATGTTATAAGAGTAAATACAGCAGAAATAAACAAAAACCGTGTCTGTCTCAATTTCAGGCTGCAAAGCATCAAAATGTGATTATTTTAAAGGTGGGTGATTCTTTTCTATATTCACTGTATATATAAAGCCAGATATTTTAAAGAATCAGGGTTTGGTTTTCAGGGGGGCCCAGCAGTCATGTAGTACACAGAGGAAAAAGCCGGGCTGTCAATAACGTTTGTGGAAGGAATGATGGAGCGGGATGATGCCAGGATGGCTTGGGAGGAGGATCAGTAGGAATAGACAGGGAGAAACAAACGGGGGACTCACCTCTTCATACACCAACCACACTCTGGACAGGAAGACTAGTGAGTGAGGAACATGAGCTGTGTATGGTTTGGGATATTTATCACTTTTCATGGTGGTTATCACTATGGGGGATATTCATGTGGGTGGCAGGGAACGACATTGGGCAGTCAGTAAAATTTGAAAGAGGGGAACACTGAGTGGGGTGATGCTGGTGACAACAGAGGGTGGCAGAGAGGAGGAAGGAGGACTGCACCGATCTCACATTGGGAAGAAAGACTGGTGAGTGCAGCGACATCTCCAACCCATTGCTTGGGACTAATCACTATGGGAGAGGATGAGAGGAAGCAGAGCCTAGAGGAAAGGGCAGACAATGTTTGGGGTAGATATATATGTAACTGGGATAGGGCTGCAACAGGTGTTGGGACACTCCAGGAGGTATGCAGAAGGCAGCCAGGAGGGGATGTTTGCAGTGAATTCTGGGAATGTCTGCCTAATTAGCATCTGGTTTGGTATTAAACCACTATAGGTATAGCATGCTGTGTACATTGGCAGTGCTCTATCAGCCTGATCTATGATAACTGCAGGTAGGTGTAATGTTACCGTATATTGTATCAGGCACTGCCAGGTTGTCAGTGACAGTTTTAAAGAATGCCTTTCACTAAGGAAAATCAGTACTGTGAGATATGTGTGGGCTGCCATTGCTAAACTTCTAAATACTGTTTAGCCCAGGGCTGCCAATAAGGGAGAAGGAAAGTTCAATCAGGTATGTATGGGACCCTATAATTTTAAATAAGAGCCCTGCCTGTGCTACATAGTTATTGGTAGATCTGTAGACTGTAAATTGTATTATGATCTCTAAACGTGCAGGCTTTTATCTATAGAGAGGGGGAACTGTGGGTTCTGGACTGTCATAAACTAAACCAATAGTGATTGGCTAGTTAAGTCCATCCTGGCTGTTCCATGCCCGTCCAAACAGCCTTGGCTATTAAAGGAGGGTCTACAGTCATACAAATATTCCCTAATCTGACTGTAAATGGATGGATGTCCTCTGATGTCTGCAGACACCCTAACACTTACACAAGACAGTGATGGATGAACATAGACTGTGACAGGCACCAACTGGATAAACAATCTGTAATCATTAGATATATCATTTGCATTAATGAATGACAATTATTTATGAAACATGGTACACAGACACTTCACAGACCATAATATACAGTATTTCACAAAAGTGAGTACACCCCTCACATTTTTGTAAATATTTTATTTTATCTTTTCATGTGACAACACTGAAGAAATTACACTTTGCTACAATGTAAAGTACTGTAGTGAGTGTACAGCTTGTATAACAGTGTAAATGTGCTGTCACCTCAAAATAACTCAACACACAGCCATTAATGTCAAAACCGCTGGCAACAAAAGTGAGTACACCCCTAAGTGAAAATGTTCAAATTGGGCCCAAAGTGTCATTATTTTGTGTGGCCACCATTATTTTCCAGCACTGCCTTAACCCTCTTGGGCATGGAGTTCACCATCGCTTCACAGGTTGCCACTGGAGTCCTCTGCCACTCCTCCATGACGACATCACGGAGCTGGTGGATGTAAGAGACCTTGTGCTCCTCCACCTTCTGTTTGAGGATGCCCTACAGATGCTCAATAGGGTTTAGGTCTGGAGACATGCTTGGCCAGTCCATCCCCTTTACCCTCAGCTTCTTTAGCAAGGCAGTGGTCGTCTTGGAGGTGCGTTTGGGGTCATTATCCTGTTGGAATACTGCCCTGCGGCCCAGTCTCTGAAGGGAGGTGATCATGCTCTGCTTCAGTATGTCACAGTACATGTTGATATTCATGGTTCCCTCAATGAACTGTAGCTCCCCAGTGCTGGCAGCACTCATGCAGCCCCAGACCATGACACTCCCACCACCATGCTTGACTGCAGGCAAGACACACTTGTCTTTTTACTCCTCACCTGGTTGCCACCACACACGCTTGACACCATTTGAACCAAATACGTTTATCTTGGTCTCATCAGACCACAGGATATGTTTTCAGTAAGCCATGTCCTTAGTCTGCTTGTCTTTAGCAAACTGCTTGCGGACTTTCTTGTGCATCATCTTTAGAAGAGACTTCCTTCTGGGACAACAGCCATGCAGACCAATTTGATGCAGTGTGTGGCATATGATCTGAGCACTGACAGGCTGACCCCCCACCCCTTCAACCTCTGCAGCAATGCTGGCAGCACTCACATGTCTATTACCCAAAGACAACCTCTGGATATGACGCTGAGCACCTACACTCAACGTCCTTGGTCGACCATGGCGAGGCCTGTTCTGAGTGGAACCTGTCCTGTTAAACCGCTGTATGATCTTAGTAACCGTGCTGCAGCTCAGTTTCAGGGTCTTGGCAAACTTCTTATAGCCGCGGCCATCTTTATGTAGAGCAACATTGCTTTTTTCAGATCCTCAAAGAGTTTTTTGCAATGAGGTGTTGAACTTCCAGTGACCAGTATTAGAGAGTGATAACACCAAATTTAACACACCTGCTCCCCATTCACACCTGAGACATTGTAACACTAACGAGTCACATGACATCCGGGAGGAAAAATGGCTAATTGGGCCCAATTTGGATATTTTCACTTAGGGGTGTACTCACTTTTGTTGCCAGCAGTTTAGACATTAATGGCTGTGTGTTGAGTTATTTTGAGGGGACAGCAAATTTACACTCTTATACAAACTGTACACTTACTACTTTACATTGTAGCAAAGTGTAATTTCTTCAGTGTTGTCACATGAAAAGGTAAAATAAAATATTTACAAAAATGTGAAGGGTGTACTCACTTTTGTGAGATACTGTAATATACTGTACACATCTGATGCTTGGAAGTCATTCCAGGTCTGGCTGGGCACACGCAGGCAATGTCATACTTCCACACTCATTCTATGGCAGAACTTGGAGTGTACTTGGCAATAATATCGCAATCGTTGCAAAGTAACTGCGGTATGGAATTGTAATCATTTCTCCTCACAGCTTCCCGGTATGTCAGGAATTTCTCACAGTATAAAACCTCATATTCTGAAGTAGAGCAGGAATACATTTACACAAATTACCTCCAGTTCAACTTTACACTTGCAGGAATCAATTATTGCATAGAGCGAGAAATATTAATCATTCAGTGCAAACTGCAGGTGGCTGCAAAAATATTCCTAACTAAAAATATGTACACGGAAATGTTCTGAATTTCTTATTCTATGTAATTATGCAATATTATTATATATATTGTGATTAAAGTTGAATTCCCAGCAGATATAAGAAAACTGCAATTAATGTTTTTTTTTATGTAATTATGGAATGATATATGTACTGTATTTTGATTAAAACTCCAGGTAGATATATGAAAACTAAATGAATGCACTTACATATTCACGCAAAATATTAGCCCTGCGGGTTCAAAATATTTGTGGTCCCACAGAATTTATGAGCAAATTAGCTCAGGAATTGTGAAACATTGTCATATGGAAGTACAGATGTACCCTGAATAAATCAGAATTAAGGGTCTTTCTGCTGGGCATTATAAAAAACTCCAGCACATCTACAACACACCTCTCAGACTTTCTAATTAAGCATGTAGCAATGTACTACTCTGCCCAGGGCACAAGAAAATGTAAGAAAATATAGGAACCAATAGGTTCCAAACCTGCGCAAACCAGTAATCAAAAAACAAACAAACCACAATAAAGAGCTGCATGTTGTAAAGTGTAAAAAACACCTATAACGTGAAAAAGAAACAAAGGAACCGTGCTCTTATATCATCAATTACATATCATTAATCACCATAGTGAATAAACAAATAAATCTTCATTTAAATCATAAAAATTGGGAAGTCCATGTATAGATCCCACACAGGAATTAACGTCCTCAGTGAGTATAGGAAAGGTTCCTCTCCACTAGCATACAGACGCACAATGCACTCACCAGACTTAATTGACCCCTATTACATGGAGTCAAATTGTGCATATTGGAAATTCCAAGATGTCATACATGAGGCCACAGAAATTAATCCAAACCGCTGCTGTCATCCATTCAATATATATATATAAATAGCATCTTCAAAACTCCAGTGTTGCCATATAAAGAGGGAAAGGATACTCTCATGGTGCAGTATTTTGAATCATTTATTTAAAAAGGAAGTTGTATTGCACTTACATCAAGAAGACAGGGATCAGCATGTATTGTATAGGAATCGCCGGTTAGCGCCCCACCTGCGTTCCAGCTGACCGGAAATTACGTATCTCAACACAACCTTCTGTAATTTCCAGTCAGCTGGAATGCAGGTGGAGCGCTAACTGGCGATTCCTATACAATACATGCTGATCCCTGTCTTTTTGATGTAAGTGCAATACCATTTCCTTTTTAAATAAATGATTCGAAATACTGCACTATGAGAGAATCCTTTCCCTCTTTATATGGCAACACTGAAGTTTTGAAGATGCTATTTTTATATATATATATATATATATATATATATATATATATATATATATTAAATGGATGACAGGAGCAGTTTGGATCCATTCCTGTGACCTCATGTATGACATCCTATTTAAAAAAAAAAAAACAGACTTTACAATCACTTTAATCTACAAACTAATACCATATGCAATTAGCAATGTGACTTAAGGTAGATATTAAGGCAAAAAACATATTTCTTATTTTATTTTCAATATAGTAAACAAGTAGCTCAGGGACAGGACTCAGGAGGGCAAGGAATTAGAATGGGGAGGCACACACATGATACTCACACTGACAGAGACAGCAGTGTGCAGCAGCACAGATGATGATGACACCTCACCAACACGTCCCCTCCTGAGTCACAGTGACAGTCTTTCTCCACACCAGGTGATCCCTTCAGTCCACTCCAGTCTAAACAACACTGACAGTGCCCACTCCCAGCTTGCCTTGTTCCCATCCCCCAGACCCGCACACAAGGCTCTGGTCGCTCCGCTCAGCTCCCTTGCACCATGACATCACACGACACGCTCAGGCACTGCCGATGCTGCCTGAACACACTGTAATAGGCACCTGGATGGTCTTGGCCGGATTTGAGCATCACAGTCTTATTTTTAACTGCCATCCTTTTCCTGTCACTGGTATTTACTGGCTGGACAAAAGTGCCCATCTTTTTTTAACAGAAAATTTTTATTAGACAAATAAGCATTACAATACAAAAGAATATAGTACATGACGTAAAATAAGAATATAGACAGGAGAAACCACCTTCATCCGGTAGCCATAATTTAGCAAATATTCCAGCAGTGTAAGTGTCATAGGCATCACTTATCAATACACATTAGTGCACTATAACATTAGAAAAACCTCATAAACATTACATAGATATCCAATATTCAAGTGGGCCGGGTGAGAGGGGAGGGGCGAAGAAAAGGGGGGGAGATGCAGCAAAGCAAGCAATAATCAGGATAAGTAAAGGAATTGTGGGGGGGGGGGAGTGCAGGAAGGGGAGGAGGGGGAGGGAGGAACAAGTTACGAGGGGGAAGGTATGAGATAGAGAATAATTGCTAGTGTGATTCAAGTCATATTTAGGGGGAAAGGGGGTTCAGAGCCACCAGAGACATCTATCCAAGAGGACCAGATTTTATCAAACTTCCCTGGGCATTGTCTACTTTCATAGGTCACTCTATACAGAGGAAGTACCGAGGTCACCGACCTCCTCCACGAGGTCAGAGTGGGAGGCTCCTCTAGTTTCCATCTCAGTAAAATTTCACGTCTAGCATAATATAATGAGAAGGTAAGGCACAGTGCAGAATATCTGTCTCCCTCAACATCCTCCAAATGGCTGAGTAGTAGTATTTGAGGGTCAACCTGTATATTTAATCCTGTAACACTGCTAAGTGTAGAGGCCACTGCCTTCCAAAAGGGTCGGATTTTGGGACAAGACCAGACCATGTGCCAGAAGGTACCCACCTCCTGCCTGCATCTCTGACAGTTAGGGTCTCTTTGATGGTAAATGCGCGCCAGTCTCTGTGGGGTGAAATACGCCCTGTGTAGGAACTTAAATTGTATGAACCTATCTTTTGCTGCAATCATGGAAGGAATGTATAAAATTAAACACTCCTTCCATTCCTCTTCGTCAAGAGATGGAATATCCATCCTCCATTTTTCCCAGGTTTTGGCTAGTTTAGTGTCATATTCTACCGTGAGATATAAATATAATGTCGAGAGAGGCTTCCCCATCACACTGGAGATCAGGACACGCTCAATAGAGTCCGACTCCAAAGTGAGGGGGGCAGGGAATTGGGCCTCGAAGGCGTGCTTCAACTGCCAGTATCTAAACTGAAAAGAGAATGGAAGAGCATATGTTTGCCTCAGGACCTGGAAAGTCATAATCTTACCATCCTGAACTATGCGCTTTAAGGTAATAATTCCCTTTTTTGCCCACAGAGAAGGGTCTGGAATACTATAGAAGTGAGAGAGCATAGGGTTACCCCACAGGGGCATGTATGGTGAAATGTGATTGGGTTTCCCATATATCTTCCTAGCCTCCTGCCAGACCCTCACTGTGGTTCGCATCAGAATTGTCATAGCTGAACTGGCCCTAAGTCCACGAAATGACAGGTTGCTCAGGGCTGCAAAGGAGCCCAGGATGGCTGCTTCTAGAGTGACCGCTGGATTCTGTGCGGGCTGGGAGAACCACCATCGTACCGTGACCAGGACTGCTGCCCAATAGTAAAGTTGAAAGTTTGGGAGTGCCAATCCCCCCCCAAAAGTGGGAGATATAATATCTGTTTGGCCACCCTGGGGGGCCTCCCAGCCCAGACAAAGGATATCAGCAGACTCTCCAACCTTCGGAAAAAAGGTCTGGGAATGTGTGTGGGGGTATTACGGAAGAAGTATAAGTATTTGGGAAGATAAATCATTTTTAGGAGATTAACTCTGCCCACAGGGGTCAACGAGAGGGAACGCCATGCAGCATATTTAGCCGCTAGATGCGTCATGAGTGGTCTCAAATTGTTTTCCATATAGTCCTGTACTTTACAACTAATTTTAATCCCCAGGTATTTAAAATCATCTACCCATTTGAGCTGTGGATGTGGCACTCTAGGGATCGAGGGATGGAGCAGGAAAAGAACTGATTTGTCCCAATTAATACGAATCCCCGAGTAACGACTGAATCAGTTGATTAGTTCCAGTGCAGTCTGTAAAGAGGATGATGCATCATCCGCATACAGTGACAGCTTTTCCTCAATTGGGCCTACCTGAAGTCCCCTTACACCAGGATCCGCTCTCAGCAATATAGCCAGGGGCTCCATTGCCAGAGCAAATAGACATGGAGAGAGGGGACAACCCTGTCTCGTGCCCCGGGTTAATTGAAACTTACCCAAAAGGCAACCGTTGGTACGGATTCTAGCTGAAGGGCCATGGTATAACATGCGAAGCCAGTTTGTGAAGCCTGGACCAAACCAGAATCGCGAGAGCACTTCCCATAAGTAACCCCACTCGACGGAATCAAAAGCCTTCTCCGCGTCGAGTGAGGCCACCATTCCCATTGTTGTATCATCTGCTCTGTCAAGAAGGCGTCTGATATTAATATCCGTGCCTCTTTCGGGCATGAAGCCCGTTTGGTCCCTGTGGACAAGGGCAGTAATGACTAAATTAAGCCTATTGGCCAAAACTTTCGCGAATATTATTGCATCCACATTTAGTAGGGATATGGGGCAATATGAGGAACATAATGTGGGGTCTTTTCCCGGTTTGGGGATCACGACAATGATCGCTTCACTCATCGTGTCAGGAAGTTTCTCGAGGCGCGACGATGCAGAGAAGAGACTATGGAGTTTATCAACTAGTTCTGTAGCATACTGCTTGTAAAACTCCACTGGGATGCCATTGGGTCCCAGAGTTTTTCCTGTCTGCATTGATTTAAGCGCTTGGATTATCTCCAAAGATGTGATAGGGGCGTCAAGTTTGTTGCGATATGTTTCGGTAAGGGTCGGAATGTCAATATCAGCTAAATATGCCGTCAGGTCCTCCTTACTGTAATCTGCCCTAGAGGTGTAAAGGGATTTGTAAAATTCTGTGAAACAGCAATTAATCCTTTCCGGGGTATGAGTCAGCTGTCCCGAGGAGTCCCTCATATGCGAGATGTTCATCCCTCCTGCCTGTTCTCTGGAGAGCCAGGCCAACAGCTTCCCCGATCTCTCCCTTTGCTCAAAGATCCGTTGGGACTGTACTAGCATTTTCTTCTGGGTAAGAGAGGTAGAGTAAGGCGAACAAACTCCTTATTCCTAAGCTGTAAATGTGAGTAGTGTAGGGGATCTCGAGTGCGAACAAAAAGGACCCTTAGCGCTAATCGCCTCCCTCTCAGCCTCTATCAAGTCTGCCCTGCGTTCCCTGCGAACTCTGGCAATGATGGTCTGGTAGTGTCCCCTCGTCGTGGCCTTGAAGGCATCCCACGCAACTGTGGGCTCCGCCGAACCACCATTGACCGCCCATTAGCCAGTCAATTCAGTTCTGCATTGAGCGTCCACAGCAGTGTCGGAGATCCAAAATCTAGATAGCCTCCATAACCTGTCAACGGAGCCCAGGGAGAGGTCTAGTGACAAGAACAAGGTTGCATGGTCTGAAATTTCCCTAGGCAATATTTGTATGTCCGTGACCCTTGGAAGGACCAGGCTCCCAGCAAAGACCAGGTCTATGCGGGAGAATGTTCTATAGGAGGCCGAATGACATGTAAACGCCCGGGCCTGGGGGTGTCTCCACTTCCAAACATCAGTCAGGCCGTAGGTATCTGCCCATTCAGCCAACCCAGGACAATGATGTCCCGCAGCTATCAGCCTGTCCAGATCTGGGTCAGGGACTAGATTGAAATCACCCAGGATAATAGCGTTGTCAGAGGCAAATTCGGCCATCTTGCTGGTGATTTGATTTAGCACCAGCAAGGAAGCCGAAGGGGGTAAATATAAGCCCACAATGGTCCACATCAGAGAGTGAATCTTAGCGTGAATGATGACATACCTACCGTCCGGGTCCAGGGCCAAATCCAGGAGACGGAAAGGAAGAGATTTCAACAGCAGAACACTAACACCCCTGGAAAAACTGGAATGCGTGGAGTGGTAGTGGTAGCCCACCCATGGTTTTTTAAGGGCGAGTACCCTGCTCTCTATGAGGTGTGTTTCTTGGAGCACACATATATGTGGGTTATGGGTTCTAATGAATTGGAACACCAGTGAGCATTTGACCGGGGAGTTTACCCCCTGGTATTCCATGAAAGGATGTTAAGTGTGGACATGGGCTCTAGGGGTGATAAAAATATCAGGATCGGTATAGATCTCGGCTCCTAAACTGGACCTCCGGACCCAAAACGGACACATCTGAAAACAATGCAATGCTGATAAATCAATTATTTTAGTACATTGGTAGAACAAAAACAAAACCAAACTAAAAACATTTATAAGGACCCCATAACTGAGGTAAAGTAAACTGAGTAAACTGGCCCCGTTAGGGGAACTTTCCCCAACCCCCCCAAACTGAGGCGGGTATTCATCCCAAACTCTGTCAGCTCGCCGGCTGCAACAGGGGGTCCGTGGAAGAGGCAAGCTTAGCCCCCCGAAACTTCTTGGGGGGGCAAGCAGCAGTTCAAGCAGCTTTCCAAGTGTGAGATTACCGCTAATTTAATATAGCAAGCTGTAAGGGACTAAGATTCAAAAGGAGAAAGAAAAACCGTAGTCTTTCCCCACAGTGAAAGCGATCCAGCAATTGGTGGGCATACATAACATGAGCTCCAAGGCTCCAGGAGGGGAGCAAGCAAGTATAGAGGAACGGCATATCCCAACAGTCTCCTGACCATGTCCTTTGTCAGGGACACCAACTTAAATGTCACCGGCAGGGGTGGTTAACCACCACCATTAAATCTGCACATACCCTGGATGTAAACGGGACACAAAAGGTGCAACAAAGATAGTTCATTCATGGGGGATTTTATGTGGAAACTCAGGCCTGGGCCGAGAGTAATTTGGGCAAAAATTGAAGGGTGTCATGTGGCACATACCGTGTAGTCGATCAGCGGATCTGTTTTAGCGAATCCAGCCAGGTACATGCCTCTCTAGGTGTGCTGAAGAATCGGGTGGTCTCACCGTCCTGAACTCTTAGACGGGCAGGAAAGAGTACGCTGTAGCGGATGTTGCGCGTTCTCAATGCCGCTTTAACTTGGTCGAAGGATTTTCTGAGCTTCTGGGTCTCCACCGAATAGTCGGGGAAAATCATCAACTTAGCATTTTGGTATCGGAGGTCCCCAACACTTCTAGAGGCATGGAGGACTTCGTCTCTGTCCCTGAAGTTAAGGAGAAGGAGAATGAAGGTGCGGGGGGGAGATCCAGGAGGCCCCGGTTTAGGCGGTACACGGTGCGCTCTTTCCACCGTGTAGTGAGGCGACCAACGGGCCTCAGGTAGAAGGTCATGTAGCATATCCTCTATGAAGGAGGTAAGGTTGTTTCCTTCTGCTCCCTCAGGTAGGCTGACAATACAGAGGTTATTGCGACGATTTCTATTTTCGGCATCTTCGGCTCTGTACTCCAGGGCCTTTACTTTGGTTTGAAGGGTGCGGAGTGTTGCTCCGTGTTCTGCCGTTGTGTCTTCATTGTTACTCAATCTTTGCTCCGTCTCTGTGACTCTCGACCTGAGTTTGTCTATGTCTTGGCGGATTAGGCCCATATCCAACTGAACAGCCTCAATTTTCGTAGTTAATGCAGATTGGCAAGTGGCAATGGCCGCCATGACGTCCGCCAGCCAGGGGGGTCGGGACTTGTCCGAGTCCATGGGGCTCTTTTGTGAGAGTCTGTGGGCACTTCGGGTAATGCGAACCTCCGCACAGGGGTCGGTGGGCGTGTGAGGAGTATCTGGCTGTGGTGGAAAAGTCAATTTTTTGCCCCCTTTACTATACTTTGCATTGGATATCCTGCGCCTCATTCAGATGTCTGGGGCCCCCCTCTTGGCTTTAGAGTATAGACAACTTGGGGAGCTTGTCAGTGAGTCCAGGGGTTGTCTGGGAAAAAATCCTGTGCAGAATATGGCCCCCAGGTAGTCCTCCCCCTCACCTGCTAACTCTGGAGTGCTGCAACTGTCCACTTCAGACGTCCAGGGCCCTTCAGGGATGGTCGCTCTCACCGCAGCCTGTCTCAGCTAGGAGGTCTAAAATAGGGGTGCTCCGATCTGTCTCCCGATCCTCAGCCAGTGTCCCCCGAGCCGCACAGAGCACCCACTTCCGGGCGGAGATCATGTAGTGCCTCCAGTCTGGTCCGGAGCCTCCGGGCCGCCCGGAAAGGCCGCGACTAGTAGCTCGTGGGGGGGGATTCGTCCCAGATTCGGACTATTACCTCCTAAGGCCAGGTGTCTCTTCCCTTGTCCACGGCTTGGGCTGGGCGGGGAGCCTCTTCCTCCAGAAGAGAGCGCACGAGAAGCCTCCGTCCCACCCGGGGGCCCGCCAGGAAAGGCCGCGGCTGCAGCCTAGCTGCACGAGGTAAGCCTGAAGACGTCCAGCGGAACGCCGATCGTGGCCTCAGGGCCGAATTCACTCACCCCCCTCAGCAGCCGGTAAACCTGATCACCTTCTTGGTTTGCAGGGGTGGATTTCAGCATTTTTTATCCACTCTGGATCCGGATAATAAGGAAGGAGAAGTGGAGCTCTCTAAAAAAACAGCCGCTCACAGAGCCATCTTGGCCACTCCCCCAAAGTGCCCATCTTTTACTGGCTGCCCGTAAAAGTACTGATGGTTGGCAACACTGAGCGGTATATAAAATGCACATTTTATCTTTCAAAAAGTATTTCCCAGTGCTAAACCTTTCATCCAATTTCTAAATTGCTGCATTTGTAAGTTTCAAAAGCCAGTATAAAGGAATAGTAGTGGTAGGAAAAAAGTACGTGTGGGTTTAAAGCGGAACTTCACCCTCTCAGTTAACACTGACTATTTTTAAACCTTATGCTGCTAGCATTGGAAAATAAATTGAAAAGTATATAATATTTACTTGTTTAAAACATTTATTTAGTTACTTCCTGGTTTCCATGCCTAGGCAAATGATGTCATACATCCCAAGAGTCTTCAGGAGGAGAGGAGGGCTTTTCATAGCTAAGCACACCCTTTTGCCTGCATGCCTGAGCTAAGGGCAGAAGAATTCCAGGAAGCAAATGTTACATGAATCTTCTGCCCTTACTCAAAATGGCCATGGCCATAAATGCTAGGGGGTGTTTCCTCAGCAAAGGTGCGTATGCTTTTGTAGCGCCCTGCTCCTGTTGATCAGGCGCTTGCATGTAAATTCAGGGGGTTATCTGTTCTGTACACAGTTCAGATTTAATCTGTGGCTAAATTAGCTTCTGTTCCAGCATTGGCTGTGTTGCATGTAGTTCCACACTGTTGTCTGTAGGTGTTGTTGTCACCACAGACCAGTGTTGGAAGAGCAACAAGCTGAAGTGTGTTGTGTGCTCTTCTTTCTTGGAAACAGCCCAGTGAGGATGGCCCACCGCTGTGCATTCTGGGAGAGGCAGATGCCATTCTGGCCCTCCTGGCCTAAGGTATGTGACAACTTCTTTCCTGTCTCGGGACCATGCTGGTCCGAGGCTATGTTACTTCAAGTAGGCCCAGAAGTCGCCTGGGACTTGTTGGTTCAGAGGTGGTCCTGTGCTGTCTATCCTGCGGGAAGAAGCCAAGCAATTGAAAGATCCAGGGGAGGACTCATCTTGGAGAGGACCGTGCATAAGGCTGGTATCTCAAGAAGAGCCTGGTGACTTAGTTGGAGGATGCATCCTAACTAATCTACCGCACAGTACTGCCGGGTCGGCTTAAAGGTTCTGGTACTGTGTTGCTGTTCATCTAATACTACATCCTGTGGCAGAGGATCGTACAACCATTTTGTTCTTCTCAAGTCTATGGCAGAGACTTTTCATCCGTGTGCCATTCCGGCTGCTAGGTCAGTGAGAGGGACCTATCCGGGTGGGCAAAGATCTGTAGACTGAAAGTGTGTTTGTCTTCAGGATCTATAACTCTTCAGTGATCTGCATAAGGCATTTGAACTCTCCTGCAACTCCCTTTCTACCTCTTTACTGCTACTTCCTAAAAAGTTTTGCAATAAAGCATTGGAAACAGAACAAAGTGACTGGTGCATACATTGGTGGGCGTAAGGCCTAATACAGACTCTAAGTCCCGTGTGGAAATACAGGTAAGGGGGTGACGGCAAAGACCCAAATAAATCAGCTGCTCCTTCGGGGGTAAGCACTGCATGTGGGGGCGTCATCCGGGATTATTTGCCGTTACCTCTCGCAACTCTGAGAAGTATTTCGCCGAGAGTCTGTGCTAAAAGAGGTCTTTCTGGACTTTGTCACTTCTCCAGGAAAAAGAAGGGTTAAAGTGCAAGATACTACTGAGAGGATCAGAGTGCGGCCATGTCCTCTTTTTCGTTGATGCCGTCAGCCATGGGGTCCAAGATGTTCTCTACAAGCACCGCTGCAGGTGCTATGCTAATGGGAACCCTGCTGACGGATAACGGCATCCGCTTGAAGCCACAGGGGCGGTTCGTGTTGTACACAGTTGGAGATATTGAAGGGCTGGGCATGCTTTGCCACAAGTGTGAGGGACTGGCCATACATCTCCGTTCATTTGTTCGATGTTTGCAGTGCGGAGAATACTTATTCGCTGTGGAGCAACCTACAATGCCGCCCTGTGCTTACCGAGTGGACTGGACTACAGGGATCGCTACGGCGGAAACTACTGCCATTACTGCTGGAGAACAACAGGCCCTTGTCCCATCTGCTACTGTGAGTGTTCCTGAGGGAGATCTCGCTGTTACTGCTTCATCGGCGGACATCACCCTTACTTCTGCTTCCATTACACCTGTTCCCGCTGCACCTGTCCAAAGGAAGGTGGGATATGTGAAGGCTTCCCACGGTCGCGGTCGAGGCTTACCCCAAAGTCTACCTGAACCGGAGCCGGAGGAGAGCATGGATCCGGAAAAGTCCACGACAGGAACGGGTGAGAGATCAAGGGGGAACATATCTGGGACTGTCTGTAAATATTTGCCTGCAGAGGAGTTGAGAGACTCGGAGATAGATTCTCTGTCAGAAATCTCCGGTGATGATGATTTGTTTGAGACAATGTCACAGGAATTGTTGTGGGCCCAGGGTGAAGATATTGCTTCTGCCTTTACTTTCTCAGACTAGATAGCCATGGATTCTGGGAAGACATCACCTAGTGTGGAGCCACACAGCACTTTCAAAGAGACATTGTCTAAAGTTACTAGTTTGTTTGAGTCTGAACCGATGCCCATCGGATCTATGGTACGCAAATCTCCAAATTCTTGTGTGCCTCCTGGTCTGGGAAAAACCAGAGCTTTACCTGGACTTGCCCGATTACAAAGAGTGCTCACCAAACGAGTTGCCACAGAGTATGGTCTGGAATTTCCTTACGTTACTCAAGAAGTTATGCAGGAAATTGAGGCCAATCGAGAGCAGTGGTACCGTGAAGCCTTTCTGGGACTATTTGTGTGTGCTAAAACCTTTCGGGAGAGCTGGTTATTCTGCTATCATGGATGAATGGTTCAATAGGTGTTTGCTACATTGGAATTACGGTCGGCATATCTATGTTGACAAAGTAGTCATTTGTAGACCTGGAAAAGATGACATTGTTTATTTCATCACCACTGTGGATAAACAAGGGAAGAAACTGACTCTGCCAGATCCCCGGTTCTATTGGTGATTATGCAAAGGGACTGTTGTTTCTATTTTGTCAAAGAAAAGAGAACTCTGGGGTATATAGTTAGATAGTGTCAGGGTTGGTGAGAACTTCGTGGTCAAGAGGTTTTATATATCTTAGCATTTCTATACCCAAAGACTCTTTGTTATGTCAGATTTCTGCCGCTAAATGGTGGGATTCGCCCAGAGATAGGGATGGACTTTTAAGTTACTTTTGGTTCATTTTACGTTTAAAGGAAAATGTGTGGAAGAAAGTTTCATTCTCTTGGGAGTGAGGCTTTGCTCCTAAATTAATGAGTAACATTGTTATGTGATTTCTGTATGTGTAACCTTGTTTTTCAGGTAACAAAAGATCTTCTATCAAGCTGCTAGCATGGGGGCGGTTAGATAGATAGTGAGGTTGCTGTAACATGACTGATGTGAATATACTGTTGATTAATGTTTGAAATTGTAACATTCTTCCTTACTGTCTTTCTTCTTTCCCATCCAAGTTTGGCTTCAGATACCTACTCTCAGACTGAGAGTCATTTTTTCTTTTGCAGACGTTGAGGACACCGTCTTTTGTAGTGGGGGGAGTATGTAGCGCCCTGCTCCTGTTGATCAGGCGCTTGCATGTAAATTTAGGGGGTTATCTGTTCTGTACACAGTTCAGATTTATTCTGTGGCTAATTAGCTTCTGTTCCAGCATTGGCTGTGTTGCATGTAGTTCCACACTGTTGTCTGTAGGTGTCGTTGTCACCACAGACCAGTGTTGGAAGAGCAACAAGCTGAAGTGTATTGAGTGCTCTTCTTTCTTGGAAACAGCCCAGTGAGGATGGCCCACCGCTGTGCATTCTTCTTCACTCTCTTGCCTTCTGGCCCTCCTGGCCTAAGGTATGTGACAACTTCTTTCCTGTCTCGGGACCACGCTGGTCCGAGGCTATGTTACTTCAAGTAGGCCCAGAAGTCGCCTGGGACTTGTTGGTTCAGAGGTGGTCCTGTGCTGTCTATCCTGCGGGAAAAAACCAAGCAATTGAAAGATCCAGGGGAGGACTTATCTTGGAGAGGACCGTGCGTAAGGCTGGTATCTCAAGAAGAGCCTGGTGACTTAGTTGGAGGATGCATCCTAACTAATCTACCGCACAGTACTGCCGGGTCGGCTTAAAGGTTCTGGTACTGTGTTGCTGTTCATCTAATACTACATCCTGTGGCAGAGGATCGTACAACCATTTTGTTCTTCTCAAGTCTGTGGCTGAGACTTTTCATCCGTGAGCCATTCCGGCTGCTAGGTCAGTGAGAGAGACCTATCCGGGTGGGAAAAGATCTGTAGACTGAAAGTGTGTTTGCCTGGTCAGTTAAACTGCTCAGTGATCTGCATAAGGTATTTGAACTCTCCTGCAACTCCCTTTCTACCTCTTTACTGCTACTTCCTAAAAAAAGTTTTGCAAAAAAGCATTGGAAACAGAACAAAGTGACTGGTGCATACATTGGTGGGCGTAAGGCCTAATACAGACTCTAAGTCCCGTGTCTGGTGGAAATACAGGTAAGGAGGTGACGGCAAAGACCCAAATAAATCAGCCGCTCCTTCGGGGGTAAGCGCTACACTTTGAATATTAAAAATTAATTAAAAAGCATTTTTGATTTATGGTGCTCAGATGCAGTGAAGTTCCTCATTCTCACCTCAAAAAGTTGGGAGGTATGTGTATATCACATTGATAAATACTGAACTGCATTCATTTAGTTATTTTTAAAGTGGTTGTAAACCCCCCCAAAAATATTTTTTTTCTTAAAAAAACCTGCAAGACAAAGGCATAATGAGCTAGTATGCATAGCATACTAGCTCATTATGTATTACTTATCTTAGGTCGAAGCACCCGCAGCGGTCCTCGTTCACAGCTCTGGCTGGCGACATCACTCCCGGAGTTACTTCCGGGTATCGCGGGCTCTGGCGATGTGATTGGTGGGAGCCGCGATGACATTACTCCCCTGCATGCGTGTGGGAGCCGCCGGTAACAGCACAGACGTATGTGCCATTGCTTCAGTTTGCTTCTGTGCCGATGACGTCAGCACATGCAAATACAGGGATATCTCCTAAACCGTTCAGGTTTAGGAGATATCCAGGGTAGCTACAGGTAAGCCTTATTATAGGCTTATCTGTAGCAAAAAGTGTGTTGTAAGGGGTTACAACCACTTTAACTGAAGTTTTCAAAGAAGTACTGAAACTGCTAATTTTCTGGCAATGTTTACTGTGCAGCGTTAATTAAAAACGGAAAAGCATTTTCTATATTGTTTCAATCTGTGTTAAAACATGGCGAGCAAACTTCTCGTGTGGCAGCTACTTTAGTGTAAATAATGTGATAAATAAAATAAATGGAAATGAATACTTAAGCAAAGAAAATACATCTGGGAGATGTCAGGGAGGAACAGACAGGAGGAAACAAGCTACATTTAACGTTAAGCATAATCAACTTGTCTTGCCTAAGAGAGCAATATGTGAAACTGCATTGAGAAATTAGCCCAGGCTTTGATTTTCTGTTACTTATTATGCTCACATATCCGACTTGCTTATATGCTGTGCATTCATCTGTCACAATATCTCTGTTTTCTGATTTGCAGGCTTGCTCTATACTGACCCAGCATTTCTGGAGGCACTGTATGTTCCCTCTGACTGATGAGGGCGATGATTCAATGTGGCATGAGCATGCACAAGCTGGGCCATGCCTGCCAGCAGAGTGCGAGTCTTCTTATAGGCAGCAATGCACCACTCTGGAAAATCTACAATCAGCTCCCTGACTAGCTCTTATCACCCTTCACTGTGAACCTTTCACTTCCCATACTGGAGGAAGGTCAGATATAATCTAAATTTGTAGCACAATGTTGTTTCAAAATGAGAAGCTGCTGACAGTGCTAAACTTAGCCATTTAACCACTTCAGCCCTGGAAGGTTTTACCCACTTCCTGACCAGGCCATTTTTTTGCGATACGGCGCTGCGTTGCTTTAACTGACAATTGCACGGTTGTGTGACGCTGTACCCAAATAAAATTCATGTCCTTTTTTCCCCACAAATAGAGCTTTCTTTTGGTGATATTTGATTACCTCTACGGTTTTTATTTTTTGCGCTATAAACAAAAAAAGAGCAGCATATTTGCATAAAAAACAATATTTCTTGCATTCTGCTATAAAATATTCCCAATAAAAAAATTAAAAAATCAAATTTCTTCATCAGTTTAGGCCACTATGTATTCTGCAATATATGTTTGGTAAAAAATCCCAATAAGCTTATATTGATTGGTTTGTGCAAAAGTTATTGCGTCTACAAACTATGGGTTAGATTTATGGCATTTTTATTTTATTTTTTACTAGGAATGGCGGCGATCAGTGATTTTTAGTGGGACTGCAACCTTGTGGTGGACAAATCTGACCCAAATTACACTTTTTGGGGGCCAGTGACACCAGTGGCCAGTGTCACAATCATGTATGTGATTTTAGGCAGCCGGGCCGTCCTGACGCAGTATATGTACGTTGGCCGGTCCGGAAGCGGTTAAAATCGAACTTTGGTAATTTATACATTTTTTTTTTTTTTAAAGTCAGCAGCTACAAATACTGTAACTGCTGACTCTAAATAAACAGGTACTTACCAATCCTGGAGTCTAATGATGTCTTTATCCGGGCCGCTTGATCAACAGTCTTCGGGTCCCTGGCCACTGCGCATGTCTGAGATGTGCTGGGCTTGTAGACTGGTAAACGCAGCCTCCTTTTTTTTTTTAATCAAAAAGGGTTTTTATTGAACAGATTAAATAACTTCCAATGCACAAGCTATAACGTTTGAATAATGAGAGTTACATATTCAGGTTAACGTTGCAGTAGCTACCCATCAAGACATAGCATACACTTCCACACTTCCACATTGCTCCCTCGTGAACATAGGTCCCTTCATACACGCATCAAATATATAGCCTAATCCAGAGGTGGCTCTAGGCTTTGTGAGGCCTTAGGGAAAACCTAGACATGAGACCCCACTCACGCCCATAATGGGAAAAATAATTCAAGCGATATAAACATTAACTCTATAAATTGCATATATTAAGAGCTTTAGGGCTCATTTACACTTGCTTCAGCTTCAACACACATTAACGGCTAGTTTACACTTGCTTCAAAACAAGGCTTTGGACGGGCTTTGTTAAAGCTCTCTTAACGCCAGTCAAAGCTCCTGTCACTAAATTAAATGGTTAGCTTACAGTCCTGTTTATACCTGCTTTTGCTTTGCTTTGTTTCGGCTTTGCTTCAAAATTTATACCCCATGTAGCTTTAGTGGTGCATCAAAGCATCTTCAAAGCCTCCATAGAAGTCTAGGTTACATAGTTACATAGTTAGTCAGGTTGAAAAAAGACACAAGTCCATCCAGTTCAACCATAAAAAAAAAAAAATTTTGGTACAATCCAATATACCCAATTCTATACACACAGTTGATCTAGAGGAAGGCAAAAAACCCCAGCAGAGCATGCTCCAATTTGCTACAGCAGTTGAAAAAATTCCTTCCTGATCCCCCAAGAGGCAATCGGATTTTCCCTGGATCAACTTTACCTATAAATGCTAGTACCCAGTTATATTATGTACATTTAGGAAAGTATCCAGGCCTTTCTTAAAGCAATCTACTGAGCTGGCCAGAACCACCTCTGGCGGGAGTCTATTCCACATTTTCACAGCTCTTACTGTGAAGAAACCTTTCCGTATTTGGAGATGAAATCTCTTTTCCTCCAGTCGTAAAGAGTGCACCCTAGTCCTCTGTGTTGAACGTAAAGTGAATAACTCAACACCAAGTTCACTATATGGATCCCTTATATATTTGAACATGTTGATCATATCCCCCCTTATTCTCCTCTTCTCAAGAGTGAATAAATTCAGTTCCTCTTATCTTTCCTCATAGCTGAGCTCCTCCATGCCTCTTATCAGTTTGGTTGCCCTTCTCCGCACTTTCTCCGGTTCCCCGATATCCTTTTTGAGAACTGGTGCCCAAAACTGAACTGCATATTCCAGATGAGGTCTTACTAATGATTTGTACAGGTGCAAAATGATATCTCTCTCTCTGGAGTCCATACCTCTCTTAATACAAGAAAGAACTTTGCACGCTTTGGAAACCGCAGCTTGGCATTGCATGCTATTATTGAGCTTATGATCTACCAAAACCCCCAGATCCTTCTCCACTACGGATTCCCCCAGTTGTACTCCCCCTAGTATGTATGATGCATGCATATTCTTAGCCCCCAAGTGCATAACTTTACATTTCTCAACATTAAACCTCATCTGCCACGTAGACACCCAATTAGACAGTGCAATGAGGTCAGCTTGTAAATTGGAGACATCCTGTAAGGACGTTATTCCACTGCATAGCTTGGTGTCATCTGCAAAGACAGAAATGTTACTTTTGATCCCAGACCCAATATCATTTATAAAGATATTTAAGAGTAAGGGTCCCAGCACTGAACCTTGGGGTACACCACTGATAACCTTAGACCATTCAGAGTAAGAATCATTAACCACTACTCTCTGAATTCTGTCTTTTAGCCAGTTTTCTATCCATTTACAAACTGATATTTCCAAGCCTGTAGAATTTAACTTACACATGAGCCGTGTGTGCGGAACTATTTCGAACGCTTTTGCAAAATCCAAGTATACCACATCCACAGCCACCCCTCTGTCCAAGGTTTTACTTACCTCTTCATAAAAAGAAATCAGGTTTATATGACAACTTCTGTCTTTCATGAATCCATGCTGTCTGTTGCTTAAAATGTTTTTTTCCAGCAAGAACTCGTCTATGTGGTCTTTTATTAAATGCTCCAGTATCTTCCCGACTATAGAAGTTAAACTAACAGGTCTAAAGGTACTTGGTAAAGACTTTGATCCCTTTTTAAATATAGGCACCACGTTCACCCTGCGCCAATCCAGTGGTACTATTCTCGTCATTAATGAGTCCCTAAAAATTAGATACAATGGCTTTGAAATTACAGAGCTCAATTCTTTTAGGATCCGTGGGTGGATGCCATCAGGTCCAGGTGCTTTATCCACCTTTATTCTGTCTAAATATTTCTGGACCATATCACTTTTGAGCCATTGTGGATCATTCGGGGCTGTGTCAATACCACCCCCATTATGGACACGAGCTCCCCCATGCTCCTTTGTATACACAGAGCTGAAGAAAGTATATAATAAATTAGCCTTCTCCTTGTCCCCAGTCACCCACTCTAGATTATTTTGTAAAGGGCCTACATGCTCAGACCTGACCTTTTTACTATTAATATATTTGAAGAATTTTTTTGGGTCTGTACTACTATTTTTTGCGATCTGTCGTTCATTTTGAATTTTTGCATTCTTGATTTCCTTTTTACATACTCTGTTAAATTCTTTGTAACATTTAAATGACACTAGTGTTCCTTCATTTTTATATTTTTTAAAAGCTCTTTTCTTATTGTTTATAGCTTTTCTAACTTTGACCGTGAGCCACATAGGTTTTATTTTTAGCCTTTTAAACTTATTGCCCATGGGAATATACTTTGCAGTGAGGTCCCAAACAGTCTTTTTGAAGAATTCCCATTTCTGTTCTGTGTTTATCGATGCCAATATTCCCTCCCATGGTTGGAGATTACCAGGTCCAACAGAGCTTCATTCCTAGTTGGGGCCTCAATAAACTGGACCAAAAAAATGTCCTGTACTAGGTTTATACATTTTTGCCCTTTAACTGTCCCAGCAGTGCCATTACTCCAGTCAATTTCTGGGTAGTTAAAATCCCCCATTATTATCACCGTCCCAGCCCTTGCAACCCTTTCCATCTGTGCAAGGAGCTGAGTCTCCACCTCCTCGTTAACGTTGGGCGGTCTATAACAAACTCCAATGATTAACTTTGAACTACGCACATCTATATGTAGTTCCACCCATAATGCTTCAGACTCATCACACTCTCCATCAATCAGGTCCTCTTTCACACTTGCTTTGAGATCACTTCTCACATAGAGACAGACCCCGCCACCTTTCCTTTTTACCCTGTCTCTCCGAAAGAATGCATAGCCAGGAATATTAATAGCCCAGTCATGTGAGGATAAAAGCCAAGTTTCAGCAATACCGATTACATCATAGTTCACCTCATGCACCAGAGCTTCCAACTCACCTATTTTGGTTGGTAGACTTCTGACATTGGTGAACAAACATTTTAATGCATTATTACATTTTTCTCTGGTGTTTTTCATATAATTTTTAGTAGTACAAATGGCACTACAGTTTCTAATGGCTGTTTGCAACATGGGAAATTTCTTGTCACCTGCCATAACCCTCCCCCCATCTATCCCCATTCCACCATCCATTAATGTCTGACCCCTAACTAACCTGTCTTCTTGATGTAATTCTAGTTCACCCTAACCCTTCAATCCTAGTTTAAATACTCCTCTAGCCTTCCCATAAACCTCTCCCCCAGCACAGCAGACCCCCTTCTATTCAAGTGCAAACCGTCTTTAGCATATAGGTTGCACCCCAATGAAAAGTCAGCCCAGTGCTCTAGAAACCCAATTCCGCCCTCCCTACACCAGGTCTTTAGCCATGCACCCACTGCCTTTCCTGTGTTGCGCATGGCACGGGCAATATTTCAGAGAAAATCACCTTGGAGGTCCTTCCCTTCAACTTCCCTTACCTCTAGGTGTAAACAGGACTATAAGCTAACCATTTTATTTAGTGACAGGAGCTTTGACTGGCGTTCAGAGAGCTCTAACAAAGTGTGTCCGAAGCCTAGTTTGGAAGCAAGTGTAAACTAGCCCTTAAAGTGCTGCTGTCTGTGTCCTCTATCTCAGTGCTGATGTCAATGCTCTCTATGTCAGTGCTGGTGTCAGTGCTCTCTATCTTGGTGCTGGTGTCAGTGCTCTCTATCTCCGTGCTGGTGTCAGTGCTCTCTATCTCCGTGCTGGTGTCAGTGCTCTCTATCTCGGTGCAGGTGTCAGTGCTCTCAATCTCGGTGCTGGTGTCAGTGCTCTTTATCTAAAAGTCAATACGCATAAAAGAGGGGACAGCGGGCATCTTTGCCTAGTCCCGTTTTACATTACGAACTGTGCTGAGGCTAAATTATTAGCCTTCACAAATGCTGTGGGTTGGTTAGCATTGTAGGTCCAACTCCCATGGCTTCAAGCGTTTTAAACATAAATCCCCAGTCTACTCTGTCGAATGCCTTCTCGGCATCTATTGACAGAAATAGGCCTGGGGATCCGCTTGATCTGATAGCCTCAGATATGAGAAGAGACCGCACCCCATTATCTCTTCCTTCTCTTCCTGGAATAAATCCCACTTGATCCAGGTGGACCAAGTAGGACATTTTTTCCTTAAGCCGAAGCGCCAACACCTTGGCATATAGTTTGATGTGTTTAAAAGCGCAATCGGCCTGTAACTAGAGCATAGGGTGCGGTCTTTGCCCTCTTTAAGAATTAGAGTCACTGATGCCTTTAACGCTCCCTTACACAATTCTCCTTGCCTCCCCAGCTCATTCCAAACCTGGCAGAGCCTTGGAACCAAGGAGTCTTTAAATCTTTTGTAAAAGCTAGTTGTGAAGCCATCCGGTCCAGGGCTTTTCCCTGGAGGAGATGATTTCAGAGCTAGGCATATCTCTTCTTCGGTTACAGGTCTCTAATTCTATTATGTCGTTTTCAGACAAAGTAGGAAGCCCCGCCCCTTTCAGGAAATCTCTCACCCTCTCCTTCTTATTCCCGCCACTATTTTCCCTCTGCCCGACAGAGTAGAAGGATGAAAAATCTCTTTGGATGTATGCCTCATTTCGCCTTTTTTACTTTGGATCTTATCTATGAAATTCACATCCCTTTTTTTCCTCAAAATTGATGCCAAGTGTTTATTCATAATTCTAGTTGACTCGTTCTCCAATAAGTCTTTTGATTCTTCTCTTTTAATTATCAATTGCTGTAGCAGGGGCCTATCATATCCCTTAGAGGCTTTATGTAGTTGTTCTAGTTTATGAATTTCAACGATAAGGCTTTCTTTCCTTTTAGTTCTCTCTTTCTTCTCACCCACTCCAATGGAAATTAAAACCCCCTTATATATGCCTTGAAGGTCTCCCAAAGGACTGCCCCCGAGATCTCTCCGGTATCATTGATCAAGAAAAACGCATCTATTTCCTGTTGGATTTTTCCGGTTATCTTATCATCCCCAATTCATTTTTTATTCAGACACCAAGTATACGGAAACCTTTGGAGCCCTTTTATTTTCACCTTCATCATCACAGGGGCATGATCTGACAGTGTCATGATTTCTATCTTCGACTCCCCTACAGAGTCCAATAAACTGTGATCCACCATCAAGTAATCCAGCCTTGAATAGGTCCCGTGCACAGGAGAGAAGAATGTATAATCCCTCACCGTCGCATGCTGTACTCTCCATACATCTATCATTTGGCAGTCATGCAACTTATGCCCTATGCTCGTTAAGAGGTTTTTGCTTACCTCCCATGCACTAGATGACCTATCCAAGGCCGGATCTAGGCAAAAATTAAAATCTTCTGCTAATATCACTTCCCCCTCCTTAAATTCCATCAATCTATTCAGGGTCTGGGGGAGGTGTTTGATCTGGTCTCTATTCGGACAATAGACATTGACAAGAGTGAATATCCTTTCCCCCAATTTAACCTTTAAAAATAGGAAACGGCTCTCCGGGTCCGCTCTCCTTTCTATCAGTGCATATTTGGTCCGTTTCGAGAAACCGATTACCACTCCCTTCGCCCTTTTAATGGGGGAATCGCAGTAGATCCAACTCGGGAAATTCCTTGAGTATAGCTTAATGCCCTCCTCCAACACCAAGTGGGTCTCCTGCAAAAAAACTATATCCGCTCCATAGTGCTGCAACTCTTTAAGCACTTTGAGCCCTTTTACCTTATATGTCAAGCAGTTAATTTCCATCAGACCCGATTTTTAAGACACACCTTATTTCTAACTCATGCACATCCTCCTTGCCCTCTGCTTGAAAAGAATCTGCGGGAACTCCCAACCCCCTCCTCCCCCTCTTCCCCACCACTCCCCCTTCCACCTCCAGATCCCCTACTCCCCCCCTACCCCACCTTGCCAATACCTGACCCCAGGGTCGCAGCATCGAGGTTGCCACCGTCTCAACCTGCGTCCCCCCGTGCAGTGGGTCACGGTGGTCCTCCCCCCCTCCAATAGGGTGGGGGGGAAAAGAACAAGAACACGGAGGTCCCAATACCATTCCCTCGTCTCCCCCCTCCTCCCTCTGATCTCCCGTAAGTTGCCCCAGGTCTCTCTCCCATAAAGACACTGCCCTACTGGGGCATGTCTGTAAGCAGGCCCGGACTGGGACAAAAAATAGGCCCCGGGCATTTTAGACTGAGCAGCCAACTTTTCCAGGGATGGGGGGGCGGGGTCAGTAGACATTCGCGGCGGTGGCTGGTGTCGGTCCTCTACACTGTAATGTGCAGGGACACTGTGCTATAAAAGGAACTGCACTGTAAAGGGGCACTGCAATGATTACAGTGCCCCTTTACAGTGCAGTCCCCTTTATATTACAATTACCAAGTCCTATTGTGGCCATGCAGTGCTAGTACTGTCTGACTCCTATTGTGCCCACACTGCCCAGTGACACTGACCTGCTCTCTTTCTGGTGGTGCGGTACAGCGTGTCTCTCTCTGGTGGTGTGGTACAGCGTGGCTCTCTCTGGTGGTTCGGTACAGCGTGGCTCTCTCTCTGGTGGTGCGTACAGCGTGGCTCTCTCTCTGGTGGTGCAGTAAAGCATTGGTCTCTCTCTGGTGGTGTGGTACAGCGTGGCTCTCTCTCTGGTGGTGTGATACAGTGTGGCTCTCTCTCTGGTGGTGCGGGTACAGCTTGGCTCTCTCTGGTGGTGTGGTACAGTGTGGCTCTCTCTCTGATGGTGCAGTGCAGCGTGGCTTTCTCTGGTGGTGTGGTACAGCCAGGGCTGGTGCGAGGATTTTTGACACCCTAGACGAAACCCCCTTTGCCCTGCCCATGTATGGGTGGAGACTTTTGCGGCGCCTCTCCACCTTTTTTTTTCAGCCGTGGTCCGCATGCCCACACTCGGGGGGAAATGTAAACACCGACAATGTATAATCATCAGTTGCAGTGTGGAATCTACATACCTTAGCTCATACAGATATAAGTGCGTTTAGGTCTAGTGTGAGTTCAGACACTGTACAGACCATTTACTGCTAACAGCGCAATCCTGTGTACATTTTATACTACCATACACATATGCTCCGTGTGTCACATATTGTCTTTTTTATGGTATATTATAGCAGATCACTAATAATATAATATAGAAATAATAATCATCAACCCCTCTACAGCAAACACAATCATTCTGCGCAACACAGACAATTTAGCTTCCAGACACAGAGGTGCAGATTTTTTGCCGATATGACATTCAATAAACATTCTTGATAATCAGATAATTTTGTGAACGCAGACAACGCCAAGATGACTGATCCTGGCAGATTTAAAATGTAGATTTAAAATGTAGATAAGAGTGATGGTAAGGGGTGGTGTCTACAGCCTGTGTCCTCCAGCACCACAATTTGTGATGAGATTTTAGGATTGGTGACATTGATCGGCCAGTTTTTGATTGGCAGGGGAAGCCATGTAAGAGATGATAGGTGGGGGTTGGGGGTGCATTACTAGCAGCCTGTACAGGGGTCGCTTTCTCACCTCCTTGCCAACGTTATCTCCATTAGTGAGGGCAGTATGCGGTGGGGGCAGTATGGAGTGGGGGGCAGTATGGAATGGGGGGCAGTATGTGGTGAGGGACAGTATGCGATGGGGCAGTATGTGATGGGGGCAGTATGCGGTGGGGGCAGTATATGGTGGGGGCCAGTATATGGTGGGGGCAGTATGTGGTAGGGGGCAGTATGCGGTGGGGCAGTATGCGGTGGGGGGCAGTATGTGGTGGGGGCAGTATGTGGTGGGGGGCAGTATACGATGGGGCAGTATGTGGTGGGGGCAGTATGTGTTGGGGTGCAGTATGTGGTGGGGGAAGTAAGTGGTGGGGGAAGTATGCGGTGCCGGGGGCAGTATGCGGTGGGGGCAGTATGTGGTGGGGGCAGTATATGGTGGGGGGCAGTATGTGAAGGGGTCAGTATGCGATGGGGCAGTATGTGGTGGGGGCAGTATGTACTGGGGCAGTATGTGTTGGGGGGCAGTATGTGGTGGGGGCAGTATGCGGTGTGGGAGGCAGTATGCGTTAGGGGGCAGTATGTGGTGGGGGCAGTATGTGGTGGGGGAAGTAAGTGGTGGGGGCAGTATGCGGTGCGGGGGGCAGTATGCGTTAGGGGGCAGTATGTGGTGGGGGCAGTATGTGGTGGGGGCAGTATATGGTATCGGCAGTATGCGGTGGGGGGCAGTATGTGGTGGGGGGCAGTATGCGGTAGGGGGCAGTATGCGGTGGGGGGCAGTATGCGGTGGGGGGCAGTATGCAGTGGGGGGGCAGTATGCAGTGGGGGCAGTATGCTGTGGGGGACAGTATGAAGTTGCACCCCTGGGATCAGTTCCCTGTTGTTTGTGTGCAGATTAGGGTGCTGAAGCCTTATAGACAGAAGAAACTCCTGCAGGAGAAAACTTCAGTCACTCACCTCATGGCTACAGGTGAAGATACCCGGGGCTGCCATCTTGGCTCCTCCTCCCAGTGCATTTTCAGCCAGAGAGGACACCAATGTATGTGGGAGTCAGCCACACCCCCGCCCCGCCCACTATCTCGATCAGGCCGAGAGAATCCACAGGCTTCAGAGAGAGTCCTTACAGGCTGCCAGCCATACGAGGTGGATCGCCGGGTGCTGCAGCTGAAGACAAAGTAAGAGGCTGCTCCTGCCAGGCCCCTTTGTGACCCGAGCGGAGGACTAAGCACAAACCTGGCGCTGCTACGGGGGAGGAGGGAGGGTCTGCCTGCTCCTTCTGCTCGCCCAGCAACTCTGCACCAGCAGCCAGGCAGATGGAGCCGCGGGAGCCACCTCTTGCTCCTCCTACTACACTCCCCACCACGCAACCACCTGGCAGGGGGGAACCGATCCTCTGGAGGGGACCCAGGAGCCCTGGCTGCGCCCCTAAGTGTCGGTGCGCCCTAAGCGGCTGCCTACTCCGCCTAGTGGTAGCACCGGCCCTGGGTACAGCGTGGCTCTCTCTGGTGGTGTGGTACAGTGTGGCTCTCTCTCTGGTGGTGCGGTACAGCGTGGCTAATCCGTGAGTCGGGGCGAAATCTATATTCCTAGGTACTTGAAGTTGGTAACTATGGGGATGGGACAAGAATCAGGAAGTTCAGAATCAGGAAGTTCCACTTCCCATTCCTCGTCCAGCATCATAAGGGCTGATTTAGACCAGTTTATGATTAGGCCAGAAAAGTGGCCAAACTCCGATATTATGGACATGACACCCGTTAATGAGTGGTTGGTGTCTCCCAAGAAGAGCATCATGTCATCCGCATACAACATGATTTTTTCATGCAGAGCACCATACTGGAACCCACAGACCTGGGTGCTGGCCCTCACCAAGGCTGCTAATGCAATTGCAAAGAGCAGGGGAGACAGCAGGCAAGCCTGCCGTGTTACCCTGTTCAGAGCAAAAGCAGGTGACATACTGTCCGCCACCCTAATAGTCGTCTGTGAGGAAGCATATAGCAACTTGACCCATGCAATAAACCGGTCTCCGAAGCCAAACTTGGATAGCACTGCCCACAGATACCGCCAGCTGACACTATCAAACGCCTTGTTGGCGTCGAGAGAGAAAAGAGCCCTGTGACCCCCATTATGCACCTGCAGTTGCATGTTAAGGAAGAGTCTCCTAAGGTTGATAGCCGTAGACTTTTGTGGCATAAAGCCCGCCTGATCAGGATGGATAATGGAGGATATTATCCCATTGACCCAAAGCACCAGGACCTTAGCAAGGATTTTTACATCACTCTGAAGCAGTGAAATAGGTCTGAAGGAGCCGGGGTCAGCTGGATCCTTCCCGGGCTTAAGGAGCAAAATCACATTTTGGCCATGGAGGCAGGAAGTCTACCCTCCTTGAAAGATGCAGTGAATACCTCCAATAACTTTGGCAGCAGTTGTTCGCCAAATTGAGTGTACACTTCAATAGGAAGGCCATCCTCCCTGGGCGCTTTGCAGGTAGTGGAAGAGCAGGCCGCCACCTGTAGTTCTTCTAGTGTTAACGGGGCGTCTAGTTGTTGTTTAGCCTTAGCAGATAAAGAGGGTAAGTCAATAGTGGACATATAATTAGCTAGGACCCCATCCGAGTGGGCCTCCCTTGACCCGTATAGGTCTACATAGAAGGAGGCCAGCTCGGATATAATGTCCTCGGGAGAATTACCCACCCTGCCACTCGAGGCACGCATAGTACCTATGGCTGGGGACTGTTGTTGAGATCAAGCAATTTTAGCAAGTAGGCGGCCCGTCTTCTCCCCCTCCTCATAAAATGCAAGCTTTGTAAAAAATAATTTACGCTCTGCAACAGAGGATCTCAGGCGGTCCAATCTTGGGCCAACATCCATGCCTCCCCTGCAGAATCAGTTGGGTCAGTCACATAGGCCAATTCCAGCTGTCTCACCTGGTCCCCTACCTGCTTCAGCAGAGCAGAGGAGTTCTGTTTAACAATTTGTATTTCTGTGATAAATACACCCCTAAGGTATGCTTTGAAGGTCTCCCATTTCTGCAAAGTGTTGGTGTACTGATGGTGCGACAGGAAGAATTTTCCAATCTGAGAGGCTACACGTTCCTGTGAAGTAAATAGTTTGAGCTAGAAGGCGTTAAGCTTCCAGGGGGCCCGGGGTAAAGAATTGGGAGGCTGGATGATCTGCCATAAAGCTAAGGGGGAATTATCAGATACTTCCCGTGGGAGATATTCGACCTTGGAGGTGTAATTGACCAAGGTTCTTGGTGTCCACGCATAAGTTGCTTTGGGACAAAGAACTATTTGTTTTGGAGAAACATGAGAATTGTTTGTTGTCTGGGTTCCGAATTTGCCATATGTCAGTCCATCCCACCTCCGCCAGCAAGCGACTAATAGCAGTACCCTGGCCTCCCTTAGGGGGTGACATGGGGGGGTGTCTATCCAATCTGGGATCCAAATAGCAGTTAAAGCGGGGGTCCACCTATCTATTGTTTTTTTTTTTTGGAGTTCATTCACAAACTTTTCTTCTCATGATTATCTACTCACATGTTCTGTGTAATAAGTCCACCTGTGTCTGATTTCATGGTAAAGAATAACTAATAAAATTCACTGAAGGCGGTTTCCATCTTCATTGTGGGCATTTGAAGCCCACAAGCATGTATTTCCTGGATGCGGTGAATGCTGTGCTCCCAGCATTCACCGAGATGTTGTGATGACGCTGTTGCACAATGCATGCTGGGAAGCCTGAGACTAGCTCCCAGGGGACTGTGGGAGGTCTGGGAGAGGCTAGAAACACGCCTACTCCCATGGGAGGAAAACCAGGAAGTGCTAAGAAGATTAGAAAAAAAAAGGTAATTACGGCTATTTAATTTTTTTTACACAGCATGTCAGCATCTAGGCAAGGAAGAGAATGCATAGAGATAATGTTCAAAATTTGGGTGGAACCCCGCTTTAAAGTCACCCATGATCAATACTGGAGTATCAGGGTTGTTTGCCAGGTATGACAGCAGCAACTGCAGCACCTCCCGGGAAAACAGGGGGGGGGTATATATACAAAAGCTAGAATTAAGGTAATTGTATACAGCTTACAGTACAGAAAAACAAATCTGCCTGAGGCATCAATGAGAGAATCCAGCTCTTGCTAGGCCAGTGCCTTATGTATCAGTACACTCACCCCACGTGAAAAGGCGGAGTGATAAGCTTTCCCCACCCAGGCATACTTTAAGAACCTGACAGTATTCCCCTGAAGGTGAGTCTCCTGTAAGCCAATAATGGCGGGATGGAATTTACGTATACAAGTGGAAATCATGGTTTCTCGTCAATGGGTCATTCACCCCCCCGTACATTCCATGATACTATAGGTGTAAAAGACATGTCAGACATACACATATATATTTACGGGAGTGTCCCTGGGGCAGAGGCAGGTTTCTGGTAAAGTAACAGCATCTGGTAGATGGGCAGTCCGGAGCATTCACTGGAAAGTGCAACGAACATATCGTATTGTTTGAGTGGATTGCACATTGGAAAGGCATCTGGAATATATGGTAGTTAATCTTGCGCAACTGCGGAGCAGAGCAAACTGACTGGCATATGTTGGAGTGGCACTCAGCCTGTGGCCCATTAACCACCAACTGGGTGGAACTGGGGCCCCCCAAACAGTGTGGGGCTTGATCAGCAATAGCACTCCTCGTGCCTACAGGGCACAAACTCACGCTATGTAAACCATGGCAACAGGGAAAGTACAAGCGGCGTACATCTTAGCATTTCACATGCACGCCTGTACCAATGTGGTAAAGAAAAAGAAAAGAAGTGGATTTTCACTCGCTGAGGGTGGGTACTATGTACAGGCCCTCTGTAACAAAATGGAAACCGTAGGGGTATTTAGATGCCCTTCATGCAGTGAAGGAATTCCAAACAAAGCATCAACCTTCACCGTCTTCACGGCCCCGGTGACGTAGATCCTGTTCATTTTGATCCAGCCACTCTGCAGCATCTTGTGCATTTTCAAAGAATTAATTCTGACCCCTGGCAGTCACACGTAGCTTGGCCGGGAACAACATTGCGTATGGTAGCTTTAGCCTTTGCAATCTCTTTTTGGCATCTGCAAACTTCGATCGTCTGCGTTGCACTGCTGCAGAGAAGTCAGGGTAGAATGATATTCTGGTGCCATTGTATTGTACAGCACCCTTTTCTCTGGCCAGTCGCAGCACAACTTCCCAGTCTCTGTAGTTCAGGAGTCTGGCTAGCATCGATCTGGGGGCGTTGCCCGGTGGAAGAGGGCACGGCAGCACCCTATGGGCCCGCTCCACTGTGTAGATTGGAGAGAAAGCCTCTTTGCCAAACACTTCTTGCAACCAGCCTTCAATAAATGCAGTGGAGTCCCTGCCCTCCACTTTTTCTGGGAATCCCACAATGCGGACATTGTTGCGTCTGAGGCGGTTCTTAATTTCATCTGTTTTAGTGAGGGCCTGGAAGGCTTGCTGTGTAGCCATACTCACATCCCGGTTTATAGGTGGCATCTGATCTTCTATGTCACTTACTCTGCCCTCCACAGCAGTGGTTCTCTCCCTGATCTTCTGAATGTCCTGGCGGAGGAGAGACACAGTCTCCTTGAGCCCTCCAAATTTTCCTTTTAAATCATCTACAGAGGCAGTGCATCTTTGTACAGCGTGCAATATCTCACTCAGTGCGGGCTGGGGCTATCCTCCGATGGCATATCAAACAGGTCAGGCATGGGATCAGGTACAGACTCCACAGGTGCAGTGTCATCAAGCCTGTCTGCATTCTTCCTGTCTGCAAGCTCTGGGGAGAGAGCAGTGTGCTGAGCTTTAGCCTGAGAGGATTCAGCAGGGCCTGCTAGCTTTAGGGCATAGTATAACATGTAGGGAATGAGAGGGAGCTCTAAGTAGCAGCAGTACTAAACAGACAAGCATGCACTTGGTCTAAAAGGGTTCCTTACCTACATAAGAAGTCATTCAGATAAGGGCTCTGAAGAAGAGGGAAACCTCGAAACGCATTAGCCGACGTGTCTGCAAGTGTTGTCCATTTACCCATATGGATTTAAGCAGGTGATTTATGTTAAAGCTATAATACAAGCACTGGTTTGTGAGTATATTCACCTCCGTTTTATTTTATTTAATAAAAACATATATTGAGGATAATGCGCTAGGCCCACGCGCCATCTGTGTACTTCTATGCTTTCATAAAAACATCAATAACTAATTCAGTTTAGTGTATTCAATAAAAATCAGTAAATGTATTTTTTTTTCATCCAGTTTAAATACCTCTGATGTGACATTAGCTTTTCTCGAAACAGTGGAACATGGGAAAAAGCAGCACTAGGACCCAATCGGGTGTGCTGCATCAAAATGTACTGACAATGAACATGCTGGTAAGAGGAGGAGAGGAGATTTTTCTGAGTTCAGTGGAATGCTGCCTTTTCTGTCCAATCACAGATAGGCACAGGCATGCATGTACATAAAGGTAATTTTTACGTTATCCAATAGTTCAGATTACATACATGCAAGCTAAACAATGTGTTAATGTAACATTGAAAGAATATGTACAACCACTCAGGTAGATTACAGAACAATTCCTACAGGGCAGGGCATCTACCTCCTGGAGTAAGATACTGGCTCAGAGAGGACACAATAATGTCATAAGTGATAAATATGCAGTGCTTGGTGATGTTAACAAATGTCTAAAACAGATCAGCCCCTGCTGCAGCTTCTCATCAAATGACTTGCTACAAAGGTAGAAAAAATAATATGTTTCTTCCTGTAGCAGACTGATGACATTATCTCGGCCTAAGCAGTTCATTTGCTTGTAGTGCTGCTTATGATAAAAGGTGGAACTTTTATTTTATTATTTATTTTTTTTAAATAGTAAATTGCTGTATACTATTTCACAACGATGCCAAGAATTTGTTCATGCAGACTTGTAGAGTTGATGAAAGGTCTTCAGGGAAAAAAAATACATACACACACATACATTCCAAATCACAGCACCATCTAGTGTTTGTTTTTTTGTTTTTTTTTATTGCTCAATGTAAAGGCCTCTCAGCTAAATTCCAAAAAAGACTGTGTATGATAAAATAATTCCAAAACTCACATCTGCATATTCTGCATTACAATATACCGTACATTTCTTTTAAAAAAAATTGTATATGTTAAAGAATTAAAATACCTAATCAGTGCAACCTATTAAAGAACTGCATTATTCTATTATGATCATTTTAGATTTATAATTGAGTAAATTTGTGTTCCATAATGTGCAACTAAAAATCATAGATTATAAACTACAGCTTCACATTTCTATCTAATTTTCTGTGTCTTTGTCTTGCCTACAGTTCTCCATGAACCATTTTGCTGCCTGGAGTTACCTGTAGCTCATTTTACACCTTGGATAGCTAGCCTAAGAAAGGGGTAAGCTATTATGATATGCTTGCACTGTGGCCTCCTATGAGCACACAGATGTATAGATGTATAGAGTCCATTCCCACTGAAAAATGTACGTTCACATGTACCTGCATGTTGTGTTGCAACCATGCTATTCTTTAATTGTATGCTAAACTTCAACTTACTGTTTTGACTCTTGCCTCTCGCGCTTACATGCATTTACATCCATTGCACTAAAAAAAAGTGGCTCATGTTCTACGTTTTTTCAGCGCAAGGCAGCACACATTACTGCAACACAGTGGTGTAAACTGCTTCGTTGAAATACACTGCTGTTTTTTCTCTGTCTCTCTATCTTTCTTACTGTAGCATCTGCTCTAAGCAGCAGCTTCTGAAGTTATTATGTTTGATTGCCATGACCATAGCATGCACAACTACGCATACGCATTGTGATTCCCCCAGTTCCAGAACTTTTTTTCTCAAAGAATAGGTGCTGGAATTCCCCCCTTCTGAGTTACTTCTTGCCTCCACCCCTACCCACCTCCGAGCACCCTCCTTTGGTTCCACCCCCTACCCACCTCCCAGCAACACCTCATTTTGGATTCATGTACATTGCTGCTGGTAAACTGATATTTAGGAGAAGTTGGCCATTTTTTTCAGCTGCCCCTTAACTCTCCACTATTATCTTATTAGTACATGTACACAGGGTAGTTTATAGTCATTTCTAGGCAGTTGAGTTTAGAAGCATTTTTTGGAAAGCAAAAAAATGCGTTCAGGACGGATGTTCAAAGGCATCTAAAACACCTGTAACAGCTCGTAAATGCATGTAAACGCAGTAACTCACGTTTAGCCACGTTTTGTTTACAGGCATTTTTAATTTTTGACTATTTAAAAAAAAATTAAATAAATAAACGATTCTAAACGCTGCTAAACGCGGCATGTACACATGGCAAAACAGACGTTTTTAGTCGTCGGTTACTATCTGTCAAGTTAAATCGTTCAGGACAGATTGTAAAACGTTCCGTGTACATTTAAGCCCCATACAGATACAGATTTTCTGCTGATTTTTTCCTTCAGCTTTACCAGAACCATATAATATGAGGTCAAACCTTAGGAGTTTCGATTTGTATGCAATCAGGAAGGCCCTTGCACTACATGGTTTTGGTAAATCTGAAGGCAAAAATCAGCAGAAAAACTGATAGTATATATGGGGCTTAATTAAGTCTTAGAGAATACAGAACCAAGTATCATTTTGTGGTGCTAAGTAAATTACCGTATTTATCGGCGTATAACACGCACTTTTTTCCCCTTAAAATCAGGGGAAAGTCGCAGGTGCGTGTTATACGCCGATCCCCTGCGATCCCGAGCTGTCAAAAGTTAAAAATCGCCGACCGCGATTTGAAAATGGCGCCGCCGGCGCCGAAATACACAGAGCCGGTCCTCGGCTCTTTCCGGCGGCGCTCGTTTACTTTCGGTTTCACTCGTAGCCCCGAGCGGAGCTATCCGAACCTACTCGGATAGCTCCGCTCGGGGCTACGAGTGAAACCGAAAGTAAACGAGCGCCGCCGGAAAGAGCCGAGGACCGGCTCTGTGTATTTCGGCGCCGGCGGCGCCATTTTCAAATCGCGGTCGGCGATTTTGAAGCACAGCAGCAGGGACAGGGGATCGAAGGCTGCACTGGGGCAAGGCTGCACTGGGGAAGGCTGCACTGGGGCAAGGCTGCACTGGGGCAAGGCTGCACTGGGGAAGGCTGCACTGATAAGGCTGCACTGACAAGGCTGCACTGACATGGCTGCACTGACATGGCTGCACTGGGGAAGGCTGCACTGAGAAGGCTGCACTGACAAGGCTGCACTGACATGGCTGCACTGACATGGCTGCATGCACTGGGGCAAGGCTGCACTGAGAAGGCTGCACTGACATGGCTGCACTGACATGGCTGCACTGACATGGCTGCACTGACATGGCTGCACTGGGGCAAGGCTGCACTGGGGAAGGCTGCACTGACAAGGCTGCACTGACATGGCTGCACTGACATGGCTGCACTGGGGCAAGGCTGCACTGGGGAAGGCTGCACTGAGAAGGCTGCACTGACATGGCTGCACTGACATGGCTGCACTGACATGGCTGCACTGGGGCAAGGCTGCACTGGGGAAGGCTGCACTGAGAAGGCTGCACTGACATGGCTGCACTGACATGGCTGCACTGGGGCAAGGCTGCACTGGGGAAGGCTGCACTGAGAAGGCTGCACTGACATGGCTGCACTGACATGGCTGCACTGACATGGCTGCACTGGGGCAAGGCTGCACTGGGGCAAGGCTGCACTGGGGAAGGCTGCACTGAGAAGGCTGCACTGACATGGCTGCACTGACATGGCTGCACTGACATGGCTGCACTGGGGAAGGCTGCACTGACATGGCTGCACTGAGAAGGCTGCAATGATGGGCATTTAAATGTAAGTTTTTTTCCCTTCAACTTACCTCCTAAAAGTTTTTTTTTCCTTAAAATTCCCTCCTAAATTGGGGTGCGTGTTATACGCCGGTGCGTGTTATACGCCGATAAATACGGTATATGGAATCTGTTTATGAAAACAAGAAAAGCAGTAAAGTAGATCCCCCGCAGCCAGTGCATCATGCTTCCACATACCTTGTAAACTACTTACCTCTAACTCCTGAATGGGCTCTTTTTGGCCTAATCAAAATTTCAAGGGGCTGCAAGCAACTGCTTACTATCATACTCCTTGTGGCACAGAAGACTATTTTACATAAATGGATCTACCCAGAACCCCCTATTATTTACTTATTTATAGCTAAATTCTTCTATGTTTTTCGCATGGAATGGGTGGAGGACTCCCTGCATAAGGAATTACGGGTTCAAAATGTCTTCAACATTTGGAAATCTTTAATTCAAACTTTGCCCGTAGAAACTCAACAATCTATACAATGCTTTCAACATACTCAATTGTGTCTACTTAGACATCTCTCTCCCTGAATTACACATGTTAATCCAAAAAATGGGGCCTACCCCTCTTCACTTTGCTTGATACTTACTATTCCGACCGCCATCAATTCAAATATTTCTTAAACGCTTGCTGCCTGCGCTATAGCTGAAAGAGGGCTACAGCGTGGGCTTCCAATGCCAGGAGGGCGCATGCTCTGTGATCGTCGAGTCATTCGGACTCAGCTGATCACAGATCAGGGTAAAGAGCCAATCACAGCAGCCCCATAGGATGTAAACACAAGCCGGTTATCATCTTTTCTCTCCTCATGCCGACACCGCGAGGAGAGAAGAAGAAAGCCGATAACTGGCTTCTGTTATAGGGACATCGGTCCCAACAGTGCCCACCAGTGCTGCTAATCAGTGCCCACCAGTGCTGCCAATCAGTGCTCACAAGTGCTGCCAATCTGTGCCCACCAGTGCTGCTAATCAGTGCCCACCAGTGCTGCTAATCAGTGTCCCCCAGTGCCACCTATCATTGTCCATCAGTGCCTCATCATCAGTGTCACCTATCAGTGCCACCTACCAGTGCCTATCAGTGTTGCCTATCAGTTCCTCCTTATCAGTACCCACCAGTAGGGATGGGGGAATGGTTCGGCCCGAGTATAAGTTCGGGCCGAACTTTCGCTGTTCGGACGTTCGCCGAACAGCCGAACGAACAGGTCGTTTGACCGTTTGTTCGGCCCCCTGAACCAACCACAATGCATTGTGGCGCTGAACAGTGCATTGCAAGCCCTGATTCGCTGAAGCAGTGACAGCTTCAGCCAATCAGGACACAGAGCACTGTCAGAGTCATCATTGGACACTGTCATCATGACTTTATCCAATCATGGCTCATTCCTGCCCCACAGTATAAAAGTATTCTTTCAATGGCAGCCATTTTCAGTGTGATTTCGGCGTGGAGAGAGATAGAACAGGGCTCTATTCAGTGCTACCCTGTTTCCCCGAAAATAAGACCTAGCGTGATTGTCGATGATGGCTGCAATATAAGCCCTACCTCCCCAAATAAGCCCTAGTTAAAGTCCTTGTAGGTCTTATTTTCAGGGTAGGGCTTATTTTCGGGGAAACAGGGTAGGGCTTATTTGGGGGGTAGGGCTTATATTGCAGCCATCACCGACAATCACGCTAGGTCTTATTTTCGGGGAAACAGGGTATTAGTTAGTTAGTGTGCTATACTGTGCTATTTTGCTTCAGTTGTCAGTGTAGAATATTAGTTTAGTGTCAGTCTAGGGATAGTGTGAGTGTAGTACGGAGGACCATCATTCAGCTTTGCATAGTGTGCAGCTAGAGTAGGGACAGCTCAGATAGTTTCACTGTAGTGTAGTGAGACCGTGTCATTCATACATGCATTAGTGTAGAGTAGGGAGAGCTCACATAGTTTCAGTGTAGTGTAGTGAGACCGTGTCATGCATACATACATTAGTGTAGAGTAGGGACAGCTCATATAGTTCCAGTGTAGTGTAGTGAGACCGTGTCAGTAACCTTTACATTAGTGTATAGCTAGAGTAATGACAGTTCAAATAGCATCAGTGTAGTGACGATTGAACACTGTCTTTTTGATTGTGTTACTGCCAGTTTACCGCCATTTACTTCTGTGTGTGTTACTGCCAGTTTAATGCCATTTACTTCTGCGTTACTGCCAATTTAACGCCATATTATTTTATGTGCGTTACTGTCAGTTTAACGCCATATAGTTTTGCGTGCATTACTGACAGTTTAATGCCACATAGTCCTGTGTGCGTTACTGCCAGTTTAACGCCATATAATTCTGTGTGTGTTACCGCCAGTTTAACCGCCAGTTTAACGCCATATAGTTCTGTGTGCGTTACTGCCATTTACTTCTGTGCACGTTACTGCCAGTTTAATGCCATTTACTTCTGCGTGCGTGACTGCCAATTTAACGCCATATCGTTTGGTGTGCGTTACTGCCAGTTTAATGCTATATCGTTTTGTGTGCATTACTGACAGTTTAATGCCATATAGTTCTGTGTGTGTTACTGCCAGTTTAACGCCATATAGTTCTGTGTGCATTACTGCCAGTTTAACGCCATATAGTTCTGTGTGCGTTACTGCCAGTTTAACGTCATTTACTTCTGTGTGCGTTACTGCCAGTTTAAGGCTTTTTTCATTTTATGTGCGTTACTGCCAGTTTAACGCCATATAGTTTTGCGTGCGTTACTGCCAGTTTAACGCCATTTACTTCTGTGTGCATTACTGCCAGTTTAACGCCATATAGTTTTGCGTGTGTTACTACTAGTTTAACGCCATATAGTTCTGTGCGTCACTGTACATTTGGTGCTTTATTTTGCAGTATATTATAGTGTATCGGTGGAGTATGTCTGTGTAGTGTGAGTACTCAAATTAAAATGCACCAAACACCTCTTTGTGCATCTATGTACAGATTTCCACTCCTTCTTTACATTTGCTTATATGCACCACCCCCTCCTTCCCAATAACGTCTGGGAGGACAACAAGGAGAGGCAGATGTTCCCTTGGCACTGTAAGGGGGCCAGCAACAAATGTGTCCACAGGCAAAGGTGGACGTGGTGGTCATCAGTCCTCAGGCAGGGCATAATTTCCTCTGTTTAGTGAGTTTGCCCATGCTATCCAGCCACAGCATGCAGAGGAGGTGGTGGACTGGCTTACTAAACCTTCTTTATCCTCCTCATCCTATGTCATGCAATCAGAGAAAAGTGTGCAGTCCCCTGCAGTTGCCAGAGTGGATAAACCTTCCTCCTTGTCCACAAAGAGTAATTTTTCTGCACCTATTTGACAGGTGCATATCATTGCAATTTTTTACAGCAAGGCCAATTCTTGCTTTCATCAAGACTACCTCTATAGGGTTATGGTGGGAAGGCGCCACTGACACCCAAAGACCATTTTTTACGCACCCGTTACTTCTATCCAAAGTCAAAGTGACACCAGAATGTATCCAAAAAATCTCCACACTTGTTCCCAGTGCACTACATTGTGGCCTCATCATATACACTGGCTCCTGAGCTGTTGCTGAGCAAAATAAAGGCAGCTTGCAGGGAAATTTTTTTTTTTTTTTGGCTTTATAAATGCAATTATTGCTTCAGCAGATTCTAGACATGGTACAGATCTTCCACTTTACAGGTAGACTAAGGGGACCCCCCAGGCACTATATTGGAAGGAATTTTTCATTTTTATGCTTTCACTTTAAAAATGACGTTTTTTTACAAACTTTTTTTTTTTATTGATACATGTCCCCCAGGGCAGGACCCAGACCCGGACCCATATAACCATTGTATGCCCAATTACTTACATATAAGCCTTCAAAATGGGCACTTTTGATTTTTGACATTTGGGTCCCATTGACTTTAATGGGCTTCGTTATTTAGCGGTGTTCAAAAGTTCTGGTGCGAATCGAATAGGGGTGCGTTTGGCCCATCCCTACTCACCAGTGCCACCTCATCAGTGCAACCTCATCAGTGCAGTCCATCAGTGCCTATCAACGCACATCAGTGAAGGAGAAATTACCTGTTTGCAAAATTGTATAACAAACTATGTTAAAAAAATGTTTTTTTTTTTCAAAATGTTCAGTCTTTTTTTGTGTGTTTAGCAAAAAATAAAAAACCCAGTGGTGATTAATAACACCAAAAGAAAGCTCTATTTGTGTGAACAAAACGATAAAAATTTTGTTTGGATACAGTGTTGCAGGACCGTGCTATTGTCATTCAAAGTGTGACAAAGCTGAAAGCTGAAAATTGGCCTGGACAGGAAGGGGGTAAAAGTGCCCAGTAGACAAGGGGTAATGTACACTACAAGACCCAGCACTGCTAGGTCTCTCTCAACTTATACTAACATACTGTATATTGCCTTGATTTAATTTGTCGGCGAAACGTTGCGGCCATTGTTTTTGTTAGTTGCATTCTCATAATAAAATGTAATTTTAAAAAATTATAACTTTTACAATTTTTGTAAAGTGTAAAATGTAAATGTTATTTTTTTGTGCATCTGTCAGCTTAGAATAATAAAAAAATGTGAGCAAGGTATTTATTAAAAACTCTTATATGTCCTTAAAAAAATGTCAACATTTTATAGATAGGCAAATTAGTCACAGAATCATTTTAACATCAACCGATGCATACTGATACTTCAAAATTTGATCTGGGTGTCCAGGCATCAATGACCTCTGGTCAGCTTATAGGTCTAAAATGTGGTCTGACAAGTGACAACATAAAGCTATTATTGAGTCAGAAATTTAAACAGAAGGAGGCAAAAATTAAGTTTCCACTGCTAATTTATCAGTTTGACAGCCGAATAAAAAAAAAAAAAAAAATGAAATGAATCTGCATATTGTTTTACTGTGAACTAGAGCCCTATGATTTTGCTTCATGTATTATGTACAGGCTTTTATGTTTTAATAACTGACTAAACTGCACAGTTTGAGATCTGAACTTTGATTGGTTGCACCGGGTTAGTACACTTTATTACTATGTTTATTTTATGCTATGGTAATAATAAATTAAGGCCATCGTTACACAAGAATCTGGCAACTGTGCTTCTTATAGCAGCACTTGTTAGCATGAGAAGATACATTTCTGTGGTTAAAAATTTAGAATATTTGGCAGAATTTATGTTCTATTTTATGACGTGCATACTGGCTGGGTGGCCTCTGGTTATTCTTTTTCATGTAACAGTTTACTTTCTGCTTGGTAATGTTGCATATTTTGCTTCCTTAGTCAAAAACGTCCCCCGGATCATCAAAAGTATCTTTTGATTTACATAACTTCCTTTTCTGATCAGCTTAGGTTCTTTAAAGTATCAGTGACTGTGCTCTCCTTTTATCTGAAGTCAGAGACAGTGACTAGGGATGGGTCAAACGGTTCGCATCAGAACTTTAGAACACTGTGAAAATTCAGACCCGAATAACGAACCCCATTAAAGTCAATGGGACCCGAACGTCAAAAATCAGTACCCATTTTGAAAGCTTATATGCAAGTAATTGGGCATACAATGGTTATAGGGGTCCGGGTCCTGCCCTGGGGAACATGTATCAATAAAAAAAGTTTGTGAAAACGTCATTTTTAAATGAGCAGTAATTTTTTGATTTTTAAAGTGAAAGCATAAAAATAAAAAAATTCCTTCCAATATAGTGCCTGGGGGGTCCCCTCAGTCTACCTGTAAAGTGGCAGATCAGTACCATGTCTATAATCTGTTGCAGTAATAATTGCATTTACAAATTTAAAAAAAGACATTTTCCCTGCAAGCTGCCTATATTTTGCTCAGCAACAGCTGGGGAGCCAGTGTATATGATGAAGCCACAATGTAGTGCACTGGGAACAAGAATAGAGATTTTTTGGATACATTCTGGTGTCACTTTGATTTTGGATAGAAGTAACGGGTGCGTAAAAATTGGTCTTTGGGTGTCGTGGCGCCTTCCCCTCCGTAACCCTATAGAGGTACTCTTGATGAAAGCAAGAATTGGCCTTGCTGTAAAAAAATTGCAATGATATGCACTTGTCAAACAGGTGCTGTAAAATTACTCTTTAAGTGTCGGGGCGCCTTCCCACCGTAACCCTATAGAGGTGCTCTTGATGAAGGCAAAAAAATTGCAATGATATGCACCTGTCAAACAGGTGCTGAAACAGAGAAATAATGTGCGTTGCGCTAGAGTAAGCCAGATCGATATATATATACACCTACGTGTAAATTAAAGCTAATTCTGTGTTAATCAAATAAACAAAAAACCCATGTAATAAATTCATATAAAACAGCATTAAAGTGCATTGTGCATATACAATAAATCCAAAGTGCATACATAGATACGAAAGTGCCCAGTGCTCAACTTAGATATCAATTAGTCCTGTTAATCAATCCTATGTGGTAAGTAGAAAAAATCTTAGAAATAAATGCCAAAATAAGTGTATATAACAGTGTCCATATATAGTGTCATCCAGCATGCTCCTCCAATATTAGGTGCTGCAAAACCATGCTCCGGTGCACTTTGGTGACCCCCCTAGGTAGTTGCGCTCACCTCAGAGCGTGTGATGGATGCAGGGCAGCCCAACAACTCAATAGCATACTGGGCAAGTTCTGGCCAGTGGTCTATTCTCATGACCCTGTAAGACAGTGATCGTCAGCTGGAAAGCTCTCCATCTCTGCTTTGGCCCCGAGGTAATCATCCACCATGTGATGCAGACACTGCCGATGGGATGTGGAAGCTGACAGCCCTGGGCGGCGAGGACTAAAAAAAATCTGAAATGCCTCACTTAGGCGGACACCTTCTCCAACGCACCTCTATTGACCAACAGAAGACTCAAAACAAAGTTTTCCACGACACTGTAACCTACTGGAGTCAGGAAAAACATTCAATAAAATCCCCTTTAACATGTCCTGAAGAGATTTTATCTTCTGCACTCTCTGTGGGGACAGGATGAGTTCTGAGACCTTCCCCTTATAGCGGTGGTCAAGGAGGGTTGCCAACCAGTAATCATCCTTCTCCTTTATGCCACGTATTCTTGGGTCCTTTCGCAGGCTTTGAAGCATGAGGTTGCCCTCAAATTTGCCGAGGCTTGAGAAGCAGACTCCTCGAGGTCACTCAGGATGACAGCATCTGAAACTTCCTCCTCCCAGCCACGTACTACTCCCAAGGGTCCTGGGGTTGGAAAGCCATCGCTTACAGATTGACGCATGTCTTCCTCTTCTTCGAAGCCTATGAAAGTGCCAGAATCCTTATCCTCCTCCCCTCTCTCCTCCTGTGTGTTCTGTGTCTGGATAAAGTGGGCCTTGAGAGGAAAGGAAATCCTCCTCTTCCTCCTGCTGCTCTGCCTCCAGTGCCCTGTCCATAATGCCACACAGAGTCTGCTCCAGCAGGAACACAACAGAGATTGTGTCGCTGATGCATGCACTGTCACGGCTCTCCATCCTTGTGGCCTCCTCAAATGGTGACAATACAGTGCATGCATCCTTAATGAGGAAAAAAAGCAGAGGCGGCCTGAGCCTGTCGTCATGCTGTATTCGTACAGGTACTCGTTGACGACTGCATGTATAGGTGCTGCAGCATTGCCAAAGTTGAGTTATAACTGGTGGGCATGTCACAAATCAGGCGGTTTATGGGCAGGTGGAATGCCCGCTGAATTTCAGCAAACCGAGCACTGGCTGTGCCTGAAATGGGTACAGACTCTTCTGGCCAGCTTGAGCACATCTTGCAACCCTGGGTACGTATTTAGGAAACACTGGACCACCAAATTGAGGAGATGTGCCAGGCATGGCACATGTGTCAACTTTCCCTGTCTAAGGGCGTACAGGAGGTTTGAGCCATTATCACACACCACCATTCCTGGCTCTAGATGGCGTGGTGGAATCACCTCTGGGCCTGTCCCTGCAGAGCTGCAAGAAGCTCTGCTCCGGTGTGGTTTCTGTCCCCTAAACACACCAGCTGAAGGACCGCATGGCACCTTTTACCCTGACTCATGGAATAGCCCTTTGAACGCTTAGGGGGTACATGATGTTCATAGGACAATTCTGCAGAGGAGGGCATGGAGGTGGTGGACGAGGAGTAGGAGGGGGTAGAGCTCACAGGTCTGGCATCATCACCACCAGCTGTATGGAGAGGTGGGGGCACAACAAGCTGCAGCACCGAGCCCTGTCCTGCATCCTTTCTAGTTGCAAGCAGCGTTACCCAGTGTGCTGTGAACGAAATATATCATCCTTCCTCGTGCTTGCTGGATCACATGTCAGCTGTAAGGTGGATTTTATGGCTGACTTCCTTGCCCAACGATACCAGAACATTCCTTTCCACGTGATGGTAGAGAGATGGAATGGCCTTTATGTGAAAAGTAGTAGCGACAGTATAGCAGGAGCAGACTGAAGTGGTTAAGGAGGAGGAGGAGGGACAGATTTGTGCCCCTTTTGTGTGGCTTTTAGGTGCTCTTGCCAATGGGCTGAGTAATTGGACGTTAAATGCCCTGTTAAGCATGAGGTACCCAAATGGCTGGTGTTTTTGCCACGTTTGATGTGCCTGAGACACAGTTTGCAGATAGCAACAGTTTCATATGCTGAAAAAGGCCCAAACAGCTGAGCTTTGGGGAGTAGGCCGGAGGATAACAGCTGCAGAATGTGTTGGAATAGGGTGGCTGCTCTCTACTCTTTCTTGATGTCGGCTTCCTTGGGGTTGTGCCACCTCACCTTCAGTTTCCTCCTCTGTTCTGGCACCTAAGTCGCATCAGTGACATCATCATCATCATCTCCATCTCCTCCATCATCATCATTACCACTGGAGACAACTTGGCAATACGCTGCGGCTGGGGGAACATGAATGCCAATTTGTCTACCGGTGTTCTCCCCCCTCTCTAGGCTCATGTTCCTGTCATCCTCAACCTCAGAACCAACATCTGAATCCAGTAATGGCTGGGCATCATCAAGGAGCAAGTGGCTGACGCTGCGGTCAAATAACTCAGCTGACTCCACCATGGTGTCAGGGCTGGTCTCAGCCCTTCCTTCTCAGAGCTGGCACTCAGCTGTCGGCTAATTGCCAGCTCCTATCTCTCCACATAGCACTGACTGGAAGTCTCACTTGCCCCGTGTCCAGGCTGTGCCATTGGTTTAGAGGAAGACAGATATTTGGGCTACACTATTGGCCGTGGAGTCATTAAACCTCAAGTGAACAAAACAGAAGACATCCAGGAGTGGCCACGTCCTGCAAACAAGAAGCAGGTCAGGGCCTTTCTTGGGATTGCGGGGTATAATAGAAGATTTATCCCAAATTTTACAACTATAGCTGCCCCACTGATGGGCCTTACAAAAGGGAAAGACTCCGTAATGGTGAAATAGTCCCCAATAGCAGAGGAATCTTTCCAAGTCTTGAAGAAGGCTCTTTGTGCACAGCCAGTGCTATACTCTTCCGATTTCTCCAAAGATTTTTTGGTTCAGACGGATGCGTCTGATGTAGGTATCGGGGCAGTATTGTCACAGGTACACAATAGGGAAGAACACCCTGTCGTGTACCTAAGCAGAAAGCTCAATGACCATGAAAAAAAGTATACAGTCATTGAAAAGGAATATTTAGCCATAAAGTGGGCCGTGGATGTGCTATGGTACCATTTGCTAGGGCGCTAGTTTGATTTAATAACTGACCATGCTCCCCTGAAATGGATGGCCCAAAAGAAGGAGACTAATAGACGGGTGAACCGGTGGTTTTTGACTCTACAGGATTACTCCTTCACTGTAAAACACAGGCCAGGTGTTGAGATGGGGAATGTAGATGCCCTGTCCCGTGTTCACTCCTGTTGGGCCACAGGTGTTCCAACTCTGTGGTTGAAACAAGGGGGGAAGATATGTAGCAGAGCGTCCCAGAGAGAGCCAGGGAAAAGCTGTGTATGTGAAAGCTGACAAGCTGTAGGCTTGCTCGGCCTGGTAGTTAGGACCTGTAAATATTGTCTAGTTAGTGCAGAGACACGGCTAGGTTTTTGTTTGGCTATTTTTGTTCCTGTTTGTTTTTCTGGAACCCTGTACAGCACCTGTATATAGACTTGTATATGTCACAAATAAACACTGCACTGTTTGTCACTACTTCACTGGATTTGGTATCTGTGACTGAAAAACTGCTCATCCCAGGGAGCTTTGTACCTACTACCTGTCCCCCAGGGTTCAATATATATACTCTGCATTTAGCGTAGACTATATATTCAGTGTATACTCTATATTCAGGCAGCACAGGCAGTGTATTCGATATAGATATACAGTAGATATACAGTCTAATGTGTGTGTGTGCGTATATATATATATATATATATATATATATATATATATATATATATGTACCGCACTACCCCCTCAGGCTGGATTCACACCTATGCAGCTTTAGTGCTTTTTGCATTTTGCAGATTTGCACTACAGAACATGTTCCATAGGAAGCCATGTTAAATGGACTGTAGTGCAAATCTGCAAAATGCAAAAAGCACTAAAACTGCATAGGTTTGAATCCAGCCTTAGGAGCTGCTGGGTAGTTCATTCCTATTTGCTAGTGTGGTTCTATTACCCCGCTTCCTTAAACTGATGACACAGCAGACAGTCTTAAACAGATAAATGTGAAACTTTATTCTTTTCCATTGGTGCATAGTTGAAAAGAATGTGCAACATGTACCATCTAGATCCTCAGGAAGTATGAGCTGCCTTTATAATCTTGGTTCCTGTAATGGTAGTTATAACCTTTTCCCTTGATGAACCGACAGCGCCCCTTTGAAAGACACCTTGGGTCTCAGATTTTTAAGAGGTGTTAGGCCTCACCTGCCCATCTTGACTTCCGCAGTCCTCCCTGGTCGGTTCAGGAAAAGCCAGAGATAGCCTCGATTTACCGCATCCTCTTGACAGTCACTTCCTGCTCCACATGTTCAGAACCATCCCATACGGTAATGTCTGATTCATGATTACTGGAGATTCTTTAAATGTCTTTTAAACCACCTCCTTTCCCACATGGCACACTCCTCTCCTCCATGGCACACTCCTCTCCTCCTGGCACACTCCTCTCCCCCTGAGGGGACAAGACCCCAGGCTGCACCAACTTCTACATGATGTCTTCCTCTGCAAATCTTTTCCCATCAGCCAGACTCCTCTGAGCATGTGACCCACAGTTTATATGAGCCTGATAGCCCCCTGCCCACTCAAATTAATGATTGGTTCAAGGTAGTCCATACAACTAACTGTATCCTGTTTCCAATTTACCTTCCCTTCAGCACCTCTCACTGGACAAACAAGGCATCACTCTCAACAGAATACAGGTGGCCACACATCCAATTCTACTCTGTCATTTCTCCCAACCAAAATAAACCCAACCAGGCTTAAACCAACATGGTAATGCACTGGAATTTTTACCTAACACTAACATTCACTAACTAGTTAGCACACACCTAAGTAGGTGGGCGCTACATACACCCCCTCCTGAAAACACAACTGTCCCCAGTTGTGAAAAAGGAATCCACAGCTAGAGAACAGTTTCCCCACCCATCTCATATGTCCAGGTGTGTAGTGCTGTGTAGGTATCACAAACTTTACAATGAACATATAACAATGTTTTACAGTTTCCACAACACGAATATGATCTAATCTATTGATCCCTACCACTATGTCTCATCCAAAGAGAACTAAGCCACTACTCTCGGAAGAATAATGCTTTGGCTACTCTAATGCCCCGTACACACGGTCGGACTTTGTTCGGACATTCCGACAACAAGATCCTAGGATTTTTTGCGATGGATGTTGGCTCAAACTTGTCTTGCATACACACGGTCACACAAAGTTGTCGGAAAATCCGATTGTTCTAAACGCGGTGACGTAAAACACGTACGTCGGGACTATAAACGGGGCAGTGGCCAATAGCTTTCATCTCTTTATTTATTCTGAGCATGCGTGGCACTTTGTCCGTCGGATTTGTGTACACACGATCGGAATTTCCGACAACGGATTTTGTTGTTGGAAAATTTTATATCCTGCTCTCCAACTTTGTGTGTCGGAAAATCCGATGGAAAATGTGTGATGGAGCCTACACACGGTTGGAATTTCCGACAACAAGGTCCTATCACACATTTTCTGTCGGAAAATCCGACCGTGTGTACGGGGCATAAGCCTTCATCTGTAATCTTCAGTAGGTTCAAACGCCGTCTCTCCAACGATACCTGTAGAAAACACAGAGCAAACATCCTATCCTATATTCTAACTACCACGAGCATGTTGTTGGCATGGGTAACTCTACCAGGACTACCATCCCCTCAAAAGGAGTCTGGGGACTCCTGCAGGACAGAGCCTAAGTAGACACGCCAGGTCAATTGCATTCTAGTCCATGAGCCACATACTTTCCAAGTGACTTCAACGGGAGTTCATAACTTTAACTTTTGAAACAGCAAAGGGACTGACAGGAACAACAAAGGGATAGTGTCCATGCTGGCCAAGCAGGCACTGGTGTTGTTGTCCTGTGAAGGAAGTCCATGGGATAACCCACCCTAACCCATCTGCCCAATTGCAGTTCAAGGCTTAGTCCATCATACCTGTTATAACATCCTACAGGTAATACCGGGGGTTCGGCAGTCGTTTCCGTGTGTCTCCTTCCCCTTTAACTGAAGTTGAGAAACCCAGGGTATGCTGACCAGGTTTCTGAACCAGAACACGAATTTTATAAATGGCCTGTCCCTGCCGCCATTCTCTAAAAATGTTCTGAACCTCACCCACATTGAATGGTCAGGTGTCCTTTGGGGCTTAGGTACATGCAAATAGTCCCAAATAAGGTCCCTTTCCTATTGTTCCCGGGAAGCTTCCACAATGTCCATAATTTTCTCTGGAACGTAAGGGTAATCTAATCCATACTCTTGTGCAACCCTCTTTTGAATGTCCCTCTGGAACCTTGATAATCTTGGTAGTTACTTAGGTTTTCCTCTTCCAGGCAACACACAAGAGTCTGGGGCCTTAACAGCCCTTTGCTGGTATGTAGGTGCCCGTTTGTGCAATGCGTCCGTGGAGGTCTTGGTTAGGGGTGTTGGGGGTGCTGGGAAGGTGGCAATGCTTTCCAGAGCCCCGGAGATAGCACTCAATGAAGTGGAGCTCTCCACATACCACTCCTCCTCGTCACTGGAACCACCTTCCTCTGGAGAGGACCAGATAAACAAATGTTCAAGAGATCCGTACCTCTCCAGCACTTCTAAGGAACCCCAATCTATGGCCCGGCCCTTGCTTCCCCTGCCCAGCTCACCTGAGAGATCACCCTCTTCCACTAGTGGATCCCTCTGGACAGGTTCAACGAGGGGCTTACTTGAACAGGTCGGCTTTTCAGGGAGGTTTCCTGGGGCTTGCTCAATTACGCTAACAACCCCTGGATCCCCGACCAGACCACAGGCCTCCCCTATGGATCCTACCTGGACCTCCGGCGTTTCCGGTTTTAAGGACTCTGGACGGAACTTCTCTGCTGCAATTCCAGTGGCCCTCTCTGGCCCTCCGGAGGTTTGAGGCTTGCGGCGTGCAGAGTGCGGTGGCGCGTTCCATGTGATAGTAGATCACCTCCTGCTGATCAGATCCCAGCCGCGTTAGCTACAAGCTGCAATGGCCACAACGGGCCCAAGCAGTGACTCCCATGGTGGGTGTCCGGCAACCGGGACAGATCAGGCATAGTCTCTCCACTCCATCCACTACTCCCAACGCTAGCCCACTGGTAACTTCCAGGCAGATGCCGGTGTTTACAAGGATCCGTTCCTGCGGTTCAGTATATTGCTGCATGGCCGGCGAGCTGGTAAAGCTCCGTGCCATCTTCCACTGCTGAGAGCACAACTAACTAACTAGTTAGCACACACCTAAGTAGGTGGGCGCTACATATATATATATGTACTCTGCATTCAGTGTAGCGTATATGTTTACACAGTTCATTCGGTGGTGTACATTATATAATAGACTTCAGGCGGTGTAATCATATATATATATATATATATATATATACAGTATCTCACAAAAGTGAGTACACCCCTCACATTTTTGTGAATATCTTATTATATCTTTTCATGTGACAACAGACTTCTGGTTGGAAGCTAAACAGTGGGGACCTTGAGTGGAGAGTGTGAACAAGTTTTGCTTTTGACTACTGGTGATTGCTGGGTTGCATTTTTAGGTTCTTTTGGGGGCTTTTCCTTGTAGCTTTTTAACACCTTTTTCTGTCACTTTTTAAACAGCTTTTTTTCCTTTGCTTCCATCAACATACTAATTAAGGGGAGTGGTTAATTGGTCACAGGTGCTTGAGGCCTACATAACTTTCTGTAGAACTCATTGGGAGCCTGCTCATCTTTGAGCTTGCTGGAACTTAGACCAAGTTGATCTGGACTAAGTGGTGAGTTTAAAAAACAGATTTAGCAGAACTGGACTAAGTGGTGAGTTAAAAAAACAGAGTTAGTGGAACTGGACTAAGTGGTGAGTTAAAAAAACAGAGTTAGTGGAACTGGACTAAGTGGTGAGTTAAAAAAACAGAGTTAGTGGAACTGGACTAAGTGATGAGTTAAAAAACCAGAGTTGAAAACAAGAGGTTATAACAGGGGTCAAGTACCTGTGTAGGGTGAGTGTGTACCTGTGTATTGTAAGAACATGAGTGCTGCGAGTGCAGATGGTTTGTACTGAGTATTAGTGTCAGGTAGTACCAGTGGCGGTGCGTCCATAAAGGGCGCAGGAGTGCTGGCCCCCTCTTCTGGCACCGCTCTATCACCATAGATAGATTCATGCATTGCACAAATCTATCTATGGTCACCGCTGATACCCCCTATTCAGGTGTCTTCCCCTTTTCAGGTGCCGGGCACCTAAATTACAGCGGCGGAGATGTTTTTTGGAAGCACTTGATTAGAGCCATAGGCTCTAATAGGCGCCCAAAAAGGTGAACAGCGGGCGCAATGCTGTGCTTTCGCTGTTCACTCAGATGTGTGTTAGCAAAGCGAAGGATCTCACTTTGCTAACACTGAACCGCCTCTCAGCCAATCAGATGCTCGGGTCTGTTACCTGTCACCTGAATGGCTGAAACATCAGGCACTGTTATTGGACGCCTGATAGAGAGGACAGAAGAAGACATTGAGGGGCGTGCAGGACACCGCCGCTGACCCACTGTGAGACAGGTAAGTGGCGGGCGATGCACACTGGCAGCATTTGATGGGGCACAGTAGCGGCTATTGATGGGCACACTGGCAGCATTTGATGGGGAACAGTAGCGGAAATTGATGGACACACTGGCAGCATTTGATGGGGCACAGTAGCGGCAATTGATGGGCACACTGGCAGCATTTGATGGGGCACAGTAGCAGCAATTGATGAGCACACTGGCAGCATTTGATGTGGCACAGTAGCGGCAATTGATGTACACACTGGCAGCATTTGATGGGGCACAGTAGCGGCAATTGATGGGCACACTGGCAGCAATTGATGGGTACAGTAGCTGCATTCGATGGGCACAGTGCCAGCGTTTGATGGGCACAGTGGCAGGGTTTGATGGGCACATTGGCTGCGTTTGATGGGAACGGTGGCTGCGCTTGATGGGCACAGTGGCAGCGTTTGATGGCACAGTGGCTGCAATTGATGTTTTGGGCTTTTTTTAGTTTGTTTGCGCCCCCCCCAAATTTTGAGCACCAGCCGCCACTGGGTAGTACCTGTGTATTGTGAGTACCTGAGTGTTGTCTGAGTAGTGTGTGTGGATTGTTAGTACTTGTGTATTATGTGTCTGTGTGCACGTTGGTCAGCGAGGGCACGTTGGTCTGCGAGGGCGAATACTGCTGTGCAAAATGTAAGCACATTGTTTCCCTGGAAGCCCAGGTGCTGAATCTGGGGAAGCAACTGTCAGCACTGAGAAGACCCTCCATACTAAAGGAGAGCCAGGAACGTACAAGGCAGGGGCCAGCACAGAGGAGGGGGGAGACAAAGAGGTGCAGGTACTAGGAAAGAGTAGATGGGTGACAGTCAGGAAGGGTAGAGGGGGAAGTGCCAGGGAGGCAGATCCAGGGCTGGAGCATCCCAATAAGTACACTCCATTGAGTGACATTGGTGAAACCAGTCAGGGACCAGCACTGCCGGAGTTGAGGGACTCTCCTAGCTGCCGGGGGAAGAACTCCTCCAGTGAGAGTGGGGGGAAGCGAAGGGAAAGAACGATTCTGGTGGTAGGGGACTCAATTCTTAGAAGGACAGAGAGGGCAACCTGTAATGCCTCGTACACACGTTCCGAATATCGTACGACCGATCGTACGACCGTTCTCGCTTAATAGTCGCAAGTAGAAATTGAATAGCTAAATAAAGTCACGAAAATTCTCGTACGATCGACAAAAAAATCGGAAGTGATGTCATGTGTTGTAATGTATTTGTATTGTATTTTCGGATGACAACTATACTGACTAAACGAAAATCGAACGAGGAAAATTTTCGTGTATGTCCGATCGAATTATATCGGATGAACGGTTGTGATCGGCTGTCAAAAGTAGTGTACACACGATCCGAATATCGTATGATCCTTCCTCAGAGGACTGTTTTCGTACGCTATTCAGATCATGTGTACGGGCCTTAACAAAGACCTGAAGTGCCGAACAGTATGTTGTCTACCGGGCGCTCGGGTTCAGCACATCACGGTTCTGGTGGACAGATTACTGGGAGGCGCTGGGGAAGACCCGGCTGTCATGGTGCACGTTGGCACCAATGACAAAATCAGAGGCAGATGGAGTGTCCTAATGAATGGTTTTAGGGACTTGGGAGCTAAATTAAGCAAAAGGACCTCCAAGGTAGTATTCCCAGGAATACTACTGGTACATCGAGCCACACCAGAAAGGCAAAGGGAGATTATGGAAGTAAACAAGTGGCTGAGGAGCTGGTGTAGGAAGGAGGAAACTGAAACAAAAATAAAGGTTCCAACTTTCCCCTACTTAAAGCAGAGTTCCCGCTTAAAAAAAAAAAAATTACTACAAATACTGCAGCTGCTGACTTTTAATAATCGCACACTTACCTGTCCCAGGATCCAGCAATGCGGAGCAACGAAGCCCTGCTTGTCTCCCCCTCCGCTCGGCAGCGCCGGCATTGTAACTGTGGCTTCACAGCCAGGCACCCACTGCGCATGCGCGAGCGGCGCCGTCCGCCGTGATTGGCCGTGCAATCATCTGGGACCTGTGGCGTTTTCCAGATGATTGACAAGAGGGATCTCCCTTCCTGCGACGGGGAAAATGACGTCAAGAGCCCAGGCGCTGAAGGAGGCAGACTACGAGGGACCCCCTAGCATTTAGAGGTGAGTAAAAAAAAAATTTTCTCCAAATGTTTTTTATTTTATTTTTTTATGCACATAAATTAAATTTCTTTTTTGGGTGGAACTCCACTTTAACTTAGAAAATCATGATCTCTTCTGTCTGTTTATCTGTTAGAGAGATTACCCCTCACTTCCTGTCTTTGGGATAAGCTTTTTCTCTAATGGAGCCTTCAAGGCTGTAAAGCCTGACACGAGTTCTAATTCTTCCTCACTCTACCAAAAACTAAAAAAGATACACTTTAAACTCTTGCGGATCGCCGGCCCGCAATGTACTGCGGTCGGGCAGGCCATTAAGGCAAAGTGGTGCACCTTTACTTCGCTTCCTACTTCCGGGTTTAGGGCCCCGCTGAGTCCTGCTGTGATTTTAAAAAAAGTGGAAGTTTGACAGCAAGTCCTGGCCAATGATTCCTGGCCAGGACCTGCTGATCGGCTGTGTGCAATCACAGCCCAGAGCCCTGTGTTGCAAAGCAGGGATAAGAAACAAAGAGACATTCAATCAAAGTGAGCACACATTACGCACATGTAGCTCTACTCCTGTAAGAGCCGCTGGTATTTTGCCAAGGACTTCCCCACTTTTGCTCCGCAGCCAGGCACAAGGTAGATTCATACAGCCAGGTGAACACACTCTTCCACTCATTGTCTTTAATAACCAGTCTAGGGGTTTTTTTTTTTTGTTGTTTTATTTTTGGAGAACTTGGATAGGGAACGGAATAGAAACAGAAACATAGAGAAGTGACGTCAGAAAAAGACAGCGTAGTCCATCGATTCTGCCTATTTTTTATTTATTTATTTTTTCGTTAACTTTTTTGTCTGAGTATAGATTTATGTTTGTCCCAAGCATGTTTGAAGCCATTTACTGTTGACTATCTCACTACCTCTGCTGGAAGTTTATTCCAAACATCAACTTCCCTTTCAGTAAAATAATACTTTCTAAGATTAGTTTTGAACTTTCCTCCAATTAGTATGTGGTCATGTCCTCATGTTCTTGATTTCTTTCATATTGAAAATAACTGCCCTCCTGAACCTTATTCACCTCCTTGATGTATTTAAAGGTTTTATTCATATCTCCCCTTTCCCTTCTTTCCTCCAGACTGTACATATTAAATTGGAGCTCCACCTCCACTGCCACGGTTGGCACTTTTGGGGGGGGGGGGGGAGTGGATACCTAGCTTTGACAGATACCCGCTCCCAATTCTGGGTAAGATCGCTGCGGCGATCTTCGAGTATTTCCAGTTCCCCCTGCTGCGTTTTGGGACACACACAGATACTAGAAGATGGCGGGACCATTCAGAAAGTGCATAGTGACTCATGCATGTGCAGTAGGAACCCGACTGTGAAGGCTTCACTGCCAGTTTCCATAAGTGAAGATGCCGGTACCCGCACCTGAAGCCGATTGAAGAATTTGCTCAGGTGCCGACATCGCTGGATCCCTGGATAGGTAAGTGTCCTTATATTAAAAGTCAGCAGCTACAGTATTTGCCCATCAATACTTAATTCTTAATTGTTTTTACCCAGACTGGTGCTCCTCTTTAAGTTCCTGAAGTTGCTCTCGATATGTTTTATCCCCAAGACCTTTTACCATTTTTGTTACCTATCTCTGGACTTGTTTTATCTTATCAATATCTTTCTGTAAGTGAGGTCTCCAGAACTGGACACAGTATTCTAAATGAGGTCTCACTAAAGATCTATACAAGGGAATCAGAACATCCTTCCTCCTGCTGGTGACCCCACTAGTGATGCATCCTAGAATTCTATTGGCTTTCCCCACTGCTTGGTCACACTGTTTGCTAATTTTTAAATCATCTGAAATAAGTACCCCAAAATCTTTTTCCTCTATAGTGCTGGCTAACAGTGTACCGCCATTGGTGTACTCTCTCAAGGGATTATTTTTCCCTAGGTGCAATATTTGACATTTAGAAATATTGAACTGCAGTCTTCACTGCTTTGACCAACCTTCCAGCATTACCAAATCATGTTTCATGTTACAGACACCTCCAGGGTTTTCAACCCTATTACACACCTTTGTATCATCAACATAAAGACACCTTACCCACCAAACCTTTAGTTATATCACTTACATATAAATTAAATAGAACAGGACCCAGAACAGAGCCTCGTGGTACTCCACTAGTGTCTGATCTCTGCTCTGAGTGAACCCGATTTACAACCACTCTATGGTATCTATCCTTTAGCCAATTGCATATCCACTGAACCACCCAAGGGTTAAAGTAGAACTATAGGCAAACCTTTTTTTTTCAATGTGGCTAGAGAAAGGGAGTGTTATAATCCCTGTCAGATTTTGTTTTTCAATTGCGGAGATTTCTGTTCACTTCCTGTCCCATAACCAAACAGGAAGTGAGAGAAAATCCCTGCAAATTAATGGAAATCCTTGGGGACCCCCAGGTCACCAGAACTAGTGTCCTCCAAAATTTGGGGTTTTCTTTTACTTTTACTCTCACTTTCAATGAAAATAGTGAACAGGACAAATAGAGGGGGTGAACCTTCTTAATGGGGGCACAGATCCTCAGAGAGTTCTTTGCCATGAGGTGCCATGTTGAACTTCCAGTGACCAGTATGAGAGAGTGAGAGCGATAACACCAAATTTAACACCTGCTCCCCATTTACACCTGAGGCCTTGTAACACTAACGAGTCACATGACACCTGGAGAGGGAAAATGGCTAATTGGGCCCAATTTGGACATTTTTACTTGGGGATGTACTCACTTTTGTTGCCAGTGGTTTAGACATTAATGGCTGTGTGGTGAGTTATTTTGAGGGGACAGCAAATATACACTGTCATACAAGCTGTACACTCACTACCTTACATTGGAGCAAAGTGTAATTTCTTCAATGTTGTCACATGAAAAGATATAATAAAATATTTACAAAAATGTGAGGGGTGTACTCACTTTTGTGAGATACTGTATATTATTAGCACTGATCACTGTATTCGTGTCACTGGAGATTTCTGTGGCAGGTTGCGCAATTACCAGTCAAAATAGCACAGTGCTAAATAGCAAAAAATGGTCTTGTCATGAAGGGGGTAAAACCTTACAGAGCTGAAGTGGTTAACACCTTCCCTCCTGGCCTATAGCAGATTGACGGCTGGGCGGGTGCTTTACCATCCTAACAGGACATCATATAACGTCCTTCACATCGCACCGCTCATGCACTCCCCCTGGGGTCATACAGCTCAGCGATAGGTGGTGAGCTGTGTCCCTTGGACACAGAGCATTACTGTCCAGGGTAATAACCAATGACATAGACCCTTTACCAGGTGATCAGCTGTGTCCAGTCACAGCTGATCACGCAAACAAATGCCGGTATATGCATTTCCTTTTCTCTGCACTGTCAATGTCTGAGGAAAGCCAAGCCGATAACCAGCTTTCCAGGTACAGAAGACATTTACGCTGATTATCAGTGCAGCCCCATCAGTGCAGCCTCATCAGGGCCCATTAGTGCCCATCAGTGCAGCTTACCAGTGCCACCTCATTAGTGCCTCCTCATCAGTGCTCATCAGTACAGCCTCATCAGTGCAGCCTCATCAGTGCCCATCAATGCAGCTTCATCAGTGTCTATCAATTTTGCCTATCAGTACCCATCAGTGCAGCCTCATCAGCGCACATCAGTGAAGAACAAAAATTACTTGTTTGCAAGGAAGGCGGTGAAAGTGAACTGTATTAAAATGGTTAAGAGAACATGAATGTTCCTCTTCTCTGTGGGATGGCACCCTGACTACTTACTATGGTCCTGGGTTTTCCGGAGAAACGGGGCCCAGGAACCACCACAAATGGTGGCGAAGGGGCTCTTTGGAGCACTGTAAAAAAGCTGGAAAGCTGCGTGGATCACTTCTACAAGAAACAATACCAAGATCATGGCTGAAGCTGCAGCCATGATCCTGGTAAAACCATTTTCTCGGCAGGACACTTCAATATGTACCTCAGTCAGGGCATGTTAAAGTATATAAAAATTCTAAACCTTTCTTTTATTTTGGATGGAGTGGAAAACATTTTTTTGCCTTCTGTCTCCCATTTACCAGTTTCCCCTTTTTTACCAGTCCTGTCGACACAACAGAAACTGAGAGGAAACCTCAAACCTCTCCAGAATTAGGTAAACCCCCTGTTAAACAGTTGTCACCAGAACAGTGCCCCCCCCTCTTCATTGGAAGATATACCCCATATTTCTGTTCCAGTAACTTACATTTTTGGATTGTATCTCTAATTTTTGACACCAACACAAGAACCCCCCTTCCCCCCATTGGATGATATACCCTCTGTTTCTGTTCTGGTACCTTACATTTTTGGATATTCTCAGATTTTTTTGATCCCGGTGATAATGGTCACCAGGACAAGTAGGAGGGTGAATCTCCCTGGCTGGTACCCAGACTGCAAAAGGAGAACATGGCAGAGGTTCTAATTTCTCACCACTCTATCCAAAACTGAAGACGAAAAATTTGTCTTTTGATACACTTTAAAAATACCATAGGTAATAAATCATATTATACTTTTATTTTTTATTAGTAACACCACCAGTATGAGAAATCTTGGAATTTTAGTCTAACTACCATTAATTTTTACTGCTGTTCGATGTTTATTGCAGAACTTTTGTTTGATTCATTACAAAAGTCTCATTATATTTGATACTATCTTGCTATTTTGACATTATCGTCTTACCACAGATGTTTTATAATTATACCAAGAATTCCTAAACACACTAAAGGTATTGTTTAGGATTCCACTTTGTGAGTCCTCAGGCAAATATTTGTCAGGGTAATTCACAGTGAGCGGTCACATGCTAATAAATAAACAGAAGTATGAAGGGTCCTATTGCACAAGTCCTCACTGTAAAAGATGCCTTAAAGGAATGTGACACTTCCAACACGTTTTTGCTTTTTTAAGACCTCTTTGAATCATGTCAGTGTGTCCTTATAAGAACCACAAGACCTTGTTTATTAAAGTCAGATTAGGTACAGTTGTCTATAACAACCTAATTATATATCAGTTTATAGCATGGTAGATGAGTCAAAACAATGAAAGATGACCCACTGCCCTCTACATGGTTCTCCTTGCTTTTTTTTGTTAACTCAATTTATGTATCTAAAAGGACAGTTTCATCTTCATTATTGTATTTCCTTATTTTAAAATATCTGCACGTGTAGTAGGCCCTTCTCCTCTGTGGTAGATAGTGAACCCAGAAAATTGTCCAGTCCTGTTCTCTGATGTATACGTTGTAACAATATTTTTGCTGCACTGTATTTACATTAGTTCTTTTAGGGTTCATTCATAATGGGTATAGAGGGCCGAATATCAGAAAATTGGTGTATCTCAGGAGCTTGCATACAGCTACCTGTACAAATCAATGTCAGGCTGCAGCTGTACACTGGTAATCACACATCAGAGTATTTACAGTGGGTATAGAAAAGAATCACCCCCCGTAAAATAAGTACATTTTGTTGCTTTACAGCCCTAAATGAAGACGGACACAGTTTTTGTTTTATCCAGCTGTATTTACTCAGTGCAACCTATGACATCCAAGTGAAAAATACTGTATAACACCAACATGTAAAAAAAAAAAAAAAAATCAAAAACATATTTACTGAGTTGGAAAAGGGATCACCCCCTTGTGTCAGTATTTTGTTGAACCTCCTTTTGCTTTAATTACAGCTTTTAGTCTGTTGGGATTAGGGCTGGGCCGAACACCCCTGTTCAGTTCGCACCAGAAAATGCGAACAGGCAAAAAATTTGTTCGAACACCGTTAAAGTCTATGGGACACGAATATGAAAAATCAAAAGTGCTAATTTTAAAGGCTTATATGCATGGTATTGTCTTAAAAAGTGTTTGGGGACCCGGGTCCTGCCCCAGGGGACATGTATCAAAGTTTTAAAAACGGCCGTTTTTTCGGGAGCAGTGATTTTAATAATGCCTAAAGTGAAACAATAAAAGTGTAATATTCCTTTAAATTTCGTACCTGGGGGGAGTCTATAGTATGCCTGTAAAGTGCTGCATGTTTCCCATGTTTAGTCTGAAAGCAAAATGACATTTCTAAAGGAAAAAAGGTCATTTAAGACTACTCACGGCTGTAATGAATTGTCGGTCTGGCAATACACATAAAAAGTTCATTGATAAAAACGGCATGGGATTCTCCCACAGGGGAACCCCTAACCAAATAAAAAAAAAAAATTGCATGGGGTCCCCCTAAATTCCATACCAGGCCCTTCAGGTCTGGTATGGATATTAAGGGGAACCCCGCGCCAAAATTAAAAAAAAAATGGCCTGGGGGTCCCCCTCCAAATCCATACCAGACCCTTCAGGTCTGGTATGGGGGTCTGCGGGCGGGGGGCTTATCGGAATTTGGAAGCCCCCTTTAACAAGGGGACCCCCAGATCCAGGCCCCCTCTGTTTGAAATGGTAACGGCTACATGGCAATAACTTGCATATTAACCTTTAAAATTAGCACTTTTGATTTCTCCCATAGATTTTTAAAGGGTGTTCCGCGGCTTTCTAATTTGCCGCGAACACCCCAAATTTGTTCGCTATTCCACAAACGAGCGAACAGCCGATGTTCGAGTTCAACCCGAACATAAAGCCCATCCTTAGTTAGGATATGTCTCTACTAACTTTGCACATCTAGACTTTACAATATCTGCCCACTCTTCTTTTCAGAACTGCGAAATTTGAGGGTAAATGTTTGTGGACTGCAGTCTTCATGTCATTCCACAGATTTTCAATGGGGTTTAAGTCTGGGCTCTGACTAGGCCACGCAAGGACATTCACCTTTTTTTCCTTCAACTACTGTGTGTTCATTTTTGCTGTGTGCTTTGGGCCATTGTCATGTTGGAAGTGAAACCTTTTCCCATTGACCTTTTCTGGCAGAGGGCAGCAGATTTCCCTCAAGAAGTATGATGATATTTTGCCTCATTCATTTTTAATTCTATCCTGACAAGTGCTCAGTCCCTGCTGCAGAGAAACATCAGCATAACAGGATATTACCACCTCCATGCTTTACTGTAGGAATACTGTATTTAATTGTAAGCTGTATTGGATTTCCGGCAGACATATCGTTTGGTTTTGAGGCCAAATCATTCAATTTTAGTCTCATCTGACCCTAACACCTTTTCCCATGTGGAAATCTTCGGCGTTTTGGCAAAGCTGAGTCGTGACTGCATGTGGCCTTTTCATAAGGAGTGGCTTTTTTCTTGCAACCCTGTTGTCACATGCACATAGTGGCCACTCTTTGTCATAAATTCCTGCAACTGGATTGAGTCGGGGAGGAGCCTAGGAATGGCATTGCCAGAGAGCCCTTGCTAGGAGGTCCCAGGTGAAACCATCTGTCCCATGTAGCGGCAGAGTTCCTAGCAGACTTCAGTGCTCCCTCTCCTCCCCTACCTCAAACCCCCAGCTTCATGTCCAGCCCCACAGTATGAACCCGGCGTGTGAGCCGATACCGAGAGGCGAAGAGACACTGGAGATCCAGCTCGCGCCGAATCCTACCATAGCATGCGGGATGTGAGCAGGTGAGGGGACCAAAAGCGCTGAGTGGAGAGCGTAGAAACTGGCTGAGACTCGAAGGCGGATGGAGATCGGGAATACCCGGAGATTTCCGATAACCATTTGGTGGTGCTCGTCGGTACTCGGGCGGCACTCAGGGGGGAGTGGAAGTGGAATTGTCCGTTGAAGGTACTTAGTATGAGAAAGCTCGGCCAGATTAGCTGAGATCTGATGGGAGCTCCAGGATATCGGCCCTGGTCATGAACGGAGCAGATCAGCCTTCTGGCAGCTAGACAGGCAGAACCAGTAACCCCCCCACCCTGAAGTGGAGAGTCACACAGCAGAATCAGGATACCTCTCTTCCACCCCTCAGAGACCGCAGCAGACCCCATACAGACTATAGACTGTACATCAGCAGTGATGAGTCATCTCCTTTTCTTTTTTTGTTTCTCTGTGGTGTTTATTTTTTCCATATACACTGCCAGCTGGACTAAAACACCGCAAATTGAGTCAAATCTTATTGATAAAGACCGGCCATCTCACCACTACCTATTATACACTATAATATAAATATTGGAGGAAAAAATCTAAGAGGGCTGCTTGCAGGGGAAAATAAGTATATATAGAGAGACTCAACATGAGGGGGAAATCAGCAAGAGTAGGGGCAGTTGCAGATCACCAAAAATAAGTTCAAGTCCAGGATCAATAAAAAAAAGTATATGTCCAAAGAAGGAGGATCCGAGAAACAGACAATGGAAAAACAACAAGGAATTTCTGTGAAACAGACAGAAATAAAGGACAAAAAAGCACAGAACAGATTATCACCAGATACAAGTATACCTAGCCAGTGAAGAATAAACCAAGACACAGAAAGTGATAGGGAAAAGGGACAAAAGGAGGACCAGTCTTTGAAAGCCCAACTACCTACAAAGGGGGGAGATGGCGGCCATGTTCGCAACATTAGAAAACTCCTTAAAAACTGAAATGGCACAACAGAACATAATGATCTGGGTCACATACTGACAAGAGTAGAAGATATAGAAAGGAGAGTGGATAGCCATACACAAACAATAAAAGAGTTAAAAGGAGAAGTTAAAACTTAAAATTTGAACAAAGGGAACTGGCATATAAAATGGAAGATCAAGAAAACCGAAGCAGAATAAAAAACTTGAGAATACGTGGCCTACCAGAACTGACAAATGGAGAAGATTTAATGGAAAAGATGAAAAAAATATTATTGGGCAGAGAAGAAGTAGAAACAATAAGAATAGAAGGAGTCTACAGGATTAGAAGACCAAAAGGTATACTGATAGAGGCCCCAAGAGATATTATCATAAGATTCCAGAATTATGAAGAAAAAAAACAAATATGGGAAAATATGAGGGGGAAGCCACCAATAAAATATGAAAGTACTCCACATTTTCCTTTCCCACATTTATCACATGAGAGACTAATGACAAGGAGGTTGTTAAAACCTCTCTTGGAATTGATGCAAAGTCATGATATATGGTATAACTGGGGCTTCCCAGCCTGCCTGGTGGGCCAGAAAGAAAGACGTATGGCAAAATTGAGATTCCCGGAAGAACTACAAGACTTCTGCAAAAGACTGGAAATTCCTATACCAGAGATACCTGAATGGACAGCAAGTAGGAAAGAGGGAAAAAACACTCAGGAAGACCAATGGCAACTGATCCATAAGAAAAAATAACACAAACTGAGATAGACATTAGAACGGGAAGGATTTGAGAAACTATAATAAAAAAGATCCAGCTGCGGGGTGGAAAGAAGGGGTTGGGGAAATAAGAGGAAAACAAGATATAAATGATGGATAACCTGGACACCAGCCGGGGTTCAGTCCCGTACCCCTAACGACAGGGGGATCAGGTTTATTTGGAGAGCCAGATAGAGTACCACCCCAGAATAGAAGGAGTAGGAGGGCAAGGAGGCCCTAAATAGAGACTACATGGTCCTGCTCTATGACCAGGAAGAGGTCCAAAATACAACCAAAAAGATCATTGGTGGTAAATGGCGGGGGGGGGGGAGTGAGGTGAGGGTGATAGGGTGTCAGGAATCCTTTGCTCTTTTGATTCCCCGTTTTTCTGAGGGGGTTAAATCCTCCCTCACTGCTCTAAAGAACACCTGAACACCTCAAGGTCCCTGGTATTTGGGGATGGCACTACCGGGGGTGGGGGGGGGGATAGAGAACTAATATGACAACTATAAATTGCTTGACCTATAATGTAAGAGGGTTGAATACCCCAGAAAAAAGGTACAAGGTACTAAAGGAAATCAAAAGGTATTCTGCAGGTATACTATTTTTACAGGAGACATATATAGCATTCGATACAAACATTAAACTATATTCAAAACTCTATCCAACATGGTATTATGAAGACTCCTCAATTAGAAGAGCGAAAGGGGTAGCAATAGGGTTAGCAAGAGACCTTAGATTCATGTTGATTGATAGGAAAGTAGACCCGGAGGGACGTTATATATTTCTGAAAGGAAACCTACAAGGGATGGAATACATTGGGACAGTATACATTGGCTAATGTATACTGTCCCAATAAAAACTCGAAAGGTTAGTTGAAAGAGGTCTTGGGCAAATTAATGGACTTCAAGAAAGGTAAATTAATTTTGTCAGATTTTGATTTCTGCATGGATCCACAATTAGATAGTACGTCACATGCACCACCAACTAAGAGCGATTAAGAAAAAACTACATTGGTGTCAACTGTTGGATGTTTGGTGGGCCCAGCATCCGCGAGAAAGGGACTACTCATTCCATTTCTCAGTGCATGACAGGTACTAAAGGTTAAATTTTATCTTGGTGGAACATAGACTCCTGGAATCAGTTGTAAAATCATCCATTGAAATAATCACTTTCAGACCATGCCCCAGTAATAGTGAAATTGAGACTTATGTGAACACAGACTAAGACAAGTACATGGAGGTTAAATGAAGACCTGATACAAAATATAAAAATAGGAGATAAAATTCAAAACAAGATAGAACAATATTTCTCGCTGAATGAGTCCCCTGAAGTGTCAAAAGCTATAACTTGGGAAGCACATGAAGCCTATATTAAAGGTGTGTTGATATCTATAGGTGCCAGAAAGAAGAGGGGGAAAAAGCAAGAGAAATGGAAAGGGTAATTAAAGAAATATATGAGCTGGAACAGTTACAGTGGGGCAAAAAAGTATTTAGTCAGCCACCAATTGTGCAAGTTCTCCCACTTAAAAAGATGAGAGAGACCTGTAATTGTCATCATAGGTATACCTCAACTATGAGAGACAAAATGTGGAAACAAATCCAGACAATCACATTGTTTAATTTTTGAAAGAATTTATTTGCAAATTATGGTGGAAAATAAGTATTTGGTCACCTACAAACAAGCAAGATTTCTGGCTCTCACAGACCTGTAGCTTCTTCTTTAAGAGGCTCCTCTGTCCTCCACCCATTACCTGTATTAATGGCACCTGTTTGAACTTGTTATCAGTATAAAAGACACCTGTCCACAACCTCAAACAGTCACACTCCAAACTCCACTATGGTGAAGACCAAAGAGCTGTCAAAGGACACCAGAAACAAAATTGTAGACCTGCATCAGGCTGGGAAGACTGAATCTGCAATAGGCAAGCAGCTTGGTGTGAAGAAATCAACGCGATGTCTTAACGTGATAAATGATAGCTGCCAGCACAAAAAAATCTGTGAATATGTGAACAAATGGGAAAGAGGTGAAGTGCAGCGCTAAAAGTGAAGGTGAAAGTGAGATTCCCTTGACGGGATCAAACTAGTAACAAACCATTACTGATGTGCATAAATTATGATAAAATACATACAATATTACTCTAATACACAAACAACAATAATGATGATGTTTACATAAACCAACAGTGCATATATATATTAGAATGAAAATCCCTAAAGTGACTCCAATATATAAAGTGACTTGTGAGATAAATCTGTGAACTAGTTGTCTGTTGATAATCCACCACCAAAAGGAAAGAGGCTTACCGGACAAGCTGAACCCAGCTAGGCATACGCCTGATGAGTCAACAGAGCTTGTGGTGTAACACACCCAGGGAAGAAAATCAGCATACACGGTTTCCGATGTAGACCAATCAGGCAGGGGTCCGTCACAATGTATAACATCAATGGGTATCCACCAAGGGAACAGTGACTAAAGATGAATAATGGATCCTCACAGCATTATATATGGTAAAAGGAAAAAAATTGGGCCACATAGTGTGATTCCATTTACATAAAAGGCATTTTATTGAAATAAGAAAAAATGGTCACTCACATTTGAGAAGGCATTAAAAGGCATGTAAGTAAAATCAAATATCGCAGTGGCATCAGCAGAGCCTGTCTCGACTGGTTTAGTCTCAATAAGACATCACCCAGATGATGTCTTATTGAGACGAAACCGGTCTGGACAGACTCTGCTGATGCCACTGCGATGTTTGATCTTACTTACATGCCTTTTGATGCCTTCTCAAATGTGAGGGACCATTTTACTTATTTCAATAAAATGCCTTTTATGTAAATGGAATCACACTATGTGGCCACACAAAATTTCAGATAATACAAATAACACTTCCTTGGACATTTTTAAAGACATTAAAGACAATGATACTAAGATACATATAGGAAGATAAAAAGCCAAGAGTACAGTTGGCACTACTGAGTAGAGACAAAACACATGGGGAGTTAGCAGCACCTGATATAAAAAGATATTATATTGCGGTAATAATAGCACGAATGATAGAAGGGACAAACACAAAAAGTTAAAAAAGGTGGGTTAAGATAGAGAACACAATAAGTAAAACACATTTAAGTAAGAATATTTTTATACCACCAAAATACGAAACGTTTTTAGAGTTTGGGATTTAATCTACCGGCAAGAAAAATGAGACTATAACTCACCATTAATTAAACTTTCAGAGACATTTTTTTTCTACCTGGTAAAAGGGCACTTTGTGGAAAGTGGATAGGAAACACACAATTAAAAGATATAGTGAATAAAGGGAAAATAAGATCAATACAGGAACGAGTGTATAAAAATGAAACCATAAAGATAAATGAGTGGAGGTATTTTCAGCTAAAACACTTTGTGACTTCACTACCACAGCCAATTAGGTCCGAGGGGAATTTAAACCCAATAGAAAGATTATGTGACTTACAGTCAACATTGAAACATGGAATATCGTGAATCCATAGGATACTCATGAAGATGGGGGAGCTGGGAGTACCGCCATTCGTTAGAAAATGGGAGGAGGAGTTGGGTAGTTGGGTATACAATTGGAAAAACAAGTGACCAAAATGTTGGGAGCTGTACACGATTATGCAACTGATATAAGTACAAAATAAATTAATTATAAATGCCTAGCGAGATGGTATATATCCCAGTGAAAGCTAAAAAATACCAGCAAAGTAAATCGCCCCTATGTTGGAGAGGTTGCAATCATAAAGGTACTATGATATGGTGGGAATGTACAAAAATAAAAGAGTATTGGCAGGACATACAATGTTATATAAGGGAAATTTAAGAAGAGGAAACACCAAATGACCCATGGGTATGCCTATTCCACAATACAAATAGCACAAAAAAAAAATATAAGAGAACTCTGACACCATACCTATTGAATGCAGCGAAAGCAATAATACCTATAAAAAGATCTGGAATATGGGAGGTTATTACATATATATTTATGCATATTTGGAAGAATACTGTATTTTCTTTTTTTTAACTTCTTGCCGCCCTCCATATAGAAAAATGATGGCGGCAAAGTGGTTTCAATATCCTGACCGGACATCATATGCCTTCGCCAGGATATTAAGCCGCTGCGCGCCCCCATGTCCAATTACGGCTGATCATGATGTAAACAGGAAGAGCTGTTGATCGGCTTTTTTAGACCCGAGCAGGCCCGGACTGGCCATAGGGCAGACCGGGCATTTGCCCAGTGGGCCGGGGCCATCCGCTTCGTAGCATGTTGCTGTTCAGGCTGCACAGCGGAAGGTAAGCTGCGACCGCGGCCTGAACATGGTTAACACAGGCCGTGGTCGACACTCGCCGCTACCTCTACGCGGCCGTGCCTTCTCCGGCGGAACTTTCGGCTGCATGGGCTGAGCTGTGTGTCTCTCTCACACACAGCTCAGCCTCAGAGCCGCGCTGATTGTTCCACTCTCTGCTCCCAGGGACTGCTCCTCCTCCAGCCAAGGTGTCTGCACGATGGGTAAGGGGGAGGGCTGCTGTCAGGACGTTTTCCCCCCTCCCCTTCTCTTGTCGGCAGCACATGTAAGGGGAAAGTTTCCTGCCTATTGTTCCTCCCTCACCATTGGCCACAACAGAGGGCCAATCGGAGAACTAGAGGGGCATCATAGGAAATGTAGTCCCAGAGATAGGTGGCCCAATTGTTTTCAGCAGGGAGCTGACTACACTCTCCAGCATGCACTCTGCTGGGGGGGGAGGGAGAGAAAACCTGGAAACAAGCTGAGAAGTGCCTCTAGCAGCTACTACAGGAGACATAAAAAAACGAAAGAGAGGACTGTGCTGGGGGAACTAATAGCCCCAGCACCACCAGAGAGGGCCACGCTATACCCGCACCACCAGAGAGAAAGCCACGCTGTGCCCGCACCACCAGAGAGAGAGCCACGCTGTATCGCACCACCAGAGAGAGAGTCACGCTGTACCGCACCACCAGAGAGCCACGCTGTACCCGCACTCCCAGAGAGAGAGCCATGCTGTACCGCACCACCAGAGAGAGCCACACTGTACCCACACCACCAGAGAGAGCCACGCTGTACTGCACCACCAGAGAGAGAGCCACGCTGTACCGCACCACCAGAGAGAGAGCCACGCTGTACCGCACCACCAAAAAGAGAGCAGGTCAGTGTCACTGGGCAGTGTGGGCACAATAGGAGACAGACAGTACTAGCATTGTATGGCCACAATAGGACTGGGACACTGTAATATAAAGGGGACTGCACTGTAAAGTGGCACTGTAATCATTGCATTTCCCCTTTACAGCACAGTTCCCTTTATATCACCGTGTCCCTGCACATTACAGTGTGGAGGACCGACACCAGCCACCCCCCGTGAATGTCTACCAACCGTCGCCCCCCCCCCGGTCCCTGGAAAAGTTGGCTGCTCAGTCTAAAATGCCCAGGCCTATTTTTTGTCCCAGTACGAGCCTGGACGCGAGTATGGAGAGCTGATCGGCTGCTCCCCTGACAGGGGGGGTCTGTGCTGATCGATTATCAGCACAGCCCCCCCCGAAGATGCCCACACTGGATCACCAAGGACACCACCAGGATCAGCAGGGATATCACCACCAGTTATGCCACCCTAGACCACCAGGGATGCCAATCAGTGCCCACAATGGATGCCAATCAGTGTCCACAACGGGCACTTATTGGCAGGCATTATTGTTTGGCACTGATTGGCATCCATCAGTACCATTTATTCGTGTACATCAGTGCCACCTATCAGTGCCCATCCGTGCCGCCTATCAGTGCCCATCTGTGCTGCCTTTCAGTGCCACCTATGTGTACCCATCAGTGCTCCATATCAGTGCCACCTATCAGTGCCCATCAGTGCCACCTATCAGTGCCCCATCAGTGCTGCACATTAGTGCCCATCATCAGTGGCCATCAGTGCCACCTCATCAGTGCCACGTCATTGGTGCCACCTCATCGGTGCCCATCAGTGCCGCCTTATCAGTGCCCGTCAGTGCAGCCCCATCAGTGAAAGAGAAAACTTACTTATTTACAAAGTTTTGTAACAGAAACAAACAAAAAAACATTTTTTTTTCAAAATTTTTGGTCTTTTTTTTTATTTGTTTAGCAGAAAATAAAAATCTCAGAGGTGATCAAATACCACCAAAAGAAAGTTCTATTTGTGGGAACAAAATGATAAAAATGTAGTTTGGGTACCGTGTAGAATGACCGCACAATTGTCATTCAAAGTGCTACAGCGCTGAAAGCTGAAAATTGGTCTGGGCAGGAAAGTGTATACGTGCCCTGTATTGAAGTGGTTAATACTGTATATATGATGTTTTTTTTAAATAAAAAAACAAATAAAGTTAAATTTAAAAAAAAAATTATGCAACTGCTTCAGAGTTGCTGTAGGCCTCTTGGTAGCCTCTCTGACCAGTTTCTTCATGGCTCTTTCATTCAATTTCAATATCCTGATCCATAGAGGGTTTGTGTTGTACCAAATGCCACCCACTTCACTGTGCTTCTAGGCATTGATAAAGCCTTTGAATTTCTTTTTATCCATATACTGACTTGTGCCTGTCCACAACTTTATCCCAAAGATCTCTTGACAGTGCCTTGTCACCCATAGTTGATTGTTAGCTTCAGTTGCACAACCAGGGACTGAAATGCTCCAGGAAAGCTCTTTTCATGCTGAGCTAATTAAAATGACCACAGCTGACCACAGTTGAAAGTGAAATGGTTTTGTGTGCCATTGAGTTTACAAGTCATTTTTAGGAGGGGGTAATATTTTTTCCAACTCAGTGATTCTGCATTTGAATGTTTTTTTTTTTCTGGCATGTTGGTGTTATATTTTTTACTTGGATGTTATAAGTTGCACTGAGTAATTACAGCTGGAAAAAAACAAAAACTGAGTCTGTCTTCATTTCAGGCTGCAAAGCAACAACATATGATAATTTTAAAGAGGGTGATTCTTTTCTACACCCACTGTACATGCGTCTAGGATCTCGCATTAGTCTCTGTATGCATTTAAAGTGGGTGTAAAGCCTTTTTGGTGCGATGCATACTAGCCCATTATGCTTTTCATTTGCAGGCCTTGCGGGGAGCAAAAGAGGAAGTAAAACCCATTGGGGTTTACTTCCTCTTTAAATTCTCAGATGTTCAGTCACCAGGGCACAGCTGCAGACTGTCATTGATTTGTACAGGCAGCTGCGCACAAACACCTGTGACTGGGGCATAGAAATAAGCTTTTTGTTTTACAGTAATCAACCCTAATTAACACCTCCCTCCCTTTTCCATTAAGCTATTAATTTTTTTTTTGCTAATTCCTAAGATAGAACTATGGGCAACCATTAAAAATGTGCTGTAGCACTTAATTATAAAATTTAAAAAATTTTAAAATAAAATGTAAAAAAATGTCCTTAGTTCCTCTGCTAAATTACACTAATACCTGTTGATCCTGCCAGTGAAATCGACAAAGCAACTTTCTGTGATGCTGTGGCAGCGATGCTGCACTGCTCTTTAATTTAGAGCAGATTTGCCACTCTTATGAAGACCGTGCCTGCATTAACTACTTTGGGATGAAATAATGTTGCAGGGGGAGTGGCTATCAGCAGTGTCACTGCTGATTCCCAAGCCTATATCTTGTCAATCAGCACCTGGTCATACCTAGTTTTGCCCACTGTTTTCTGGACTGCCAGCCCTGCCTCTGTTGCTGAAACCCTCCCACTGTAGGGTACAGTGTCTGGGAGGGTAAGTGCGTGAGGCACAAATGAAGAAAAACTTGGCTCAGTCTTGGAATAGAAAAGAACTTTTTTTTTTTACTTTATGAGGTTGTGCATTAAATAGCAACTTGATTTGACACTTGTTTAGCCTTTCATACAGGTCATATTCATGTGTAAAGTATTGTATAATTTTAATTTATTTCTTTTATTTTTTGGGGGAAATATCATTCAATAAAAAATGCATGAAACAATACACAATAAAGTAGATGTGCTTTGTGCCAAATACATCCTTTTGGTGTAATTTCAAATTTTCACTGGTCAAAGTAAAAAAAAAAAAAATTCACATGATAGTAAAAAAAAAAAAAAAAAAAAAAGCCTTGTCTGATGTGAAAAAATACAAAGAATAAACAGTATGCATTAGTTCAGGATCATAAGCAATGAGAAAACTATTGTAAATCAATAGCCAATAGTGCAAATGTTTAAAATGCCCTAATCCATAAGGAGTAATCAGGTGTGAGAGCTGAATTGGTTGAACTAGCTTGTGTTTCTGATGAACCAATGGACATAGGGCCACCATCAGAGAAGGGACATTTAATCATCTTCTTTATCAAATTGAAAGCCTGTTGCTGGGTTAACTGCTAAACAGTGCTTAGGACCGGGGGAGTGAACCCTTCTTATATTGTGGTCCACTAGCCACATTAATAATCTAAGTTTGGTGATTGTACCAGGGTTCCGGCACTGTTATGGTGCTGCCATTTTGTGTGGCTCTGGTGCAATTCCCTCGGTGTTGATCATTTACCAGAGATAGATTTCCTGCAGCAAATAGCACTCCCTAGGCTTCAGCTTGAGACCAAACCCTGCAAGCCAAAGGAAAAACCCACCCAAATGTGATTCCTACCCAGATGTTCTTCAAAAAACTTGAAATCCTAAGTTTAGTAATTAAAAAAAAAACAGCACAAGGGATGTTAACTACATTTAGTGCAAAGTGTCCCTTGTGTTGGTGTCATGGTGGAAATCTTCAGTCCTTTGCCCCCAAAAAACTCTCGTCAGTGCAGAATCATGTGGTGCTGCAGGAGTTAATACCAGCACTGAGCCTGTGACATAGTTACATAGTAAGTCAGGTTGAAAAAAGACAGTCCATCCAGTTCAACCAAAAAAAAATACAATTCCATACCCACAGTTGATTCAGAGGAAGGCGAAAAATCCAAGCAAATCAAGCTCCAATTTGCTACTGCGGGGGTAAAAAAATTCCTTCCTGATCCCCGAGAGGCAATTGAATTTTCTCTGAATCAATTTTACCTATAAATGTCAGTACTCAGTTGTATTATATTATGTACATTTAGGAAATAAACCAGGCCTTTTTAAAGCAATCTACTGAGCTGGCCAGAACCACCTCTGGATGGAGTCTATTCTACATTTTCACAGCTCTTACTGTGAAGAAACCTTTCCATATTTGCAGATTAAATCTTTTTTCCTCTAGACTTAAAGAGTACCCCCTTGTCCTCTGTGATGACCTTAAAGTGAATAACTCAACACCAAGTTCACTATATGGACCACTTATGTATTTGTACATGTTGATCATATAATCTCCTCTTCTCAAGAGAGAATAAATTCAGTTCCTCTAATCTTTCCTCATAGCTGAGCTCCTCCATGCTTATCAGTTTGTTTGCCCTTCTCTGCACGTTCTCCAGTTCCCCAATATCCTTTTTGAGATCTGGTGCCCAAAACTGAACTGCATATTCCAGATGAGGTCTTATTATTATTATTATACAGTATTTATATAGCGCCAACAGTTTACGTAGCGCTTTACAACTTGACGGTCTTACTAATGATTTGTACAGGGGCAAAATATCTCGCTCTCTGGAGTCCATATCTCTCTTAATACAAGAAGGGACTTTGCTCGCTTTGGAAACCGAAGCTTGGCATTGCATGCTATTATTGAGCTTATGATCTACCAAAACCCCCAGATCCTTCTCCACTATGGATTCCCCCAGTTGTACTCCTCCTAGTATGTATGATACATGCATATTCTTAAACCCCAAGTGCATAACTTTACATTTATCAACATTAAACCTCATGCACTCATCAAGAGTGCTGACTTTGCCTAGCCTTTGAATGGAAAATGATCTATGAATGAAGAAGGTGGACCTTTCATTCCTCTGCCGATCCTCCATTCATAGATTGCAACTATACGTTCCATGAATGAAAAGCATAGTTACATAGTAGGTGAGGTTGAAAAAGACACAAGTCCATCAAGTCTAACCTATGCGTGCGATTATGTGTCAGTATTACATTGTATATTCCTGTATGTTGTGGTCGTTCAGGTGCTTATCTAATAGTTTTTTTAAACTATCGATGCCCCCCCGCTGAGACAACCGGCTGTGGAAGGGAAATCCACATCCTTGCCGCTCTTACAGTAAAGAAACCTCTACATAGTTTAAGGTTAAACATCCTTTCTTCTAATTTTAATGAGTGGCCACGTGTCTTTTTAAACTCCCTTCCTCAAAAATTTTATCCCTATTGTGGGGTCACCAGTATGGTATTTGTAAATTGAAATCATATGCCCTCTCAAGCATCTCTTCTCCAGAGAGAATAAGTTCAGTGCTCGCAACCTTTCTTCATAACTAATGTCCTCCAGAACCTTTATTAGCTCCATTTCCAGTACATCCTTCCTGGGGACTGGTGCTCAGAACTGGACAGCATACTCCAGGTGCGGCTGGACCAGAGTCTTGTAGAAAGGGAGAATTATCGCTTTATCCCTGGAGTTAATCCCTTTTTAGTGCATGCCAATATTCTGTTTGCTTTGTTAGCAGCAGCTTGGCATTGCATGCCATTGCTGAGCCTATCATCTACTAGGACTCCCAGGTCCTTTTCCATCCTAGATTCCCCCAGAGGTTCTCCCCCTAGTGTATAGATTGCATTCATAGTTTTACAACCCAAATGCATTATTATACATTTTTCTACATTAAACCTCGTTTGCCATGTAGTTGCCCACCCCATTAATTTGTTCAGATCTTTTTGCAAGGTTTCCACATCCTGCGAAGAAGAAGAAGTTATTGCTCTGCTTAGCTTAGTATCGTCTGCAAATACAGAGATCGAACTGTTTACACCATCCTCCAGGTCGTCTATGAACAAATTAAATAGGATTGGTCCCAGCACAGAACCCCGTGGGATCCTACTACCCACCCCTGACCATTCTGTGTATTCCCCATTTATCACCACCCTCTGAACTCACCCTTGTAGCCAGTTTTCAATCCATGTACTCACCCAATTGTCCATGCCAACAGATCATATTTTGTACAGTAAACATTTATGGGGAACTGTGTCAAATGCTTTTGCAAAATCCAGATACACCACGTCTACGGGCCTTCCTTTATCTAGATGGCAACTCACCTCCTCATAGAAGGTTAATATATTGGTTTGGCAAGAATGATTCTTCATGAATCCATGCTGATTACTGCTAATAATACAGTTTTCATTACTAAAATCTTGTATATAGTCCCTTATCATCCCCTCCAAGAGGTTGCATACTATTGATGTTAGGCTAACTGGTCAGTAATTCCCAGGGGTGTATTTTGGGCCCATTTTTAAATATTGGTACTACATTGGCTTTTCTCCAAACCACTGGTACCATTCCAGTCAGTAGACTGTCTGTAAAAATTAGAAACAATGGTCTGGCTATTACTTGACAGAGTTCCCTAAGTACCCTCGGGTGCAAGCCATTCGGTCCCGGTGATTTATTAGTGTTAAGTTTCCCAAGTCTAATTCCAATTCTGTCCTCTGTTAGCCATGAGGGTGCTTCCTGTGATGTTTCATGAGGATAAACACTGCAGTTTTTGTTATTAAAGTCCCCCCGATTCCCTCGTGAAGACTGAGGAGAAGAATAAATTCAATAACTTCACTATCTCCCCATCCTTTGTAACCAGATGTCCTTCCTCATTCTTTATGGGGCCAATATGGTTTGCCCTCCCTTTTTTACTGATTACATACTGAAGTAATGGTACAATAAATATTATTGTACCTATGTATTAACTTGTCTATCCCTATAGTTAGTTAGTCTATTAAAACTCTGATCACGTTACTGATGATATCACTATAATACAAGGTTAACCACTTCCTGACCGGCGCACGTCAATGTACGTCGGCAGAATGGCACGTCTGGGCAAATGGACTTACACGTCCGTCCATTTGAATTCCCCGCCGTGTCATTGTGTACGCAGGTGTGCGTCGGCCAGAAGCTCCGTGAGTCGGGTTGCGGGTCCCGCGGACTCGATCACCGCGGGGATATCCACAATCGCCTCACGAAGAGGACGAACGGGGAGATGCTGATGTAAACAGCATCTCCCCGTTCTGCCTAGTGACAAGTGTCACTGATCACAGCTCCCTGTCATGGGGAGCAGTGATCAGCGCAGTGACACACACAGCCCCTCCCCCCCTACAGTTAAAATCACTCCCCTAGGACACACTTAACCCCTCCCCGCCCCCTAGTGGTTAACCCCTTCACTGCCAGTGTCATTTACACAGTAATCAGTGCATTTTTAATCGCACTGATCGCTGTATAAATGACAATGGTCCCAAAAATGCCATAAAACTATTCCCTATTTTGTAAACGCTATAACTTTTGCGCAAACCAATCAATAAACGCTTATTGCGTTTTTTTTTTTTTTTTTACCAAAAATATGTAGAAGAATACGATCAGCCTAAACTGAGGAAAACATTTTTTTTTATATATATATTTTTGGGGAATATTTATTATAGCAAAATGTAAAAAATAATGCGTTTTTTTCAAAATTGTCGCTCTTTTTTTGTTTATAGCGCAAAAAATAAAAATTGCAGAGGTGATCAAATACCACCAAAAGAAAGCTCTATTTGTGGAAAAAAAAGGACGTCAATTTTGTTTGAGAGCCACATCGCACGACTGCGCAATTGTCAGTTAAAGTGACGCAGTGCCGAATCGCAAAAAGTGCTCTGGTCAGGAAGGGGGTAAAATCGTCTGGAGCTGAAGCGGTTAACTATGAAATCAAATACACGGCTTAATAAAACGTATTTATTTGCCAAGAAGTTAGGAAAACCTAACATGAAAGTATTAAAAGATATTACAATAATACAAATCTTACAATCAGAACATATAATACAAGAACGTCAAAGATACTTATCGCATGGTCTCCTCGGCTGGACTCAAAATGGTAGAGTGGGAGCCATGTGGCTCAAAATGGTGGATAGAGCCATGCGGCTCAGAGACAGAGAGAGAGAGAGAGAGCTCTTGGACGCGTTCAGTCCTTTTATACTTCAAATATACACCATCCAAACCCTACCCCATTGCCATCCCATCTAGACTTTTGATGAATCACAGTATTTATGGGGCAGTCCTTCTCAACAGATTATATTACTGTCTGTCCTGCTGTACTTTGGTCTATAGGGGCAGCATTGTCCATGTCAATCTTTAGGTGCCTGTTGATCCTTTGATCTTTGTCACCCACCGTCATCAATCATCCTGTCAGCCATGGCCCCTTTTCAATTTGCGTTATAGCAATAGACGGTACGGAGCTAAGAGCTGAGAAACGACATTCCAGACCGCCCCCAGGAAAGCAAATGCTTGGTTGTATCAACCAGAAAGAAACCCTTTTAAAACCATGGAATTGCAAGGATTAGCCTGGGTGATCTTTGGGAATAGGAAACAGATATGTAATGGATTTATGGCAGATCCAATTCAAACTCTGGATAATACCAAAAACACTGTTACCCATAAATGCAGTAACATTGACAGAGAAACTCCATAAATATGACATTTAACCATGTTGCTATTCAACACATACTTAAAGAATTTCTTGAGATTTTTTTTGCTCTCCTCCACTATGTGTCTTTCCTGTTCTATCTTATTGCCCCCTTACATTTCTTTCATCTGCATTCTTTATAAAGTTTGAATGCTGATGATGATCCCTCATCCTTGTATTTTTTAAAGGCCTTCTCTTTTGCTTTTATATGCATTTTTACATTGGCGTGAAGCCATCCAGGACTTTTGTTTGCTCTATTAAATTTATTACCCAAATGGGATTCACTGGCTAATGCCTTTATTTAATATGCTCTTAAAGCGAACCCATCTCTCCTCCATGTTCTTTGTTCCTAAGATTTTATCCCAATTTATATCTTCTAGCAAGGTTTGTAGTTTAGGGAAGTTGGCTCTTTTGAAATTCAGTGTCTTTGTATTTCCTTTATGTTTCCTATTTGTGTGATTTATACTGAAGCCAATTGACCTGTGATCGCTGTTTCCTAAATTCCCCCGTATTTCCAACACTTTGTTTCTTGTTGGTGCATTTATCATCTGACCCATGAAATTGTCCTGCAAGACATTTAGGAAATGGCGAGCTTTAGATGAATGCACAGTTCCTTCTGCCCAGTCTATGTCTGGATAATTAAAATCCCCCATTATAATGACACTTCCCATCCTTGCTGCTAATCCAAATTGTGATAGGAAGTCCACCTCCCCCTCCTCCCTCAGGTTAGGGGGCCTATAGCATACTCCCAGTATTATTTTCCCCTTAGCTTCATCCCTTTGGAGCTCTACCCATAAGGATTCCATCTCCTCCGTAGCTCCCTTAGTGATGTCATCACTCACATTCACTTGTACATTATTCTTGATATACAAATACCCCTCCCCCATTTTTACCCACTCTATCCCTGTGCTAAAGGGTATGCCCTTGAATGGTTGCCAGCCAATCATGAGAGCTGTTGAACCAAGTCTCTGAAATTCCCACAAAATCCAAATCCTCCTCGTACAAAAGTATCTCTAGTTCACCCATCTTGTCCGCCAGGCTCCTGGCATTGGTGAACATGCCATGTAGTTTAGACTGATTGCATACTATCCTCTTGTTAGGTGTTCCAAGATTGCAACTAGTACAGCCTCTGTATATGAAAAAGGGGTGTGTAAAGGGTGGGCATAGCTGGTACTCTTGATAAATGCCTGTCACACGTCCAGTATTGGGACCCGTGCTGCAGTAAGAGATTATCACGAGAAGATTACCTCTTTAGATGTAATCCTGGTGTCTTCTTTTTTTAGACCTGTCTCTGGGAGCAAAGAAATTCTTTTATTTGTCTCTGTGACATTATCAGGTTTTCAGTCTCCGGAGCAAGAAGACAAGAGGCAGAATTACGTATTCTCTGCTGAGTGGCATGAGGATTCATTTGTGCACGGTGACAACACTGCAGTGAATTTACTGCAGGGCATTTTGGATTGTCACATTGAAAAAAGGTCTTTTCACTAGCAAAGACTCAACAAACCTTAGTTTTTTATGGGAACATCTCTTTGTTAAATTAGGCAAGTGTTGAGTATCTACTGTAAACTATTTACTGATAAAGTACACATCTTCTGCCAATCCTTTTATTTGGAGGAGATTGGTCAAATACTGGATCCAAGCTTTTTAGCAGCTGTGTCCATAAGCATCAGATAGAGTTAGACTTTTTGACATAGCTGACCTATGGCATTTATGATTCTGTGCTGCCATCCAGAGTTTGCAGGCAGACTTTGCTCATTGAAATTGATGTATAACCCAAGTGACAAGGACTATAACCAAATTGGAGGGACTACTAACCATAAAAATAGGGCAATACATTTTAGGTTTTACTTTTTAGGTTTTACTACAAAAGAGAGAGACTGCCAAGATAATGAACCAGTTTTTCTGTGATCACTTAATGTCAGGAGTCCTGTTTGCTAAGGAAGTTTGGGAATTTTGAACCAGCAATAACAGAAGTGACTTAGTGTATCCTTATTGCCAATGTTAATCTGCTAGGTAAGGATAGCGAGCATGTAAGATGATGTAGGTTTCCTTTATGCCGTGTACACACGGGCGGACTTTTCGGCATCAAAGGTCCGACGGTCTTTCCGACAGACTTTCGACGGACTTTTGACGGACTTTCGACGGACTTTCGAACAAACGGACTTGCCTACACACGATCACACCAAAGTCTGACGGATTTGTATGTTATGACGTACGACCGGACTAAAATAAGGAAGTTGATAGCCAGTAGCCAATAGCTGCCCTAGCGTCGGTTTTCGTCTGTCGGACTAGCATACAGACGATCGGATTTTTCGACCAGACTCGAGTCCGTCGGAAAGATTTGAAACATTATCCAAATCTAAAGTCCGTCTGATTTTCGACCGAAAAAGTCCGCTGCAGGTCCGACGAAGCTCACACATGGTCAGATTGTCTGACGGAGGGACAAGGGAAAGAAGAGATTTGAATGGACATAGTGATTTAGGTTAAACGACCTGCTAGGTAAATCACCATGAAGACTGGCAAAGTAATTGCTTGTGAAACTCCCTGTCATGGAAAGTCTAATATCCCGTATACACGATCGGACATTCCGACAACAAAACCATGTAATTTTGTTTGAAGGTTGTTGGCTTCAACTTGTCTTGCATACACATGGTCACACAAATGTTGGCCAACAATTATAAATGTAGTGATATACAAGACGTACGGCGAGCCAATAAAAGTGAAGTTCAATAGTCATGTGATATCTCCATTACGAACGCTAGTTTTACAAGACCGAACGCTTCCGGCTCATCCTTGATTCCGAGCATGCGTGATTGTACTTGTATTGGACTTGTGTACACACGATCAGAAAGTCCGATACCACACAAATGTCCGATGGAGCATACACGGTCAGACTTACCGCCAACAATCTCACTTCCAATATTTCCCAACAGAAAATCCGATCGTGTGTATGTGGCATTCTTCTTATGCCCTAATATAGGGATAGCAATGTTCTGCACAGCCAAAAGACTTTGTTCCTTGTTGCCTTATCTTGTCTTGTTTAACGATCAGTGAAATCTATTTGTAAAGTCCTCTCTTTTTTCTGTGAGTGAGCAGTTTGCCTATACTCAGGGCTTTTTTTCAGCTGGAACTTGGTGGAACTCAGTTCCACCACCTCTGGCTCAGGCTCTCTGCCTACCACTATCACCTGTAAACACAGAAGTCATCTACAGTGGAGGTACTAGAGCCGGCTGGGTGCTTCAGCTTAGAACAGCAACAAAAGTAAGACATGTGGACGATGGTGGAGCTTTTAAGGAAGGGGTGGTTGCATGGAGAGGTCAGAGCTGAAGATGGGTGAAAGTGGGATGTGGATGGGGGATGCAGAGGTAAGTGGCTGTGAAAGAAGGCTGAACTCTGCACTCTCTTTGTAGTGCACCCATGAACTCTGCACTCTGTATGTAATGCATTCCTGGCGTTTAATGCCCCTTAAGACCCTTCCACTGTTAGTGAAATTTAACCACACTATTAACCCAACATGTAATGAGGTTTGGAGGGTGCATGTGTAGGTGTGAGGGGTTTTCAGCGGGGTCGTGATTGAGTTCCTGCACCTATTTTCTGAGAAAAAAAGCCCTGGCTATACTTATAGACTTACAAAAGTCTGCTGGGCTTTGTGGGGGAAAGGGTAGTCACCCTGTACAAGGGAGGAAACTCGCTTGGCAGTTATTTAAAGTGGACCTACTGTTTGGTGCTGCATTGTCCCGCTGCCCTGTGTGTAGTGTTGGCCCCTTGTGCAGCGACTGGAGCTACAGAAAATAGAGGCCTCTCTATACAAGGTGTTCCCCTAACATTATTGGTCTGTGAATGGGCAAACCTGTAAATGTGGGACTTATGCCTTCAACCCATTCCATGTCTGGAATTTTCTTGCTAGCCCTTGCAGGTTCTGAGGCTTAAACAAACCTGCTGGGGTGGATAGATGTGTGTGCATGTGTGTGTATATATGCATATTTGTAGCACTCTGTATGTATTGTATTGTTTTCCTGGAACTGCACTTCTGGGAGTGTTAGATGCCTGATTCCTCTTTACACTGTATGGCTCCATACACCATATCCTATGTGAATTCAGGCTCTTTTCTTTTGTATAATAGTTGCTTTAAAGTGTAACTTCCGTTTTTGTCTCTCTTTTTAGTTCCCCCTCCTTCCTATGGTATAAATTCCACATTTTTAATTACCCTCTGCATGCTGTAGCACTGTCCCCAACTTCCTTCTCCTTTCAGCCATGGTGGTTCTCTTCAGGCAGCAGGACACTAACATTGTTCTGCCACGTACCTGTTAGCACAGTTTGTGTTCATAGTAACCCCCTTCCTTGGATTGGCAGTCGTGGAAGAATACGCCAGGATGTCATTGGACTGGCAAGAAGACTGCAGGAAAAAGGTAAGTATAGTTTTTTCTATAATAAAATATATTGGTGGACTTCAGGGTTTGGGGAAGCTCTGCTTTAAGAAAAAAAAGGTGGCCACAATTCCCAAAACCATAATAAAACTTCAGGTAATCACCTTTCTTGCCTAGGTCTGGAAATTAAACAGAGTTGAAAATTTAGTGTGTATGAGAAATATAGTTGCTCTAAAGACACTTTAATATTTGTAGCCTAATATTATATGATTGCCCTGGCAATGGCTGTAAATTTCTAAAAACATTAAAGTCCAGCACTGCATGTGTTACTTGACTTCATGGGTTTCTTACTGTTAGCTTTGTCGCCATAATTTGAAATCATAAATTAGATTTTGGTCAGAAGGTGCTATGGAAAAAATGTTTAATTAAACGACATATCGTTCAAAAATAGCACTTCAAAACTGTGAGAAACATGGCTTCCAAAACATCTTGGTGCAAAAACAGAGGAACACTATCATTCTTGCATTCTACATGAGAGTGTGGAGTCATTAGTAGCGGTGACCTCCGTCAGCCCCCTATGTTGTGAGAGCCCTCTGTCTCCCGTTATCTACAAAGACACAAGTGCTCCAGGACTGGAAATCCCATTAAATAAGACATATTCCCATGTATATTTTATTAAATTTAACTTCTGGCCAACACATACTTTATGAAATGAAAACATTCCTCAAAACAGCTTCAAGATAGAAAAGATTTACTGGGCTAATTTAATGGCCCTTGCTTAAAGAACAGGCTTTGGAGGCATATGAGGAACGCAGGCATGCTGTGCTTGTGTACTGGATTTGTGTTATTAATATTATTATGGGCAATTACATGTTTTTACAACTATCCACGGAGCAATAACTGAATAAACAACATGTGGAGGTTCATAAGAGTGTGTAATCCAGGAGCATCATGTGTAGCCTTCAATTTATCAGTAAATGTGCCACAAATCTGAGTAATTCAAATGGAAAATAAAATGAAAAAGTATAAAGAGAGGTTAGTGTTAGTGAAAATCATGTAAATGTAATCAGTAGAGCTAGGGACGTAATATGCAAATCTCACGTTTTTCTAAAAACTCTCAGCCCCACCCCTTCTGGATTAAAAGTCTCCTTGATTTGGACAGGTGGCCTCAGTAAGAACTCATTCACAATAGTGTGGTGCCCAATGCATAGACAGGGCAATTTACCTAATGTTCTATTGTTTCAGTTTCCACCAACGCACTGCAGGATGTATTTTTTCACAGTGCATTGTGACCAACTACACTGCATTCCAATATGCTATGGTACTTAACTTTGAATAAAATGTCATTTTGTGACATTTTAATAAAGTTTAAAAAAAAAGAACTAAAAATTCAAACAGTGTGATGCATTGTAACAATGCTTTGTACAGGTGTGCATTATACAGAGCATAACAGGTGCCCACTGGTGTGAATAGGGCTTGGTATGTACAGTATAAGGAGGAGGGCTAAGCTTGACTTTTAACCACTACCCTCCCCGGCTTCTAGGGTAATAACTGTGGGAGATGGGCTGATTGATAAAGTAAAAACACTGTGTATTAGTTAGAAGTAGGATAGGCTTCTTTAAAGGGAAGGTTTTTCAGGGATCATCTAAAGATTAGGGGATAATCAGGCAGATTGGGGTAGGGAGTTCCAAAGGATGGGAGAAGCTGGGGTCAAGTCTGGAGATGGGCATGGGAGGACCTCCAGAAGGTTTTACCCTCTTCATGATCCGGGCATTTTTTGCTATTCAGCACGGTGCTACTTTAACGGGTCATGCAAAACGAAAACAGACTGAAAATTTTGAAAAAAAAAACAATATGTTTCACTTTCTGTTATAAAACATATCCCAAAAAATCAAATTTCTTTAAAAATTTAGACCAAAAGGTATTCTGATACATGCCACAAGTGCTGGCAGTGAATGGGGCCGATCCCACTAACACTGCATTTTTGGGGACACTATACTACTGGGAACACTAGTATAGTTCTGATCATGATCAAGATAATGATCCGTTCAGATACTATACTAGTATTGGCGGTGATCAGCGACTTACTGTATAGTGTAATAGTGATAGTGTGGTGGACAATCTGGCACTCACTGACATTGGCTGGGAGGGACATTAACTGACTGACACTGACATTGCAAACGACACTAATACAGTAATCAGTGATAATACTGTACACTAACACTGTACTAATGGCACTGTCTAAGTGACAGGGGTGATCAGGAGGGCAATCAAGAGGTTAACTGTGTGTCTAACAAGTGTATGCAAGTGTATGTGTGCTGCTTTTACTCACTGGTCTGACTGGGTCCCCCCTTACTTTCAGTTTTGGACAGCAGGCAGAAATCCAACCAGAGCCTGTGCCACAGCTGATCAGCAGGTATACAGCCAAAATGATTGGCTGCAACTTGCTGACAGACTTGTGCTGTGTCCAATCACAGTACAGGTTAGCAAGGGGCACGTGCATGCATGCCTCTAAACAAGGAGGTACACGGCAAAGTATGGGTACTGATCCCTAGCTGTGAACCTATAGACTGCTTCAGTCTACCTTTGTCTGTGCTCAAACCCACTTTATAATCCCCAGCCATGAACCTATAGCCACTTGCCGACTGCCTAACTGGGAAAATACGTTATTATTTTTACATTAAATACCAGGGTTATGGCTGTAGCTAGATGCCATTACCCAGTATCTGTCAGGGCTGGGCTCAGCCCTTCCTTCTCTGAGCTGGCCACTCAGCTGTCGGCTAATTGCCAGCTCCTATGTCTGCACAGTGGCTCACCTGTTGATGATATCCTGCTCATCAGTCCTGCCTACTTAAGCCGTCCAGCTCAGATGATCTCTGCCTTCACCTTGGTCACATCTCTAGAGACACTCTCCTGTGTTCCTGTTAAAGACTTCCTTGGCTGACATTCCTCCTGGCTCCAGATCCTGCTTGCTGTTCTACTACACTCATCTCTGGCTCCTTGACATTTTGGCTTGTCTGACTATATGTTCCAGTTCCTAAACTCTGGCTATGTTTTGACTAAGTTTACTCTGTTTACCTTTTTTTATTATTATTAACCACTTGCCGGCAGTTGTACTGTGGCAGAATGGCACGGCTGGGCGAAACGACATTATGTAACATCGCGTCACCCCGTGGCCACTAGGGGGTGCGTGCCCCCCGCTTGCCTACCAAGCCGATTCGAGTGCCCGGCGGTCACGATCACCGCAGGGTTCCCGCGAGTGCCGCTGACACACGGAGAACCGGGATCTGTGTGTGTAAACACACAGTTTCCGGTTCTCTGAGAGGATAAAAGACAGATTGTCTGTTCATACAGAGTATGAACAGCGATCCGTCATCTCCTCTGCACAGTCCCTTCCCCCCTTCAGTTAGAACACAAACTAGGGAACACAATGCATTTTCTATAGCATTGATCGCTGTATTAATGCCAATGGTCCCAAAAATGTGTCAAAATTGTCCGATCTGTTCGCCATAATGTGACAGTCCCGATAAAAAACGCAGATCACCGTCATTACTAGTAAAAAAAAAAATAAAAAATAAAAATGCCATAAAACTATCTCCTATTTTGTAGAAGCTATAACTTTTGCTCAAACCAATCAATATATGCTTATTGTGATTTTTTTTACCAAAAATATGTAGAAGAATACATATCGGTCTAAACTGAGGAAAAAATATATTTTTTTTATATATTTTTGGGGGATATTTATTATAGCAAAAAGTAAAAAATAATGCGTTTTTTTCAAAATTGTCGCTCTTTTAATGCTTATAGCGCAAAGAAATAAAAACCGCAGAGGTGATCAAATACTACCAAAAGAAACCCCTATTTGTGGGATAAAAAGGACGTCAATTTTGTTTGAGTGCAATGTCACACGACCACGCAATTTTCAGTTAAAGCGACGCAGTGCCGAATCGCAAAAAGTGCTCTGGTCAGGAAGGGGGTAAAATCTTCCGGGGTTGAAGCGGTTAAACAAGTGAGATTTAACTGTACTTCTGTCTCAGTCTGATTCATGGTTTCTGACAGTATCATAATTTCCTTCAGGTGTCGGTCTTTCCGATAAAAGTGGTCCAAGCAGCGCATTCGCCGTGCACTTTTAGAAACGGCGAGAGGGATCGCTCCTCCTCCTGCCGCTTTCTGGTAGTTCCCCCGGCTTACCTGGTCAATCCGGGAAATGATCCGGCACTGGTGGCGGCTGGGTACAGAGATAGCCTCTGCTCACCTCTGCTTTTTCCTTTTTTATAACCACTTAGCAACAGGCCCATAGCCGAATGACGGCTACAGGGCGTTGCTTAACTCTGGGTGGGCGTACTATGACATCCTCCCAGAATCCCGCTCTTGCGCGCCCACTGGGGTGAACACCCGAGAACATCACGGATCACAGTAAACGGCCACTGATCGCGGCCGTTTACCATGTGATCGCTCCATCAAATGACGGAGCGATCACATGCAAACAAACTCTGCAAACAATACTCTGCAATACCCCGCAATACTCTGCAATACTCTGCAATACCCTGCAATACTCTGCAATACCCCGCAATACTCTGTAATACCCCGCCATACCCTGCAATACTCTGCAATACCCCGCAATACTCTGCAATACCCTGCAAAACCCTGCAATACCCCGCAATACTCTGCAATACCCTGCAATACCCCTCAATACTCTGCAATACCCTGCCATACCCTGCAATACCCTGCAATACCGTGCCATACTCTGTAATACCCTGCAATACTCTGCAATACCGTGCCATACTCTGCGATACTCTGCAATACCCTGCCATACTCTGCAATACCCTGCCATACCCTGCAATACCCTGCCATACTCTGCAATACCCAGCCATACTCTGCCATACCCAGCCATACCCTGCAATACCCTGCAATACCCTGCCATACTCTGCAATACCGTGCCATACTCTGCAATACTCTGCAATACCCAGCCATACTCTGCAATACCCAGCCATACTCTGCAATACCCTGACATACTCTGCAATACCCTGACATACTCTGCCATACCCTGCAATACCCTGCCATACTCTGCAATACCCAGCTATACTCTGCAATACCCAGCCATACTCTGCAATACTCGGTGATACCCAGCCATACTCTGCAATATCCAGCCATACTCTGCCATACCCAGCCATACTCTGCAATACTCGTGCTACCCAGCCATACTCTGCAATACTCGGTGATACCCAGCTATACTCTGCAATACCCAGCCATACTCTGCAATACTTGGTAATACCCAGCCATACTCTGCCATACCCAGCCATACCCTGCAATACCCTGCCATACTCAGTCATACTCAGCCATACCCAGCCATTCTCAGCCATTCTCGGCCATACTCGGCCATACTCGGCCATATTCGGCCATACTCTGCAATGCTCAGCCATACTCGGCTGTACTCGGCCTCTGTATGTGGCCAGGCTGTGGAAGTCTCACACATGTGGTATCGCCGTACTCAGGAGGAGTAGGAGAATCTATTTTGGGGTGTCATTTTTGGTATGTACATGCTATGTGTTAGAAATACAGTATTGTATAAATAGACAACTTTGTGTTAAAAAAAAATGCGTTTTAACCACTTCCCGCCCGCCGGCCGTCATACAACGTCCTTGACTTTGTGCGGTAATATCTGAATGATGCCTGCAGCTACAGGCATCATTCAGATATCAGCTTTTTCAGTCGGCGATTCCCTACACCATAATAAAAATCATAGTGGCTGTTCCACTGCTTGATCGTTCTTACAGGAGGCGAGAGGGGATGTCCCCCCCTCCTGCCGCCCTCAGGTGCTTCTACCGACTCACCGCTATGATTGAAGGATCGTTTTTTTTTTATTTCAGGCTTCCCAGCCTAGAGGTGAGATGTGGGGTCTTATTGACCCCATATCTCACTGTAAAGAGGACCTGTCATGCCATATTCCTATTACAAGGGATGTTTACATCCCTTATAATAGCAATAAAAGTGATCAAAAAATGTATTTTTTGGAAAAAAGTGTCAAACTAAAATAAATAAAGTAAAATGAACAATAAAAATAAATAAATTTTAAAGCGCTCCTGTCCCCGTGTGCTCGCATGCAGAAGCGAACACATATGTAAGTCCCGCCCACATATGAAAACGGTGTTCAAACCACACATGTGAGGTATCGCTGCGATCAGTAGAGCGAGAGCAATACTTTGGGCTCTAGACCTCATCTGTAACTCAAAACATGTAACCAGTAAAAAATTTTAAAGCGTCGCCTATTTGGATTTTTAAGTAGCGAAGTTTGGCGCCATTCCACGAGCGTGTGCAATTTTGAAGGGTGACATGTTAGGTATTTATTTACTCGGCATAACTCACATTATGCAAAAACATTGGGCTAACTTTACTGTTTAGTTTTTTTTAAAGCAAATACCGCGCGAGATAAAAAGTTGCAATGACCGCCATTGTATTCTCTAGGGTCTTTGCTAAAAAAACATATGTAATGTTTTGGGGTTCTATGTAATTTTCTAGCAAATAAATTATGATTTTTACATGTAGGAGAGAAATGTCAGAATTGGCCTGGGTGCTCCAGAACGCCTGTGTCAGATCACCTTGAGGCTAGGTGACAGATGCACACCGTTGGGATCAGGAGTGCACCGCAAGGCAGTGGACCCTATGGCTGACTGCTGCGGACGGGAGTCTGGGTGGTAAGGAAGGCAGGGCCGCTGGAACACCAACACGGATCCCACCGGGGTTAGAGCGTAGGATTCCCTGGGGCGTGGAGTCTAAGAGCCAGCAGGTGTTCACCAGAGCCTCTATTGGTGAGGATGGACTGGGCTGTAACTGGCTCCAGGTCAGGGCCGCAAGCAGACAAGGACAACAGAGTTCACGCCAAGGTTCAGGGTCACAGGCAAACAGGGATAGTCAGGGACACGCCAAAGGTCAGGGTCACGAGCAGACAGGAATAGTTGAGAACACGCCAAGGTCGGTAACAGAAACAAATGTAGAGTACACGGCAGACAAGAACAGGAAGTCAAAACACACAAAGATTGATCAGCAGGGCTGGCCTGCAGTGCAGAGGTTGATATAGAGTTCTCTGATAGAAGCTGGGGTGGAGCCATGCTAGAGGAGAGTTAATAAAAGCAGTCAGGTGAGAGTCAGCTGGTCTTTAGAGATGAACACATGGAGACAGGTAAGCTGACAGACAAAACTCTGTTGCATAACCATGACAGTTCCCCCCCTCTTACGAAGTCTCCCCCTTCCCCCCCTGGGACCAGGTTTAGAGGAGAATTTCAAATGAAACTTCCTCAACAGACGAGGTGCAAAGACCCTTGATCCATGACCTCTCCTCAGGACCAAACCCCTTCCAATGTACGAGATACTGGAGAATGCCTCTACAGAGTTGGGAATCCAAAATTTGGCTAACCTCGCACTCCTGATTATCCGCAGAGACCGGCGCTGCGGTAGAGAGAGGACAAGAGAACTTATTGAGGACTAAAGGCTTCAGAAGGGCAACATGGAAGGAGTTAGAGATTTTGAGGCTTTTGGTAATCTGGAGCTTGAAACAAACTGGATTCAGTTTAGAAGTTATGGTGTACGGACCAATGAATCTTGGGGCAAATTTGAGAGAAGGAACCCGGAGTTTGATGTTCCTGGTGGAGAGCCAGACTTTGTCTCCTGGCTGAAGAGAAGGCAGCTTACGCCTGCAACGGTCAGTTAAACTCTTGAATTTGTTGGCAGCTTTCTGGAGGGAATCATGAACGTCAGCCCACATGGAATTGTATGATTCCTGAACAGTAGCCAAGGCTGGAATGTCGGAATAACAGGTCATAGGAAGAGGGAGTTGAGGATGTCTTCCATAAACAGTGATAAAGGGTGTTTTCTGAGAACTGACGTTGACATGATTATTGTGGGAGAACTCTGCCCACGGGAGTAGTGATGCCCAATCATCTTGATGAGCCGAGACCAAGGTACGGAGAAAGACCTCCAACTCCTGATTAACCCTCTCACTCTGGCCATTGGATTGGGGATGGTAAGAAGAGGTAGAATCCAAGGTAATGTTGAGGGATTTGCAAAAGGCTCTCCAAAAACGGGACGTAAACTGAACACCCCTGTCCAAAACGACATGTGAAGGAACACCATGAAGGCGGAAAATCTCTGCTACAAAAATGGGAACCAAGGCAGAGGCAGAAGGGAGACCAGGAAGAGGAACAAAATGAGCCATCTTAGAGAACCGATCGATTAACACCCAAATGCTGTATTATTCTCTGACAGTGGAAGAGCGGTGATAAAATCCATGGCGATGTGAGACCAGGGCTCCTTAGGAATGGGCAAGGGGCATGAAAAGACCAGCAGGAGCTTGTGTGGAAGATTTAGACTGAGCACAGACATGTTAAGCCTTAACGTAATCTTTAACATCCGAGTGGAGGTTAGGCCACCAGTACAGACGACTGATGAGCAGGAAGGATCGGAGGAACCCAGCATGACCTGCCACCTTGGAATCATGTCCCCAACGAAGGATCTTAGCTCTTAGCTCCGTGGGAGCCAGGAGGAATTTTTGATTCCAGGGTGGTAGAATGGGCAACAATGCATGAGGTCGGAATGATCGGCTCAGGATCAGGGGTGGACTCCTCGTCCAAAGTGTCAAATGACCTAGAGAGCGCATCAGCCCGACCGTTGCAGGAACCAGGTTTGTACGTAATCGTAAATTTAAAACGAGAAAATAAGAGACTCCACCTGGCCTGTCTGGGGTTCAGACGTTTAGCATTCTGTAGGTATTGTAGATTCTTGTGATCAGTAAAGATTGTAATGGAGTGAGGGGAACCCTCCAAGAGATAACGCCACTCTTCCAACGCCAATTTAATTGCGAGAAGTTCCCGATCACCAAAATTTGCAAAATTTTATAACAGAAACGAAGAAAAATACAGCGGTGATTAAATACCACCCAAAGAAAGCTCTATTTGTGTGAAATAAGGACAAAAATGTCATATAGGTACAGTGTTGCATGACTGAGTAATTGTCATTCAAAGTGTGAGAGCACTGGAAGCTGAAAATTGGTCTGGTTACTAAGGGGGTTTAAGTGCCCAGTGGTCAAATGGTTAAAGCAAAAGATCTGTTATTTTTTTAACTTTTGCTTTTAAGGGTAGAGGAGAGATTTGGGGTCTTTTAGACCCCAGATTTTTCCATAAAGAGGACCTGTCATGCTGTATTGTTATCGCAAGGGATGTGTACATTAAGGCGACCAGTTTTTTAAAATGAATTCCGGGGAAATATATATTTTTTTATTGGCAAATGGTAAACTATTTTATAAGCATATTTTCCTCAAATGATATATGCAGTGTATGTGGAACAATTGTATGATATATACGTTATTTCTCACATTTTGTCCATGAGATAAAAAAAATAAAATAAAATACTTAGAATTTTTTGGGATATGACTAAAAATTGCTAGGAAGATAAGATAGAGAAAATACTTTTCAATACATTTATTGATATTATATATAATTATACAATTATATATTTCTCTATGTACTGTATCTCCCCATCTCTCTGTATATAATGTACCCTCTCTCTCTCTCTCTCCCTGTATATACTGTACCCCCCCTCTCTCTCTCTCTGTATATACTGTACCCTCTCTCTCTCTGTATACTGTATATTCCTCTCTCTCTGTATATACTGTACCCCCTCTCTCTGTGTATACCGTACCCCCACTCTCTGTATATAATGTATCTTCCTCTCTCTCTCTCTGTATATACTGTACCCCCCCCTGTGTATATACTGTACCCCTTTCTCTCTGTGTATACTGTATCCCCTTCTCTCTGTATATGCTCTACCCCCTTTCTCTGTATATACTGTATCCCCTTCTCTCTGTATATACTGTACCCCCTCTCTCTGTATATACTGTATCCCCTCTCTCTCTGTATATACTTTATCCCCCTCTCTCTCTGTATATACTATACCCCTCTATATATATATATATATATATATATATATATACTGTACCCGCTCTCTCTCTGTATATACTGTATCCCCCCTCTCTCTTTGTATATACTGTATCCCCCTCTCTCTGCATAGTTGCCACTGTTGTAAAAAAATTATAGGGACACTTTTTGGCCTTATGATTAGTCTTATAATTAGGGGGCGGGGCATTTGTTTGACATAGAAGGGGAAATAAAAATGCGGCACGCACAGCGTGCCGTGGTGAAAAAATGGGCGTGGTTAAAGCTAACTATTGGGCGTGGCTTAAAGGGGCGTGGCTCAATGGGGGTATGGTTAGAGTCTGAGATGAACGAGGGATGGAGGGGAGAAAAAAGAGAGCAAAAGAAAGAAAGAGGGATGGAGGGACAGCAGGCCCAGATCCTACACCACAATAGAAATATGTGTATTTCAGAAAGTTTAAAAAATCAGCAATTAAAGATACTCCAAACACCTGCTGTTGGCGCTTCAATCATCCCTACACCATGGTTGTTATGGTGACAGGATGATTGAAGCGCATTATTTCTGGTATTACATTGTAATATAAAAAGAAATAGTTAAACTCACCATAATGTAGAATCAGTGGAAGCCCCAAGTGTGTCATTTGCCACGTCACATGTTATCAGGTGTCCCCAGTGGAGTCCCTCCATACATCAGGCATTCCCAGCAGAGTCCCTCCTTACATCAGGCATTCCCAGCGGTGTCCCTCCATTACACCAGGCAATCACAGCGGAGTCCCTCTTACACCAGGTATCCCCAGTAGAGTCCTTCTTTACATTAGGCATTCCCAGCGGAGTCCCCCTTACATCAGATGTCCCCAGCAGAGTCCTTCCTTACACCAGGCAATCCCGGTAGAGTCTCTCCTTACACCAGGCAATCCCAGTAAAGTTCCTCTTTACATCAGGCAATCCCAGTGGAGTTCCTCCTTACATCAGTTGTCCTCAGCGGAGTCTCTCCTTACACCAGGCATTCCCAGCGGAGTCCCTCAATACATAGGGCATTCCCAGCGGAGTCCCTCCATACCCCAGGCAATCCCAGCGGAGTCCCTCTTACACCAGTTATCCCCTGTAGAGTCCCTCTTTACATCAGGCATTCCCAGCGGAGTCCCTCTTACATCAGATGTCCTCAGCGAAGTCCCTCCTTACACCAGGCAATCCCAGTAGAGTCCCTCTTTACATCAGGCAATCCCAGCGGAGTCCCTCCTTATATCAGGTGTCCCTAGCAGAGTCCCTCCTTACATTAGGCAATCCCAGCAGAGTCCCTCCTTACACCAGGCAATCCCAGCGGAGTCCCTCCTTATATCAGGTGTCCCTAGCGGAGTCTCTCCTTACATCAGGCAATCCCAGCAGAATCCCTCCTTAAACCAGGCAATCCCAGCGGAGTCCCTCCTTACACCAGGCAATCCCAGTAGAATCCCTCCTTACACCAGGCAATCCCAGCGGAGTCCATCCTTACACCAGGCAATCCCAGCGGAGTCCCTCTTACATCAGGTATCCCCCAGTGGAGCCCCCCTCTCATCAGGTATCCCCCAGTGAAGCCCCCCTCATCAGGTAACCCCCAGTGAAGCCCCCCTCATCAGGTAACCCCCAGTGGAGCCCCCTCTCATCAGGTATCCCCCAGTGGAGCCCCCCTCTCATCAGGTATCCCCCAGTGAAGCCCCCCTCTCATCAGGTATCCCCCAGCCAGAGCCCCCCTCTCATCAGGTATCCCCCAGCAGCGGAGTATCTCGGCCGCCATTACAGAAAACCAGATCGAACAGGCAGAGTCAGTGGAACAAAATAGGCGGAGCCGGCTGGGTGGCTGCCAATAGAAATTAAGCTGCAGCGCCGCCCACCTCCCCGTCCCTTCCCACATCAGGTCACAGACACACCGGCAGCAGGGTGGAAGGTGGGCGGTGCCGCAGCTCAATTTCTATTGGCAGCCACCCGGCCTCTTGTTTGTTCTAGTCTTCAAGAAAATGGCAGCCAGTGGAGACATTGTCTCCACTGGCCGTTGACCTCTAGCGGCGGCGAAAAGGATTTCCCGGAACATTTCCCGGGAATCTCGAAAACCGGGAAAAGGGTCTAAATCCCGGGAATGTCCCGGGAAATTCGGGACAGTTGGTAAGTATGTCTCTGTATATACTGTACCCCCCTCTTTCTGTATATACTGTAGCCCCTCTCTCTCTGTATAAACTGTGTCCCCTTCTCTCTGTATATACTGTATCTTCCTCGCTCTCTCTGTATATACTATATCCCCTCTCTGTGTATATACTGTACCCATCTCTCTCTGTATATACTGTACCCCTTCTCTCTGTATATACTGCACCCCCTCTCTCTGCATATACTGTATCCTCCTCTCTCTCTCTGTTTATACTGTACCCCCCTATATATAAACTGTACCCCCCTCTCTCTCTGTATATACTGTATCCCCCTTCTCTCTCTGTATATACTGTATTCCTCCCTCTCTCTCTCTGTATATAATGCATCCCCCTCTCTCTGTTTATACTGTATCCCCTCTCTTTCTGTATATACTGTACCCCCCCTCTCTGTATATGCTGTATCCCCTCTCTCTCTGTATATACTGTACTTCCCTCTCTCTTTGTATATACTGTATCCCCCCCCTCTCTCTCTCTCTCTCTCTCTGTATATACTGTATGTACTGGCTCTCCATCACATGTAGTCTCTCTGCAGGCTGCAGTCAATGGTTGGGTGTAGTGTGGCCTCTGAACGCTCCTCCACGAGTGTCAGTCTGGGCCCTCCCTGATCCTTCTTTCCATTCAGCAGAGCGGCCAGCACAGCTGTGTGTCTATGTGCAATCAGCTGTGCCCCGCTCGGTGGGGGGATTGGGGCTGGATCAGCACTGCAGGGGGAGAAAAGCAGTGACCGCAGCCCCGAGTTGTACCCGGCGGCCCTGCCTGCAATCCGGGGACAAAACTGGGGATGGTCTTGGCCCAGGAACCATGCCCACAGTCCGGGGACATCTGGTCACCGTAGTGTACATTCCTTGCGATAGCAATACAAGTGATCAAAAAAATTTTTTTTAAAGGGCAGTGTAAAAATGTAAAAAAAATGTATAAAATACATTTACATTTTTTTTTAAAAGCGCCGTTGTCCCCAGGTGCTTGCGTGCAGTGGTGAACGCATACGTAGGTTATGGCCACATATATATGGTGAGGGTGACAGGGATTCAGAAAATGTAATCTCAATCTCAAACAGAAATTTGATATTTTAAAACTTACCAGCCCCTAGATGTGGTGGCTGCATTACTTTGCTCTTTTAAGGCTTTTCTTTTTTTCTTTTTAACAGGTGATCCTGCAGTTACACAATTCCTGTCTTAAAGCGGAGTTCCAACCTTAGAAATTGAAATTCTGCTGATCCGGTTCCTCCCCCCATCCCCCCTCGGTATCACGTTTGGCACCTTTTGGGGGGAAGGGGGGAGAAGATACCTGTCTAATTCATGTATTTGCTCCCACTTCCGGAGAAAGAGCGCCGCAGAATCCGTGGCAAACTACGCCATGTCCAGCCCCTCCTCCACCCCCCCCCCCCTGCGCTGTCTTCTGGGAGACACACAGATCCCAGAAGACAGCAGGGACCATTCAAAACGTGCAGCGGGACTCGCGCATGCACAGTGGGAAACCAGGCTGTGAAGCCGCAAGGCTTCACTTCCTGATCCCCTTATTGAAGATGCTGGCGCCTGCACCTGGAGCCGACCCATCCTTCGGCTTTGGGTGAGGACATCGTGGGTGCCCTGGACAGGTAAGTGTCCTTATTTTAAAAGTCAGCAGCTGCAGTATTTGAAGCTGCTGACTTTTAATATTTTTTTTCCGCCAGAAACTCCACTTTAAGGTGAAAGCTCTCACCACATCAGGATGGGTAAACTGCAATATATTACATTTTGTTCTTGGGTTTAGACATACTTTCTTGATGATGTTGCTTTGGTCCACCTACGCCCCCTCCATCTCCTCCCGAAGCCTCCTGAGATAACATGACACATCTGAGGAGGCTGCAGAACTAGTCTCAGAGCAGTAGAGAGCCAGTTTTGAGTCATCAGGAAGTGACAGCTGGCTCCACAAACCAAGATGGCAGCACGAAAGAACAAGAACCCTGAGAAGAGTTGGCTGCATGGAAGACAGCTCTTGAATGTACAGACGTGTCGCTATCTGTTTCTTTAAAGTCATTAGCTAATGTACTTGTAGTAGTCCCTGCTGCAGTTACTATTTAATATAAATTGACAATATAAATGTACACTGATGAAACCATGTACTCATTTCAGGTGCAGATACTGTATCTGGGGTTGTTCCAATGGAGTAAAAATAAATCTGGCCCAGAACTGATTAATCGAATTAAAAGAAAAAAATGGTCTGGACAGTAGGAGGCATAAAACTATCAGATATGAAATAGTTAAAGTTAAACATAGGTTGGCTGTATGTTGGCAGCATTTGTGGGCTCAGCCGGCTTACACAATTATATTTTGCAATAGACAGCGATTAGCAAAATACATAATATTTTCCATACAGATGAATGCATTGTTAAAGCAGCCTCTGGGTTTGGCTTAATCACACTAATTTTTTTCCCTTCAATGGAATGGTTGAACATTATTTATCTGTTGCCAGTGACAACTGTTTCATCAAGTATGTGGTAACAGTGTTGGACATGAAGAGGACATAAGCCTCGTACACATGATCGGATTTTCCGACGGGAATTGTGTGATGACAGGCTTTTAGCGGAAAATCCCACCGTTTGTACGAACTGTCAGACAATTGTTGTTGGATTTTCCGCGGACAAATGTTGGATGGCAGGGTTTAAAATTTTCCGCGGACAAATGTCTGTTGTCTGAGTTTCCGAGCGTGTGTACCCAAGTCTGTCGGACAAAAGTGCAAAGTAGAAACACGCATGCTCTCAAGCAAGGACGAGCCAGAAGCGGTAGGTCTTGTAAACTAGCATTCATAATGGAGAATGCATGACGCAGCAAATTATGAAATCTTGAAATGCAGTGCACATTCTCTTCTTCTTTAACCACTTAAGCCCCGGACCATTTTGCTGGCCAAAGACCAGAGCACTTTTTGCGATTTGGCACTGCGTCGCTTTAACTGACAATTGCGCGGTCGTGCGACGTGGCTCCAAAAACAAAATTGAAGTCTTTTTTCCCCCACAAATCGAGCTTTCTTTTGGTGGTATTTGATCACCTCTGCGGTTTTTATTTTTTGCGCTATAAACAAAAAAATAGCGACAATTTTGAAAAAAACGCATTATTTTTTGCTTTTTGCTATAATAAATATCCCCCAAAAATATATCAAAAACATTTTTTTTTCCTCAGTTTAGGTCGATACGTATTCTTCTACATATTTTTGGTAAAAAAAATCGCAATAAGCATTTATTGATTGGTTTGCGCAAAAGTTATAGCGTCTACAAAATAGGGGATAGTTTTTATGGCATTTTTATTAATATTTTTTTTTTTTACTAGTAATGGCGGTGATCAGTGATTTTTATCGTGACTGCGATATTATGGTGGACACGTTGGACAATTTTGGCACGGTTTTGGGACTATTCACATTTATACAGCGATCAGTGCGATTAAAATTGCATTGATTACTGTGTAAATGTGACTGGCAGTTAAGGGGTTAGCACTAGGTGGCACTGTAGGGGTTAAATGTGTCCTAGGGATGTGTTCTAATTGTAGGGGGGATGGGCTAGCTGTGACACATCACTGATCATAGCTCCCGATGACAGGGAGCTGGGGAGATGCTTGTTTACATCAGAATCTCCCCGTTCTCCCTCTCTGTGAGACGATCACGGGTATCCCTGCGGACATCGAGTCCGCGGGACCCACGACCTGACTCACAGAGCTCCCGGCCGGCGCGCACGCTATGGCATGGCGGCAAGTTCAAAGGGATGTACAGGTACGCCCATTTGCCCAGCCGTGCCATTCCGCCGATGTACATCGGCGTGCGCCGATTGGGAACCGGTTAATGGGATAATAATGAAGCTGCTTTGCTGGTGATACTGATGGAGTTCTGTCAAACGTATTTTAAAAGGCTTTTATTTTCTAGTGATATCAAGAATAATATTATTATGCTTTTGTTTTTTTTTTGGGAACGTTACCACAACACCATTATCCCGTAGTTTTTAAGATCAAAGATACAACTAGGTTGGTGTCCCTTGTCAATTTTACATTGTATTTTTTTAAATGTAACTGCCTACTCCCAAACTGTCATTTGAAGTAAAACACATAGCCAAGTATTATTCTCCACATTTTTTTTGTGCATAAAGTCCTCAGAAGTCAAGCCCCCTAAATTACCCATACCTTTGTCCGTCGCTAAACTCCCTTGGATGCACAGCCAGGCTAAGTTGACCGCAAGTTCCACAGTCGCTACACCTGGTGATGCGATTCAGACAGTAGTTACACCTGGCGATGCGATTCAGACAGCCGCTACACCTGGTGATGAGGTTCAGACAGTCGCTAACCTGGTTATGCAATTCAGATATAGCTACGCCTAGTGATGCGATTCAGTCGCTACACCTGCCGATGCGGCCCTGTCAGCCACTGCACCAATTATGCCAGTCCAGCCCACTCATATTGAGCTTCCTGCTTTTTCCTATTCAGTACTTTCTGTAACCTGGCCTCACCCTACTCCTACTACACCCATTTAAACCTGTCTAAGAGGTTCAATCCACCCTTTGGATAGACTGCCTCATTCGGCCAGGTGGGGCTTTCTACCTTTTTTCAGGGCTCTCTGCACTCTGCTCATGTTTCAGCTATGCAGCTTGACTCCTGTGACACATCATCTGCTAACCGTCCTGACCTCATGGATCCACTGACCTCTGCCCAGTCTGATGGTCCTGTGCTGTATGTCCAGCTTGTCTTTAAGGGTCTGGGGGCCCCTCCTCAGAGTGGGGATAATGTCAGGATCACTTAAGTGCTCCTGCTCCTCATTCCAGCATCCAGGTTTTGGCTCTTGCATTCCCTCATATCTGTGTCCACCTGCAAGGTGAATGATGTGGTCAGTCATCTGTCATAAGCAAACCAAGAAATCAGTCCCTTGCTTGTGATAGTGAGTGATACCTGTGTTGTTCCTGATCGAGCTCCCTGTCTGTCTGCCCAGCTTTACTAGTTTAGATTTCCCTGTGTATGACTTTGGACCGGATTATTGGACTATTCCTTGAACTCAGCCTGCCTTTTTACCTGAATTGTCATAGTACCATGCTACCTGTCTGCTAACTGCAAGTATCTCTTTGCTTTGCTCAGTTCGTGCCTGCACTGGCGTGGTGGCCAGGCACTAAAGCACTGTGCATAAGTCCTGGGGGCAACCAAGTACCGTTAGGCCTGCCTGCCTTAAGGGAAAAGGGGCTGCTATAGGTGAAGCACACAGTATCCAGCTATAGTGTCTGACCACCTGCGTTGGGGTTGCATGCTGATATTACTTTGAGGTGTCAACTGCAGTAATTCCTGCTTATACTATATTTAATACTGTGCTCAATATTTTAACTTTGCATGCCGAGTGACAGCTAACAAAGCTGGCAAAATAATATCATGCATTAAAAAAGACATACATTGCTGAGATAAATCAATAATTCTATCCCTTTACAAAACACTGGTTGGGCTTCATCATAAATATGTTGTTGAATCAGAAAAAAATTCAGCAAAAGGCAACAAGATTAATAAAGGGATGTAGGACCTCAGGTATGAGGAGTGATTACTTTAATTAGAGTTATTCACTCTGGAGCAGAGGTGCTTTAGAGGGGATATGATTATAATGTACAAATATATCAACGGTGATGACTCTAGCAATTGTAATAAACTGTTTACTCTAAGGTCCCTGAGGAGGACACAGAGCCATTATCTAAGGTTAACAGAAAGGAGGTTTAACCTTAGATTGTGGAAAGGGTTCTTTACTGGTAAAGCAGTTAAAGTGTGGAATTCCCTCCCCCAGGAAGTAGTACTAGCTTAGAGTGTCATTAACTTCAAAAAACTTTTGGATGTCTTTCTCAGGAAGCAGAATATACAGGACTATGGGAATGGTTAGAGAATAGAAACATCACACACATACACATACATTGGTTGGAAATGGATGGACATGTGTTCTTTTTCAACCCTATAAACTAAACTATACCTATAAGCAATCCTTTGCCAGGTAAAACAACTCACATATACGTATTAGTTGATATACAGTTAGAGAAAGTGGTGTATTATTTTTATTTGGTAGTTTGATTGTTATTTTAATCTGTGTTATTTCTATGTTGTATTTTAATTGTTTGGATGTTTAATTTGTAGTGTAGTTTTAATTTTTGTGTTTGGTGTGAATGGCTGTTATTGGTGATTTCGTTGTGTTTGTGTGCATCTTGTTCAGTCTATTGTGATCTTGTGTTGTCTTTGTTAAGTGTGTCTGTGCCGTAACAATTTCCCAATTTTCCTTTGGGTTTAACAAAGTATATTGTATTTCAACTGCATATTGAGCTGTTTACTTAGAGTTCAGCTTTAAGAGAATTGGTCCCATATCAAGCTTTGTGCTGGCCTTGTGCTTTTAAGTCAAGTGATGGAACACCCTACTTGCTATGACAAGTGTGATGGCTATGTAGATTTGGCATTAACTATTTCAACCCATCAGTTTATTTTACCTGATCTGACTGGCTGCAGTAAAGTGAAGTCACACATAGTCACGTTACTTTGATCTGTCTTTATACAGCAACCTGTAATTGCAGAATCCATGGTGAAAAAAACACTCTTGGTAGCATGTGACAGAGCCCTTAGCCATAATAAGGGTTGTACAGCTGTAGAGGGGCTACAACCAGGACTGTACTGGATTTTAACATAATGCCCCCCTACATCTCTTTTACGGTGTTCTAAGACCACATGTCTGTATCATTGCACAGTGCTATAAACCTTACAGGAACTTAGTGTTATCGTCAGTTAAGTACAGTGCCTTGAAAAGGTTTTCATACCCCTTGAAATTTTCCACATGTTGTCATGTTACAACCAAAAACGTAAATGTATTTTATTGGGATTTTATGTGATATACCAGCACAAAATGGCACATAATTGTGAAGTGAAAGGAAAATGATAAATGGTTTTCACTTTTTTTTTTACAAATAAATATCTGAAAAGTGTGCATTTTTATTCAGCCCACTTTACTTAGATACCCCTAATTAAACTCTAGGGCAACCAATTGCCTTCAGAAGTCACCTAATTAGTAAATAGAGTCCACCTGTGTGTATTTAATCTCAGTATAAATACGGCTGTTCAGTGAAGCCCTCAGAGGTTTGTTAGAGAACCTTTGTGAACAAACAGCACCCGTTGTGGAGAAGTTTAAAGTAGGGTTAGGTTATAAAAAAATATCCCAAGCTTTGAACATCTTACGGAGCACTTGTCAATCCATCATCCGAAAATTGAAAGAGTGTGGCACAACTGCAAACCTACCAAGACATGGCCGTCCACCTAAACTGACAGGCTGGGCAAGGAGAGCATTAACCAGAGAAGCAGCCAAGAGGTCCATGATAAGCTGCAGAGATCCACAGCTCAGGTGGGAGAATCTGTCCACAGGACAATTATTAGTCATGTACTCCACAAATCTGGCCTTTATGGAAGAGTGGCAAGAAGAAAGCCATTGTTGAACGAAAGCCATAAGAAGTCCCATTTGCAGTTTGAGAGAAGCCATGTGGGGAACACAGCAAACGTGTGGAAGGAGACCGAAATTGAAGCTTTTGGCTTAAAAGCAAAACGCTATGTGTGGCGGAAAACTAGCACTACACATAACCCTGATCACCCTGGTGGTGGCAGCATCAGGTTGTGGGGATGCTTTTCTTCAGCAGGGACAGGGAAGCTGGTCAGAGTTGATGGGAAAACAGATGGAGCCTTATACAATGCAATCTTAGAAGAAAACCTGTTAGTCTGCAAAAGACTTGAGACTGGGACGGAGCTTCACCTTCAAACAGGACAATGACCCTAAACATACATCCAGAACTACAATGGAAAGGTTTAGATCAAAGCATATTCATGTATACATATAACAACAATGGTAAATAATTAACATAGGAGCATTTGCCTAATAACCCCTGCTTTTGGTCTGGATTAGCAACAGTTCTTCCATGGGGACATGTGGTCTCAGCAACAGATCCCTACACAGTTTACTGGGGAATGCTTATTTTATTGTCCTCAATGTGATAAGCTAAAAAAATGCTTTGGATTTAATTCTACTTTCAGGTAAATCAGCGCTGGCTGGCTTTCAGGAGATAAGATGAGGAAACCACAGCAGTCAGAACCCGCAGTTGAAGAGTGGTAGATGAATCTTTCTCCAAAAAGCTTTCAAAAATCGATTCATGAGCATTTTTTTAATGCTTCTTCATAAAAACGTGACCATTTTGGGCTTACACAATTATTAAGCCTCTGGTTCTATTGCATGATGGAAATCAGTGGCGGATTCCATCGATGTTCTTTATCACAAACACGTTGCCAAGTGAGTACAGGTTATTCCAAGATCATGTTAGCATCTGACTTGGAAAAAAAAGTTATTTCATAGACTTCAATATGTTTTTAGTGCCTTGCCAGCTAATGACATTACTATCCAAAATCATATGACAAGCATGTAAATTAGGACATATTTGTTCCACTTACATCTCTGTCCATTCTTGCACTCTGGCAGATGCTAACTGCATGATTTTTTCTTAGTATAAATAGATCACTTGTGATATTGATTAAAAACCCATGACTATCTTAGGGCGATGACTCCCGGAAGAGCTGACTATGCTCAGTATGTTATCAATTATTTAAAAATTCAAAATGTGCAAGAGCTGGATGATGGTAACAGCTAGAGCCGTGTGATCAGAAATAAAGTGAGAAGAACTGATCTAATGTGCAGCAAGTTTATTTAATATATATGGAATTACACAAGCTTACATTATGGCTCAGCACTGAAAGTCTGGCTTTAATTACTTATCTACAGGGCACTTTTACCCCCTTCCTGTCCAAGCTATTTTTCAGCTTACAGCGCTGTCACACATTGAATGACAATTGCGCGGTCATACAATACTGTAAGCATATGAAATTTTTATCATTAGAGCTTTCTTTTGGTGGTATTTAATAATTACTGGGATTTTTATTTTTTCCTAAAAAAAAAAAAAAGACTGAAAATATTGAAAAAAAAAAGTTTTTCTGTCAGTAAATTTTGTAAATAAGTAATTTTTCTCCTTCACTGATGTGCGCTGATGAGGCGGCACTGATGGGCACTAATAGGCTGCACTGATGGGCACTGATGAGGTGGCACTTATGGGCACTGAAAAGGTGGCACTGATGGGGAGGCACTAATATTCTGCACTTATGGGCACTGATAGGTGGCACTGATGAGCACTGATAGGCGGCACTGATGAGTGGCACTGGTGGGCATTGATAGGTGGCACTGATGGGTCCTGATAGCCGGCACTGGTGGGCACTGATAGGCGGCATGGATAAGCAGCACTGATGGGCACTGATGGGCATTAATAGGTGGCACTGATGGGCATTTATGGGCATCACTGATAGGCTGCACTGACTGGCATCACTAATGGGCACTGATTTCTGGCTGTGGTGGGCACTGATTGTTGGCACTGGAAGGCATTGATTGCTGGCACTGGTTGCTGGCACTAGTTGGCACTGGTTGCTGGCACTGGTTAGCAAGGGTTGCTGGCACTGGTGGCACTCAGTGCCCTGATTACATCTCTCACTATCCCCTGTGAGGAGATGTCACTGATTGGCTCTCCTCGCCACACACACTGTCAGTGTGAGGCGAGGATGGCCGATTACCGGCACTTCCTTGTTTACATGTGACCGGCTGTGATTGGACACAGCCGATCACATGATTAAAGAGCCGCATCAGCAGTTCTAGCAACATGGCGCGGGCACTCAGGAGAGGACATTCAGGTGCGCCGTCATATGACGTCCACCCAGAACGAGAGCCGCACCGCCCCGCCATCATTTGACAGCGGGCAGGCGGCAAGTGGTTAAAGAGGAAGGAAACCGTGATGGGTTTTACTTCCTCTGTCGTTCCCTGCAAAGTAAAAGCATAATGGGCTAGTATGCACCGCATACTAGCCCATTATGTGGCACTTACCTGCAATCCCCGTTGATGGAAGCATCCATCTTCTGCCCTCTTCCTTCTGGGGCTGCGGATTCCGGCTCTGTGACTGGCCAGAACCGCATGACGTGACTCCCACACGTGCGCGCGGGAGCTGTCAGTCACGGCACATACGAGTGAAGAAACAGTACGGAGATCCGTTTCTTCACAGCGCATGCGCCGATTACATCATCGGCGCACTACAAGGTAAATATCTCCTGAACGGCACACGTTTAAGAGATATTTCCACTACCTATATTTAGGCCTTATTCTTGGCTTACCTATAGGTAAAAGGAGGGTTTACAACCACTTTGATTCGCACCAAGAATCTATCTAGAGTTTGTATTTTGTCCCTGTATCTTTTGTCGCTGTAGTATATTCTCAGAAACTATGTAGTTAACATAAATTTGGCCAGAAAGACTGTAATTGCTTGTGTGGTTTATTGCTGGCTCATCCACTAGGTACCCTAGGCAGGAGCATAAGCCCCTGTGGATGCCCAGCTACAACCTTTATTTTATGGCAGTAAACCAGGCAGACAACAAAGCTGAAGTCAAAGCTGTTCACCTTTCTGTCACTTCACAAGGGTTTTATTTAAACAGTCTCATCAGCTCTGCCCATTAGACCTCTGTAAACTACAGAACACCTCCTCCCCCTCTGCAATAAAGGTGAGGAGAGTGGGTTGTCTTCTGCAGTCCAAAGCAGATCATCTAAGGACTGACATGTGCACTAACCAAAAATTATTATTTTTTGTTTGTTTTTGTTTTATTTGTTTAATTTATTTTTTTGTTTTTCGGATCATGCGTTATGATCGATATTCGTTATTTTTTCACCGGCCTCTACGCATTTTGAATCATTCGTGCGTCATCAGGAAGCTGGTGGTGCCATTTTACTTAAGGTTTTTATGACCACTATTCATTACATTTGACTGGAACCGGAAGTTCGCAGACCACCATTTTGGTTACTGGTATTACATGTCCATTTTATACTTTTGCTTACTTCCTTATTTACCCTTATCTAGTTTAATAAAAAACGGAAGTAATGGTTGCTTTCGATCACTGTTTTAATCCCCGACTTGTGGATGTCAAATTCAGGCTAGGAGGAATAGCTGGATAGACTTTTACATACTCGACATTTAAAACTCCATAACAAACTCTATTTAAAGAAAAACATATTAAAAAATTCTATATATTACACCCGTTTAAAAATATGCTACCCTTAGACGATCTGCAAAATTGGTATCATACTGCAGAATACATAAATTCAAGTAAAATACATAAGGTACTAGAAAAATATGTGGGAAAATGAAATTATAATGAAATAATTAGAAATAAAAATAAAATGAAAATGAAAAATGCAAATAAAAATAAAAATAAAATTAAAAATAAAATTAAAAATAAATAAAAAAAAAGAGAAAATAAAACAAAATGAATGAAAATAAAATAAAATAAAAGTAAAAAAAAATAAATAATTAAACAAAAATAAAATGAAAATGAAATAAAATAAAAATGTAAATAAAATAAAGATTAAAAAAATTGAAAATTAAATACAAATAAAAATAATAATAAATAATAAAAATAAATTAAAATTAAAAATCTTCAATAAAACAATTTATGTCTAATTCCACATTCAATCCATGCTGTTTTAACATGTTCATTTTAAATATACAGTGGGTTTCATTGCGCGAGACATTCCTTCGCAGGTTTGAGTTTCTCTAATTTTGTTCAACTTTATCAGTGGCATCGAATTTAAGGTACTGTGTGTCCCTATTGTGTTTAATCCTAAAGTGCTGCAAGACAATATGGAGTCTAAATCCCTTCTTTATATTTTGGATATGTTCACCTATCCTGACAGATAAGTTTCTTGTTCTTCTTCCCACATATTACAGCCCACAACTGCATTCCAGCACATATGTTACATGTGTGCTGCAACACGTGATAAGTTTATCTATTTTGTGTTTTTGCATAGTGGTATTTGATTGAAATTCTGATGTTTTTCTTGTTCCTTTTTTCGTGGTTCTGCAAAGTTTGCATTTGCTACATTTGTAAAATCCTTTATGATCAAAGAAAGTTACCATTTTTTTTAGGTTGGTCAGGCACATTTTTTTTACCAAACTATCTCTGATTCTCCTTGCTCATCTGTACATGAACTTAGGTTTAGATGGTAGGATCTGGCCTAGATGGGGATCATTGCAAATGATTGGCCAACTTTTCTTTATTACTTTCTCTGGGGATTTATATTCAGTGTTGAATCCTGTAATGAAGGATATTTCATTTTGTTCTCTTGTTTTTGCTGTTTTTTCTTCGAGCATACTTTCCCTATCGACATTCCCTATTATGTTCCTAGTGTGCTCCATATCTGTTCTTGCTCAACCTTTTGCTTCTGTTTATAAAAGTCCTCCATAAGGTCACAATTGCGCCTGATCCTTATGAATTGGCCTTTGGGTATGGCTCTTTTTCACTGTGGATGGTGACAGCTACTGTAAGGAATGTATCCATTTATGTCTGTATCCTTTAAGTGTGTCCTGGCCTTCAGTTGGTTAACAATTTTGAAAATCTCCAAATCTAGGAAGTTTGTGTCACTTTGTTGGACATTTACTTTAAATCTGATGCCATAGTTGTTTGTACCTATATGTTTAATTAACTCATTTAACTCTTCCTGGTTTCCTTTCCTTATAATTATTATATCATCTATAAACCTTTTATAGATTGATTTTTGTGGCCAATATCTTCTAAAAATCCCCCCCCTTATTAAGAAATATATTGGCCAAATATCTTAACGAGGCTGATCTTTGCGCCCTGCCGTGGACCCCTGCGGCTCGGCGTGGAGACGGCCTACTCTCTACTGCTCTTACTCGTCAAACCCTCCAGATTTGGGACCACCTGATCTCAACGGGTAAACTGTCTAAACTTCAGGGCCCAATGACCCCTCTCTTTGGGACTCCGGCCTTCTCCCCAGCAGCAAATAAGTTGAGATTTGGACCCTGGAGTAGGGACAGCCATAGACGTCTAGCACAGGTCTTACGCGCTGATCCATCCTTGAGAGCGGACATACCCTCTCGGACGGACTTAGGGCCCTCAACAATGTGGCTACAAAGGAGTCAAATAATGTCATATGTCCGCACTTTCCCCTCCATCTCAGAGATCCTAGACGACCCATCAGACTTTGACGAGCTGCTCCTACAACCGGACCCACCAACACATGTGGTATCATTGCTATACTCCCTACTACTGAACGTATCTGCTCCTGACCTCCCAACATATACATAGAAATGGGAAACGGAACTGCGGCACTCCATTTCCCCCACTGATTGGCAAAAAAGTTTTATCCTAACGCATAGGATTTCCCAAGACCCAAGAAAAAGGGTTTAAGTTGTTAACGAGGTGGTACAGATGTCCGGTGAATATCAAACGGTTTAACCCCTCTTTGACAGACATTTGTTGGAGATGCTTGTCCTCTAGTGGGACAATGCTTCACATCTGGTGGGCTTGCCCTCCAATCCGGAAACTATGGCAAAAGGTTTTTGACCTATACAGCAGGCTGATGGCGACATCAATTAAGCCCACGCCAGAGATAGCCCTACTATCTATACTCCCGGGCCCCCTCAAGTCGATTAAAAAAGATGTACTGTGCCACTTTCTGGCAGCAGTTAGGACAGTGATCCCACGACATTGGAAAACGGCAGATGTGCCTTCCTTGGGAGAATGGGCTGTTGAAGTGGATCAGATAAGAGATCTGGAGCGTCTGTTGGCGCAGGAGATGGGGAAGGAGGAACAGTTTTCCACCACCTGGACCTCGTGGTCAATGTTTCGCTATTCTGATGACTTCTCCCTATGGGTCAGAGATATCCCACCCTTACCCACCGATTAGCCATGCTGGGGTGCCCATCACCTCAGAAACCATCCTTTACTTCTACTTCTACACGCGACCTCATTTCCAACTTTCTCTGTTTTTTCTTATTAAGTACTGAACTAATAATTCATACACGCAACTAAAGATCTTATACCCAGAATAGTTAAATGATTTGATTATATATATAATAGGTGAACACATGATCCTTACAGCATACTAATTTGATGAAAAGGAGCCCTCGGCCAACACCAACACGCAAAACCGCAAGATTTAATATATGTTGGTTCCCACCCGCATGTTACTCCTCTCCTAGATCAAAATTCTATAAGTACAATATGATAGACCAGTAATTCACCGAAAGATATATGTCAGAATGATAACCCCTGTATATATATATATATATATATATATATATATATATATATATATATATATATATATATATATATATAAATAGATATGGTACACTTCGCTACTGTATATATACTGTTTGTGCTGTAATACTGTAAAGAACGGTATTTCTCTGTTATATCCTTTATTTTCTTGCTTTTGAAATAAACTAAGATTGAAAAGAAATATATTGGCCACACTTGGGGCATATTTATTCCCCATTCCTACACCCTTTATTTGTCTAGAATAGTGGAATTTGTTGTACCAAAAGAAGTTATTTCCCATGGCCATTCTTAGACCCTCTAGTATAAATTTTCTTTGTTTTAGTTTAAGGTCGGACTGATTTTTTAATGCCCATGCCAACGCTGCCAGTGCATCGGTTTGTTTTATATTAGTGTATAGTGACTCCACATCAATTGTTACCAATAGAGTGCAGTCATCTATGCATACCTCCCTAAGTTTGTTTATGACATCCTTACTGCCTTTGATGAATGCCTGCCCTTTGCTTGCTAGGGGTTGTAGGAATACATCCAGGTATTCCCCCAGTCTTGAGTAAATAGATTCAATACCACTAATAATTGGTCTACCTGGTGGTCTAGTTCTATGTTTATGTATCTTCGGAACCTGGTAGATTACAGGTACTTTCAGTGCTTCAGGTAGCAGGTATCTACCTTCTTTTTTTTTCTTTTTCTTTTTTTACTATTTTATTCCTGATTCCGTTTTTAAAAAATTCTCTTAATTTCATTTTCAACTCCCTGTTTGGGTTTTTACTCAATTCTTGATAGGTGGCGGTGTAATTAACCAGCCTGTCTAGTTCTTCTGTGTAGTCCTCCTTAGTGAGGATGACAAGCCCTCCCCCCTTATGGGCTGGTCTCACCACTATGCCCTTACGTTTTTTCAAATTTCTTTATTCCCTGCCAAACTCTGTCTCATTTTGTTTGTTTAGGTTTAATCCCTTTAATTTCATTTTCTATCATTTTTTTAAATACTTCTATATATAGACTCAAATTGGATTTCGGATTGTGGATTTATTTCTCAACTGACTATGAGTTTATTCTGCATTTGCTTTTTGTCCTTTCTCTAGGAAATCTTTCTTTAGATTTAATTTCCTCACAAATTTATGCAGATCTATAAAAGCTTCAAACTGATTAAAAGATTTAGTTGGTGCATATTTTATTTCCTTGTCTAAAACCAATAATTCTTCCTGGGTAAATGCGATATCTATTAGGTTAAAAATGCCTTTCCCTAGTTCTCTCTTTTTCTTTTTGTTTCCCCCTCTAGACCCTCTGCGTCTTGTGGGTTTTTGTTCCAGCCTCCCCTGTTCATTGGGTAGGTTGGCATGGGCGGTCTGTAGGGCTCCCTTCAGTCCCTCCATTCCCATATTTTAATTAGCTTTTTCCTCCTCCTTTCCATAATAATATTCAAAAGTTTGTTTTCACAATCGTTGAAGACACTATACCAATTTTTGGCAAGTTCCTCATCTGTTAGTCCATCATTAGAGCCTACATTTGCCTGTCTTATAGGCACCATAACATGTGAGTGCATTAGTCTATCAATTTTTTAAGATACAAAATAAAGCTTAGAATGTTGCGCAATGATGGCTATTTGTTTTCCATGAGATTTTGAGATTGTTGAAGCATGGATGGAACACTGTGATAATTGCTGGCAAACCTGTGTACCCTATGGAAGGAAAACAAATCCTGGCATGATGTTGAGGCAGTTTTATTATTGCTTTCTTCTCTTCTGGTGAGTGCAAACTTTGGAAGGTGGTGGTTAATCACGAATTGGTGGTGCATAAAAACATGACGTTTTTGAGCACAAGGGATATCGTATATACTTAAAGGAGCAACACTGGGACATTGTACATATATTTTTTGAAATATTTTCTTCACTGATAATTTTTCACAAGTATTTTTTACAATATATATTTTTATGCTTTATATATTTTCTTATATTTTTTTGTATTCACCCAATTTTGTATATTCACATGAATTGTATGATAGAATTGATTAGACACAAGGTATAGGTTTAGGGTTGGCGCAGTTATCCTTCATATATATACTTTTCACTAGCCCACACTATATAGTAGGGAATCTGCAGCAGATCCTATATTTACATATTTATATTCTTGGTTTGCGCCGGTGGCACCACTCACATGGTATGGGTTTTAAGGAGAACACCCATGACCAAAAAATGGCATGGGGGTCCCCCCAAAATCCATACCAAACCCTTATCCAAGCAGGCAGCCTGGCAGGTCAGGATAAGGGGGGACGAGCAAGCGCCCCCGCTCATGGACCATACCAGGCCACATGCCCTCAACATGGGGGGGTGGGTGCTTTGGGGCAGGGGGGCCCTGCGCCCCCACCCCAAAGCACCTTGTCCCCATGTTGATAAGGGCAAGGACCTCTTCCTGACAACCCTGGCTGGTGATTGTCAGGGTCTGCGGGCAGGGGCTTATCGGAATCTGGAAGCCCCCTTTAAGAAGAGGGCCCCAGATCCTAACCCCCCACCCTATGTGAATGAGTATGGGGTACATTGTACCCCTACCCATTCACCTAAAAAAAGTGTCAAAAATGAACACAGTACACAGGTTTTTAAAGTATTTTATTAAGGCAGCTCTGGCGTCTCTTCCGATTTCTTCTTCCCTCTCCAGCTCTTCTCCCTCCTCCAGTCCTTCTCCCCCTACAGTTCTTCTCCCCTCTCTGATTCTTCTCCTCTCTGCGCTGTCTTCTCCCTCTTCTACCGGGTCTTCTCTATACGCTGTCTTCTCGCTCTTTTGCAGGGCCTTCTCCGCTGTCTTCTCCCTCTGTTCTGCTTCCGATGTTGACTCGACACAATCTCCCGGTATAATGCTGGGTCTGCCGTGTGCAATGACTTATAGTGGAATAGTCGACGTCATCTGGAGACCCCGCCCCATTGTGACGTCATTGTCCCATCATGCCCCGGTGGTGACATCATAAGGAGATGGGGCCACCGGATGATGTCAGCGGGTGGCCCTGCCCCATGCCAATATAATATGACGCTCGCTCGTCCCCCCCTATCCTGACCTGCCGGGCTGCGTGCTTGGATAATGGTTTGGCATGGATTTTGGGGGGACCAATGCCATTTTTTTGGCATAGAGGTTCCCCTTAAAATCCATACCAGACCGGAGGGGGTGAACCCCATGCCAATTTTTTTTTCAATTTGGCAGGGGTTCCCCTTCATCCTCAGCACACAAGTCGCACTGCAAGTTGGATCATCATGGATTTTCGTTTTTTCGAATCTTCGTATTTTCATTCTTATTTTTGGATTTTTGTTCTTTCTGATTTTCTGATTTTTCTGAACTTTTCTTTATTACTTTCTCTGGGGATTTATATTCAGTGTTGAATCCTGTAATGAAGGATATTTCATTTTGTTCTCTTGTTTTTGCTGTTTTTTCTTCGAGCATACTTTCCCTATCGACATTCCCTATTATGTTCCTACTGTGCTCCATATCTGTTCTTGCTCAACCTTTTGCTTCTGTTTATAAAAGTCCTCCATAAGGTCACAATTGCGCCTGATCCTTATGAATTGGCCTTTAGGTATGGCTCTTTTTCACTGTGGATGGTGACAGCTACTGTAAGGAATGTATCCATTTATGTCTGTATCCTTTAAGTGTGTCCTGGCCTTCAGTTGGTTAACAATTTTGAAAATCTCCAAATCTAGGAAGTTTGTGTCACTTTGTTGGACATTTACTTTAAATCTGATGCCATAGTTGTTTGTACCTATATGTTTAATTAACTCATTTAACTCTTCCTGGTTTCCTTTCCTTATAATTATTATATCATCTATAAACCTTTTATAGATTGATTTTTGTGGCCAATATCTTCTAAAAATCCCCCCCCTTATTAAGAAATATATTGGCCACACTTGGGGCATATTTATTCACCGTTCCTACACCCTTTATTTGTCTATAATAGTGGAATTTGTTGTACCAAAAGAAGTTATTTCCCATGGCCATTCTTAGACCCTCTAGTATAAATTTTCTTTGTTTTAGTTTAAGGTCGGACTGATTTTTTAATGCCCATGCCAACGCTGCCAGTGCATCGGTTTGTTTTATATTAGTGTATAGTGACTCCACATCAATTGTTACCAATAGAGTGCAGTCATCTATGCATACCTCCCTAAGTTTGTTTATGACATCCTTACTGCCTTTAAAGAAATGCCTGCCCTTTGCTTGCTAGGGGTTGTAGGAATACATCCAGGTATTCCCCCAGTCTTGAGTAAATAGATTCAATACCACTAATAATTGGTCTACCTGGTGGTCTAGTTCTATGTTTATGTATCTTCGGAACCTGGTAGATTACAGGTACTTTCAGTGCTTCAGGTAGCAGGTATCTACCTTCTTTTTTTTTCTTTTTCTTTTTTTACTATTTTATTCCTGATTCCGTTTTTAAAAAATTCTCTTAATTTCATTTTCAACTCCCTGTTTGGGTTTTTACTCAATTCTTGATAGGTGGCGGTGTAATTAACCAGCCTGTCTAGTTCTTCTGTGTAGTCCTCCTTAGTGAGGATGACAAGCCCTCCCCCCTTATGGGCTGGTCTCACCACTATGCCCTTACGTTTTTTCAAATTTCTTTATTCCCTGCCAAACTCTGTCTCATTTTGTTTGTTTAGGTTTAATCCCTTTAATTTCATTTTCTATCATTTTTTTAAATACTTCTATATATAGACTCAAATTGGATTTCGGATTGTGGATTTATTTCTCAACTGACTATGAGTTTATTCTGCATTTGCTTTTTGTCCTTTCTCTAGGAAATCTTTCTTTAGATTTATTTTCCTCACAAATTTATGCAGATCTATAAAAGCTTCAAACTGATTAAAAGATTTAGTTGGTGCATATTTTATTTCCTTGTCTAAAACCAATAATTCTTCCTGGGTAAATGCGATATCTATTAGGTTAAAAATGCCTTTCCCTAGTTCTCTCTTTTTCTTTTTGTTTCCCCCTCTAGACCCTCTGCGTCTTGTGGGTTTTTGTTCCAGCCTCCCCTGTTCATTGGGTAGGTTGGCATGGGCGGTCTGTAGGGCTCCCTTCAGTCCCTCCATTCCCATATTTTAATTAGCTTTTTCCTCCTCCTTTCCATAATAATATTCAAAAGTTTGTTTTCACAATCGTTGAAGACACTATACCAATTTTTGGCAAGTTCCTCATCTGTTAGTCCATCATTAGAGCCTACATCTGCCTGTCTTATAGGCACCATAACATGTGAGTGCATTAGTCTATCAATTTTTTAAGATACAAAATAAAGCTTAGAATGTTGCGCAATGATGGCTATTTGTTTTCCATGAGATTTTGAGATTGTTGAAGCATGGATGGAACACTGTGATAATTGCTGGCAAACCTGTGTACCCTATGGAAGGAAAACAAATCCTGGCATGATGTTGAGGCAGTTTTATTATTGCTTTCTTCTCTTCTGGTGAGTGCAAACTTTGGAAGGTGGTGGTTAATCACGAATTGGTGGTGCATAAAAACATGACGTTTTTGAGCACAAGGGATATCGTATATACTTAAAGGAGCAACACTGGGACATTGTACATATATTTTTTGAAATATTTTCTTCACTGATAATTTTTCACAAGTATTTTTTACAATATATATTTTTATGCTTTATATATTTTCTTATATTTTTTTGTATTCACCCAATTTTGTATATTCACATGAATTGTATGATAGAATTGATTAGACACAAGGTATAGGTTTAGGGTTGGCGCAGTTATCCTTCATATATATACTTTTCACTAGCCCACACTATATAGTAGGGAATCTGCAGCAGATCCTATATTTACATATTTATATTCTTGGTTTGCGCCGGTGGCACCACTCACATGGTATGGGTTTTAAGGAGAACACCCATGACCAAAAAATGGCATGGGGGTCCCCCCAAAATCCATACCAAACCCTTATCCAAGCAGGCAGCCTGGCAGGTCAGGATAAGGGGGGACGAGCAAGCGCCCCCGCTCATGGACCATACCAGGCCACATGCCCTCAACATGGGGGGGTGGGTGCTTTGGGGCAGGGGGGCCCTGCGCCCCCACCCCAAAGCACCTTGTCCCCATGTTGATAAGGGCAAGGACCTCTTCCTGACAACCCTGGCTGGTGATTGTCAGGGTCTGCGGGCAGGGGCTTATCGGAATCTGGAAGCCCCCTTTAAGAAGAGGGCCCCAGATCCTAACCCCCCACCCTATGTGAATGAGTATGGGGTACATTGTACCCCTACCCATTCACCTAAAAAAAGTGTCAAAAATGAACACAGTACACAGGTTTTTAAAGTATTTTATTAAGGCAGCTCTGGCGTCTCTTCCGATTTCTTCTTCCCTCTCCAGCTCTTCTCCCTCCTCCAGTCCTTCTCCCCCTACAGTTCTTCTCCCCTCTCTGATTCTTCTCCTCTCTGCGCTGTCTTCTCCCTCTTCTACCGGGTCTTCTCTATACGCTGTCTTCTCGCTCTTTTGCAGGGCCTTCTCCGCTGTCTTCTCCCTCTGTTCTGCTTCCGATGTTGACTCGACACAATCTCCCGGTATAATGCTGGGTCTGCCGTGTGCAATGACTTATAGTGGAATGGTCGACGTCATCTGGAGACCCCGCCCCATTGTGACGTCATTGTCCCATCATGCCCCGGTGGTGACATCATAAGGAGATGGGGCCACCGGATGATGTCAGCGGGTGGCCCTGCCCCATGCCAATATAATATGACGCTCGCTCGTCCCCCCCATCCTGACCTGCCGGGCTGCGTGCTTGGATAATGGTTTGGCATGGATTTTGGGGGGACCAATGCCATTTTTTTGGCATGGAGGTTCCCCTTAAAATCCATACCAGACCGGAGGGGGTGAACCCCATGCCAATTTTTTTTTCAATTTGGCAGGGGTTCCCCTTCATCCTCAGCACACAAGTCGCACTGCAAGTTGGATCATCATGGATTTTCGTTCTTTCGAATCTTCGTATTTTCATTCTTATTTTTGGATTTTTGTTCTTTCTGATTTTCTGATTTTGGGATTTTCGAATTTTCGGATTTTCATTCTTTCAAATTTTCAGAATTTTAAATTTTGGATTTTCATTCTTTCGAATTTTCGTTCTTTCAAATTTTCGGATTTTCGAATTTTGGATTTTCGTTCTTTTGAATTTATGTTCTTTTAGAAAATTTGTTTTTCAAAAAAATTTGTTAAACGGTCATTCGTTAATTTGGATGTTTTCAAATGAACTAATATATGCCAAATTTTGACGAAAAAATGAATATGGAACTAAATTAATTGCACATGTCTACTGGTGAGCTGCTATATAATAATTTATTCTGGGCATTGAAATGGAATAACACTCAAGCGCTAAATATGCCTAGAGTTAACACACGTTTAGACACATTTACAAGCGTCACGCTTTCTTTCTGCCAAACTTTGCTGCTCCTGGACGCACTGGCAGTGTTTTGTTTTTTTCCGCCTCTAAAAGCCCCTACCACTAAATGCTGCTAAAAGCCTACAGGTATGTGTGCATGGACACATAGACTAACATTAAGGGAAGTTTAGAGGCAGGGGAAAAAAAGCGCCAGACGCCCCTAGAAGCAGCTGCAAAGACATCCAGTGTACTTGAGGTCTCAGACTGCTTGGCTGTAATCAGTGAATATAATACCTCCCAACTTTTTGAGATGGGAATGAGGGACACCTATTAGCAAAAGTACATAGGCGTAGGATACACCCCCTGCCACATCCCCTTAAAGGAGAGTTATACAAAAAAAATTATTCGTTAAACCCACAAGTGCTTTTTTTACCACTAATATTCCTTTATATTGGCTTTTGAAATTTACAAATGCAGCAATTTATAAATTGGATGAAAAGTTTAGCACTGGGAAACACTTTTTGAAAGATAAAAAGTGCATTTTATTTACAACTATATAGATCAGACCAAAATGAGGGACAATGAGGGGGAAATAGGGACAGAGGGACTTTGTTCCAAATCAGGGACAGTCCCTTGAAATCAGGGACAGTTGGGAGCTATGCAATGCAGTTGTAGTCTGCCTTTGTTCAGTTCTCCCCTAAGTTCAGCCTGGCTTTCAGTTCTCCCTTCTGCCAGTTGGTGGCACTGTTACCTCTGCCATTAGTGTGAGGAAGCATGATGGGCTTGGATTGTGAATATTCATACCCTTTTCCAGCCAACCACTAAGAATGTTGTTGCCACTAGAGCATCATGGGAAAGGCTATAAAATTTGGAGTGAGCTGGAGTAAGATCTCTTCCCCCTGGGTTATGGCCTGGGGAGGGTGTGTGTGATCCTGAGTTGATCCTGAGTTGTCTCTTTAGGCTTGCCTGCATTATGTAATTAGGCCTGGAGCTGAGCCCTATCTGGATACAGGATAGAGTCCCAGAGGTTGACTCTCCTGAAAAGGACTGGACAGAGGAAGGAGTCCCAAAGGAGCTAGTTGACTCTCCCAAGTCCCAAGAAGAATATTATTGCTGCCCACTATTTCTGCTGGAAGAAAACGGGAAGGCCCTTTCCTGTGCAGCAGCATGTGGAGCTCTGATGAAGTTCTATAGCATCTAAAAACCCTATCCCTCTTTCCTGTGATGTGTGAGTAATAAATCTACTCTTTATTTCAAGAAAGTTACTGGCTCCCAGTTCTTTACAGACCCCCCAATACTCACCACTTTGAGGTGAGATGTTAGCTCTCCTGGTCTCTGGGGGTACTCCGCCTGCTCCTGGAGGTCATGTTATATGCAGGAACACACAGAGGTCTCTCCTTTTTTTCTGCCTTGTCTGTTTCTTTGTTATTTTGGCTGTTTAATCTTTTTTTAAGAAAGCTGTAATGAGCGGGGCACTCTGATCCTTCTTATGTTGAACTGTATTGTAACTGCACTGTCTCTCTCCATTTTGTAAAGTGGTACACAAACTGTTGACACTATATAATCCTCTATAATAAAAATAATAGGATGAAGAGACTCTTCACTATAAAATAAAAGGTCAGCTGTCTCTCTCATACACCAGGGGATTTAGATATGAGCAGTCCTAGAACATCAGCTTCCAGCCTTCATCAGCACTATGCTAGTGAATCCCTGGAGCAAATTATTTTAATGCTGCTTTATTAAAACTAGCAAATGTGTGCCAGTTATGGTTATATTAATGAAAATTGTAAAGGTGTGTCTGTTTAGCCACGGATCAAAGAGACACAGATATTAGGGATATTAGGGATATTAAGGCGCTTTTTCAAATAGGGTAAAGGGGATTATAAATGTGTAACTGTTATTTGATTTTTATTTTGGTCAGCGCAGGCACTCTTTTTGAGAGTTACATTTTGTAGACCATGTAGCACCCTCCTATTTAGGTGTTATGCTGCTAAGTATATTTCATTCTTTTGGAGCTCTTCTGTAATCAGAGAGCATTTGCTGATTGTTTTGGATTGATCAGGGTCTTACAGGCTGTATGCTTGCATGCTTTCTCTCTGCCTTCTGAAAGGCTCCAGAACATAGGAGTGGAGCAGATCAAATGAGTAGCCTAAATATTTATGGGGTCTCAGCTAATATCTGGGGTGGTGTCCCCAGTAGGTGGCTGCAGTGCACATAAATAGGCTGGGGTCAAGAGCAGTCTTGTTCTTGTCCAGGAGGAAAAGTTCTCAGCCTGGAGGGTTACTTGCGAAACTCATTGAAAAAGCACCTACCACATGAGCATAATCACAACAACACCACAATTGGTGATTGGATACGGACAAGATGGTCGAGCTCTAGAGTCTTGCCTGCCAGGAACTGTTTATGCTCTGTAGTGTCTGCAGGCGATGGCTTACCTGCAAGGGAAACTTGTGTCTTGTGTGTTGCAGCCCTTAACCAGTATAGTTCCTTAGACGTACTACGTATGTCCAAAGAGTGAACTTTTAATCACAACCTGATGGCTGCAGTAGCGTGTGTCTGTGTGTCTTGTACAGCTGACTCTCGACTTCAAAGTGAAAGTGATGCGGCAGCTCCATAGCTGCCAATCACTTTCACAGAGCCGGCAGGGCGGTGCCTCACCCCTCCCGCCAGCAGCCCCCCTCCTCCTGTGGTTCCTGGGCTGTCCCGTGCTTACCGGGAACACAGCCAGTGGCTGGGGGAGAGAGATTGCAGTGAGACTTAGGTAAATCCATGCCTCGATCTCACATGAAAACAGTGAAACAGATGCACAGTTTCCTGGCCAGTACAGCCAGGGGACACATCTAACCAAGTCGATCTGTGTCTGGTAAATGGTGTGAAGGAACGGGGAGACATTGGGGTCTATTAGACCCCTAATGTCTCCATAAAGAGTACCTATCACCTGCCCAATATGATCATATGGGGGTTCATTAACCCCTTGTGATAGCAATCAAGTAAAAATAAATATAAAAATAAAATATATTAGACAAAAAAAATTGCTGAAAACCCCCGTAGCCCTGCACCCCTGCACAAATGCAAACACGAGCCCAGGGTGTGCACGCGCATATAAACTGCAGTCGAACCATACGTGTAACATATCCCCGCAAACGTCAGAGTGAGAACAATAATTCTATCACAAGAGCTACTAGTTGACTCTAAACTGATGAGCTGTAAAGGCTTTTAAAGCGTCACTTATGGGAATTTTTGGGCACCATAATTTTTGTCGATATTGCGGGCACATGCAATTTTAAAACATCAATTTTTTGCTACCTATTTACTCTTTTATATTTTAACCAAAAATGGGTATTATATGGTGTGGTTTTGCATTTTATTATATTTTTTTCTTAAAAATTTGCGTTTAATAAACAGTTGCAAAAATATTATGTGAAACAAAAATTTGCAACTATCACCTTTTTATTCTACAGGGCCTCTGCTTTCAGAAAATATATAATGTTCTGGGGGTTTAATTAATTTTATTGCCAAAAATAGATATTTTTACATGTATGGTGAAAATATGAAAAACTGCTCTGGAGCCGAACTGGTTAAAGAGACAGTACTCCAGGTTGAACTGTGCAATGGTGCTGTAGCTGTGCAATAGAGTGACTGCGAAGATGGGGTATTCAAAGCAGAAGGAGTACTTTAACCACTTCCTGTCAGGTGTATTGCAATATGTCAGCCAGGTGGGTCTTTCATTGATCCGGGTGAACGTCATATGACACCCCCCCGGGATTGAGCCTCACACTCGGCCGTGGGGCCATGCTACGGAGCGATCTGTTACCGGCTCTGTCCGCCAGACACAGTTGATGACTGATCAGTGTACCGGCCCACTACCGGTACCATTTGATTGCTGTGATCAATCACAGTAGATCACATGACAGTTGTAAACAATGGATGGCTTCCTTTCATGCCATCCATTGTGTACAATTGTGTTGCTAGTTGTGATTGGTCACAGTGATCACATGGTACAGACAGGGCCAATCACAACCTATCTGTACCATGTTATTAGCTGTGTGTAATCACAGCTAATCACAACAAAACACACTGAAAGAATCAGTTTTATTCAGTAAAAATGGTTGCTTATACCAGTGAAATTCACCGGTATAAACAATCATAATGTATAAAACAAAAATCCTGATTCAGGATCCAAGATCCTGAAATGTTCGATGGGAGCTTGTTGTTGGAAATTCTGACCATGTGTAGGCTCCATCGGACATTTTCCATTGGAATGTCCGTCACATAAAATTTTAAATCTGGATCTCAAATTTTCCGACAACAAAAGCCGTTGTTGTAAATTCCGATCGTGTGTGCACAATTCTGACGCATGCTCAGAATCAAGCAGAAGAGTCGCACTGGCTATTGAACTTCATTTTTCTCGGCTCGTCGTACGTGTTGTACGTCCCGGCATTCTTAACGTTCGGAATTTCCGACAAGATTTGTGTGACCGTGTGTATGCAAGACAAGTTTGAGCCAATATCCATCGGAAATAAATCCAGGATTTTGTTGTCGGAATGTCCTATCGTGTGTACAGGGCATTAGGGTGCCTGGAACTGTGCTCACCTCCTGGGCCGCTTGTTTGCGTCGGTGGGTTTTATTTGCAGTATGCCTCCCAGCAATGTCCTCTTTGTGATGGGCCTTGTGGGGGGCGCCCGTGCATTTGAAATCCAGGGTCCTCCTTTGCACGGTTGTTGGTGCACTCTATGCTGGTATGGTTGCTATGCAACTATCGGCCTCCTAAATTCAGCTTTATTTCCATACATGTGCAGAATACTCGATCTGATCTTTCCCTTCCGTATGGCTCCCTTGTTTACCGGCTGCTATGCAACCGGTAACCACAATCTCGCACATGGGCTGTGAGGAGAGCTTGTGTGCTTGGTTGCCGAGATGGCGCAGGCGTAGTAGCGTTGCGACGCTAGGCGTGGTGACGTCGCCACGTGCCATCGTCGGATCCATAAAAAGCCGGTATTGGATGCTACCATCCTGTCACTGTACTGTCACTGTACTGGGTCCATTGCCGTACGATTCAAACGGGAGTTTTTTATCTTGCTGATTGCATTAATTAACTTTAAAAAGGTACATTTTGGCTCTAATGGCCTGTTATAAAGTAATTCTTTGTTGTGTATATGAGAGCCCCTGTCTATGTAAGGGGATAATTCCTCCGATATGAACCACTTTAGAAATATCTGCTCACTATGAGATACCTTCTCTGTTCTTATTTAAATTCATCGTCAAGTGAATATACTAGTAAGCTCTAAGAGTCACGTTCATATGTAGGCTCTTGGCTGTTGTCGATCTCTGCTACGCTCTGTACTTGAATCCACGGGGGTAGGATGCATTTGTATAATTGATTGAGTGTTTCTTCCTTTTAGGCTGACCCATGTCTGTGAATAGGAGAAATCCTTTGGACATGGGCTAGCTCAATTTATTGCATAAATAAATATCCTTCCTACCTTCTTACTAGATCGTATACTGAGGAGAGACTCTAGTTCTATTTGTGCATTTCCTTTTGGTGCGATCGTGTTTGGACTTGCGTGGATGGGTGGGAACCCCCTTGACACAATTGTGTTCTTCAGACACATATGTGTTGTTTGTTCATGATTCCAAGCTGCCATCTGTTCTGTAGTGCATTCTCATGATGAGCTTTCTGGGTACGTCCTTTTGTGCGATTACTATGCTGTGTATCCTATGTTTGAAGCAACTGTTTTTAAACTATTACATATATTGTTACTTATCAATGTTTTTGATTTCTACTATTTAGTGTAATCCCATCCTGACAAAAAGTCCCTGACGAAGGGATGTATTGTGTCCTGAAACCCGCTGGACCGTCTGGACTCTTAATGGGAATTTATCCCCATTGCCATCAATGTTTTTATTGGTTTGAAAAATGTATAATCTATATATATGTATACAATTGTTGAATAAACTATTTTTGTATTTTATGTACTTTGTTGCCGTTAAAGTTCCAGTTGTTATGAGGGTACCTCCTTTTCCTATCTAAATTGTCTAAGGGATGTTGGCAGCCTAAACTGGTATAACTAGATGTTCTCTTTTTATATCTATTCCCCTGTGTTGGTGTCTAAGAGTGAAATGTGTTCTGTGCATGAAACATAACTGATTCAGCAGAGTGCTGAGGCAGATATGCCAGGGGTGACCACTGAGGTATGGGTGAAATTGCCCCTAACATCTATGACAGTTGCAACAGGGGGTCCCTGGAGACCTCCCAGGAGCTTATGGTGTCTTGAAGTTATCCAGGACAACTAAGTAGCCACCCCGACGGGCAAGTGTTTTTCTCATATGGTAAAAAGCGATGTGCCAAATATCTCACAGGCTTAAGCTAGTAATGGGCTCAGACAGCCTGTAAAAGTCAGGAATGCTGATGATGATATTGTGAAATGTATTATTTTTGGTAATGTTGATGATGAAATTAGGATATCTCCTATGGCAACCATAGGCATTGATGTGGAAGTGTCCCGAAAATCTCACAAGCACTCTATGCGTTATAGCCAGGGATTGCTGGAGACAGCTCTAATACTTCTCTGATACTTCTCTGGTGGAACAGAATGGGAAACAGAATGGCAAAGCAGTTATTATTACAGTCTGATGTGGTTATAAATGATTTGTGCAAGGTGTTTGCTGCAAGCCACTCTGTTGTGTCTCCTAGAGTTGATGGAACAGCACTGTGGATTACTGGTGACTGGAGCACAGACAGGGTAGACTGGGATAATTTTGCCATAAAGTTAATAGCATTATAGAGGCATTTATGTATACCAGTTGGGGTGAACATGACAGCTTGTGTGCCAAATGTAGGGACTGCAGAGCAGCCAGTGGTCAAGGGGTTGTTGACCACTGGCTGCAGAAGTTGCCCACCTCCAGTCAGAAGAACCGGATAAGGGTGCATGCTTGGCAGAGGTTTTGTCCACAGCCCAACAGATGAATAATGTTGAGTGCGAGAGAGACAGTGTAACTGATAGGGACTTGGATTGGCTCACTTTTGCTGAAAGAGAGAGGATGAGTATGAGACATGCATCTCTCTCTTAATGCTTCTGATGCTCAAGCCTCAGACAATGAGCTGATTGTCATGAAGAGATGACGGATGCATTACTGGAAATGCTGGAATTGATTAAAACACATTCGCTGTACACCTTGGTGTCTCCACTGCAGACAAACAAGCTGATACTACATAGTACCAATCAGTGGAGCCAGGTACTACAGGCGGTACTAAACAATGTTGGTGAAAAACGGAACTGGTTACTACAGTGCTGGTTAACCTGTGGAAAGTGGTCTCATGGTTCCCTGCAAGAGTGCTTCCAGAGACTGTTTTGTGGGGAAGGTACTCAGAAGAACTGCTAGAGAAATTAGAAATGACAGATATGTTAGATCTATCTCTGCCTGATGGTTTGATGAAGAACATTCCGGCTGGTGCGGTCTGAGGTGCGGCTGAGTAGTGGTTGGTAAATGGTGCGTGCATGTACTGCCTCACTCGCTAGACCTCATAACAAGAGAGTGCCCAGAACAGATGCAGCAGTAGTAGGGATTCTGTCCATCACCCAAAAAGAGATACAAGTTAAAGTGATTGTAAACGATCACCTTGTAAAACAACCCATTCAGTGTAAAATAGAAATAAAAGGCAAAATATTTTTGTATAGATATATGTATAAAAAAAAAATTAGAAACAACTTTTTCCCTTTTTCATAAATGATCACATTCCCTCTTTTCTTAGCTGCAGCACACTGAGCTTCCCAGTGAATGGCTGTGCAGTGGGGGCGTGTCAGGGCAAGTCTGATCATTGGAAGAGAGTACACTGAGTTCCCAGCATAGCTAGAGAACTAATCAAGCTGTGCTCTCCTGCTTAGTGTGGTCAGTTTTTAATACTAAAGCAATGGGACTAGCAGGAACACCAGGGATTTCACATAAAGGAAGCAATACAAAGAAAACGGGATACTTTCTCATACAAGTACATGGTACAGCAGCCACATATCAGGAAGTGTTGGGGTAACAAACGCTTTAAGGTACCTGGAGACACTCTGCTAGAAAATACTAACAGTGTTGGTAAACAGGGAAAACAGCTAAAAGTGTGAACCACTATGGAATGTTATTGTAAATGAGGTTTTAGTAGCCAAGGGCAACCACAAAAGGGTTAATTAACTAAAATTACACCAAGAGTGGTTGAAGTTGGTGCAGATGAGAAGGAAAGTGTCTTTGTGTTCATCACAGCAGGTTTCCTCCAGCTTTAGGACAGGGAGTTGGGCAAAAGCAACATGTAGGCAGGTAGGGTGTTATGCTGCCCCAGTGAGGAGGATTATGCCCTGTACACACGGTCGGACATTGGTCGGTCATTCCGACAACAAAATCCATGGATTTTTTCTGAGGGATGTTGGCTCAAACTTGTCTTGTCACACAAAAGTTGTCGGAAAATCCGATCGTTCTAAACGTGGTGACCTAAAACACGTACGTCGGGACTATAAACGGGGCAGTAGCCAATAGCTTTCATCTCTTAATTTATTCTGAGCATGTGTGGCACTTTGTGCGTCGGATTTGTGTACACACGATCGGAATTTCCGTCAACGGATTTTGTTGTCGGAAAATTTTATAGCAAGCTCTCACACTTTGTGTGTCGGAAATTCCGATGGAAAATGTGTGATGGAGCCCACACACGGTCGGACTTTCTGACAAGGTCCTATCACACATTTTCCGTCGGAAAATCCGACTGTGTGTACAGGGCATAAGTGTTTTTTATGTTACCAGGTCTTTCTTGGTGGGCTTTTCTGGGTTTGACCCACTGGTTCCATGCATTATAAAAAGGACAGGGGTCTGAGCAGAGATTGGTGACTGTCAGACTGCTCTGCCTCTCCAGAATTCATTGAAGCTCTGGGCAGGGGAGGGGATGGAGCAGCTGGCTTAGTCTCCCAGTGTTACAGCTGAGCCAGCTGCCAGCCCAGGCTTCTGGGTGGATCCCAACTATATGGTTGGAATCTTTTCAGAGCCTGGACCAGCTCCGTGACATAGGCGACAGTGGACTGTAGCCTGCTGTTGGCTGAAAACGGGTCACAGGAGAGCAAAATGAACTGGACTCCTGTGATCCATAAGAGAAATATAGCCAAAAAAGCTTTGGCCATACTTCTTTAAATCTGTAGGATTTTTTTTTTTGGTCTCTGAGATTAAAAATCGCTCATGTAGCCCAAGGCTAGAGGAGTATCTCTCCAAGAATGGAGCAGGGCAGTGGCGGAACTACCAGGGTCGCAACAGTCGCACTTGCGACCGGCCCTGACATTCCGCCACTGTTGGGGAGGCCCCAGCGGGGTTGCTAGTCGCACGGCTCTGAGCCGAGAACGCCTCTCTCATACAGCTCAGAGCAGGTGTTCTATCAAATACTGACTCCTGTCCTCCCTCCCCCTCGATCCTCACTTGCACGGGATGAGAGAGGAGAAAGCTGGTCTGCTTATTCTCCCCCTGACTCTCTCTTCCTGTGTGTGCTCTATGGGAAGTCAAGTGTGAAGCTAACAAGCTCACACTTCCCGCAGAGCACACACAGGTGGAGAGAGACAGGGGAGAATGAGCAGACTGGCTGTCTCCTCTCTCATCCCGTGTGAGAGAGGACGGAGGGGGGAGGGAGGATGGGAGGCAGTGTTCGATAGAACACCGACTCTGCGCTGTATGAGAGAGACGCTCTCAGCTCAGAGCCGTGCTGAGGAGACAGGCGACATTCATGAGCTCTGATAGATGGGATTGATGAGCGCTGGTGGGCAATGATAGGTGGGATTGATAAGCACTGATAGGCGGGATTGATGAGCACTGGTGGGTACTGATAGGTGGGATTGATGAGCGCTGGTGGGCACTGATAGGTGGGATTAATGACCACTGGTGGGCACTGATAGGTGGGATTGATGAGCACTGATAGGTGGCACTGATAGGTGGCACTGATAGGTGGCATTGATGGGCATTGATAAGTGGGATTGATGGGCACTGATAGGCAGCACTGATGGGCACTAATAGGCAGCACTGATGGGCACTAATAGGCAGCACTGGTAGACAGCACTGATAAGCTGCACTGATAGGCAGATTGATGAGCGCTGATGGGCACTGATAGGTGGGAAAGATGAGCGCTGGTGGGCACTGATAGGTGGGATTGATAAGCACTGGTGGGTACTGATAGGGGGGGATTGATGAGCGCTGGTGGGCACTGATAGGTGGGATTGATGACCACTGGTGGGCACTGATAGGTGGGATTGATGAGCACTGATAGGTGGCACTGATAGGTGGCATTGATTGGCATTGATAGGTGGGATTGATGGGCACTGATAGGCAGCACTGATGGACACTAATAGGCAGCACTGATAGACAGCACTGATAAGCTGCACTGATAGGCGGATTGATGAGCACTGATAGGCAGCACTTATGGGCATTGAGCACTGATAGGCAGCACTGAAGGCCACTGATGAGGAGGCACTGATAGGTGGCATTGATGAGCATTGATAGGCAGCACTGATGGGCACTGATAGGCAGCACTGATAAGCTGCACTGGTAGGCGGCATTGATGAGCAATGATAGGTGGCACTGATAGACGACATTGTTGGGCACTGATAGGTAGCATTGATCAGCAGCATTAATAGGCACTAATAGGCGGCATTGATGAGCACTGATAGGCTGCACTGATGTTTAGGGCACTGATTATCAGTATAAACAATTTACTGACATTGTTGCCTCTCCTTTGATCACACAGACACAGGAAAGGGCTGCTGATAACCCGCAAGTCTGTTTACATGCGATCAGCTGATCACATGGTAAAGAGCTGCTGCGATTGCGCTGGATGCACGTCCCAGGGGACACGTGGAAGGCAGGGTTTTGGGAGGATGTACATGGACACCTTCCCAATCGGAAGTGGAAGAGGTTGAAAAAAGTCCACCAAGTCCAACCTATTCAAAAAGGTCAAATGAGTGGGAATGTTCTTGGGGGTATAGGATATGTCATTCAAGGTCCTGACCCCCCCCAAACAGAAATTCCCAGGACCCCTATTTAAGCAGGAGGCTGAGCGGGTTCTTTGCCAGCCGGCAGAGGGATATTTGAAGAGCGCCCCACTGATTTTCGTTGATTTTGTTTACAGTTTTAAAGTTACATATTTAAATTCTAGTTTAAGTTGTAGGCACGCCTCTGGGGCAGGGGAATACCTAAAACGTGACTTGTGTCTCAGTGCGGGCTTCTGGGAAAAGTAGTGAGCCAATTACACATGTAGTACAGTAAGGTTTCTGTAGGTGATGGGACGATGCTATATGAATGCCTCCAAGTCACAAAGAAGAAATTTAGAATTTCATACTTTGAGGAAATTAGAGCAGCTTCAGACTGCAATGTATGGATGTCATTTTTAAGATCGCTAAATTGTTTAAGTGGAAATCATGTGTTGTATTAATTTTTCCTCAAAAGTGGAGTTTCCTTTAAGTGTAAACTATAAATACAGTACTGCTGAATGTTATATTTATTTATTTTCTTACATTTTGAGTTGTTCTTGCTGAATTTGCGCACAGCATTAAAGGTTTGTCAAACTTTTCTAATCATTATGTCACAGAATAAAATTAATTAGATGATAAATCAGGAGAAAGAATTTATGATCTATGATTTGTATTAAATTCTTTGAATAAACACTTTTTCCTTACAATGCTGGGCCAAACATAACAATCTTGATGGAGGACCATATGGCATTTCTCACTGTTCACTGAGCAACCACTGTTATTGTACTGTAAGTTTTTTCCCCATAATACTGGGCTAAAACAGCATTTCAGAAGACCAGATAGCGTTGGTACAAGCAATATGTCTTATGTAAAAATCCAAACGAAAGAAACAGGAAGGTGATTCTGAAATTTCCAACCAAGCTGCAATTCTTGTGCAGGTTGGAAAATAATCATAATTGGGCCATACAAACATTTTATTCTCTTTATATATGAACGCTGTGACAGAATGTATATGCTATATCATATCTGATATACCTCTATCTTCAGAATTCAGATATATACAGCAAAAGGCAGAATTCATACAGGAAAAAAATAAATAAGCAAAAATAATGAGACACTTAAAGTCATTGTAAACAACCTTGTAAAATAACCCACTCAGTTTAAAATAGAAATGAAAGGCAAACTTTTGTGTATAGATATAAAAGGAAACATTATAAATACCTTTTTTCCAATTTTTTTTTAAGTGATCACATTCCCTCTGTTCTCAGCTGCATTAGAGCTGGGGAGAGGTGTAGTAACAACACACTGATCTTCTCAGTAAATGGCTGTGTAATTGGGGGGGGGGGGGGGGGGCTGGGACGGACAAGTCTGATCATTGGAAGAAAGCATACTGAGTTCCCAGTACAGCTAGGGAACTGACCACGATGTGTTCTCCTGCTTAGTGTGCTCAGTTTTTAACAGGAAAGCCGAGGGACTAGCAGGAACATCAAGGATTTCACACAAAAGAAGCAATACAAAGAGAACAGGATACTTTCTCATACAAGTACATGGTACAGCAGTCACATATCAGGAATTCGAAATGCTAGGCCAGTTGTTAAGGAACTACAACTCCCATCATGCCTAGTCATGTCTGTGAATGTCAGAGTTTTACAATGCCTCATGGGAAGTGTAGTTCCGCAACAGCTGGAGGGCCATAGTTTGGACACCCCTGTGCTAGGGTAACAAACACTTTAAGAAGACAATACACCTTGAGTTTTTTTTTTTTTCAAACAGTAGTTTGAGTGAAAAAAACTCACAGTTCTCCACATCTATACAAGTGATGTGGATGCAGGGATCTCTCCCGCTGCACCATTGTATTCTGACAGTGGACATTCATAAGAATACACAGATCAGCGCTGCAGCTATTGCCTGATCAAATGCTGCTTTTCCAGCAAGTACATTCAGCTGAATTTGGTTATTAGACCGGCTTCTGTTGAACAGACAGACACAAAGTAAAATTTAGCTGGTTCCTGCTGAACCGGACTATTTTCATTCCATATATATCCTGCTTTAGACACTTACTGTAGAAGCCAGCTTATATACAGTATATAGTGCATCATTACCACCTCTACTGTTTACTGATGTCCTCTGAATGCACACCTCTTTATTGTTCCTGGCTGGAAATATCATGTTACACATGCATTGTCTGTTTGCCTTTAATAATTTTGTCCCTACCTAGAAAAATATTAAGATTGTTTGACCTGATGTTCATCTGTCAAGATTTTCACAAGTTTTCAAGTTCCAAGTTTGCAAGGTGTCATTCGGCTTAAAACTCTGTCTGCCTACACTGCTGGGTCTGTAAGTTACAGCTATCTGGATCAGATCACACTTGCAGTGCTTATTTTGGGGAAGCAGAACAGGAAAATACAGTATATCCTTGTACAGTATATGCTTAATGGCACTTATCACTTAACCTCTTCACGTCAGCCGTACACATATACTCGGCCTCTCAATGTGTGGGCTTTAATGCAGAGAAGTTGCATATATGTGTTCCAAATGTAAACATTTCTCTGCTGAGCACAATTACCAGCAGGTACTGGAAAGCTCCCGATGTCTACTTGCTATTGGGAGCTTTCCGGTCATGTGACAGCCAATCACAGCGGTCACATGATCGGAATGCCTGCCTCCCAGCATTTAGAACCTCTTAAAGGGCTGGGAGGCGGTGGCGGGAAAGGGTTAATGACAGCTTACAACTTATGTAGGGATCTGTTGCCCTCCACTGTCTGAATTTGTAAATGCTTATAAATATATTAGGCATGCACTTCCTGCCCTTGGTTGTTGGCTTTGAAACCCAAGAGGAAGGAAGTGGAGAGAGAGAGAAAGTCTCAGCCTTGTGTCCTATCCATCCTGCTAAATCATGGACCAAAAGAGATTATTATAAATTACTAGAGAGGGACTACAGTGCAAAGACGATAGACTGACTCTGAGTTCCAGTACCACATCACAGTTCCTGTCAGTGAGAAGTTTCATTCCAGGCTGGTCAGACAACAGTTGGAGAATACCCTAGTGACTACTGACCTTGCCTTCAGGTACCTGACACAAAGACAAATGTAGCATCATCCTCAGGGGCCCCTGCAACTGGACTTTGCTGCAACATTCATCTGGAGGTTTCTCTATTAATAACTATTATGACAGTGCAAGGCCCTGCCACTGTTAAAATGGTTGGGAAAAGGACACAGGGTTCAAATGTGTGCAGAGTGTGGGACTCACAGAAACCCTGTTCTGGGAGGAGGCACTGCCAGCTTTTTTATTAAACCCACACTTCCACTTAGCAAAGGTTTTGATTTCTTATTTACATTTTTTAGTGCAATTTTCTGCTTGCACCCTCTGACCATATGGTTGTGTACATCAGAGGTAATCCTGAGTAGGTATGAGTTTAAAAGAAAGGTGTAAAAGAAAACTGTACATTCTGTATATTATTGTATTCTATTTTGTATGTATTGCACACTGCACTCATTGTGCATATGACACTAATGCCCCGTACACACGGTCGGATTTTCCGACGGAAAATGTGTGATAGGACCTTGTTGTCGGAAATTCCGACCGTGTGTAGGCTCCATCACACATTTTCCATCGGATTTTCCGACACACAAAGTTTGAGAGCAGGCTATAAAATTTTCCGACAACAAAATCCGTTGTCGGAATTTCCAATCGTGTGTACACAAATCCGACGCACAAAGTGCCACGCATGCTCAGAATAAATAAAGAGATGAAAGCTATTGGCTACTGCCCCGTTTATAGTCTCGACGTACGTGTTTTACGTCACCGCATTCAGAATGATCAGATGTTCCGACAACTTTGTGTGACCGTGTGTATGCAAGACAAGTTTGAGTCAACATCCGTCGGAAAAAATCCTAGGATTTTGTTGTCGGAATGTCTGATCAATGTCCGACCGTGTGTACGGGGCATAATAATATTTTCATTACATATTTGCAGTCTTTTGAGTCCTGATTAGAATTAGCCTGCCTATGTTATTATCCACAATGGGTAACAGGGTTATCAAAGTCCACGGGGACTAAGAATCATGCAGATTAAACAACTAGAGGAACAGTTATTTTGGAAAGATGCTGTATATTTTGTGTCTGTTCCCTACTGCAGTAGTTATTATTAATTTGGAACCATTAATCAATATGAGGATAGGATTTGACTATCTATAAAATTTCCACAACAGTATGGGATTTTTTTCCCCACATTCATACAGTACTTACCTAGGTGGATGCAGAATCGGTCCAATACAGCATGTTTCCTGGCGGCTCTAACACTGAGAACCGAGCGATTCGACACTGCTGATCACTCGGTTCTCAGGACTCCGTGAGCATAGAGCTTGTGACTGTCAGTCACTGCTCTATGGTCTGAGCCCCCCCACCCCCCACCCCCCCACTCACTGGAGAGTTGAGCTGTGGAGGGGGCAGGAGCAGCCTGCTCAGGCTTTTAGTGACTCGTTGAGAGTTTAAGCCGGGTGCCGATCCAGGCACGTGGGCGGATCCCGACTCCATTGTCATATCTCTTGCCCGAGCCTCGACAAGCTCTGTGAAATCAGCCGACAGCAGACTTCAGCCCACTGTCTGCTGAAAACGGGTCACAGGAGTGCAGAACGAACTGCACTCCTGTGATCCATAGGAGGAGTACAGCCAAACAAGCTTTGATTGTACTTCTCCTTTAAGGTTTAGTCAACAGTTACAGTCTACATACTTTTCTTAGTAAGAGCTTCCCTTAAAGTGGACCTTTTCCCCATTTTCCTAAAAATCACATCAACATACAGCTCTGCATCGTTAGTCAGACGCGTTATCCATTGCGCCACTGGCCCTGCACCTAGATACAGCTCTGCATGTTGATACGAAATCATCCTACAGGTGGTAGTTTAACAAACATTTTTTTGCTTTTACTTACAATTACTTTTTCCCACTTCCTGGTTTCTTTTAGTCACTGGTGGTGATGTAACCTGGGCCTCCCAGATACATCCTGGGAAGTTTCTGTTACAGACCCAGAGTTCTAGGCAGAGTTCCAGAATAAAAACTTATTATCTTCAACTTCAAGTATATGTTTGTAGATTACAATTACTTTTCATTTCTTTAGTTTAGTACTTTAGATTGGATGCTTCAAAATAGAGGTCCTGAGTGGTAATGGGCATGGCATTGCCCCAGAATCTCATGGTACAGTTACTATACTGTATAAGATTTATGCATGCTGGAATCCTGAAATTGAAGATGTGGGAAACAATCTTGGTTGTCCAGAGGACCCCATTATCATTTTACTGGTAATAAACACATACATTTTCTGATTATGTACTGCCTTTCTGGGTAACAATGGTGCTAAGAAGTGTAGTCTTTGTTTTTTTTTTTTTTTGGTATCTTATTAGAAAACATAAGGGAAAAAGAGACTAAAATGCAAATGTTTGGATCTGAATACAGGATACGAAAAGATCACTATCTAGAAAAACACAAGGTTTGTGGGAAGAGGTGAATTGGTGGGTTAAGATTATTTGGTATACAGAACAGTTTAAAGTGACCCTTTCAAGTAAAAATAAAAGCAAATGAAAGGACACTGCAGGAGCTTTCATATTAATCTCTTCAGCGGCCCGTGTTTCCTACTTTACTTCTGTTCCAGCACTGCTGCCTTTGCAAGACTCTTTGGTATTCAACATTTCTAGCATGGATATATACACCATGTAGGCCACAAATCACTGCCCAGTACTGTAGTGACATAGGATTCAGGAGATGGAACCATTTGGCGGGGGCACGGGCATCCAACACTCTAGGAAGTGTTGAATGCCAATGAGTCCGGCAGAGGCTGTAGTACTGCAATGGAGGGAGGCTGCTTGACCAGCGAGTATAAAAGCTCTTCTATTGCAGGGACATTCAGCTGCATTTTTTATTCTGACAGGGTCACTTTAAACTTGCATATAAAGATGAAGCAGGGTATAAAATGATTGCATGATGACTACATTGTGTCTGTTTTATCGAACTGTCTTAAAAAGAAAATCTGTGATGTTCCATAGCTGCAAATTAAAGTTGAAAATGAATATTCCATTACAACTGCTTGTGGCAACACAGACAGTTGTTATTTCAGATACTTTAATGGATGAAGTCTGATTCTCCCCAGTATGTTTATTTCGCTCCATTCAATCTCCCTGAACCATCTGCTGGTGCATCCTCCTACACCATGCTGCTGATTACATTCCCACCCTGTGGCCACATTTTGCTCCATTCCCATCATGCCCCTCTTCATCCAGGGATGCTACACCAATACCCACATTACCCCTGAAGCCTTTCTGAATGTCACAGAAAAGGCCACATACATCAAATGTGTGAAATAAATATCAAGCAGGACATTACCTAGTCTCTGGAGGTAAAAGTCTGAAGTGCAAATTATATGTTCTGTGCATTTACATTACATTCAAAGTTACAGTATTTATACCTTGACAAAGTTGTTTTTAAGGAACCATGAATGCTGACCCTGGATGAGGACTGAACAAAGATGGCTCTGTCTTTCAGGAAAGGAAAACAGATGAAGTGGAGTGCAATGATCTCTGTGAGTTCTAATAAATACAGTCCCTTTAGAAAAGTATTTATACCCCTTGAAATTTTCAACATGTTACAACCAAAAACGTAAATGTATTCTTTTGGGATTTTATGTGATAGACCAACACAAAGTGGCACATAATTGTGAAGTGGAAGGAAAATGATAAATGGGTTAAATTTGCAATCTACCGCATGTTAGATAAGTTTAGTAAATTGTGCATTAGGAAGGTTAAAAGTTTGCCTCTGTTCCAGCTTGGCTGACGTTGTGGGTGTTTCTGTGCTGACCGGTGGGTGTCACTGTTGCCACTTGTCAGGGTTGGAAAGGCAACATGTTGAAGCGTATGGATGCTCCTCTGTCCCGGAGGCACGCTCGGTGGAGGTGGTCCTCCGAGTTGCATAATGGGTGAGGGTATTTATGGGACAGACGCCATATTTTGGGTTTGTTTTACAGCCACCTGCTGGCCCTCCTGGCCGACAGGTATGCGTTAAGGAGCTACCTCGTGGTCCTCCGTTTGGGAGGCCCGCGATACAGCGGAGCAGGGGTGGGTCCAGAGGCTTGTCTGAAACCTATCACCGCGGCCGAGGAATGGTCCTGAGCTGTCAGTCCTGTGTGACGAAGCTGGACAACCGAGGAGATCCCAGGGGAGGACCCGTCTTGGAGAGATCACGCCGCATGCTGGTCTATAGAGGGGCCTAGTGACTCAGTTGGAGGACGTATCCAAAAGTAACTATACAGCATAGTGTTGCCGGCTCGGCTTAAAGGTTCAAGCACTGTGACTGACTTTCACTACAGCAAATCTATACACCCTGTGGCAGAGGATCGTACAGATTTTATTCCCAAACAAGTCTGTGGCAGAGATTTGATTCGTGCTGCGTACTGGCTGCTAGACCGGTGAGAGAGGCCTATCCAGACGAGCAAGGAGTGTGTCCCACGAGGGGAGCACATTTCAGATAGTATTTGAATTCTACCATTTTGTCAAGAGAACCCTTTCAGAGAGTGTTTGAGTTTCTTCTGCGAGTTTCCTTTCCGCCTCTTTCCTGCTACTTCCTAAGTCGTTTGTTTAATAAAGCATTGAAAACGTACTCCAGTGTTGGTACGTGTGTCATCCAAAAGTAAACTCAACGGAACCCTAGACCCGGTGGCGGTGAAACAGAGGGAAGCAGACTGAAGGTAACAGACCCGCTTAAACCAGCAGCTCCGCAGTGAGTTAGTGCTACATATCTGAAAAGTGTGGCATGCATTTGTATTCAGCCCACCTGAGTTAATACTTTGAAGAACCACCTTTCACTGTAATTACAGCTGCAAGTCTTTTTGGGGATGTCTCTACCAGCTTTGCACATTTAGAGTTTCTCAACTCCAGTCCTCAAGGCACCCCAACAGGTCATGTTTTCAGGATTTCCCTCAGATGATACAGCTGTGGTAATTAATAAGGCAGGGAAACTAATCAAATCATCTGTGCAAAATAATGGAAACCCTGAAAACATGACCTGAATTTTGAAGTCTTGCCACAGATTCTCAATTAGATTTAGATCTGGACTTTGACTAGGCCATTCTAACACATTAATATATTTCAATCCAAACCATTCCATTGCTTCTAAGCCAAAAAGTTCAATTTTGGTCTCATCTGACCAGAGCACCTTCTTCCACATGTTTGCTGTGTCCCCCACATGGCTTTTTGCAAACTGCAAACAGGACTTCTTATGGCTTTTTTCCAACAATGGCTTTCTTCTTGCCACTCTTCTATAAAAGCCAGATTTGTGGAGTGCATGATTAATAGTTGTCCTGTGGACAGATTCTCCAACCTGAGCTGTAAAATTAATTGATGTGACTGGCCAAATATTTGCCCTTATTTATTTTTATAGATTGTTGCATCTGCTCCTGAAGATTGAAGGTTACCCATGAAACACATCGAGCTACATAGATGCCTTCATTGCGTTTTTAATCCAAGAGTGATATCAAACAATATGTACATTATCATGTTGGTTTTATTGGCCTGTACCAAGGTGTCATGGACCTGTTACATTATGTGAACATAGATTTTAGAGTCTGGTGGTTTCCTTTTTATCATGTTGTTAATGTCATATACTTTCATGTTACCATTTTACTATGTTATCTTCTTACTATGTGATTCATATGTAATTAAATGATATAATCATGCAATTGGTTCATGTTATGTTACTATGTACATGCCATAACACTATGTGATTAGGCTATTTATCATTTTATACCCACCAGTCACTCTTTGTTTATGTTGTTTATTTCGCCCACCTGCTTCACATAAAGTCCCAAACTCTCTCCTTATGTCATTTCAATGGGGATGGAGGCACTTGACGGTTCATGTCTTGGCCTCATATAAAGTCCCAAACCCCCCTTTTTCCTGAATTTGTCCCTGACGTGTCTGGTGTGTTCCTTGGCCTTCATGTTGCTGTTTGTACACTAAGGTTCTCTAACAAACCTCTGAGGGCTTCACAGAACTGCTATATTTATACTGAGATAAAATTATACACAGGTGGACTCTATTTACTAATTAGGTGACTTCTGAAAACAATTTGGTTCCCCTAGATTTTAGTTAGGTGTATCAGAGTAAAGGGGACTAAATCCAATACACGGTACACTTTTCAGATATTTATTTGTAAAAAAACTTTTATCATTTTCCTTCCACTTCACAATTTGTGTTGATCTATCACATAAAATCCCAATAAAATACATTTACGTTTTTGGTTGTAACACGTGAAAATGTGGAAAATTTCAAGGGGTGTGAATACTTTTTCAAAGCACTGTACATGCACATGTTATTTGTAAGCATTAGTGCATGAACCTAAAGGATATCTAAGCCTAAAAACAAAAATGTAATTTAATGCAGCTTACAATTCTTAGATGTTGTAGCTGTATTAGTTTTCTTTTTTTTTTTTTTCAAGCTAAGAACATTTCCAATGAATACTTGTTGATCTTGATGGAAATGCAGGGTCCTTGTTATTTCCTGTGAGCTGCACAAAGTATATCTTTCCTCCTAACTATCTTCTGTAAAATGACAGTTGCTCTGCTCCCCCATGTAATGGAGATGAAGAGATACCGACATGTTTGTAGTCCATATCAGGAGAGCAGCCTAGGGTGACAACCATGACATAGCCACCCAGGAATAGGTAGTGTGTATAATAGGAATTTGCAGGATGACCAGGTGAAAATTAAGCAAAAGAAGCCTAAAAAAGATCAAAAATGTAACCATCACACCAGAGAGAACAGCCCACAGCCATACATAGCCAAGAGGAGAGCCAGCTTCAACCTCTGCAGTCGGGTCTCTCTCTCATGCTGGCAACACAGTGGAGGTGGTGGGGAGGATGACTAATGCCGCGTACACACGAGCGGACTTTACGGCGGACTTTGCCCGGCGGACTGGATTTCGTCGGACAATTCGATGTGTGTGGGCTCCAGCGGACTTTGTTTTCTCAAAAGTTGGACGGACTTAGATTTGAAACTTGTTTCAAATTTATCCGTTGAAATCGAGTCCGGTCGAAAAGTCCGCCGTCTGTATGCTAGTTCGACGGACAAAAAAGCCACGCTAGGGCAGCTATTGGCTACTGGCTATGAACTTCCTTGTTTTAGTCCGGTCGTACGTCATCACGTACGAATTCAACGGACTTTGGTGGATTGTGTGTAGGCAAGTCCGTTCATTCAGAAAGTCCGTCGGAAAGTACGTCGAAAAGTCCGCCGGGCAAAGTCCGCCGTAAAGTCCGCTCGTGTGTACGCGGCATAACAGTCGGCTGAGGAAGGGTTAGATCCTTTGTCAGATTTTTTGCTTTCTTGCTGGGGAGATTCACCCTCCTATTTTCCTTGTGACCATTGAAGTAAAATTCACTTTTTTTTAGTTATCACCAAAGCAGGAGTTGATGGTACATACACTAGTGGAATTTGGGAATTTTTCAAAAAAATTGTTTTGCAACCTTCAATTTTCTAATAGTTATTGTCCAAAATTTCTAATGTTATTTTGACAAGTCCATAATAAAACGAAGGAATGCTCAAATGAACAATTTTACAGAATTTTCATACGAACAATTGAACTAAATTCTACTGCCAGAAAACAAGAAAATAAAGTGGCGTAAATAAATAAATAAAATAACTAAAATAAAATAAATAAAGCAATGTTGATTTATGCAAATAGCATTCTCTTCCACAATATTACTTAACACAAAGTAAGAACAGAGGAAGCTTGTTTAGTCAAACATGATCTACTTTCTACAATTGTAATAACTTATGTGTAAGGGGAAGTGGATGGAATACAGCCTACATATGACAGTAGCAACATCCTTGTTTGCCGGATTGAAGCACACTTGTAGATAGGTGTATATTGTATGTTCACATTGTTGCTGTAAAATTAAATATTGTATTATTATATCAGCCTTAAAATTCTGGCTGATTGCTGCAGGGTGGGAGAGAAGAGGACTTGGATATGAGAATACCAAGAAAAAAATAGCTCCAAACGGAAACACACAGCGGTGTAATTATCACAAATTAGAAAATTTTTATTAATTAATGAATTTCTGCAGAAAGGCAACCTTCCCCACACTACAGTAAAGACCATTAAAGACAACGTTGTCAATAATCTATTAAAAACAAGGAAAAAGGACCCGGCCTGCAGGGGTTGGGTCATGTGTGAGATCTTTTCCTCTACAGGGATATCCTACTTTTCCTGGGGATATCCCCCAATGGGAATAGAGCTGTGAGGACCCACCACTGTGATGTAATTCTTCCTTCGCTTTGCTACCCTTTCATGGGCCCATTCTACAGGGAATTCAAGTTTCATGGACTTTCCTTTGCTATGGATTTTACTCAATTCAGGTATGGGCTGCACTAAGTTCTCCATGCCCCTTTTCTAATGTAACAACAAGGAACAGTGTCAGTACACCAGCACAGCCATGTCAACCTCAACAATTGGCAAAGCCAAATTGCATGCAGCCGACTCTACATGTATGTGAAGATGTTCTGGGAAGTAATGTGAAATATACATACAACTTGCAAGTTCATGAGTAAGGGCCGGTTCAAACCAGGACCGCAAAGGAACGCATACTGCATTCCTGCATAGTGCGATTTTGCAGTCATTCATTAGAATGAGCTGCAAATCCCATGAGAACACAGAAAAAGTAGTGTATGCCACACCAAATCGCATGGCACTGCGTTTGCGATCTGAGTTTGGATTCCCATTATCATTATATCAGCACTTGCATGCTGATTGTAAGGTCAGTGTGCTTAAATGCAGTGTCGGAAACGCACACGGAAAGCGGCTTTCCTGCACTGGTGTGAACCAGCCCTAAAGGAACTTTATTCAAATTAAGTTTTCAATGTCAAATACTGAGAGAGGTATTCACAGCAAGCTCTAGTGTAACCTTGGTGTATCCAAAAGAACCATTCATGGGGAGTTTAAGCCATTCAACCTTCTAGATTAAATAGCCTGGTACTGTTCTAGAAAAGTTGTACCAGATTAAACTTTGTGATCCAAAGCCTAAGGTACATGGCAAATTTTAAACTTCAAGGTTGGGACACATGTACAAGGTATAGTGGTCAGCCTGGGTAGAAACTGGGTGACTCTGGCAGGTGACGGCGGCCCTGTTCGATGAGAGAAAATGTGCACTCCATATTCCTCACCTCACGGCTCGCTCCCAAATTGGATCCTGCTGTGGTTTAGGGTGTCCTGGCCTACGAAGTCATGAGAACAAGGCCTTACATTCATAGAAGTGTGGTGGCTTCCTGTGGAGTATACCTATGAGGTGTAGTGAGTTCTGAAGGCAGCCTAATATTAATGTTCATGTAATATGTATCCAGGGAGGACACAGGTGTCCAGTGTGGACATGAGTAGCTGGTGCGGAATGGGTCATGTTCTGCATCACCTTGCTAAAAACGCTATTACATGCTGAGGAAAAAAGAGAGTGGATCCTAAGTGTCTGATAGTTATCGGTATGAAAGGGTCAATATCTTGGGAAATTAAGTGTGGGGAATTACTTTAATGGTTGTCATTTCCAACCTGACCTCTAGGGGGCAAACACCCTCTCTTTGTAAACCCTCACTCCCCAACTTGCTACGGTAGTTTAATTTGCTGTAAGCATACTGTAGCAAATTAATTAGTTATACAGCGTAGCTGGGAAAGGCAATAAAGAAAGTAAGAAAAATGGTCAGCGACTGACATATAAAAAGATCACATTTTCTGATGCACAAAATCTTTCTTTTTTGTTTTGGAAAAAGTGTTGCATGGCAAGAGTGAGCATTGTCACCCTGGAACACGAAGTGCAAATATAAAAGGTGACATTTTCAGTGATAAAAGAAGCCCCCAAAAATGTGTATATTAATATTAGAGGGCTGAGCCGCTACATATTTTATTTTAGGGTTTATGTGCACTTTAACGCTTTTTTAAGTGGGGCAATTTGTTAATTATTCCTACACATATTACATTTTTTGCTAGAAAATTATTTAAAATTCTCAAACAAATTATGTTTTCTGAAAGCAGAGGCCCTCTATGATAAAATTATTGCATTTGCAATTTTTATGTGATACGATATTTGCTTTCAAATACATATTTTTAGGTAAATTACACTAAAATGATTTATGGTGCAGACAAACACAATATAAAACCCAATTTTTGGTAAACTATAAAACATGGGGTTATGTTGAGGAAATAGATACCAAATATGCCAAGCTTTAAAATTGCATGCTCCTGTGAAATTATGGAAAACTACGGCACCCAAAACTGTCCGTAGGTGAGGCTTTAAAAGGCTTTACAGCTTATCAGTTTAGAGTTAACCATGAACTATGGCCCAATAATTATTGCTCTCATTCTGACATTTGTGATACCTCACATATGTGGTGCAATTTATGTTTACATACATATGCAAGAACTAAATGTGCATTTGCATTTGGATGTGTACAGGGGTGCTTTTTAAATTTTCTTAATTTTATTTATTTTATTATCATTTTTTTTACATAACAACATCCTATGTGATAGCATGGGCAGGTGACATATCTTCTTTATGGAGAAATCGGGGTCACAGATCATGCTTGCTGCTTACCAAGATCTAATGACAATCCTGAGCTTGGAAGGTAATGGACATTGCATGCAGGTTCAATGGTTTGCAAATGTGATTGGGGAATGGATGTGAGGAAAATGTGCCAATCGATTGCATGATTGAAACTTCACTGGGTCCGGCTTCAGATCCTTAATGTCCCGGAACCTCCTTTATGTGTATCAGGTCTCAAGGGACAGGTGCTTACCATCTTTTGGCTTTCAGGAAGGAGACAGGAGCAGGCAACAATCTGTCTCTCAAAAGGCTGTAGAGTTGTGTTGATGCACACAGCTTCCAGCCAAGAGTGGGCACACAAGGGTGACTGTCACGTACATGTGTAAGAAGCCTGAAATGACGAAGGTAACCTCTTGCACAATTCCCGTTCGAGCACCTCTGGAAGTTGAGGCAGGGTCTGCAAGGAAAATGGATGGGCACAATTGCCAGGGGGCTGAACCTGAAGACTGGAACTTAGGAGTGCTGGTACCAGAGCAGCAAAGTAAAGCAAGTACGGCACCCGGCATACACCAAGTTCAGTTATGAGTTGAGTTGGGTTGCAAGCTAGGTTCAGTAACAGCTGAGCAGGAAGGCACCAAATCATGGGCAGAAACAAGGTCTGGAAGAAACGGAGGTTGGCAACATGTAGGCAGCAAGGATTTGAAAGGCAAAATCTTGTTCAGAAGTCCCAGCCACGTTTTGGTAACAGAGATGAGCAGCAAACATGGGCACTCAAGGATAATCCAGAAACAGGTCAAATGAAAGCCGGGTCAGTAACAAGGTCGAGCATAAGTTTCATATTCAGGAATTGCAGAAACTCAAACGAAAGACCATTCAACAGTGATGGTTTTCTGAATTCAGTATATGTGATGAATGGGACAGCACATTTGTGTATGCAGTGATGCATGCAATGTAATGTGTGTACTAGTTGTGTATTTTTGCACATGTGCATGAGCCTGAGCCTTGAGGCTGGCAAAGTCTTCCTGATGGCTGGCATGTTTCTGTTTCTGATCGCGGCTTCAGTAAGGGACAGAGGGCACTCCTAAAAGGGATAGCTTTGCTGGTGCTGAGTGGAACTCCTAAATGCAGAGTACAAGACAAATGCAGTAAATCTCAAAAAACATATACTGTAAAGCCTCGTACACACGGTACGATTGTTGGCCAACCGAGCATCTGATTTTTGTCAAACAGAACACAATTGTCGTGCAACAAACACGAACATAGTGACGTACTACAAGGAATTTCATCTCTTCAGCGCCACCCTTTTGGGCCCCTTCTGCTAATTTTGTGTTTGATGAGCATTGATTCCGAGCATGAGTGTTTGTACTTTCGACTTTTGTGTGACGGATTTGTGACCATACGAAAATCTGACGTCAAACCGTTGTCCGCCGAAAATTTACTACCCTGCCATCCAACATTTGGAAAGTTGGACAACAATTGTCAAAAGGAGCATACTAATGGTAAGATTTTAAGACAACAGTCTGTCAACAGACAATCCCCTGCCAACAATCGTACCATGTGTACGAGGCTTTAGTCTTCTTCGGCAGAATAAATTGCTAAAAAAGATTTACCACCCATAGCCCAATACTTGTTTTAGCATCTGCCATTGAAATTATCCAAGAATTACTGGGCTCAATGATCTCCTGTCTGAGAGCTCGGAGCTGGGACTATGCATTTAGCAGGTAAATGACCCACTAAACACCAATGAATGTGACTGTGCAATCAGTAACCTCAGCAAATATTCTTCCTTCCACTGACTTCAATTCCCAGGGCTTGATTTTTCCTTACTGTTCACAGAGACCATTTTTCTTCCCATTGATTGCTCATGCCAGGGCATTCTTCCTCCCAAAGACCAGCAATATGAGGGTTAATATGATTTTGTAGTCCAGGGTTGGTTTTAGCACTGGAATGGGTGTGAGATGATAAGGATGGGCATTGGGGTAGCTTTGACAGCATTAGCAAAGTCAATGAGGAGTACAATACCCCCATACACCTTCTTCTTATTTATTTGTTTTTTTTAGTGTCTGTGATATCTTCCTAAACTTTATGTTGCAACTTGTTGCACGTCCTTCCTTGCCCATTATGGTTTAAATTCATGCTGCATTACCCACCCATCAAAATAGTTGCAATCTAGTTTTGCACTCCTTTTTTACTAGCTAAGTTTAAATTGATGGTTTGGTGTAGCAAAAGGCAAGTAAACGAGGTTTAATAAAATTAAAAAAAAAACAAAACAGTTGATCCCTGTCACATCATAATTCCTTTTTGTTGTTTGTATATACTGTACATAAACTTCTCTTATTTGGTTATTTTTGATCTGTTAAATATACCATTATAAGCATTTAGTTATATCTTGTGGGAAATCTTGTGAGCCAATAACTTTGTTATCACTGCCTGTGCTGACTGTTACCAATCCAATGTTCTCTGAGGACTACAGAATCATGATCCTTTATTTTATGGACAAAAGAAGAAGGGATGGGGTTCTGTAGACCTCTTCTCTTGTGTTTCTGTTATCCTGATACAGAAGGGTGAATGAGTGTTGTCATCCTAGCAAAGGAAATGTGTTAGTGGCAGAATCACCATGGGAAAATAAAGATATAAAAAGCTTGAAAAAGGAAGACGAATGCAGCGACCACATCTAAAATCTAGTAAGATGCAATATAGTACATTTTTGTTTTTGATTTAGATAAACCTTAAGACTTGGACAGCTATAAAAAGACAGAGACAGTATGGGTTTGACACATCATATACGAAGAGGTGCGGATGATTCTTTTTTATATAAATCAGAATTTCACGCAAAGTGATTTTGGGGGTTTATTTAAATGAGAAAATTGATATTTTCAGAATTTAGTGTGACACACATTATTCAATATATATATAAAATTACTGGACATTAGTAATCTGATGTCATCAATGTTCTGATTTCCCATTGTGGCGTTTGTATATTCATGCAGTGGCGGTTGTCTTAGCACCACGAAGCAACATGGAAAACTCCCAAGGGTGCCTTGATGGAAGGGAATTGGCTAGCTTCTGGAACTGTAAACACATGAAAGTAAACAAAGAAAAAGGAAAACAACTTCCCTTTGCGACTCAGAACTTTCATCTGTTGCCAACAGGAGATGTCATCTTCTGGCCTTGTCTTTGCAATTGTTTGGACTGCGGTGGTTTCTAATGTGTTGTGTGTCCCACAAATGAATATGCAATGATCTCTGAGAAGGCCTCAGAGGGGTTCGGTGATGGTCAACATCCATAACAGGTAACTTCGTTGCCTTTATAGTGCTTACAGTATATCTGCCAAGGTCCTATAAGACAGCTCTAGACAACATGTGCTGGAAGTCAATGCATTGCTAACGCTATTCTGTAAACACTGCAAATGTTGTTAAAGTGGAGCTCCAGCCCCCCCCCCCACACCAAAAAATTGAAAGTCAGCAGCTACACATACTGTAGCTGCTGACTTTTAATATTAGAACACTTACCTGTCCAGGGATCCAGCGATGTCTGCACCCCAGTCAATATTTCCATCGACTCTCAGGTGCTGTCACTGCTTTGGCCTCTAAGAGAAACCAGCAGTAAAGCCTTCACAGCCGATTCCCTACTGCGCATGCGCGAAGCGCGCTGCACTTTCTGAATGGCCCAGTGGCCGGGAAAGAGGAGGGGGGCTGAACTTCTGACGTATCTCGCCACAGCAAGGTCCGATGGAAGTGGAGATGGGTACCTGTCAAAAACACTGATAGTTAGCACTGATAGGTGGCACTGATGATGAGGCACTAATAGGCACTGATTGACAGCACTAATGGGCACTGATAGGTAGCACTGGTGGGCATTGATAGGTGGCACTGGTGGGCACTGATAGTCAGCACTGATATGCACTGGTGGGTGGCACTGGTGGGCACTGGCAGGTGGCACTGGTGGGCACAGATGAGGTGGCAGTGGCTCTCCATGTGCGGGACCGATGTCCCTCTGACAGAAGCCGGTGATCTGTTTTTTTTTTTCCCCTCACGCTGTGAGCGTGAGGAAAAAAAAAAGACGATTACAAATCTTCTGTTTACATCACATGTTATTGGCTGACAGCTGATCACGTGGTAAGGGATCGATCTGTGATCAGCCGAGTCTCATTGACTCGGGGTTCACAGAGCACCCTGCAGGGGACGCGCAGGCAGCTCATGCACAGGAGGACATACATGGATGCCCTCCTGGCAATTAAGGCCCGCACTATAGCCGTATTTCAGCTATAGCGTGGACGGGAGGTGGGGCATTTATTTAAAATTGGTGTGGTTTTGCAAGAGACATCCCAGATAGAAAGCAATTATGCTGCAAGTTTGAAAATGACGTGCTCAGCTATTGCTAGACTTGCCAGGCTTTACAAGTTTGTTGCACAATTGCAGCAAGTCTGCATTGCATGACTCCAGATCAACTTTCTTTGCAAACATTCTGCAAGTCTGCTGCCTGTTCTGGTTTTATGTTGTGAAATAGTTATCTCACCACAGGGGTCACTGTGGCTGAATTTTCATGCTGTAGACCTGCAGATAGAGACTTGCCACGCAAATTTGCTACAAATTGGAAAAGTGTCAACTAGAACTTGTGCTTGCCAGTGAAAATGTGCAGCAAGTTAACAGACTTACAATTCAACACTGCCACAAATTTGTTGCAAGTTATCCTTGTTATCTGGGATATTGTTAGCCTAATGCTATATTTTAATTACATATAGTATAGTGTAGTATACAGAGCTATGGAGTGTATGATATGTAGCAGCAGGGTGGTTAGTGAACAGTATGTGGTGTTAGGGCTTTTACTGAGCAGTATATAGTTGTAGGACAGTGAACAGTATATAGTGTCAAAGCAGCCAGTGAGCAGTATGTAGTGTCAGGGCAGTCAGTGAGCTGTATATAGTGTCAGGGCAGTCAGTGAGCTGTATATAGTGTCAGGCCAGCCAGTGAGCAGTATGTAGTGTCAGGGCAGTCAGTGAGCTGTATATAGTGTTAGGGCAGCCAGTGAGCAGTATGTAGTGTCAGGGCAGCCAGTGAGCAGTATGTAGTGTCAGGGCAGTCAGTGAGCAGTATGTAGTCTCAGGGTAGCCAGTGAGCAGTATGTAGTGTCAGGGCAGTCAGTGAGCTATATATAGTGTCAGGGCAGCCAATGAGCTGTATATTGTGTCAGGGCAGTCAGTGAGCTGTATATAGTGTCAGGGCAGCCAGTGAGCAGTATGTAGTGTCAGGGCAGTCAGTGAGATGTATATACAGTATCTCACAAAAGTGAGTACACCCCTCACATTTTTGTAATATTTTATTATATCTTTTCATGTGACAACACTGAAGAAATGATACTTTGCTACAATGTAAAGTAGTAATACAGCTTGTATAACAGTGTAAATTTGCTGTCCCCTCAAAATAACAACACACAGCCAATAATGTCGGAAACCGCTGGCAACAAATGTGAGTACACCCCTAAGTGAAAATGTCCAAATTGGGCCCAATTATCCATTTTCCCTCCCCGGTGTCATGTGACTCATTAGTGTTACAAGTTCTCAGGTGTGAATGAGGAGCAGGTGTGTTAAATTTGGTGTTATTGCTCTCACTCTCTCATACTGGTCATTGGAAGTTCAACATGGCACCTCATGGCAAAGAACTCTCTTAGGATCTGAAAAAAAGAATTGTTGCTCTACATAAAGATGGCCTAGGCTATAAGAAGATTGCCAAGACCTTGAAACTGAGCTGCAGCATGGTGGCCATGACCATATGGCAGTTTAACAGGACAGGTTCCACTCAGAACAGGCCTTGCCATGGTCGACCAAAAAAGTTGAGTGCATGTGCTCAGCGTCATATCCAGAGGTTGTCTTTGGGAAATAGACGTATGAGTGCTGCCAGCATTGCTGCAGAGGGGGGGGGGGGGAAGGGGTGGGGAGATCAGCCTGTCAGTGCTCAGACCATACGCTGCGCACTGCATCAAATTTGTCTGCATGGCTGTCGTCCCAAAAGGAAGCCTCTTCTAAAGATTATGCACAAGAAAGCCTGCAAACAGTTTGCTGAAGACAAGCAGACTAAGGACTAGGGATGGGCGAACGGTTCAGCCCAAGCATAAGTTCTGGCCAAACTTTCGTTGTTCGGACGTTGAGCGAAAATACGAACAAACGGGTCGTTCGACCATTTGTTCGGTCCCCCGAACCGACCGTAATGCAGTGCAGGATGAACAGTGCATTGCAAGCCCTGATTGGCTGAAGTAGTGAAAGCTTCAGCCAATCAGGGCACAGAGCACTGTCAGAGTCATGTTTGGACACTGTCATCATGACTTTATCCAATCATGGCTCATTCCAGCCCCACAGTATAAAAGTATTCTTTCATTGGCAGCTATTTTCAGAGTGATTTCAGCGTGGAGAGATAGAACAGGGCTCTGTTCAGTGCTATTAGTTAGTGTGCTATACTGTGCTATTTTGCTTCAATTGTCAGTGTAGAATATTAGCTTAGTGTCAGTCTAGGGATATTGTGAGTGTAGAGAGGAGGGCCATCATTTAGCTTTGTATAGTATGCAGCTAGAGTAGGGACAGCTCAGATAGTTTCACTATAATGTAGTGAGACCGTATCATTCATAGATACATTAGTGTAGAGTAGGGACAGCTCATATAGTTTCAGTGTAGCGTAGTGAGACCGTGTAAGTAATCTTTACATTAGTGTATAGCTAGAGTAGGGACAGTTCAGAAAGCATCAGTGTAGTGACAGTAGAACACTATTTGATTGCGTTACTGCCAGTTTAATGGCATTTACTTCTGTGTGCGTTACTGCCAGTTTAACGCCATATAGTTTTGTGTGCGTTACTGCTAGTTTAACGCCATATAGTTCTGTGTGCATTACTGCCAGTTTAACACCATACAGTTTTGTGCGTTACTGCCAGTTTAACACCATATAGTTCTGTGTGCGTTACCGCCAGTTTAATGCCATATAGTTTTGTACATTACTGCCAGTTTAATGCCATACAGTTCTGTGTGCGTTACTGCCAGTTTAACACCATATCATTTTGTGTGCGCTACTGCCAGTTTAACGCCATATAGTTTTGTGTGTTACTGCCAGTTTAACGCCATTTACTTCTGTGTGCGTTACTGCCAGTTTAATGCCATATCGTGTTGTGTGAGCGTTACTGCCAGTTTAACGCCATTTACTTCTGTATGCGTTACTGCCAGTTTAACGCTATATAGTTCTGTGTGCGTCACTGCCAGTTTAACGCCATTTACTTCTGTGTGGGTTACTGCCAGTTTACTGCCATATAGTTTTGTGTGCGTTACTGCCAGTTTAACGCCATATATTTCTGTGCATCACTGTACGTTTGGCACATTATATTGCAGTATATTATATGTGTATCCGTGGAGTGTGTCTGTGTAGTGTGAGTACTCAAATTAAAGTGCACCAAACACCTCTTTACATTGATTAAAGTGCATCTACGTACAGATTTCCACTTCTTCTTTACATTTGCTTATAATCACCGCCCCGCTCCCCCTAATAATGTCTGGGAGGACAGCAAGGAGAGGCAGACATTCCCTTGGCACTGTAAGGGGACCAGCAACAAATGTGTCCACAGGTAAAGGTGGAGGTGGTGGTCAGTCCTCAGGCAGGGCATCATTTCCTCTGTTTAGTGAGTTTGCCAGCCATAGCATGCAGAGGAGGTGGTGGACTGGCTACCTAAATCTTCCTCATCCTCCGTCACGCAAGCAGAGACAAGTGTGCAGTTCCCTGCAGTTGCCAGAGTGGATAAACCTGCCTCCTTGTCCACATCTATTCCTGCCATAACCCCAACATCAGCCATTGAGGAGTCAGCTGATTTATTTGACCACAGCATCAGCCACTTGCTCTTGGATGATGCCCAGCCATTACTGGATTCAGATGTTGGTTCTGAGGTTGAGGATGACAGGAACATGAGCCTAGAGAGAGGGAGGAATACTAGTAGACAAATTGGCATTCAGGTTCCCCAAGCCACAATGAATTGCCAAGTTGTCTCTAGTGGTAATGATGAAGATGGAGGAGTTGGAGATGATCATGACGATGATGATGAGGTCACTGATGCAACTTGGGTGCCAGGGCAGTGGAGGAAACTGAAGGTGAGGCGTAGGGGGTGCTGAAATTAATCGTTGCATCGATGCATCGCGATTCGGGTGTCCCTGATGCGGCATCGATGCATAAGGACCGGAAAATCGATGTCCGGTGACGTCATTACTACTAGCCCCGCCCCTCCTGGGAAAGGGCTCCAAGCGTATTTTTAAAATGACTTTATTTTAATTAATGTTGTATTACAATGGATGCTGTGCCCCCGCAGTATGTGCTTTATAAAAATCGATGTCACTTCATACCGAATTTCGCCGTAGTACGATCATGTGACTCCCGGCCCGTCCCGCCCCTCTCCGCTCTCCTCTTCCGTCTCCTGAGTCCTGACGTCAGCAGGGAATTCTCAGTCCCGCCCTCCTCTCTTCTGATACGATAACTATAGTTAGCGGGCGGGACTGAGAATTCCCCGCTGACATCAGGACTGGAGACATGTGAGAGGAGAGCGGAGAGGAGAGCGGAGAGGGGCGGGACGAGCCAGGAGTCACATGATTGTACTACGGCAAAATTCGGTATGAAGTGACATCGTTTTTTAAAAAGCACATACAGAGGGGGCACAGCATCCATTGTAATACAACATTTATTAAAAGTAAGTAATTGTGGGGGGGTTAGTGATGGCTGCATTTAATGGGCACAGGTGGCTGCGTTTGGGCACAGGTGGCTGCGTTTGATGGGCACAGGTGGCTGCGTTTGATGGGCACAGTGGCTGCATTTGATGGGCACAGTGGCTGCATTTGATGGGGGAGGTTCAGTATTTTTCAGTTTATTTGTGCCCCCCCAAAAAATTTTGAACATCAGCTGCCACTGGTCAGCACAGAGACAGTACAGGGAACTTCACAGGGCTGTTTGTAATCTGTGGATTCTATCACTTCTGACCTCCCAGCAGCAGTGTGTGTGAATCTCTGTACCCTGTAGTGCACCGGATTAGTGCACTTTTTAAGGGAGTGAGGTTAGGTGAGGTTTTAATTCAAAGCAGAGTTCCAGTCAATTTTTTTGTTTATTAGAAGTCAGCAGCTACAAAAAAAGTGCATCTTCTGACTTTTAATAAATAGACACTCACCTGTCCCACAATCCAGCGACGTGGCCACCCAAACCCTCCATTCTCTCCCCTGCCTGTCCACAGCGCTGGCAATACTACTGTGAGCATCCGGCTGTGACAGCTTGCAGCTTCACAGCCGGGTGCGCATGTCTCACTGCACTTTCCTGCATAGCCGGGTAATTTTTTGGGAACTGTGATGTCTCCCAGAAGATTGCAGGGTGTTAGGGCCGCCTAGGCGGCCCAAGTGGAAGTGGTAGCTCGTCGGTAATCGTGATGCATCGTGATGCATCGCGAAATCGAATCGAATCAAATCGTTGACCAGATAATCGTAATCGAATCGAATCGTGAAACCAGTGAAGATGCGCACCCCTAGTGAGGCAGCACAACCCCAAGGAGCCCGACATCAAGAGAGTAGAGAGCAGCCACCCTATTCCATCACATTCTGCAGCTGTTATCTCCTGGCCCACTACCAAAGCTCAGCTGTCTGGGCCTTTTTCAGCACATCTGCAGTCGATCGTACTGTTGCTATCTGCAAACTGTGTCTCGGGCACATCAAGCGTGGAAAAAACGCCAACTATTTGGGTAACACATGCTTAACAAGGCATTTAACGTCCAAACACTCAGCCCGTTGGCAGGAGCACCTAAAAGCCACACAAAAGGGGCACAAATATGTCCCTCCTCCTCCTTCAGTCTGCCCCTACTATTCCGAGTCATTACCTCTCAGCATCTTCCACTGACAGGGATGATGGTATAGCACAGGGTGTCCCAGGTCCTAGCAGCACATCTGCCAGGAGCACACCACCAGCTGTAGATTGTAGCTGGCAAATTTCTCTGCCCCATCTTCTGCAGCGGAAAAAAAAATACAGTCCCTGCCACCTACATGCCCAGCGTCTAAATGCAAGCTTGTCAAAGCTGTTGGCTCTCCAACTTCTGCCTTTCAGCCTGGTGGATGCTGCCCCTTTCTGTGAATTCACACAATGTGCTGTAACACAATGGCAGGTTCCCAGTCGCTACTACTTTTTACGTAAGGCCGTTCTCTACCATCACGTGGAAGGGAATGTTCTGGTATCGCTGGGCAAGGCAGTCAGCTGTAAAATCCACCTTACTGCTGACATGTGGTCCAGCAAGCATGGGCAGGGATGATATATTTCGTTCAAAGCACACTGGGTAACGCTGCTTGCAACTCGAAAGAATGCAGGATAGGGCTCGGTGCTGCAGCTTGTTCTGCCCCCATGTCTCCATACAGCTGGTGGTGATGATGCCAGACCTGTGAGCTCTACCCCCTCCTCCTCCTCCTCCGCCACCTCCATGCCTTCCTCTGCAGAATTGTCCTATGAATATCAGGTACCCCCTAAGCGTTCAAAGGGCTATTCCCAGAGTCACGCTAAAAAATGTCATGCAGTGCTTCAGTTGGTGTGTTTAGGAAACAGGAACCACACTGGAGCAGAGATTCTTGCAGCTGTACAGGAACAGGCCCAGAAGTGGTTCACACCATGCCAGCTAGAGCCAGGAATGGTGGTGTGCGATAATGGTTCAAACCTCCTGTCTGCCCTTAGACAGGGAAAGTTGACACATGTGCCATGCCTGGCACATGTCATCAATTTGGTGGTAAAGCGTTTCCTAAATACGTACCCAGGGTTGCAAGATGTGCTAAAGCTGGCCAGAAGAGTCTGTAGCCATTTCAGGTGGTCATACACATCCAGTGCTCGGTTGGCTGAAATTCAGCAGGAAATCCACCTGCCCATAAACCACCTGATTTGTGACATGCCCACCAGGTGGAACTCGACTTCCTCAATGCTGCAGCAGCTATACATGCAGCAGAGGGCCCTCAACGAGTACCTGTGCGAATATGGCACGACAACAGGCTCAGGCCACCTCAGCTTTTTTTCCCCACGCTAATGGCTGATTATTAAGGATGCATGCACTTTATTGTCACCATTTGAGGAGGCCACAAGGATGGTGAGCTGTGATAGTGCATGCATCAGTGACATAATCCCTGTTGTGTTCCTGCTGGAGCAGACTCTACGTGGTATTATGGACAGGGCACTGGAGGCAGAGCAGCAGGAGGAAGAGGAGGACATTATGCAGACACCATCATTCCTATGTCACAGAACACACAGGAGGAGAGAGGGGAGGAGGATGAGGATTCTGGCACTTTCATAGGCTTCGAAGAAGAGGAAGACATGTGTCAATCTGTAAGCGATGGCTTTCCAACCCTTGGGAGTAGTACGTGGCTGGGAGGAGGAAGTTCCAGATGCTGTCATCCTGAGTGACCCCGAGGAGTCTGCTTCTCAAGCATTGGCAAATTTGAGGCGCATGGGCAACCTCATGCTTCAAAGCCTGCGAAAGGACCCATAAAGGAGAAGGATGATTACTGGTTGGCAATCCTCCTTGACCACCATTATAAAGGGAAGGTCTCAGAACTCATCCTGTCCCCACAGAGAGTGCAGAAGATAAAATCTCTTCAGGACACATTAAAGAAGATTTTATTAAACATTTTTCCTGACTCCAGTAGGTTACAGTGTCATGGAAAATGGAGTTTTGAGTCTTCTGTTGGTCAAGAGAGGAGCATTGGAGAAGGCATCCGCTTAAGTGAGGCATTTTTCGGAATTTTCTTAGTCCTTGCCATCCAGGGCTGTCAGCTTTCACATCCCATCGGCAGCGTCTGCATCAAAAACAGAGATGGAGAGAATAGACCACTGGCCAGAACTTGCCCAGTATGCTATTGAGTTGTTGGGCTTTCCTGCATCCAGTGTGCTTTCAGAACGGGCATTCAGTGCTGCAGGAGGTTTTATTACTGATTATAGAACGTGTCTGTCTACAGACTCGGTGGACCATTTGACTTTTATAAAAATGAATCAGCCCTGGATTACCAGCTATGAAGCCCCTAATGCCGATGTCACTGATTAAGTCTTTTTGGGATTTGAAATCTTTGCCTAGCCTAGCTTTGAGGGTGTTCAATCATTTCATCTGGAAGAATGTTTTGGGTATAGGTTTCATGGGCACAATTAACACCCAAAGACCAATTTTTCAGCACCTGTTTGATAGGTGCATATCATTGCCATTTTTACAGCAAGGCCAATTCTTGCTTTCATCAAGAGTAACTCTATAGGGTTATGGTGGGAAGGTGCCACATACACCCAAAGACCAATTTTTCTGCACCTGTTTGAAAGGTGCATATCATTGCAATTTTTTACAGTAAGGCCAATTCTTGCTTTCATCAAGATTACCTCTATAGGCTATAGGGTTCCACCGTAGTGGGAAGGTGCCACGACACCCAAAGACCAATTTTTACACACCCGTTACTGTTATCCAAAGTCAAAGTGACACCAGAATGTATCCAAAAAATCTCTAATATTGTTCCCAGTGCACTACATTGTGGCCTCATCATATACACTGGCTCCCCAGCTGTTGCTGAGCAAAATAAAGGCAGCTTGCAGGAAAAATTTCATGTTTTTGGCTTTATAAATGCAATTATTTCTGCAGCAGATTCTAGACATGGTACAGATCTGCCACTTTACAAGTAGACTAAGGGGACCCCCCCTGCACCATATTGGAAGGAAATTTTCATTTTTATGCTTTCACTTTAAAAATAAAAAAATCACTGCTCATTTTTTCCATTAAAAAGATGCTTAAAAAACATTGGGAATTTTAAAGAACAATAAAATACTAGGTCCTATACTCCCTGAGACCCCAATGGTTACCTTTAGGGGTGGCCCTCCCCTTAGGCTCCAGGTAGCTTCTAATATAGTTAAACCTTCAGTTAAGCAAAGTTTTTTTGGGAAACTTAAAGGTTTATATTTATGTAGGATGTGTGAGGTCTGTAAAAATAATTGTCTTAGGGAGAGAAAATATCCCTACTTTGGTTCTAATATTACTGGTAAAACATATAACATAGACTATTTTATTATATGTTCTACTAAGAATGTGGTCTATATGATCACCTGCCCTTGCGGACTAAATTGCGACCTAAGTTAGAGATCAGACTTATATACGAAAGGGCTCCCCCCCCCCTCTTTTTTGTATATTGTCTTTGCTTGTTTTAGTTCTTCATGGATCTTTTACAAGAAATTGACTCATTAAAACATTCCAGAGTCAATGAACGTCTTGCTATTTTCCCAAATAACGTTTTTAAACCCCTTATTTATTCACTCACCCACAGTATGGTGACTTATGCCACTTGTTTCAGAGATTGGAAAAACTTATCACTTCTGCCAACCAATAGTGATGGGATGAGTTTTTTCTTCATAAATATTTATCTCCCCATATTACCCTCATGGGGATTTAGAATTCTGAAGTCCTGTTCTTTTTTAGATTTACCAACTCAAAAAAGAATGGTCTTCAATCTCCAAATTCTTTACTAACAAGTGGATTCAAATTATTGCCACACAAAGGCACATCAGATATAAGCAACTAGTACACCAGATACAGATCCTCTTCACCCAAATTTCAGAATTAACCTTCCAACTTCCTGTCTTTTGGTTATCTACCATCATCAAAAAGATACACAGAAGAGAGGACCTCCTCAATAAAAACAAATTAGGTAAATTTCACAGAGACCTGGAGGATTATAGTGAAAATAGATTTTTCTCAAGGAAAAGCACATGTGAAAATCGCATTCCACCACTTAGATATTGACCCTTGTACCATCCAGGTCATCCATCGCCTGATATCTACACATCAGGGACCACCACAAACACTCCAGAGACAGAAAACACCCCATAAGAAGAAAAATAGCACGGTCAATCCATTTCCAAGACCAACCTCCCTATCTTCACGCAATATAGACTCACAACCTAGGCACCACAGTTGGCCCCGTCATCATCAGCTTCTCAGGTACATCCCAGTTCCTCATCTCACTCTGCATCCACTGATATAGCAATCTGCCCATCTTCCTCTATCTGTACTGATACAGTAACCATTTATGCCACACCTATGCCCATTGCTACTACAGATAAGACACTATCCAGTCCATCCATTTTCTTTGGTCCGAATTCTCTTCTTGTAACATCCACCACTACGGCCCTCCCCATTGACCCCACTTCGGTCTCTTTTTTAGTGCCAGACCTGCCTCTGACCAAACCGCTAAAAAGAAAACACAAAGTAGAGGATGCTGGGGTAGAGGAGGCAGATCCAAGCCCAGACCCCAGGTGAAAGAGAGTACTATAAAAATCTTTAATCTCCCTACCTATTCCCTTACTAGGAATGAGACCGCTACTCAGTCGGGTCTCAATTTTGCACCCTCAGCTCAGCCAAATCCCTTTCTTTTATTCAAAGATTTAAATAAAGTTACATGTCGCTTGACTCTCAAAAGGTTTTTCACCATACAGTCTCTTAAACATAAGAACAACAACCTTAAGGTCCCTTCCATTCCTGCTGATCCTCCACCTGATGATACCACTATGACTGATGATGATCCCACCAGTTTGGCCCTTTTAAAGAAACTTTATTTTCACAATACAGATTCCGGTTACCATCACCCATGTTCCTCTTTTCCTGTTGCAGACACCTAGAGCGACCTAATTTTGTATACGCAACATGTTATGACTTCATCACCCATCCACAATACACAATTTAGGCCTACATCTGTGTTCTACTCATTCCAAAGGCTCCTGCATTGATGCCTTTTACCGCATTGTCTACGCTGAAATTCTGGACATGTGTAATTCAGCCAAAAATAGAAATAAGATGACCCATAATCTTACACGCTCCGAGAAGATTGCCTTGGATATCTTGATCAATAATAATGACTTGGTCATTAAATCTGCGGATAAAGGAGGGGGGATAGTGATACAAAACAGAGCTGATTATGTTGCAGAAGCAACTAGGCTCTTGTCTGATACTAACACTTATACTAAATTAACCACTTCCAGACCAGCCGCCGCAGTTTTACTGGGCAAATCGACGTTACTTTACATCGCTTTTCCTTTAGAACACTAGGGGCACCCGCGATCGCTCGTGACAGAGCGAGAACCGGGATTCCAGTTCTTTCAGGGGAGTAGAGACAGATTGTGTGTTCATACTAAGTATGAACACCGATCTCTCTCTCCCCCCAGACAGTCCCATCCCCCCTACAGTTAGAACAAAGTGAGGGAACACAGTTAACTCCTTGATCGCCCCCTAGTGTCCAAAATCGCAGATCGCCGCCATTACTAGTAAAAAAAAAAAAATAATAAAAATGCCATAAATCTATCCCCTATTTTGTAGACGCTATAACTTTTGCGCAAACCAATCAATATACGCTTATTGTGATTTTTTTTTACCAAAAATATGTAGAAGAATACATATCGGCCTAAACTGAAAAAAACGTGGGATATTTATTATAGCAAAAAGTAAAAGATATTGTGTTTTTTTCAAAATTGTCGCTCTTCTTTTGTTTATAGCGCAAAAAATAAAAACCTCAGAGGTGATCAAATACCACCAAAAGAAAGCTCTATTTGTGGGAAAAAAAGGGACATCAATTTTGTTTGGGTACAGCATCGCACGACCGTGCAATTGTCAGTTAAAGCGACGCAGTGCCATATCGCAAAAAATGGCCTGGTCATTGAGCAGCCGTTACCCATACCCTTGGGTCTCCTTCGACGTCCAATCTCTATACACCTCCATATATGAACCAAAGAACTGCGCTTTAGGATAAGTATATGGGTTCAGAGACTAAGGTTGCTGCCTCCCTTGTACAAAGTTCCTATACAGGTTCCTTGCCAGAGTATTAAAAGTAAAATTATTTGGGTATATTGGCGCTACCTAAAAATAATTATACACTGGGATAGCCTAAAGTATAGCACTCCCTACTAATGTTCATAAATCTTAGGTGTGCAATATGTATGAACCCCCTATTACAGTATGGGTGGTCCTCCGATAAGTATGAACCCACTACTCATATATTGTGGAATTAATGATAAATAACAAGTGTCGCACAGCTTACTGTGTCCTACAGCCTTTGGGAAGGAAACCAGAGGCTGCATACCATACTGTGCATTTATTAATAACCATATAACTCTACGATGATATATAGATATAGTGTTGTCCTAATTTAATTCCATATGTATGAACAACATATATTATATTGCATAGGGCAAACCAGATATAGCAGATCCAACAGTTAAAACTTCAACATATATTGCAAACGTCCCATATATTGCTGTTATATGATTTATTCAGGTTCCCACAGGTGACTTGTGTGCTCCAACAATTTGTCTGGTGACTCTCGTGCTCCCCCTTTGGTTACTTACTCACCAACTCCCAGAACCCCACCAGGGGTATGGTGCTTTTGGTATAATTCGCTGGGTCACTCCACTTGTTCCATCTGTCAGATAATCAGCTACCAGAATCCGCACTGGGGTAATCCACCTGAATTGGGGGATGGGTCGCCTTGCTGCTGTGTTGGATGTCTCCTATGCTTTCCAATCCTTCCCCCTGTTATTTATCATTAATTCCACAATATATGAGTAGTGGGTTCTATACACCTCCATACCTCACGATGTAGGATTATGTGTCATACAGTCCTTCCTCTGTGAAGACCCCATGCTGAACCCTAGACAAGCCGCCTTCATCATAGAAGCAACTTCTTTTTGCCTCACTCATAATTATTTTTAATTTTATGATGAGTTTCTTCTACAGGTAAATGGGACAGCTATGGGCGCAAACTTTGCTCCATCATACGTGAATCTCACTGTGGGACAGTGGGAATCCTCTCATATCTGGCACAACAATCCCTTTTCGCCCAACATCCTGTTTTATGGCAGGTATGTTGATGATGTGATCATTATCTGGGATGGAAATGCGTCTATCTTTGAATTTTGTAGCACACTGTAACAATAACAACGTGGGTCTGACCTTCACTTCGGTCATGGATAAGGAGAAATTGGCCTTCCTTGACCTAGAATTATATTTTGTTGGTAAGGATATTCATGCCAAAAATTACACCAAGCCAACGGCAGGCAATTCCTTCCTTCATTATACGAGCATCCACCATCCCCAATGGCTCAATAATATACCCAAAGCCAGTTCTGTAGGCTTAAAAAGAATTGTACCAGAAGTATGGACTATGACACCCAGAGTAAGCTGCTAAAAGATACATTTCTTGAAAGGGGCTTTCCAGCTGATATTGTGGAAACAGCTTACTCTCATTACATAGATACATCTTCCTTACGATGTCTCCCATCCAGAGAGACACAAATAAGGACGAACTATGCTTTATCAGCCAATTCCATTCTTGTCATAAACAGATGGAAAATATTGTGCGTAGACAATGGTCTTTGCTTCTACAAGACCAGCATCTCCTCCCCACCCTGTCCAATAAGTCTAAATTTGCTTATAGAAAAGTGCCTAACATGAAAAGCAAGGTGGCACCTAGTAAATTGAGAAAGAAACTACAACCTCCAGGTCATTCCCTTCCAACTAAGGAAAAACATATCCTCTCAAGAGCCTTCCCACATGTTTAACCGACCATGTAGTTTACTGTTTGACATGCCCCTGCGGCCTTTTCTACGTAGGGCGAACTATAAGGCTGCTATGGAAGCGCTTCGGCGAACATCGCTGTTTCATCACTGAGGGACTGGACACCCACAGTGACCCTAGGCATTTCCTTGAGTACCACAAATCTATTGATGGTTTGAGAATTTGGGTTATTGAGGCAATGCCTAGAGACCTCCCTCCCGCTGAGCGCTTCCGCAAGCTATGCCAAAAAGAAATGTACTGGATTTTCTCTTTGGACGTACTGGCACCTGGAGGGTTAAACAAGGATTTTGAGATTAGTGTGATACTCATATCATATAGCGCTGCTCATATCCATTAGTGCTTAACATTTTATTCCACATGTCCCATAGTGGACAATAATATCCCATCCTTGGGTCTACCAGAACGCCAGACCACCTGCCATATCATGAATATTATGTCCTACCCATCCACCCTTTTGTAAGTGTTTTTAACCCTTTTGGGAAATATAAAGTTTTACTTCTACACTTAGAGGCGTCTTTTCTTCTTTTATTTTCATTTTACTTCCAGAGTTTGCTTCTCTCTTCAAATGCTGCTGGAAGTGCATGAAGACCCTCTTTTATTTCTACATAGACTGATAGCTGCTTGGTCTGGTACCCAGAGCGCCCTTATACACACTTTTATCTCATTGGATTTCTGGCAGATTACCTGGTATTGATCTGTACTTGCAATGGGAGAAAACATTGGGAAACTTGCATTCATTGCACAGATGTAATGATTGTGTTTTTTTGTTATTGGTTCCAAATGTTTAATTTAGGTTGAATACAGAATGTATTTTTCATTAATTCTTACTGCACTTTATAAAATAAAATGCAATTTTAATTTCAAAGTAAAAAAGTAACCTCTAATCAGGTCAACATGAACCTCATTCGCACTAGGTACGCTGAGCTGCATTTATCTGCATTGTTAAATACAAATAAACAAAAACAACAATTGTTCTGTATGTGCCCTTTTCATACATGAATGTTGGTGTACATTGCATAAAAATGCATGTCTGCATTTTCACACAGCGCAACATGATATGAGTAGAAATAGCTGAAGTGTAATTTTGTGCTGTTGCAATAAATAAACCAAAAAAAATAAAAAATAAACACTGCAATGTGCTATAACAATGCATTGCACCAACACTACACAATGCATATCAGTGTGTGATTGTTATACGGAGCATAATCAATGTCTGTGGGTGTGAATTGGCCCCAGAATTGCCCAATTTGGCTGAAAAGCTGATGTTTTCAATTTTTTTTTACCTTTCAGAAGCTCTCTATTTACGAATGTTCATGACAGCATAAGATGTTACTTTTATTACATAATGTTAAAATTATGTCACATGCAAAGTGTTATAACGATGATATGCCGATTTTTCCTCTAGATTTTCTTTTTTCGCCACCTATTCCAACCAACATTTTTCCATTAAAAAGATTCTTAAAAAACATTGGTAAGTTTTAAAGAAAATTAAATACTAGGTCCTATACTCCCTGAGACTCCAATGGTTACCTATAGGAGTGCCCCTCCCCTTAGGCTCAGGTAGCTCCTAATATAGTTAAACCTCCGGTTAAGCAAAGTTTTTTGGGGGAACTTAAAGGTTTCTATTTATGTAGGACATGTGAGGTCTGCAAAAATAATTGTCTTAGAGAGAGAAAATATTTCTCCTTTGGTTCTAATATTACTGGTAAAACATATAACATAGACTCTTCTACATGTTCTACTAACAATGTGGTCTATCTGATCACCTGCCCTTGCAGCCTAAAGAACTTAAAGAACATCTGGCCAATATACGAGAGGGCTTTTTAAATCATAGTCTAAGCACTATGCGTTATGTCATGGCAAAAGTCTCAAAGGTACGTCATTTATGAGGTTCAACCCACACTGGAGAGGAAGACACACCAGGAGAGAAATTTCCAAGATGGAAACCTGGTGGATTTTCCCTTTAAAATCGTATAGACCTCACGGTTTGAATATTGAATGGGACGTCAACGCTTAACAATAGTTGAGTCCCTAGGCTATGTTTCATATATTTTTATTGTTTTAGCTTTAAGCTTTATTATTATGAATCATGGTAACATCTGTTTTCAACCACAAGATGGCAGCACATTTTGTATCTCTTTATTAGGTCCTTGATAGGATTCTTTTTAGATGAATGATTGATCAACAATCTCCTCTTTCTAGGTGCCTTTTAGTGCTATTATTCATGTTTTTTTTTTATTTGGCCCAGTCTTTTGTTTCTAGCCTAGGTTTCAGGAACCAAATTAGTGAGATTTGTATCATCTCCCTTTTTGTTTTCATTAATATGGCCGCTGTTGTTTAGATGTTAGGTTATAGATGTCATGGCCGCAGTGTCCTTATCTGGCCATGACGTAATTTCCGCTTCCAGTGGTCGAAACCGAGGCTTGGAACACAATGGAGAGTAGGCGGTTTCCGTCCGCCCCCTCCCTATATATAGAGCAAGTGACGACCAGTAAACCACACCCTTGACGACGTTCCTCATTGGATGAAACACGTAGGGTGGAGCCTGGGATCTGACGTCACGATGATACATGCGCTGACCGCGGCCATCTTGTTAGTTGGAAACATATGATCATTTTTACTTTATGACATGCTCTTTTTTAACATGCAAAATGTGAGTACTTTGGAGTTCTTATTGGAATAAATTCATATTTACTTGATATACTGCACCATGAGGAGTAATTTTCTCTCATTTAATGTATGAACCTGCGGATTTATTATACGCAAGGGCTATACAAGATCCAGGTGCCTGTTAGTTTGGTGGAGACATGACCATCTTGTGGATATACTATGCCCGTTTGACCACCTATAATTTAGTGGTCCACTGCTTGCGTTAAGAGGCCCAGTGTGTTGATGTTCGGTGGAGGATATCTTTATTCACCTTAATTTGTCCAATTTACACTCTGGGTGGTTCTGAAAAGGAAATGCACTTTACTTCTAGCATTAGTGGACTTTTATTCACATAATATATTCAGCGCTGCATATACCCATTTCTTTACCTATGTTATTATTACCAACAATTCTATGTCAGCTGCTCCTTGGAATCTAAGCGCAGTGAACACTATTCATTTATAACTATGATAATACTTTGCCGATTTGAACTTATGTCTCAAGAGTCTAGTGAACCTAAAGCAGAACTGTAGTTAAAAAAATAAGATGCCCAGCACAGTAAAAAACAATACAAAAAAAACCCCCTACTTTGCTACAATATTGACGTGTGTTCCTATTATTATTATTACTTGCATGCTGCTCCATGTGCTTTTCTTTACTGTTGTACAGTTTAAAATGGCAAGTTTCAGGTTCGTGGGCACAGTAATCGTTCATAGTAAACATTGTTCGTTCACCCACTAATATGATGTTTTTGGCAGATGCAGGTTAACTACATTTGTTCATGCCTATTTGTATTAAAAGAAGTTTAGTACATTGTTGTCAAGATGGGCTTGTAACTAGAATGAAATGCAAACTTGATTCAGTGTAAGGAGAGGACACTCAGCAGCTGTTTACATATCTTGAAGCAGGAGCACTAGTGTGGGACACCAGAACACCCTTTTTAGGGTGTCCCACACAGGTGCTCCAGTGGATACTAGGGGTCTCTCCATGTGTGATACTTTACCAAAACAGGTAAGTATTCCAGCTTTAAGAAAGGAAAAAAATCATGTCTTCAGCTTGGAACTCGACCAAAACAGACAATTGTACAACACTTCCAAGCAATGTTTCATATTCCTATTTCTTGCCTCAAATATCTGTGTGCTAAGTATACCTTTTTTTATTCACATAGGGGAGAAAAGAATCGGGATATCTGAGGACACCATGAACCCCACACCTCCTGAAGAAGGGGAAATCCCCACACACCATGAAGATGTGGAGGGAGGAGAGGTTCATGAAGTGGGCCAAATAGTGACCACAACAGGTCAATATCTGAGACCACAGCTTCAGGTAATAGATGTATGCCTACATATTTATAATACGTGGTGTGTTTTTTTTTATTTTTAGGTGATGTGGATGTTGTAGAAGAAGAAACTCATTTCAACAGTGCAAGTCCTCATTGGGGAAATAATGGTGTGCAATCGGGATTTAGAGAAGGTCAAAAACATCAATGATGTACAACAAAAAATGAAGAACATCATTGATGTTTTAGGCAGAATCTAAAACCCACAAAAATTTGAACAGTTTGTAGTTGATTTTTTTGTTTTTACTCAAGTTTTTTAAAGTAATTTGAAAGCCAGATTTTGAAGTGTGTCAACATGTGCGATCTGCCATCACGGGATATCAATGTACGCGTTTTGTGGGTGCAACCCCTACCTCGCAAGTGTAGATGAGAGGAAGGGGTTGCACCCCCGAAACACGTCCATTGATCCCCCATGATGGAAGCTAGCACATGTTGAAATTAGGCATGGGATCAGGAGGGAAATCCACATTTTGACTCCCAATTTGTGCGCATCTTCAAAATTTGGCTTTTACAGGGGTGACATCACACCATCTGATGAAGGCAAGATCAACACAGTTTTGACATACTAATGTCTATTATTGCCTTCAATTTATCAAAGTTGAACTTTGTAAGTTCCTGAGTTGTGTATGTTATGGTTTTAAACATGCCTGTTTAACCAAAAAAGGCTATATACTGTCACACATACATGTTATACACCAAAGATGTTGTTTTGTTAAAAAAAAAACTTTTCTAACGCACATGTGAATGTGCACAGAGTAAAATGTTTTATACTCAACATTGTGTAGCTTCTTCTTTTAATGCTCAATACCAGTTTTTGGAGTAAGTTGTTGTAGTTACAGTGACAATGGGTGTGTTTACTAAAGGAAAATCCACTTTGCACTACAAGTGCACTACAAGTGCACTTGTAGTGCAAAGTGGATTTTCCTTTAGTAAATAACCCTCACAGTGCTCTAAAATTTGTCCCAATCAGGCCATTTTAGGGACCCAAAGCAATTCATTCATGAAGCTGAAAAGGATGATTATTTTTTTCATTAATGCATTACATACATTAACAACAAAACAATGTGTGTGTGTGTGTGTAGAAGACCCACAACATAATAGTTAGTTGAAGAAGAGAGTGTCACCTCATGTATCAAATAAATTACGTTTGCACTATTGAAGAAAATGGCCAGAAATAAAAGGCCATTGGAGAACCTAGGAGACAGATACGAAACACAAGCAGTAAATCAAATGAAATATGAGTTCAGTTTATGAAAAATAAATTTATTTAAAAAATGTTTTACACATTGTCTGGTATATCAATGGCCCCCTACCTGCAAAGTACTCTATATAATTTTGTCTTACTTTGCAGGGGGGCAAGCCAGGACGGTCAGCTTCAAGAGCCATCAAGGTTGTTTGATTTTGAAAGCTGGCCTCAGTCCCAACTGAGGCTACATAGTTTGCTGCATTTTTCCTTAGGAAATTATGGAGTGTGCAGCATGCGAGGACAATATGATTATTTTATATTCCGCCATGTTGATCGCTGTAAAAAATAGGCGGAACCGGCTGGCCATTATTCCAAATGCATTCTCCACCACTCTTCTGGCTCTGGCCAGCCGGTAGTTAAAAACCCTCTGGTCCAGGGTGAGGGTCCTCATCGGGTACGGCCGCATCAGATGGTCACCCAGCCCAAATGCTTCATCAGCCACGAAGACAAATGGGAGTCCTGCCACGTTGTCTTCTGGAGGTGGCAAGCCCAAGCCGCCATTCTGGAGATGTCTGAAGAACTCTGACTCCACCATCCAACATCCGGCCATTTTTCCCCACGTCCACATACAGGAACTCCTATCTCGCCGACACCACCGCCAACATCACAATACTATTAAACCCCTTATAAGTGTAATAGTATGACCCCGAGTTGGGGGGTGGGACTATGTTGATGTGCTTCCCATCTATTGCCCCTCCACAGTTGGGAAAGTCCCACTGCTGGGCAAACTGGAAGGCCACAGTCTGTCATTCTTGTGGGTTTGAAGGAAACTGTGTCAAACATGAAAAAGAAAAATGTGTACTTTTGCACATAACATTGAAAGCAGATTAGACACAAGCATTCTTGGCCAACATAAGTATAACATTTATTTTAATGAGTATTTAAAGACAAACGTATAAGGTCCACTTATCAGATTCCTCACCCCCTCTAAAATTTTAGGGGGGGTCGGAGATGTTTTGGACAGGTAACCCTCTTCACTTCATTGAGAGCTGAATGCATTAATAATGTGTGTTACTTTGGCCATCCCCTCCTTACTTACACTATTGGCAGCCCACTGGACAGGTAAGAAGTGTCATAATACAAAAATATGAATACACACTGTACAAATTGAAGCACATTTTTACATTCTGCAATTACCTATCAAGATAATAGGAGAACAAAACTTTAAACAGTTCCATTTGAAAGTATTCAGGCAGGCCCTTGCACTACATGCTTTGGTGAATTCATCCATAAATATGACCATAAAATAGGTAGTTATAGTGTGTATGGGTTTGGCAAAGTCAGCAGATAGAGTATTGGTATGGGTTGACTTTGCGGTTGGGGGGGAGGGAGGGTTCCAAATGAGTTTTGGCCCCCCAAAAAAAAAATCTTGCACTATGCCTGAATTTAAGGACAACAATAACATTTGGACACATTTTAGGGGGTGTTTAGGGTAAGCACTACAATGGAGCTGACAAAATACATTGTTAAGTGACTAGGCTAGATGTGTATGGGCCCAGGATAGCATGCTGGGGAGGTTAGTGAAGGCAAATATGCATGAAGGACAAAAAAGGAACTTTAAAAGCTTACAGCATGCATGAGGACAAAGAGGACATTCACAGCATATTACAATCATGGTAATGAGGGAATGATGAAATAAATACAGTACATTAGCAAACATTAAATACATAGAATGTGATGTTAAAGGAGAAAACTTAATATAGTCCTTCTGCAGGACCTGAATGATGGCAGAAGAGGTCTCTGGAATAATGATTCCCAGAGCCTGGGGGGAGATTCCAGTCGTGAACTTGATGTCCTGCAGACTTCTCCCCGTCGCCAAGCACCGCAAAGTGGCGACGAGCCTCTGCTCAGGAGTGATGGCTTGCCGCATGCAGGTGTCCTGGTTCATAATACAATACTTTACTAATATATACTGTAACAAAGAATATACACTATCTGTTCTATGAAGGCTACAATAGCATTACTGGTGTACCCCCTTTCTCATCTGCCCCACCACTCCCTTCACATCTGCTCCACTGCTGTACCCCCATGCTCTTCTGTCTCACCGCTGAACCACCTTCTCACCTGTCCTAACACTAAACCCATCTGCTCATCTGCCCAGCCACTGTAACCCCCTTTCTCATCTGGCCCACCTCTGTTCCCCCCTGCTCTTCTGCAGAGTTCAGAGGTTGGGAGTAGGTGATGTAGAGGTTGGTAGTAGTAGATGATGCAGAGCTGAGGGGTCAGTAGTAAGTGACAAATACACACAAACACACACATATATATATATATATATATATATATATTTATTTATTTTTCTTCAACAAAGTTCCCAGAAGCTCAACAGTAATTGCAGAAACTGTCACCTGATTGTGATTTTCTCAATCACAGTGAAATCAATCTCTTCTTTGAGCTACCAAACGAGTTATCTTCCTCCAGATGGTGGGCGGGGCTAGCAGGACTGTGATTGGCTTTGGCAGTGGCCAATCACAGTCCTCCTCCTCCTGGAAACAGGGACCGCCCCCCTAGCAGAACTGCACCCAATCTCTTCCCCATCAAAAAAGCTGACGATTGCAGCTACAACAAAGTTAGATAACCAATCAATGTTTCCCATCATTTACAATGTCTGGGGGCAGAGTGCTTTCCCCCCAGTGCAGGTGCGGCATGGGGAATTGTGAGATTGGAATGCATTAGCATCTCAGTGACACTTCCCTGCACCGCTCTGCTGTTGGGGAGGGAGTCGAGTGCCGGCAAAAGAGGCTTCACGTGCCGCTTGCATGATCAGTGTCGGGGGTTGCCCACCCCTGCCTTAGAACGCCTGTACGTCAGTTTAGTTTTTATATTGATCAGTATCAGTCAAGAACCTTGAATCCTGGATTGTTCTAAAATGCAAGCTTTATATAGCTCTGTTAGACAGCACCCTAGCTTTACGCTCATTCTGCCTCTGGAGACTCACCATTGGCCATCAAAGATGCTTATTGCAGTGATTGGCTACTAGGAAGAAGAAGGGGTAGGATCATGCTGTTGATCAACAGAGCTGCTCAAAAATTTTCATACCAGAGTGTAGGATTTAAGACTCCAATAGGAAAACTGAAGGTATGCCTGATATATGCATAGTACATGTGCTTTATACAATTTTGGAGGACTTCAGATTCACTCAAATGGATGCACTATTGATATAATGTGTTTTTACTTGAACAAGTTTAATGGCCAGGAAAGGCAGTTGTTAGGATACCTTCACATTAGGTGTAATAGAACTCCATTGTGCGGCTACTCCAGCGCAGTCCCACTGCCATGTCTACTATCTGGCCGGATCATACCACTGCATTGTGGTGGTGTGCACTTAGAAAAAGTGCAGAAGGCTGTATTTTCTTCCAGCACGGTGTGGTATGAGGCAATCCACTGTCACTGTGTACTCCACTTTTGTAGGAAAAAAAAATTGCAAATAAAAAATATAGCATATATATTTGGGATTCAAATCATATTGTAATTGAATGTTATTAATATCGACCTTTCCTTTTCAACCTGCAGCACTGTAATTTTCTGTAAAATGCAAAGCAATATGGCTACCTGGAGGCGTTCTGTACACAAATGGCTGTATTTTCTTCCAGCGCAGTGTGGTATGAGGCAATCCACTGTCACTGTGTACTCCACTTTTGTAGGAAAAAAAAATTGCAAATAAAAAATATAGCATATATATTTGGGATTCAAATCATATTGTAATTGAATGTTATTAATATCGACCCTTCCTTTTCAACCTGCAGCACTGTAATTTTCTGTAAAATGCAAAGCAATATGGCTACCTGGAGGCGTTCTGTACACAAATGGTGTACAGAATGCCCCCTGAAACTGTAATTTCCTGCTTGAGTGATTGGCTTTTAGATTTTCCCAGAAGTATGCACTAAGATACAAATCAGATTTTGAGCATCCCCTGCAACAATCATTACATTTTTGTTGATATACTCCCAAAGAGAAATCACATCTAAAGGGATACAGACCTTGCCAATTTCTTCTTTAGAGCCCTGCATTAATAAATATAAAACCACTCCCATAAAGATTCATTCAGCACTCAGACACAGACAAACAAACAGCTATTTCTTCAGAATAACAAAAGGTGGGAATCTGCTACAAGGTTTGTTAGAATGCTTGAACTGTACTTAGATCACCCAAAGGGGAATGTTTTTTTCTCAACAAAAGTGGAGTTAATCTTAAAAAAAAAAAAAGTTTGTCTAAAAAACTGACTGTGGAAACTTCACTCTGGACCTCATGCAACTTGGATTTTGTGCCTCTCCACTCTTCCTCCAGACTCTGGGACCATGATTTCCAAATGAAATGCAAAATTTACCACAGTCCGTGATGGTTTGGGGAGCCATGTCATCTGCTGGTTGTTGGCCCTTTGTGTTTAATCAAGTCAGCGCAGACCTCTACCAGGACATTTTAGAGCACTTCATTCTTCCCCCTGCTGATCAGCTTTATGGAGATGCAAATTTCAGCAGGACTTGGCACCTGCCCACAATGCCAAAAGTACCAATACCTGGTTTAATGATCATGCTATCACTGTGTTTGATTGCCCAGCAAACTCGCCTGACCTAAACCTCATAGAGAATCTGTGGGTATAGTTAAGAGGAAGGGGGAGTTTTTTGTAGAACGGCAACTTGCTGTATTTTTGTGCCACATTCAGTAATAAAGCTAGACAAAAAGAAGAACCCCCTAGTGGTGGACTTTTAAGGCACATAAAAGATTTCGAAGTATAATAATACAAATATAATTTATTGAATTTCAACATTAAAAACACAACAATGGTGTAACATCTACTATTTGGAATGCATCCAACTCTTTGTCCGTAAATTAATTCTAAAAAAACTTTATCATAAACAAGGAACGCCGATAGACGCCACTCCACAGGAAAGTCAGGCAATAGATCAACTGGTCTCTCTCCTTGAGGAGAATGATCAAACTGATCTTATTGACAAAATTGATCTCTCCCAGATCTTAAAATCAATTAAAACCTCAAGTGAAACTCCCAAGACAAATAGGTCCGGATTAAAGAAAAAATCAGACTTTTGTCCAGCACCAAGTGCTCATCCAAATGCAGCGGCCTTCCTTAAATTGGTTGATAAGGAACTAGATAAGTTAAAAATTCATACAAAACAACCGAACAACCTAACTAAAAAAGAAATGGCACTGAAAACATTATCTAGCAATAACCAAATTACTATAAAGGCCGCAAACAAAGGCGGGAATATTGTTGTGCTGATTATGAGAAATATGTCAATATGTGTAATAAAATACTCAACAACTTAGAATGGTACCGCCAAATTCCGGCCAACATTGTAAAGAAATATAATGATGATTTCTGTTCATTAATAGACTCTGCCTACTCTAATTCCACAATAACCAAACAACTCTGGGAATTTATTAGAAACAACTTTCCTCGAACCCCTGTATTTTATGCACTTCCAAAAATACACAAGGATGCTAATAACCCACCTGGAAGACCTATTATTTCCGGTGTAGGAGCCATAAGTGAAAATGCTAGCAAATTGGTGGATGAATTTCTTAAACCTTTTGTTCTATCTTTACCTTCCTTTGTAAAGGATACACTTCATTTTTTACAAATTATCGATAAATTAAGAATCCCTGAGAGTACTCTACTAGTAACAGTTGACGTTGAATCCCTATACAGCTCAATTCCTCATGAAAAAGGTATAGCGGCCATTAAACACATTATGCAAAGAGCTGAAGGTATAGACCCTATATATACGGAGAATTAATTATTTCCTTGCTGGAATTTATCCTTAACCATTATACATTTACTTTTAATGGCTCCCACTACCTCCAGGTGCAGGGGGTTGTGATGGGGACATGTTGTGCCCCATCGTATGCCAACCTGTACCTGGGGGAGTGGGAGGCCATGTTTCTAGGCGATGAAGCCTTATCAATGTACACGGACCACATCCTGGGATGGTACCAGTACATTGATGACATATTCATCGTCTGGGATGGACCACCTGATTTGCTCCAACAATGTCTTCTAAGGATGAACAGGAATGACTTCAATTTAAGTTTTACCATGTCCTTTGATAAAACCTGTCACCTTTTTAGATGTGGAAGCCTATAGAGGAGAGGGGGGAGCCATTTTGAGTAGGCTCTATAGGAAACCCACATCAAGCAATGCAATTTTGCATGCTACCAGCTTCCACCCCAAACCCCTTATGGATTCTATTCCCTATAGTCAGTACCTCAGGGTAAGACGGAATTGTTCAAATGACATCGTCTACAAAATAGAAGCAAATAAACTACGAAAAAGACTGCTGCTGCGAGGCTACTCGATCTTTCAAACAAGCTTCCTCACATTCAAGGAATGAGTTGCTATACTCCCAGAAACCTAAAAATGACACCAATGCTATCAGGATCATCACTAGATACAACAATCAGCACAGGCAAATTAGAACTATCATAGATAAATATTGGCACATGCTCCAATGTGACCCAGCATTGGGACAGTTTGTCCCACCAAGGCCACTATTTACCTTTAAACGAGCCACATCTATTAGGGACAGGATGGTCCCCAGTGAATATAAAGGGGAAATGAACAAATCCCATTGCAAATATAAGGGAACCTTTCAATGTGGGGCATGTAATTATTGCAAATTCATGCTCACACAAAAAAATCCTGTCCTTCCTAACGGCCAAACATTTTACCCAAAGGATTTCGCAAACTGTAAAACTTTGGGGGTAATCTATATGCTTTTGTGTGATTGCACATGTTTCTATGTTGGCAAAACAAAATTAGAATTTTGGAAACAGGCATATAGACATATAACTAGCATGCAAACTTGCGACCCTGACCTTCCTCTCGGCCGACACACCACACTAGTTCATAATGGAAAACTCCCGAAAATAAGGTTCTTGATTCTAGACCGTATTCACCCAAGCCCTAGAGGAGGGGACTGGAATAAGATTCTACTGCAGATGGAATCACGATGGATCCATAGATTAAAAGCCGCAGAGGCTCCTGGTTTAAATGAAACTATCTGGTTTAAACCCTCCCTCAAGGGTTTTTCCTCAGGAGATAGGGAACAATAATGTCTGGTTTGCCAATATAGAAACGCTTGCAATTCATTTGAGTGGGATATTCTGTTCTTGATCCTGCCAAAATATATGTCACCTTATGCGATTAAATATTCTATGTAACCTTGTTATATATTTAATAAGCAATATCATTCAGATGTATGAAGCCGACTTATGTTTCTCCTGTTTAAGTATTATATTATGTCCAAAAATGTTCCATCTATGTTGATCCTGCCAAAATGTACGTCAATTAAAATGATTAAATATATTGTATAATTTGTCTATACCATCTAATAGGCACTATCATCTAATCACATGTTGTATACCTATGTCTGTCTTGTTCAATGTATCTCATCTTATGTAAACTGAAATGCCACGCAACCCTGTCATAGTAATTAACATCTGCTACCACTATATATTTTTTTGTTTCCGAAAGGTTTCCAACTATGGCAAAGTGTAACCATGGATTAATTTTTTGCCATGAAAAAGACCCGCATATGGGATATTACTTTTATCCATTAAACATCATTATGATCCCTTTAAACTGATCTGAGTTTCGCCCGCACACAAAGCCGCCCGGGCCTTGTAACCCACGGCGACGTTACGTGAGGGCACAGTCAATTTCATCTATGGCTGTCCCTCATATTGCAACCCCAGCGGACATGCGCAGTCTGCTGGGGAAGCCTGCTGTGTCGGCGGGTCAGTGGGCGTGGCCCCGTCCTGACGCGTGTGCGTGCCCGCGTAAGCGCGCCTGGGAGGGGACGGCGCACACTCAGCCCGGGGGGCCATACTCGGCGAATCCCTGCTCCCTCTCCCTCCCACACCATCAGCTGTTGCAATCAGCAGCAACAGCTGATTGGAGGGGAGGGGTTTTTATACCAGTATTGTACGAACAGGCCGGATGTGCACCGCATTTTGCTGTGTGGCACCGGTCTGTGCTGTCAGAACTTGTTTTTCCTTGAAATATAGGTAAGAAACACTTTTTTTTTACTGATCGTTGCTGCCTCCCCTTTTGTGTGCTGTTTACAACCCCTGATGTTAAGACTCTGCCTAAATTTATAGAAGGCTGTTGTTCTTACTTAGGAAACGCAAATCAACTAACAATATCAGTATAATAATTTTTATTTTTACAAAGGCTCAGCACTTTCTTACTTTTTATTATTTAGAAATAAATTTTAATAAACTAATTTCCTCTGCCCCAAGGCTATAGTGATATGGCAATTATGATGCCATATGAGTGCATGATGAGTGCATTTATAATGTTTCTACATAATATTTAAAACTAGTTACTCAATCAATGAAATAAGTGATGTATTTATTTATTTTTTCACTATTATAGTTACTATCCACACACTAGCAACATCAGCCGCTGAGCTCCATAACAACCTTAAGGTATGATTTAATGTTTGCACACAAAATTAGTTTCCATCTAATTAAACATAATTATTGCTTTTTACTTTGAAGCAAATATGATACCCTACTATAAAACCTTCTTACTGTTATTTTTTTGCAGGACTTGCCTTTCGGCCTCAGTGTATCCTCAGAATATTCACCTTATTACTACGCCCCTTACTGGCCTCCCTTTCTTTGGAAGGCTAAGGAAGGATACATTTCCTCCCTTACCACTATTAGAAAAAATACACACTATTTGAATGAATTCTTACTTCCATCTAAGTATGGATATAAAATCATTTTCCACTGAAAACCACCACTTCCTTTTGGAACCAAGAATATATCTGGTAGACAGACCATGTTGTTGCTGCTGCTGTTTTTAATTAGAATTACATGGGATGCTAAACCAGCAATACTTTATAATAACGTAAGTGTAACAAATACGGAAACCTTACTGAGTATTGTTATATTCATATATATGCTTAAATGCTTATAGTTGCTTTTTCTATATATTTCTTTTTTTAGAACAGAAATGTCTCTAGTTCACACCCACCCCTGAGGAAGGAGGTTCACACACTCCGAAACGCGTTGGGTGCAAGAGTACTTTCTAACCTTGTATATTGTTGTAAAAAATGCTTTTTATGAATTCCAAATAGTAGATGTTACACCATTGTTGTGTTTTTAATGTTGAAATTCAATAAATTATATTTGTATTATTATACTTCGAAATCTTTTATGTGCCTTAAAAGGCCACCACTAGGGGGTTCTTCTTTTTGTCTATTGTTAAGAGGAAGGTGAGAGACACCAGACCCAACAATGCAGAGGAGCTGAAGGCCACTATCAAAGCAACCTGGGCTTCCATAACACCTCAGCAGTGCCACAGGCGGATCGCCTCCATGTCACACCACATTGATGCAGTAATTCATGCACAAGGAGCCCCGACCAGGTATTGATTGCATACTCTACTGTACATGGACATATTTTTCAGTAAGCTAACATTACTGTATTAAAAATCCTTTTTTTATTGGTCTTATGTAACATTCTAACTTTCTGAGATACTGAATCTTGGGTTTTCACTAGCTGTAACCCATAATCATCTGATTTAAAAGAAAGAAATGCTTAAAATATATCACTCTGTGTGTAATGCAGCTATATAATATATGAGTTTCACTTTTTGAATTGAATTACTGAAATAAATTACTTTTTTGCAATTCTCATTTTTTTGAGAAGCACCTGCATATGGTTAAACTGGGGTTTTCATTATGAATTGAAGATTTCCCATTTTTTCTTCTATGAGAAAAATAAAACCCCAATTTTATCAGAACATACTGAGGGACTATACCTAGTTTATAGCAAGCATTTGGTACATTTGACACATTAAAAGCTTGGCAACTACCAAAGACTCTGAGTAATCAGTATTACTGAGGATTCCTGGCATGGAGATGCTGGATTTTAACATTTTCTTGTCATCTAAATCCTGCCATTTTTATATTTCATGCAAGTTATTAACCTATATTAAAAAATGAATGGACAGTCCTTTTAAGTTCCTTGTTCAGATGTAGTGTGGCTTTAAATTCCTGAATCTCCTGTGGATGAAGGTGAATGGTCATTTGGATTTTTTTTCTTTCTAAGCTGCAGTTACTTCAGCTTAACAAGACAGCCAACAATATCTCCAAGAGAGGACAATTAGACCATTCAAAACACCCACATTTATTTTTTAAATGTACATAATAAAGACATGTTCTCAGGGAAAACAACATGAATTTAGCTTGGCGTCCTTTCTGCTGCTCAGTTCACTCTGTTCTTGCCTTTGAAATAAATTATATCTGATTTTCACAGCTTTTGTCCCATCTGGATGAAAATCTGCTCTGCATGTCTTATGGCAAAGATCAGAAAATTTGATATTTTTCTTCCCCGTTGTCATCCAGACTTATAAGCACAAAATTATTCTGATTAATGATTAAGGCACTTGAGAAAACCTTCATTTTCATTTACATCTTATGGCTCCAGTGGGGTAAGGCTAAGAATTTGCTGCTCAAATTACTTTATTTTCTGATAAAAATGATATAAAACTTTTTAGAAAAAAAAAAAATATGGATCAGTCATCCGTAATGTTACTAGCGCCATAAAGTCCGGGAACAGTAGACATACATCTTGATGAGCTGGAACTTGAAATGTTATGGCGCAACTAAATAGTTCAACTTAAAGTGGACTTATAAGTAGCAATATTCCTGACATGTCATGACAGGGCTAAATGCTGTTCCAAGTTGTACTCACGTTTAGAGCCCTATATTTGTAAAGGGCATTCATTTAGGAAAAAATAAAACAGTTATCATTAGTATCATCACGTTTTACGGTGATGTATATAGTATACAATATATATAGTGATTTTTTTGGATAGAGTAGGAAAGAATTAAACCCCCTCCCCCTTAGTTGTCTGTGTCCAGAAGGGAGGATTTCCCTTCATTTCATGTCCCCGAGTGGGACAGACTTAAAATATTTCTACAAAATGAGATTTTTCATCTTAGACAGTTGTCACCAGAACATGTTCCCATTGAAAATTTTTCCCTCACCTCATGTTCTGGTGTTTTGGATATTCCATCACTTTCTATCTCTGTGACCATAGTAATCATTACAAAAAGGAAGGGTCAATCTAACTAATGGAGACATAGACATCAATAAAGACTTGTCAGTGGTGCCCATCCTTCTCTACTCTATCCAAAAAATACAAAAACAAGATTTTGGGTATAAATGAACTTTCTTTGTATTCATTGTTAATAAAATATGTAAAATATTTAATAGGTCTGCTAACTTTGCTTGTTACAACCCAACATCAAAAGGAATATAATCTTTTTTTTAATAAATTAGTCTAGATGAAGGACTTTTCATTAGCATTTATAGGTGGATATATTGGGAATTAAATGACACATTAGGATGGTATTGAATACTAGAATTTATTTAACATTTCCCCTAAGTATTCCTAAATAATTGGGGTAGGTTCTATCTTTTTTAAGATTTAAGAAATGAAAACTTAATTTTGTTACAAATGTACAAGTATATTATAAAACATATACGTTTATATAGAACAAAAGAAGAAAAAACTGCGCTATATACCAAAATGAGCAATAAATCGTTGAAAAGCTGCAATCCCGACAATAAACATCAATTGTAGAGTAAACATAAAAAATAAGGAATTGCGCTAATACATGTGCAGAATCACATAAAAAATCTTAAGTGAGAAGAATTATTTTGATAATAGGTGTAAAAATAAAAATAATGAAAATAAAAATAAACATGAATGTGGATAACGGTTGAATGGGACATTTAGGTGCATTACAATCAACCGTTATCCACATTCACATTCCACATTCATGTTTATTTTTATTTTCATTATTTTTATTTTTACATCTATTATCAAAATAATTCTTCTCACTGAAGATTTTTTATGTCATTCTGCACATGTATTAGCGCAATTCCTTATTTTTTATATTTATATATGTGTATATGAGTATATATGTATATACATATATTGAGTGATATATATATATATATATATATATATATATATATATATATATATATATATATATATATATATATATATATATATATTTATATATATATATATATATATATCTCACTCAAAAACATTTTTATTTCATTACATGATCTTATTTTTACTTTCTTATTTTTTTATTTTTACATGATCTAATATATTAAATTTGCTGTCATTTTTCTTTTTATAAATATATATATTTACTGTAAACTATATAAGCTTTTACTCAATACTGAATATAGAACTTCTGAATTTCTGGCTAAATAGGAGTTCTAAAGATTAGAAGATTCTTTGATAATTTTGAAGAACATTGGATGCAGGTTCTCAAGAGCTTTCTTATAAAATGACCACAAGAGGGTACACAATCCTACTTCCTTTAGAGATAAATGTTAGGCAGATATAAAATACACGAATAAAGGCAGCTCTGCATTCATGAATGCCTCATTAAATGTATATATACTTTTTTTCCATAATTGTATTTTTTTAATTGTTTTACAAAACGTACTAAATAAATCATATATATAAACATCACAGTCACAGGTAAGAACCTACAGAGCTAACAATACATATGGTAAATTTTACATTTGTAGTACTAAAATACAGTGCAGTTATATATAGGAAAAAAATCAAAAAGAATACATGCAGGACGCCTGACGCATGGATTCCAATGGGTTTTTTTTTGAAGCACATGATTAGAGCCTGAGGCTCTAATTGGCTTCAAAGAAGAGCACTGTCACACCACTTCCTCAAACTCAATCTATCCAAAACCGAACTTATAATTTTTCCTCCCCTATATGCTCCTTCCCCTGATCTCTCTGTCAAAATCGATAGCACAGCTATAAGCCCATCCCCACATGCCAAGGTTCTAGGTGAAGTCCTGGATTCTAAACTCTCCTTTAAGCACCACATCCAATCACTGTCCAAATCCTGCCGCCTCAACCTCCGCAACATCTCCAAAATACGCCCCTTTCTAACCAATGACACAACAAAGCTCTTAATTCACTCTCTGGTCCCAAGCTCATCCAGTTGTGTGACAATTATTATTCACTATTGTCTTCCTACTTTTCCTCCTGGCCAATCAAGAAGCGGGAAGAGCACGACTGGCTGAAAGGAGAAGCAATCGTATTGGCCAGGCAGGGGGGTGGATGGCTGCCCAGAGCGATCTCTCAGTACTCTGCATCGGTGCAATTGAGAGCCTGACCGCGTGAGTACCACCCGCAGGGGGGGTTTTGAGGGGTCGGGTGGTCAGGTGGTTGTTTGCCCCCACACCCCCCCCTGAATGGAGGAGAGGGCAAGGTGACAGGGAAATGAGATCATCAGTGTGCTGCTTTTGTGGTGGATGCATTCGTTTTGTTTTTCACCTGTTGCTCTGGCCAGTAAATCTGACTTTAAGTTACTTTAACAGACCAACTTGTCCAGCAAAAGTGGCAGTTTGAGTATTGAGACAAAACCATTTAACACCAACAGGTCAACTTACAATGGTCAGCTTTTATTTATTTGTGTAAAACCTTAAGGCTCGATTCACATATATGCAAATCAGATGCGTTTTTAACTGCGTCCAATGTGCATAACATGTGATTTGGATCGTCTTTCAATGGAGCCAGTTCACACATGTCTTTGTGATTTTGGGTCCGGTTTAAGCGCAAATTCAAGTAAGAATTTGCACCTCAATCGCAGTTCAGGTGAACAAAAACACACCAGACTCTGGACTGCAAACCGCAGCTGGACATGTATGAACCCAGTCTTATCCAGAAAGGAAAGAAAAACTGTTGCTGTAACTGCTTAAAAAGTGTTAGTTATTATTATTATTATACAGGATTTATATAGCGCCAACAGTTTGCACAGCGCTTTACAACATGAGGGCAGATACTTACAATACAAATCAATACAGGAGGGATCAGAGGGCCCTGCTTGTTAGAGCTTAAAATCTAGAAGGGAGGGTCAAGTGGAAACAAAAGGTAATAACTGGGGGGTGAGCTGATGGAGAAAATGAAAAAACAGTTGTTGTTAGGTGTGGGTAGGGTAGGCTAGGCTGAAGAGAAGGGATTTCAGGGATGGTCTAAAAGCTAATAGAGTAGCAGATAAGAGGACAGATTGGGGAAGGGCATTCCATAGGATTGGAGAGGCTTTGGAAAAGTCCTGGAGGCGAGCATGGGAGGAGGTGATGAGGGAGCTAGAGAGCAGAAGGTCTTGAAAGGAACGAAGAGAACGAGTAGGTTGGTAATTAGAGACTAGGCTAGTAATGTAGCTGGGGGCTAAATTGTGTATGGCTTTGTACGTAGTTGTTAGTATTTTGAATTTAATTCTTTGGCCGAGGGGAAGCCAGTGGAGGGATTGACAGAGAGGGGTAGCAGAGACAGAGCGATTGGTAAGGTGGATGAGTCTGGCAGCAGCATTCATGATGGATTGAAGAGGTTATAGACTATGTGGAGGTAAGCCAATAAGAAGGGAGTTGCAGTAGTCGAGGCGAGAGATGACCAGCGAGTGAATTAAGAGCTTTGTTGTGTCATTGGTTAGAAAGGGGCGTATTTTGGAGATGTTGCGGAGGTTGAGGCGGCAGGATTTGGACAGTGATTGGACGTGGTGCTTAAAGGAGAGTTTAGAGTCCAGGACTTCACCTAGAACCTTGGCATGTGGGGATGGGCTTATAGCTGTGCTATCGATTTTGTCAGAGAGATCAAGGGAAGGAGCATATGGGGGAGGAAAAATTATAAGTTCGGTTTTGGATAGATTGAGTTTGAGGAAGTGGTGTGACATCCAGACTGATATATCTGAAAGTAAATTAGTAATACATGAGGAGACAGAGGGAGTGAGATGAGGGGTGGAGAAATAGATTTGGGTGTCGTCAGCGTAGAGGTGGTATTGGAAGCCATGGGAGGCTATCAGCTGACCCAGGGAGGAGGTTTAGATAATATGAAATTATGAAAATAGGAGAGGTCCAAGAACAGAACCCTGGGGGACCCCAACTGAGAAAGGAAGAAGAGAAGAGGAAGTAGAGTTGTAGGAAACGCTAAAGGTGCGGTTGGATAAGTAGAAAGAGAACCAGCGAAGAGTACAGTCACGGAGACCAGAGGCGTGGAGTTTTTTGAGGAGGAGGGGGTGGTCAACCGTATCAAAGGCAGCAGAGAGGTATAGGAGTAGGAGTACAGAATAGTGTTGATCGGTTTTGGCCGTTAGTAGATCGTTAGCTGGAGTTCTGCTTTAATAGTCAAGTCTATCTAAATCTGCAAGTTCATGCAACACTACCATCTCTCCAGACTGCCAATGCTGCTGACCAAATTGTTTCTGTGTCTCCTCCATAGAGGAGAGACATGCTACGACAGGCAGTGTGCTACTGGCCAGATCACCAGGTGGGAAAGGGAAAAAACCCTTATACAAAAAACTAATGAAGCCACCACATTTCAGGATTGGGAACCTGCACTATATTACATATTGGTTTTAAACCACTTTAATTGTAGCAAAAAAGAATCACAACCCCTGCTTTGCCATACATGGCTACGTTTTGTAACAGAGCTGTGTAAATAACAGCACTGCATGGAAAGAAATACACATTTTTTCAGGTAAAACAGCTCCCATAAATGTGTTGTATCTGTGTTCAGCTTTAAAATATTTTGATAAAAAAGTTTACATTTGTGGTATTATTGCCCCAGTGTCTATAGCTACGTTATGCAAATAACACTTTAACCTACATGGTTTAAGCAGCTAAAGAAAGGAACAATATTAAAACTGCAGATGAAAAAGTTGGAGGATTGTAAAACAAAATGCATAAATGTATCCAATGTGGCAAAGGTGAGTTAATTTGCATAAAATAAAGATTTTTGAAAAAAAAAAACTCAAGATGATGCGTTCTTAATTGCACAGAGGTAGCATAGGAACAGGCTCAATTAAATCTTCATAACGCAATGGGTCCTAATGGTATTTATCCCAGAGTTTTAAGAGAAATGTAAATCTCTTCCAACAAGAGAATTTCCCCATGACTGGAACACAGCTAATATTTAACCTATTGCCACTCACTCATGTGAGTGTTTTACCTCTATTTTTGTGATATTAAAAAATGTTTTCTACGGAAAGCACCATGAGTTTCTTTTTGTCTTTGTGAGCCTATCTGCCTGGTATACACCTGATACATTGGATCCATAAAGGAAGGCCTAAGTCTGACCCTAGGATTTAAAGGGATATGCGCTTGACACCTTTGTAGTGAGGTTTACAACCCAAAAGGTGAGAGGGTGCCCAAAGAGAATGGTGAAGGTTTCACAGAAGGATTACAAATTATCACTTTAGGCATATGAATATCTGGACTCTTTCTTTAGTTTTTTTTTTGTACTGATTCATCATTAAATAATAAATGAATAAATGAATGCCATGGTCTGGCAATGAATCACTGGAGTGGGTATATTTTGTTTTTTTTTATCATTATCATTTTTGATGTAATATACAGTATACACATTTTGAGAGCTTTTGCACTATTCAGATTTTGTGTTTCTACTTATTATATAGCATATATATATATATATATATATATATATATATATATATATATATATATATAATATATAATGTTTTTTCATTTTGTGTTGCAGCTTGGTGATTTAACCTAATCTGTGCACAGGATTCTTTTGTTTAATACACTTTACCGGTACATGCTTCATTTATACATTTCATTTTATGACAAGGTCTCTTTAAGATCAGGATCTAGGGAGTCAAACTGCAATTGTTGTACAAAAAAAGAACATTCAATCCTATTTTTGCAAAACAAGATGGTCTCTTAGACCCATGAGTGGAAAATTTATTTCCATGATCAGTTTAGTAAGAGAAAATTTACCGTAAGTCGTTTTTACAAAATACTTGCTAGAAATGAGGGAATATGCCTGGGTTTGGTTTTCGTGAATCTTACTTGAAGTTCCAAGCTTAGGAACTTGGCTGTGAACCCTGTTGAAGTCTATGTTAGGCATATCTTGTTTGTTATTTAAAGGGGTTGTAAAGGTAAAATTATTTTTTTTTTTAAATAACAAACATGTTATACTTACCTTCACTGTGCAGCTCATTCTGCACAGAGTGGCCCCAAACCTGGTCTTCTGGGGTCCCTCGGCGGCTGTTTCAGCTCCTCCCCGCAAGCATTCACCACCTTAATGCGAGCTCCCTCGCATGGTGGTGAGTGCTTGCGGGCGCGCCGCGTCATCGGATGTGATTGACAGCAGCACGAGCCAATGGCTGCGCTGCTTTCAATCCATCCACTGCAGCCAATCAGCGACCAGGCTGAGCTGCAGTGGAGATGACGAGAACGAGCAGCGAAGATTCGAGGCGTCAGGTAAGTAAAACGGGGGGGCTGGGGGCGGCGGTATTGTCAAAAGTTTTTTCACCTTAATGCATAGAATGCATTAAGGTGAAAACATTTTTACCTTTACAACCCCTTTAATTCTGTCCATTTGTAGGACTGATAAACAGCCCAAAATACAGAAGCAGCAAGACCCTGCCATGGAGGATACACACCAAAGCCAGAAAAAAAAGTATATTTTCCTACACAGATTCATCAGCTCTCACAGCTCCAACACACATTGACAATATGGCTTCTGTACGTCCACCTTTTTATAGAAAGAGGGCTGGGTTATCCATTCCTTCCAATTATTGCCTCTTGTGATTTAACTGACCAGGGGCACTGAAATATTGGCTGTTCCTTATTGCTGTTGGTAAAACTGTAATGTGTTCAGCCAAAAGTTTTGCAGTTCGCGAACATCACGAATCCTAGGGAGTCACCACAAACCCATGGCCCCAAACATCATCTCTATCCTGGATGTTTTTGTTCCATGAGCTAAGATTTCTAATTTCTAACTCACATCTTCACTGGGAAAAATAAAAGCCCGCTTTCAGAAAACGGAAAATTTATTATCAAATACTTACCGTAATTTTCCTTTCCTGATGGACTACATGGCAGTCTATGTGTGAGTTAACCCTGCCTCCTCTCCAATGCTTTAGGACCCTACTCCCATAAATTTGAGCTCACCACTAGAGACTGCGTTCGGTAACTAGCCAACTCTTGACCAATGGGTGGGAACTCTGTAGCCACGGAGTCCATCAGGAAAGGAAAATTACGGTAAGTATTTGATAATAAATTTTCCGTTTTCCTGACAAACTTCATGGCAGTCTACGTGTGGGAAAGAACTAGCCAGACCACATCAGGGGTATGCTGATCAAAAAGAAAATTAATTTGCTCCATTATCCGACAGGATTCTTAAACCAAAGTTCATAGAAGATAGAGAAGCAGGTTCTATGCAATGTGACATAAAAATATTAACGGAGGCCCACAAGGCCGCTTTGCAGACGACATCTGGAGCCACATGCTGGGCTGCTGCAAGCCGCCATACCCCTGGTGGAATGTGCCATCACCGCCTCTGGGGGAGCCAAGCCCTTAGCCCTATAAGCTTGCTGAATGGATTGGACGATCCAGGCCGCAATTGTTCTGGTCGAAGCTCGCTTCCCTTGGTTACTGCAGGAGTGTGGGATAAACAGGTAGTCCAAGCGTCTAAAGGAGGAAGTAACTTGCAGGTATTCCTTCAGTATTTCCCCTATATCCAGACGGTGAAGCGCAGTGGACCCTGGGTCCCTGAATGTAGGTAGGACGATTTCTTGGTTCTCATGGAACACTGAAGTAACTTTGGGGTTTGAGCCAAGCATAGGGATGATGAACACCCGGTACGGAAAGAAAGTCAGGAATGGTTCTTCATGACCCAAGGACCCGATGTCAGAAAACCCTCTTGGCCGAAGTGATGGCAACTAGGAAGGCGACACTTGCAGAAAGGTCTTTGATAATAAGCGGAGCGAATTCTGCAGTACTGAGTCCAGACAGTGAGTCAAAAACAAGGGGAAGATCCCATTTGGGGAATCTTGGTCTTCTTTGGGACCCGAGTCTTGTCGACCCACGGAAAAACGGCCAGATTAGAGGGTGAACCGCCCATGATGTTCCGGAGAAGGCTGACAGTGCTGAGACTTGGACTCTGAGAGAGCTGATGGATAGTGACTGATCTAGACCAGATTGGAGGAAGCCGAGGATATCCTGGATTCCTGGATACCTGAACGATCTGCCCGTAGAGGATGAGAATTTGACAAACTTGGCCCAAATTTTCCCATAAACCTTCTTTGTGCTCGCCTTTATCAAGCTTATGAGGGGGGAAATCACTCTTGAAGGGCACCCGGGAGATTCCAGCCTATTCCTCTCAAGAACCAGACCACCAGTCTCAGTAACGCTGGGCAAGGGTACAGGACCGCCCCCTGAGAAAGAAGCTCCGGCCCGAGAGGAAGAGGCACTGGGTCCCGGAAGCTGAGCTGGGTCAGGAGGGGAAACCATGGCTTGTTCAGCAGTAAGGTACTATCACCACAACCTCGACTCACCTCAAGTGGGGGAAAGACGTATGCCCTGTTGAAGCGCCATTGATCTGTCAGAGCATCTACTCCGAAGGCCTGGCTGCAATGGCCCCGAGTGTAATACTTCTTGATCTTGAAGTTGCAGGGGGATGCAAAGAGGTCTACTTCGGGACTGACTCCCAAGGACAGGATACATTTATCCGTCTGCGCATGATGAGACCCCTCATTGTTGTCTAACTGTGTCCGAGATATGAAGTCCACTTGGACGTTCTGGACTCCAGGGACGAAGACTGCTGATATATTGGCCAGGTTTTTCTGAGCCCAGGACATGATGGGCTCGACTTCTTGGTGCAGGGTGGAGCTCCGAGTGCCCCCTTGCCTCTTCACATAGGAGACCACTGTGGTGTTGTCCATTCTCAATAAAACTGACTCCCCTTTCAGGAGATGAGTGAAAGATTGAAGGGCACACCAGGCTGCCAGTAGTTCCAGGAAATTTGAGCCCGGGTTGTGAAGATGGGCATCCCACTTGCCTTGCGCAAGTTCTGACCCGCAAAGGGCTCCCCAACCGGCACCGCTGGCATCGATCATGACCGTGACCCATGAGACAGGGGCAATGGAGTGGCAGGTGAGCAGATTTCTGCGCTGGAGCCACCAGAAGAGGCTGTTCCTCATCACTGAACTTATGTGAACGGACTGATTGTTGTCCCCCAAATTCCATTGTTGAAGAAACCCTGTCTGAAAAGGGCGTAACCTCCACAGAGACCACTTGACCATGGGGGTCGTAGAGACCAATGTGCCGATAATTTCTAGGCACTGCGAGGCCTTTAGGCGTGAGGAGCTCAGAGCTCGTGAGATTCTCCCTCGAATGACTGGGATCTTCTCCACTGGGAGAAAGATGGTGCTTTCTACTGTGTCGAACTGGGCCCCTAAGTCTATCAGGCACTGGACTGGTTCCAGATGGCTTTTTTCCAAGTTTAGGAGCCACCCGCATTCAAATAGTGTGGAGATAACCTGCCCTCTGTGGTCCAACAGCTGCTCCTTGTCTTGGGACAGTAACAGGAGGTTGGCGAGTGGTATGAGTGTATCCCTTTTGTTCTGATGAGGGCCACCACAGCCGGAGGAACTTTTGAAAAGACTCGGGGTGAGGCTGTCAACCCAAAAGGGAGGCAGATGTTCTTGCCAGACTCAGAACCAGAGGTATTTACGGAATTCTTCTGCCACAGGCACGTGAAAATAGGCATCTTTTAAGTTGATTGAGATTAGCCAATTGCCTGGCTGCACAGCTTGTTGGATGGTAGAAAAAGTCTCCATTTTGAATCTTTCGTATTTTATAAACTTGTTTAGGTAAGTTAGGTCTATCACAGGGCGCCATGAACCATTTTTCTTCTGCACAAGGAAGAGAGTATACCCCCTGGAACTCTTCGCCTTTTGGGACAGGCACCGTGGCTCCCTGTACTATTAGCGAATCCCTATAGGACAGTAACACCTGCTTCTTTTCCTCTGACTGTGGTAGCAGGGTGGAAATAAATCTGGGGGGAGGAGTACTGGTAAAGGACCATGTGTGGCCTGTGGAGATCGTCTTGATGGTCCTGTAGTCCGAGATCGAGGCCACAAACGTGCTGGAAGAGAAGTAGACGCGCCCCCACCTGACCCGCCTGGGCGGACCCAATTTCAAAACGACTTAACCGGCTCACGCTCACTGGATGCCTGGCTTTTAGTGGACTTTTGGAAGGATGTTTGACCTCTACTTTAATTCCTTCTGAAATCTCGGCTGGGCCTGTAAGAGCGTGCTTCCCTTGAATGCTCAGTACTGCGTCTTCTGCACTGGGGTCTCGTCTGACCGAACAGACGCCTATCCTGAGGCAGGAAGCCTGACCTCCCACCCGTGGCCCAGGCCATGGCACTATCCAATCTGTTGCCGAACAACGTGGACCCCTCGAAAGGGATCCTACACCAGGCTTTTTTGGACACTGGATCAGCGAGCCAAGGGCGTAACCATAAGGCCCGCTTAACTGAGACTAAGTACAGCATAGTCTGGGCCAGCAGGAGGATAAGGTTGATAGAAGCCTCCCCCAGGAAGGCCACTGCCAGCTTCAATTCCTGGACTTCTGAGCCCCTGGCCAGTTCTTCTGAGACTCCCCTGAGTACAGAGTCCACACTCTCTGTCGAGGCATCCATAGCCTTTGACATGGCCGCAAGGGCCAAGGCAGGTTTGCAAGCCATACCAGCTAGCCCGAAAATTCTCTTGAGGCCTTGGTCTATTCTCCTCTCAAGCCCGTCCTTGAAGGATACAGCATCCTCTAAGGGAAGAGTGACGTGTTTGGCTAGTCACATCAGTGCTGCGTCTATGAGGGGAGCGTTTTCCAGATGTTTCACTTCCTCTGCCTTGAAGGGGTATAATCTGGTGGTCTTGCTTGTCATAGAAGTCTTCTTATCTACCTTGCTCCACTCCTCATCAATTATATCCTTCCATTCAGAAAGGTGCGGGAAATTGCCTCCCACAAATTTGTCTCCCTCCAATTCGCTATCTGAAGAGCCGGGGGAGGTATTGCAGTTTGGCAGTCTGATCTGGGAAGGCTGGAGGAAAAAGGAAAAGGAAAAGCTGAAATGCAAAGTCTGGTGTTAACGCACTCTTATTCAACCATGAATAATCTCAGCCCCTCCCCCTCTGGCTGCACTGAGGCGGTGACCTGTTCATGGTACTTCGGACGGAACGTCAATCCAAATAAGAAGGCACCACACAGACTTGGGCAATACCCAAATGACCTAGGATAGGCCAGAGAGACAAGCAAAAGAAATGCTTTTTTTGTGCCTTTCCCTTTAAGACAAGCAAAGAGACTCCCCAACTAAGGCTTACCCAGTCCTGTGTGATCCTAGGTTTGGGGAAGCTGACAGGGGCTGACAGCTATTTAAATTCCTCGCCAGGATGACATCACCGCCTCCCCTCTTTTCACGCCTGCACCATAGAAAGCAGCCGAACGGCTCCTGTGCGACCGGCGGGTGCTCCGCTGAGCTGTGCATGCACGAACCAAGCCTCAAGGCCCCGCGCATGCTCAGATGCTCATTGTGGCCGAAACTCAGAAATATAGCGGCACCTTGGAATGCAGTTGCGTTCTGGGCACCGTAAGAGGCCAGAAGGCTAACCCAGGGGAAAAGCAGAGCGGCGACATGACAAGGACAACGAAGGCATATACAGCTGCCATGGAGAAAAATAAAACAACAGACCTTGCCAGACGGTTTGAATCCATCATACGTCCATCTTGGGCATACCTAGGCAGCCTCCCCTCCACCACTGGGGTATCCTGTGCCCATAGGCGTGCGCACAGGGTGTGCCAGGTGTGCCTGGGCACACCCTAATCACCCCATGTGGCGCAGATTCCCCATTTAGACCCCTGACATTTCACTAAGGCCCCCTAAGGGGGCTTCTAAAAAAATGGTAAAATAAAAATAATAAAACTATAAAAAATAATAAATAAAATAATAAAAATAAAAACTACTGACTCCGTCCACTGCCCTGCTGACACCGTCAGTATATATACACATGCACACGCATGCATATGTGTTTGAGCTTTGGGGTGCACACCCTAATGCAATGGGCTGTGCACGCCTATGCCTGTGCCTGAAAGCCACTCGCCTGCCCATGGCTGGGCCCTGGGCTTGCACCGCATGATCGGTATGATGATTTAGGAGTCATGCTGACTGGACATCGTACAGGAAAAACGTGAGTACAGGCAATGTAGGTCCATGGAGGAGGACAAAAAAGGAACGCAGTCTCTAGTGGTGAGCTCAAATTTATGGGAGTGGGGTCTTATAGCATTGGAGAGGAGGTAGTTTTAACCCACACGTAGACTGCCATGGAGTCTGTCAGGAAAGAACATTTAATTAGACCCTATGAGACTTTAGAGGCTGATATATAAAGACTGCTTGCTTTAAAACAATAATGTATTAAATAGGGAAATAATATAACAAATTATATAAATACTGTATAAAAAAAATAAACCTTGCAAATGGACTTATATTTACTTGTCCCATCACCCTTTCCATGCATCTTTGCTCTTTTTGTAAAGCAAAGGAGTTGGTATATGCTACAACAATCTTCAATAGGTAAGAATAAATAGATCGGAAGACAGAAGGTACAAACACCACACACCGGAACCCACCCACTATATAGAGAGGTAAAGATCTGGGTTCTGGTGTGTGGCGTTTCTACCTTCTTCCCTCCGATCTGTTTCAGCTAGCCTGGGTGAGCTTATTTGAACGTTGCGATCTGTGCTTTGGACTGCGGAAGGAAACTTTGCAGTGCTTTGAGTGGCCCTCCATGTTTTTCTATATAGGTCACTAGGAAAGAATAAATAGTTTCTCTGCATGGTCTTTTTTTTTAAATCAGTGACAAAGGTGCTTTAAGTTTCCACAGGTTACAAAAAAGATTTTGCCTTGATCTCCATTTTAAGATCTCTCATAGTAACATAACCAAAGTCATTTTGGCAAGAGCACATGTCATGTTTGTCTATAATGAGGTTATAACAAAATTGTTATATCATTAAGTAAACACAATGAATCATGTTGCCACCTAGAAAACCTGGTGGTGGTGGCTATGGAAGACACTAGTCACAAGGTAACAAGTTGTCATTGACCTTCCTGCCTAACAGCTCTGCCTGGGACTAATTATTTTTTGTTTAAAAGGAAATGAATCCAGCACTGTAGGAGCATTGTTTTGTTTTGGGGATTGTTCAGTTCGGTGATACATATTATGAAAAGTCTATTATGGAGCTTTTCAACAAAGAAATAAATGCTCAGTTTGTTCACATTATGTAAATGATTTGTTCCAGCAGCTGCAATGATCCTATTGATAAAATAATCACAGTCCTGTTCCTCTTTTAAAGTGTATTATGAAAAGTAGATGTGCCCCCCACGATATATGGAACAGAACACTCATCTTCTCTCTGTCTGATGACAATCACTGACATTTAGGGATAGTGAAATATGAGATTTTAAATGATTGTTATATCTGCTTCCTTTCATTTACCCCAAAACTTACACTACTTTCACACTGTGGCCGCCGAGCGTTAGCGCTAAAGCACCACTCGTTTTAGCAGCGCTTTTTCTGTCGCTAGCGGGACCCTTTTAACCTGGGCTAGCGGCTGAAGAAGGGGTTAAAAGTACTCGTGTTGCGGCGCTTCCGAATCGCTTTTCAGGCGATTGGAAGCACTGCCCATTTGGGAGCACTGTTTTTTTTCAATAAAATAACAAACATGTTATAATTACCTGCTCTGTTGCAGTGAATTTGCACAGAGCAGCCCAGATCTTCCCCTTCTCAGGTCCCTCTTCTGTGCTCCTGGCCCCTCACTCCTGTCGAGTGACTCCACAGCAAGCAGCTTGCTATGGGGCACCCAAGCCTAGTCACAGCTCCCTGTGTCCATTCAGACATGGAGCCCCAGCCCGCCCTGCCCCGTCTCTCTCCTGATTGGCTGACTGACTTTGACTGACAGCAGCCAAAGCCATTGGTGCTACTGCTATGTCTCAGGCAATCAGGAGGGAGAGTCTCGGACTGCCGAGACACTCATGAACATTGCTGGACAGAGATGGGGCTCAGGTAAGTATTATTGGGGCCGAGGGGGGCTGTTGCAAACAAGGCTTTTTATCTTAATGCATAAAAATGCATTAAGATAAAAAAACCTTCTGACTTTACTACCTCTCTAATGGAAATCATACCATATAGGCTGCTATCACTGAACTTTTAATGAAAACTGCTAGCTGCCTGGCTGCAGGGCAGGGACAAGGTGTGAGCGGGAGGGGCATATACAGTATATACATATTTGTCAGCACTCCAAGGATCATCAATTTCCTCCAAACAGTTCTTATTAAAGAAAGATCAGAATCACAATACGGTGTAGTGTAATGTTTCGGAGCCACGCAGGACCCATTCGTCAGGCATGTGACGATGTCATATATATTGCACACTAATTTCTGTACATGTGCAGAACCTACGTGAGGGGTTTAAGGTTGTATGTGCGTGCATGAGTGCATGGGTGGGCTTCAATATTATTTCTCTTTTTTTTAACTGGTTCCCGACCAGCGCACGCCGATGTACGTCTGTAGAATGGCATGGCTGGGCAAATGGGCGTACCCGTACGTCCCTTTAAATTTGCCGCCCTGTCATTGCGTGCACGCCGGCGGCAGGGCGCGCGCCGGCCAGGAGCTCCGTGAGTCGGGTCGCGGGTCCCGTGGACTCGATCGCCACGAGGACACCCACGATCGCCTCACGGAGAGGAAGAACGGGGAGATGCTAATGTAAACAAGCATCTCCCCGTTCTGCCTAGTGACAGTGTCATTGATCTCTGCTTCCTGTGATCGGGAGCAGGGATCAGTGATGTGTCACACATAGCCACACCCCCCCACAGTTAGAAACACTCCCCAGGACATACTTAACCCTTACACTGCCCCCTAGTGGTTAACCCCTTCACAGCCAGTGTCATTTACACAGGAATCAGTGCATTTGTATAGCACTGATTGCTGTATAAATGACAATGGTCCCAAAAATATGTCAAAAATGTCAGATGTGTCCGCCATAATGTCGCAGTCATGATAAAAAATCGCTGATCGCCGCCATTACTAGTAAAAAAAAAAATTATCAATAAAAATGCCATAAAACTATCCCCTATTTTGTAGACGCTATAACTTCTGCACAAACCAATCAATAAACGCTTATTACGATTTTTTTTTTACCAAAAATATGTAGAAGAATACGTTTTGGCCTAAACTGAGGAAAAAAATGTTTTTTTAAATATTTTTTGGGGATATTTATTATAGCAAAAAGTAAAAAAAATGCGTTTTTTTTCAAAATTGTCGCTATTTTTTTGTTTATAGCGCAAAAAATAAAAACCGCAGAGGTGATCAAATACCACCCAAAGAAAGCTCTATTTGTAGGAAAAAAAAGGACGTCAATTTTGTTTGGGAACCACGTCGCACGACTGCGCAATTGTCACTTAAAGCGACGCAGTGCTGAATAGCAAAAAAACACACTGGTCAGGAAGGGGGTAAATTCTTCCGGGACTGAAGTGGTTAATTAATTTTCTTATATTATGCTTTTAAACTAAATTTTTTAAAAAAAATTAATGTCATTTTAAGGGCGCTGCATGCGATATTACAGAACAGTATGATTTTGATGGATAGTGTGAGCCATAATGTATTCTGGCATCACATATTTTGGATATGCAATTGATTTTTTAACTACAGCAGCACTCCAATCTACTTACTGAAACTTGAAGAAAAAAAAACTTTTTTTCAGGTAATTTAAGCTGTTACACCTGACTTTTTTAATAAGGTTTTTTAATAAAGCAGTAATAGTCTGAATTGCCCAGTGGAAATAGCAGCCCTTCACATATCCAAAAGTTGTAGCAAAGTTTACTCTAATGCCCCGTACACACGGTCGGATTTTCCGATGGAAAATGTGTGATAGGACCTTGTTGTCGGAAATTCTGACCATGTGTAGGCTCCATCACACATTTTCCATCGGAATTTCCGACACACAAAGTTTGAGAGCTTGCTTGATAGAGACCAGCCACTAGTGGAGTACCACAAGGCTCTGTACTGGGTCCTGTTCTTTTCAATCTACATGCAAGTGATATAACTAAAGGTTTGGTAGGTAAGGTATGTCTTTATGCTGATGACACAAAAATGTGTAATAGGGCTGATAGCCCTGGAGGTATCTGTAATATGGAACATGATTTGGCATTGCTGGAAGATTGATCAAAGAAGTGGAAACTGCAGTTTTTAAAGTAAAATATTGCACCTAGGGAAAAGGAGTCCCTTGAGAGAGTACAACAATGGGGGTACAGTGTTAGCCAGTGTTGGCCAGGGTGGTGCAGTGGACATATGTTAATTTCAGCAAGGACAGTTCCACATAATGATCTAATACAAAGATGTACAAGCTAGGAATTAAAGTATAACTAAAGGCAAATTTTTTTTTGTTTTGGATAGAGTGCAGAGGGATTAGAATGCTTGTCAGTTTTTATTGTGGTCTGTGCCCCCATTAAGAAGATTTTCCCCCTCTATTTGTCCTGTTCACTATTATCATTGAAAGTGAAAGTAAAACTAGAAGAAAATCCCAAATTTTCGGTTGTCCCCAGAAGAGTAAATGAGGGAAAACCTTCCAATGGGGACACTAGCTCTGGTGACCTGGGGTCCCCAAGGAATTCCCTTAATTTGCAGGGATTTCCTCTCACTTCCTGTTTGGCTATGGGACAGGAAGTGAACCGAAATCTATGCAATGGGACAAACAAAATCTGACAGGGGTTATAACACTCCCTTGCTCTAGTCACATTGAAAAAAAAGGTTTACCTGTAGTTCTACTTTAACCCTCAGATGGTTCAGTGGATATGCAATTGGCTAAAGGATAGATACCATAGAGTGGTTGTAAATCGGGTTCACTCAGAGCAGAGACCAGTCACTAGTGGAGTACCACGAGGCTCTGTTCTGGGTCCTGTTCTATTTAATTTCATATGTAAGTGATATAACTAAAGGTTTGGTGGGTAAGGTATGTCTTTATTCTGATGATACAAAGGTGTATAATAGGGTTGAAATCCCTGGAGGTGTCTCTAACATCAAACATGATTTGGTAATGCTGGAAGGTTGGTCAAAGCTCTACTGCAGTTCAATATCTCTAAATAAAACATTACTGGATCTACTGATTATCAACAATACAGACCTGACCACGGATGTGGAAATACAGGGCAATTTAGGTAACAGCGATCACAGGTCAATTAGTTTCAGTATAAATCACACAAATAGGAAACATAAAGGGAATACAAAGACACTGAATTTCAAAAGAGCCAACTTCCCTAAACTACAAACCTTGCTAAAAGGCATAAATTGGGATAAAATATTATGAACAAAGAATACAGAGGAGAGATGGGTTTGTTTTAAGAGCATATTAAATAAGGGCATTAGCCAATGTATCCCATTGGGTAATACATTTAAAAGAGCAAACAAAAAGTCCTGGATGGCTTAACTCCAATGTAAAAATGCATATAAAAGCAACGGAGAAGGCCTTCAAAAAATACAAGGTTGAGGGATTATCCTCAGCATTCAGACTTTATAAAGAATGCAATGTAAGGGTGCAATTAGGACAGCTAAGATAGAACATGAAAGACACATAGCGGAGGAGAGCAAAAAAATCCCAAGAAATTCTTTAAGTATGTAAACAGTAAAAAAGGGAGGACAGACCATATTGGCCCCATAAAGACTGAGGAAGGACATCTTGTTACAAAGGATGGGGAGATGGCGAAGGTATTGAATTTATTCTTCTCCTCAGTCTTCACGAGTGAATCGGGGGGCTTCAGTAACCAAAACTGCAGTGTTTATCCTCATGACACAACACAGGAAGCACCTCCATGGTTAACAGAGGACAGAATTAAAATTAGACTTGAGAACCTTAACAATATTAAATCACCGGGACCAGATGGCTTTCATCCGAGGATACTCAGGGAACTCAGTCAAGTGATTGCCAGACCGTTGTTCCTAATATTTACAGACAGTCTACTGACTGGAATGGTACCAGCTGATTGGAAAAAAGCCAATGTAGCACCAATATTTAAAAAGGACCCAAAATACATCCCTGGGAATTACAGACCAGTTAGCCTAAAATCAATAGTATGTAAACTCTTGGAGGGGATGATAAGGGACTATATACAAGATTTTAGTAATAAGAACGGTATCATTAGCAGTAATCAGCATGGATTCATGAAGAATCGTTCTTGCCAAACCAATCTACTAACCTTCTATGAGGAGGTGAGTTGCCATCTAGATAAAGGAAGGCCCGTAGATGTGGTGTATCTGGATTTTGCAAAAGCATTTGACACAGTTCCCCATAAACGTTTACTGTACAAAATAAGGTCCGTTGGCATGGACCATAGGGTGGGGAGGGATCACCAGCAGGAGGAAGGAGGTTCTGATCCTCCTATATAGATCTTTAGTGAGACCTCATTTAGAATACTGTGTCCAGTTCTGGAGACCTCACTTACAGAAACATAATGATAAGACAGAACGAGTCCAGAGACGGGTAACAAAAATAGTGAAAGGTTTGGGCGATAAAACATATCAACTGCAATTTCAGGAACTTAATATGTACAGTCTGGAGGAAAGAAGGGAAAGGGGAGACATGATTGAAACCTTAAATTACATTAAGAAGGTGAATAAGGTTCAGGAAGGCGATCTTTTCAATATGAAACCAAAATCAAGAACACAGGGACATAACCTCAAACTAATTGGAGGAAAGTTCAAAACTAATCCCAGAAAGTATTATTTTACTAAAAGTGTAGTTGATGCTTGGAATAAACTTCCAGTAGTGGTAGTGAGACAGTCAGCAGTAAATGGCATCAAACCTACTTGGGACAAACATAGATCTATACTCAGACAAAAAAGTTAACAAAAAAAAACATGTATTAAAAAAAAAATGGCAGACTCAATGGACCACTCTGTCTTTTCTATGTTTCTATATTTCTATGTTAGCTGATTTCAGCTTGAACTACAAAGGTAGTTTTTAAGTGTGCTACATTACAAAAAGGATTATGTAGCAATGATATATGTTTTACCAAAAAAAAAAGTGTGATTAGCCTTTAAAGGGGCTCTCTCATGATCTTACTGGTAGGAGAAATAGCTTTGGCTCATCAGGGTATTGGCCATTCTATATCCCGGGCCATGTACTATATCTAGGTTAGTTACATCATACTGCTTGAAGTGCCCTTCTGATTAGGTCAGAAATTGTCTACTATCACCTTTCTGAAAAAAGGGAAAATAAGCAGCAAAAGAAAGAGTTAAATCAAGACTGAAAATAGACAGGGAGATAAACTATAATTATTAGTTTAACAAGCTAAAAATGTAGGAATATTGTATGCCACAGTTCCAAAGTCCCATGAGAAGCTTAAGAATGTGTGAAGTTCAGTAGTTGTCTTGCCAAATATTTCACTTCAGTGTATAGACATTTTTCCTGCTATAAATGAACAATGTCTGAAAATATGTCAATGTTCCCATTGTTACGTGTAGTATTTGCAGAGTGTGCAGCCAATATTTGGAATGCAATGTATGTATATCTACATTCCTCTGGATGGTGTGAAACCTTAAGATCTGGGGTATTTCAAGTCAAATGCTGGACAATGCCATCACCTGTAAACATAGTCAGAAGAAAAATGAATTAGGTAGACATGTACAGAACCCTTGAAGCTACACAGATCAAAGACAGCTTTCAGTTGACTATGTATTCTTACCAGATGAATTCATCATAGGCATATAACAAATTATCATGGTCTCCTTTTGCATATTTTTTTATCCACTGAAACATAATAATTAGGTCGCTTATAGCATGGAAGGTCAATTAAACCTTAAACTCAAGTCTGATTATAAAAGAATAATTCATAACATTGTCATTCAATTAAACCTAAAACGCAAGTCTGATTATAAAAGAATAATTCATAACATTGTCAGTATGGAAGTAAAGGTGACAGGGGCCTGCTAGAAAATAATCACAAAAAAGTGGAGGGAGACATTTTCCTACACCCAACTAATTTCCTGCTCTTTACAATAGAGGAAGGTTATATTTTTGCTGCTTTTGGTAAGGACACAGAGGGTCTCCTGTTGCCTTTGGCAAGCTGGGATTTCTAAGATTTTGCCGTGCTGATAAATAGGCTTTGGGTAACCTCTAGGTTAAATCTATCTTTTTTTCAATTGCTGCAATATGCATGTCAACATGTTGGTATTCCTTCCTTACTGATTACAGTATGGAACAGGGATGTGCGGTGAGGTCAGTGGCTGGTGCGGCACTGGCTAGTATCAGAGCCAGATACACACAGGTTGCATACACCACGATCATTAGAGCGAGAGCAATAATTCTAGCAGTAGACCTCCTCTGTGACTCTAAACATGTAATCTGTAAAAAAAATTTAAAGCATCGCCTATGTAGATTTTTTAGTACTGAAGTTTGGCATCATTCCATGAGTGTGCCCAATTTTAAAGCGTGACATGTTAGGTATCTATTTTTTTGGTGTAACATCATCTTTCACATTATACATTTATATATATATATATATATATATATATATATATATATATACCGTATTTATCGGCGTATAACACGCGCCGGCGTATAACACGCACCCCAAGTTTAGGAGGGAATTTTAAGGAAAAAAACTTTTAGGAGGGAAGTTTAAGGAAAAAAACTTACATTTAACCACTTCAGCCCCGGAAGGATTTACCCCCTTCCTGACCAGAGCACTTTTTACAATTCGGCACTGCGTCGCTTTAACTGCTAATTGCACGGTCATGCAATGCTCTACCCAAACGAAATTTGTGTCCTTTTCTTCCCACAAATAGAGCTTTCTTTTGATGGTATTTGATCACCTCTGCCGTTTTTATTTTTTGCGCTATAAACGGAAAAAGACTGAAAATTTTGAAAAAAAATGATATTTTCTACTTTTTGTTATAAAAAAAATCCAATAAACTAAATTTTAGTCATACATTTAGGCCAAAATGTATTCGGCCACATGTCTTTGGTAAAAAAAATGTCAATAAGCGTATATTTATTGGTTTGCGCAAAAGTTATAGCGTCTACAAACTAGGGTACATTTTCTGGAATTAACACAGCTTTTAGTTTATGACTGCCTATGTCATTTCTTGAGGTGCTAAAATGGCAGGGCAGTACAACCCCCCCCCAAATGACCCCATTTTGGAAAGTAGACACCCCAAGGAAATTGCTGAGAGGCATGTTGAGCCCATTGAATATTTATTTTTTTTGTCCCAAGTGATTGAATAATGACAAAAAAAAAAAAAAAAATTTACAAAAAGTTGTCACTAAATGATATATTGCTCACACAGGCCATGGGCATATGTGGAATTGTACCCCAAAATACATTCAGCTGCTTCTCCTGAGTACGGGGATACCACATGTGTGGCACTTTTTGGGAGCCTAGCCGCGTACGGGGCCCCGAAAACCCAGCACCACCTTCAGGATTTCTAAGGGCATACATTTTTGATTTCACTCCTCACTACCTATCACAGTTTTGAAGGCCATAAAATGCCAAGATGGCACAACCCCCCCCCCCCCAAATGACCCCATTTTGGAAAGTAGACACCCCAAGCTATTTGCTGAGAGGCATGGTGAGTATTTTGCAGCTCTCATTTGTTTTTGAAAATGAAGAAAGACCAGAAAAAAAAATTTTTTTTTCTTTTTTCAATTTTCAAAACTTTGTGACAAAAAGTGAGGTCTGCAAAATACTCACTATACCTCTCAGCAAATAGCTTGGGGTGTCTACTTTCCAAAATGGGGTAATTTGGGGGGGTTTTGTGCCACCTGGGCATTCCATGGCCTCCGAAACTGTGATAGGCAGTGAAGAGTTAAATCAAAAATTTACGGCCTTAGAAAGCCTGAAGGCGGTGATTGGTTTTCGGGGTCCCGTGCGTGGCTAGGCTCCCAAAAAGTCCCACACATGTGGTATCCCCGTACTCAGGAGAAGCAACAGAATTTATTTTGGGGTGTAATTTCACATATGCCCATGGCATGTTTGAGCAATATAACATTTAGTGACAACTTTGTGCAAAAAAAAAAGATTTGTCTCTTTCCCGCAACTTGTGTCACAATATAAAATATTCCATGGACTCGACATGCCTCTCAGCAAATAGCTTGGGGTGTCTACTTTCCAAAATGGGGTCATTTGGGGGGGTTTGAACTGTCCTGGCATTTTATGCACAACATTTAGAAGCTTATGTCACACATCACCCACTCTTCTAACCACTTGAAGACAAACCCCTTCTGACACTTTTTGATTACATGAAAAAATTATTTTTTTTTGCAAGAAAATTACTTTGAACCCCCAAACATTATATATTATTTTAAAGCAAATGCCTTACAGATTAAAATGGTTGGTGTTTCATTTTTTTTTTTCACACAGTATTTGCGCAGCGATTTTTAAACGCATTTTTTGTGGAAAAAACACACTTTTTTAAATTTTAATGCACTAAAACACACTATATTGCCCAAATGTTTGATGAAATAAAAAAGATGATCTTAGGCCGAGTACATGGATACCAAACATGACATGCTTTAAAATTGCGCACAAACGTGCAGTGGCAACAAAATTAATACATTTTTAAAAGCCTTTAAAAGCCTTTACAGGTTACCACTTTAGATTTACAGAGGAGGTCTACTGCTAAAATTACTGCCCTCGATCTGACCTTCGCGGTGATACCTCACATGCATGGTGCAATTGCTGTTTACATTTGACGCCAGACCAACGCTTGCGTTCGCCTTAGCGCGAGAGCAGGGGGGACAGGGGTGCTTTTTATTTATTTTATTTTTTTTCTTTATTATTTTTTTGCTTTTTTATCTTATTTTTAAACTGTTCCTTTCATTTTTTTTTTTTAAATCATTTTTATTGTTATCTCAGGGAATGTAACTATCCCCTATGATAGCAATAGGTAGTGACAGGTACTCTTTTTTGAAAAAATTGGGGTCTATTAGACCCTAGATCTCTCCTCTGCCCTCAAAGCATCTGACCACACCAAGATCGGTGTGATAAAATGCTTCCCCAATTTCCCAATGGCGCTGTTTACATCCGGTGAAATCTAAGTCATAAAATGCTCGTAGCTTCCGGTTTCTTAGGCCATAGAGATGTTTGGAGCCACTCTGGTCTCTGATCAGCTCTATGGTCAGCTGGCTGAATCACCGGCTGCATTCTCAGGTTCCCTGTTGAGACAGGAGAGCCAGAGAAAAACACAGAAGACGGTGGGGGGGGGCATTCCCTCCCACTGCTTGTAAAAGCAGTCTAGAGGCTAATTAGCCGCTAGGATTGCTTTTACATGAAAGCCGACCGCTGGCTAAAAAGAATGATACCAAGATGATACCTAAACCTGCAGGCATCATTCTGGTATAACCACTCAAAGTCGTGAATGGCGTACCTGAAGACAAAAAAATGGTTAACAATAAAGCACAGTAAACAGTAAAGTATAAAAAATTGCATACCTGAAAAACAAACATGATAAAACATAATAACAATAAAACATTGCAGAATAGAACACAGTAAAAAAGAGCAGAACAATAGAGAGTGAATAGAGAGAGAGAGAGAACAATGAAACGACAACTATTTTTTTTTATTTTTGTTTGTGTTTTTTTTTTTTTTTACACTTTTTTTTTTGTAACTGTAACCGGTTCCAGGTTCGGGTCTCTCAAAATGCGATGGCATCTTGGGAGACCCTGTGAAAGTGCGCCTAGTCTGTGCAATGCTGTACCCTACCCTAATACTCAACTAGTGCATGGTAGCGTTCAAAACATTCACCAATGCAAAGACCAGGATTGTCAGGACAGGACGGACAATAATAGCGGGTGTCACGCCTATATCCGCGCTTGCTGCAGACACAACATCTTTTTTGGGGGGGTTCGCTGGGTAGGGGTACTCGGGAGGACATATAAATGCCTCTCATGCAGCCGACTGCATTTGGTTGGGGATGTGAATGGGGGAAGTACGGGCGCTGCAATAGTGGTGGGTTCCCAATTAGGATTAGCCAATGCAGCAGGAAGGGCACTATGGGCACGACAGGCCTATGTTTGTCTTTTTGGTGGCAGCGGGACACTACTTGTGCTTGCCACCTCACCAGCTTGAACTGCACTTATGGGACTCGCCACGTCACCAAGTGTTACTGCAGTGCTGGTTTGACTACGACCGGGGTGTACTAGGCCGCTGGTGCTTGCCAGTTTACCAAAACGCTACAAAAAAAAGTGACAGTGATCGATCGATACTGCACTTGGGTGGGCTGGGCTGGGCCGGGCGGAGGGGCAAAACGCAGGTGCTAGCAGGTATCTGGGCTGATCCCGCTAACACTGCGTTTTTGGGAACCCTAAACTGCTGGGGACGCTAGTATAGATCTGATCGGATCAGATATTGATCCGTTCAGATACTATACCACTAAGGGAGGTGTGCGGTGCGTGCATGGGTGTTAGCGCTACTGGCGCTAATCTGACGCTGCCTGGGGCTGGTGCTTGCCAGTTCACCAAAATACTACCAAAAAAACTGTTAGCGATCGCAGGGATCAGGCCTGACTCTGCGAACGCTGCAGTTATGCGTTTAGTGTTTTGTAAGTGACAATGATCGATCGATACTGCACTTGGGTGGGCTGGGCTGGCCCGGGCGGAGGGGAAAAACGCAGGTGCTAGCAGGTATCTGGGCTGATCCCACTAACACTGCGTTTTTAGGAACCCTAAACTGCTGGGGACACTAGTATAGATCTGATCGGATCAGATATTGATGCGTTCAGATACTATACCACTAAGGGAGGTGTACGGTGCGTGCGTGGGTGTTCGCGGTACTGGCGCTAATCTGACGCTGCCTGGGGCGACGCATATCACCGCCGGGCGATTAGGGGGCTAAACCTTTATTCGGTAATAAACGGCGGGTGCCCTGACACTATAAAAAATAAACGAACTAACCAGCGTCACCCGTAACAGTTATACGGTGATCAGTGGTGAAAGGGTTAACTAGGGGGCAATCAAGGGGTTAAAACATTTATTAGATAGTATATGGGGGTCCCTGTCGCTATAAAACACTGACGGCGAACCTAAATATTTACCTCACTAACTAGCGTCACCAGCGACACTAATACAGCGATCAGAAAAATGATCGCTTAGCGACACTGGCGACAGGGGGTGATCAAGGGGTTAAAACTTTATTAGGGGGGGTTAGGGGGGTACCCTAGACCTACAGGGGGCTAACACTCACTGTCCTACCACTGCTAGCTGTTACAAACTGACACTATGCAGTAATCAGGAAAAAAAACAAACCTGCTTGGTGTCAGTTTGTGACAGGGGGGGGTGATTGGGGGGGGATCCCGGGGCGATCGGGGGGGGATCGAGGGTGTTTAGTGTGCCTGGCATGTTCTACTGTGTGTGTGTGTGTTGGTGCACTTACATGTCGTCTCTCCTCGGCGCTGGAACGGAAACTGGCCAGCTGAGGAGAGATGACATCACATCCTCTGCCTCTGTGTACTATACAGAGGCAGGGGATGTTTCTCATTGGCTGGGAGCGATCGCGAGGGGGGGGCCACGATCGGATGGCCTCCACCTCGTCTCTCAACTCTCCCAGCCAAATGCCGACCGCAGCTGGCACCGGGGGGGGGGGTCCGATCGGACCCCCCGCCCGCGGGAAGGCAATCACGTACCAGGTACGTGATTTTGCCTGCCCGTGCCGCTCTGCTCACGTATATAGGCGTGAGGCGGTCGGCAAGTGGTTAAATGCCCATCAATGCAGCCTCATCAGTGTTCATCTGCAGCCTTTCCCCAGTGTCCAGTGCAGCCTTGTCAGTGCAGCTTTGCCCCAGTGCAGCTTTGCCCCAGTGCAGCCTTGTCAGTGCAGCTTTGCCCCAGTGCAGCCATGTCCCCAGTGCAGCTTTGCCCCAGTGCAGCCTTGTCCCCACTGCAGCTTTGCCCCAGTGCAGCTTTGCCCCAGTGCAGCCTTGTCCCCAGTGCAGCTTTGCCCCAGTGCAGCTTTTCCCCAGTTCAGCTTTGCCCCAGTGCAGCCTTGTCCCCAGTGGTCCGTGCAGCCTTGTCGCCGCCGACATACAAACGTTTAGTTTGTATTTTTAAACATGGCGCCGCGGAGTTTGGAGGGATTCGGGGGCGCTCGTTCAACTGAACGAGCGCCGCCGAGGACACAGTGACTGGGCGGAGCCGAGATACACATAGCCGAGGGTTCTCGGCTATTCTCGGCGCCGTTCACAGTCACGCCCAGTCCCTATGATGGACATAACACAGGTCCAATGGCGGGACTGGGCGTGACTGTGAACGGCGCCGAGAAAAGCCGAGAACCCTCGGCTATGTGTATCTCAGCTCCGCCCAGTCACTGTGTCCTCGGTGGCGCTCGTTCAGCTGAACGAGCGCCGCCGAGTCCCTCCGAACTCCGCGGCGCCATGTTTAAAAATACAAGCTATGTGAATGTCGGCGGCGATCGCGGCAATCGCTCCGACAGATCACAAAATAGCGGGGATCGGCGTATAACACGCACCCACGATTTTCCCCTTATTTTAAGGGGAAAAAAGTGCGTGTTATACGCCGAAAAATACGGTATATATATATTCATGAAACAGTTTCTTCCCAAATAAACACGTTTGAAAAATTGCTGTGCAAATACCGTGTAACATAAAAAGTTGCAACAACCACCATTTTATTCCCTAGGGTGTCTGCTAAAACAATATATATAATGTTTGGAAGTTCTGAGTAATTTACTGGCAAGAAAATTATGATTATTACTTGTAGGAGAGAAGTGTCAGAATTGGCCTGGGTGGCAAGGGGTTAATTACCATAAGTAATATACAAATAATTATTATATAATGTTTTTAAGGTAATTTACTATATTTTCAAAAACTACAGTACACTCAAGCAGGTGGCTTAACGAACAAATTACTTAAGTTTGAAGTTATAACTTCAAACCAGCAATTTCACAGTAAATAGAAAATAATAAATTATTATCTTATAACATATAGCATAATAATATATGATTTAGCTTGATTATAACAGTACCTTTTCAACAGCAGCAGATTCTCATTCTCTCTCTTAACTGTGTGAGAAAAACAATGGATTATGGGTAAATCTTACACCCATAAACACATGTTATTTCCTTGTAGTTAAGAGGGCTGGGCTGGAAGGGAGCATTTGTCTTTTAGACACATGCCCCTTATATGACACGCCTCTCACTGCAGCATTTTTTTTTGGACAGCTGGGGCTAATGGTACTTTACCATTGGTCCAAGACTCCAAGCTGTCCATTGAGCTCAGTGCCTCTGACAAGAAGTGAGGAGAGGCACTGTGAGCTCAACCTCTCAGTCTGCTGCAAACAGAGTGTGCCAGCTTGTATTTAAACTGGGTGCTCTGTATGTAGCTTCTGACAGGCTGCGCAAGGAGCCCCGTATCTCCGGAACCATAGGCCATAGGAGCCCCAAATTTTTACCAGTGGTGGGGTAGGACTTAGGCTACCTACCCCTGACCTCAGGGCACTGAGCTAAGACCCTCAAAGCTCGCTTATTTCACATTTTTTACTTTTATTAAAATGTTAGATAAGGTCCCCTTTCCTGAATATAAATTGACTGTACATGGATCAAAATTCAGCCAGTTCAGCAGGGACTTCTTTACAACCACCCCGTAGTATTTTCCCCAATCGATCAGTACTGCAGTCTGTGCAATGCTGATTAGATTTTTTTGACAGTGAGGAAGTCTCCCTGCTTTCAGAATACAATAGCTCAAAGGGGAGAATTCCCCCAGCCACAGCAAGTTAAAAAAACAAACAAAAAAAAAAACAGACTCATCTATGCGCTGCCCAAGGCTCATCACTGGATCTTTCTTGTTTTGTAGACTTGTAGTGTATTGTCCATCCACTAGGAGTCTCTGTCCACCCCCTTTCTTCTTCTGCCTCCTCATCCCTCCACTGACATAGGAGAATGACTGACAAGCCAAGTGTGTGCTCAAACACGACCCTCCAAACTCAATGAAACTAGATTAGATGTACAAAAGTCCATATCTAATTGGTTAAAAAAAAGTAAAGCATTAGTGAAGAATTTATTTGTTGCTTTGCCTTCATTTTCAGAACTGTGGATTCGATTTTCTTATAAAAAGTTAGTTTTTTTGGATTTTTTGGATTAGATACTTACAAAAAAATGTAATAAATACAGTAAGTTTACCACGTGGAGAAAAAAAAACACCAGGGGTAAGAACTTGAAGTTGAGCTTTTCTTTTTAGGCCAGGACTAGTAAGTAAAAGTGATAAGAATCTACAATGTTAGGTCCTCGGTTAGGCGATACCAAAAGAGTGTATATATAAAAAGTTAATAAAGCGCTACCATCAACCTTAATATAGCAGAGTGATCCAATAAAGGATGTGATCCGAAAAAGAATAAATAAACTAATCATATATATGTGTCCAGTAAACCACACCAACCTTGAAAAAATCACGTGATGTAATGCGTAGGAGGAGCCAGTAACCCCAGTGCTGAGTGAGCAGGAACAGCTAAGTGAGGAGATTGTCTCTGAATATATGCAACTGACCTTCTTAAATGAGATCTTATATCACAGGGCATGTGCGAGTGCAATTGTGTTTTATTACCCACATGTCAGTTTTAGTTTATTTATTTGCGCAATGAGGTATGTCCTTTCTTTTGTTTGAGCAATATCGATCTATGAAGGATTGAAAGCAATGAAGGTTTGAAAGCAATCCACCACATGTGAACAACATCAGAGACTACACACCTGATCATTTGGGTATCGTTGTCCTTTTGTGTTTTATCTTACAAATGGGTGGTATTTGACTTTTTTCCCAGCATCCCCAGAAATCTTTTTGGAAGAACAGTAATTAATTTATATCTAGTGTGGTTTACTAGACACATATATATGATTAGTTTATTTATTCTTTTTCGGATAACATCCTTTAGTTTATTGGATCACATTTTTTATTAGATCACTGTACTATATTAGGGTTGATGGTAGCGCTTTATTAACTTTTTATATATTTACTTTTTTGTGGGGCTTTTTTTCTCAGAGAATAGGTGCAGGAACTGCACCCTTCTGAGTCACTTCTTATCTCCGTCCCCTACCCACCTCTGAGCACCGTTGCTTGGTTTCACCCCCTACCCACCTCTGAGCACTGCCCGTTTTTAGAGAGTACAGAGCCAAGTATAACTTTGTGGTGCTAAGTAATTTGTATGAAATTTGTTAATGTTAGCAAGTAATGTAGTAAAATAGATTCCCCACAGCCAGCAGCAATAGACCCCCCAGCAACAATATATTCACTCAGAAACTATAGACACCCCCTAGCATCAATGGACCCCCACAACAAAATACCACACAGCAGCAACAACAGATCTCCCAGCAGCCAGCATCAATAGACTATCCAGCAGCCAGCAACAATAGACCCCGTCCATCAATAGTAGATCTCTTCCAGCAATAATTGATCCACCAGCAACAATAGACCGCCACTCAAAAATAGATCCGCTCCTGCAACAATAGACCTTCCAGCAGGGCCGGATTAACATAGGGGCTGGTGGAGCTGCAGCTCCAGGCCCCTCCCTCAATATAGGCCCATGCCAGTGGCTTATCAATATCTATGTGCCTTCCTGAAGGAAGAGGAGCCCTCTGTGCACTGCAGACATGGAGGAGACAAGTGTCAGTGCAGCCGAGTCCTGTCTCTGCCAATGCCTGACTCCTATCACAGGATCTGTTACACTCACACAGATCCTCTATGTCTGGGAGCTGTCTGGGGGAGGGGCGCTGATGTTCTAACCAGCAGGAGCCCGGGAGGAAGGACATCTTACATGCGGTTATGATAAGGTCAGTACATTTGTTAGGGAGATGTGTAATTATTGTGCTAGGGGAAAGACTGCTGCTCCCCCCCCCATGTCATGTGCTGTGCATTGCATTGCCCTTCATGTGATGTGCAGTGCTCCCTATGTTGTGCTGTGCCTTGCAGTGCCCACCATGTAATGTGCAGTGCCCACCATGTCATGTGATGTGCTATGCAGTGCCCACCATGTCATGCACTGTGCCCGCCATGTAATGTGCAGTGCCCACCATGTCATGTGCCATCCAGTGCCCACCATGTCATGTGCAATGCCCACCATGTCATGTGATGTGCCATGCAGTGCCCACCAAAAATGCATGTCATGTGATGTGCCATGCATTGTGCCCGCCATGTTATGTGCAGTGCCCACCATGTCATGCACTGTGCCCGCCATGTAATGTGCAGTGCCCACCATGTCATGTGATGTGCCATCCAGTGCCCACCATGTCATGTGCAATGCCCACCATGTCATGTGATGTGCCATGCAGTGCCCACCATGTCATGCACTGTGCCCGCCATGTAATGTGCAGTGCCCACCATGTCATGTGATGTGCCATCCAGTGCCCACCATGTCATGTGCAATGCCCACCATGTCATGGGCTGTGCCATTCAGTGCCCGCAATGTAATGTGCAGTGCCCACCATGTGATGTGATGTGCCATCCAGTGCCCACCATGTGATGTGCAATGCCCACCATGTCATGGGCTGTGCCATTCAGTGCCCCCCATGTAATGTGCAGTGCCCACCATGTCATGTGCTGTGCCCTGCAATGCCCGCTATGTAATTTGCAGTGTCCACCATGTCATGTGCTGTGCCATGCAGTGATCCCACCCTGTAATGTGCAGTGCCCACCATGTAAAGCGCTGTGCCATGCAGTGCCCACCATGTCATGTGCAGTTCCCACCATGTCATGTGCTGTGCCCACCCTGCCATGTGCTGTGCCCAGCACGTAGTGTGTTGTGCCCACTGTGTAATGTACTGTGCTGTTCAGCAGTGCCCACCATATCATGTGCAGTTCCTAACATGTAATGTGCAGTTGCATTGCCCACCACGTCATGTGCTGTGCCATGCAGTGCCCACCATGTAATGCGCTGTACCCACCATGTAATGTGCTGTGCCATGCAGTGCCCACCATGTCATGTGCAGTGCCCACCATGTAAATTGCTGTGCAGTGCCCACCATGTCATGTGCTGTGTTGTGCCCACCATGTCATGTGCTGTGTTGTGCCCACCATGTGATGTGCTGTGTTGTGCCCACCATGTCATGTGCTGCACCATGCAGTGCCTACCATCTAATGTGCTGTACTCACCATGTAATGTGCTGTACATTGTCCACAATGGCATGTGCCGTGCAGTACCCACAATGGAATGTGCTGTGCAGGGCTCACCATGTCATGTGTGGTGTCCACAATTTAATGGGCTGTGCTCACAATGTAATGTGCTGTGTCGTGCAGTGCCCACCAATGTGCCCAATGGAATGTGGTGTGCAGGGCTCACCATGTCATGTGTGGTGTCCACCATTTAATGTGCTGTGCTCACAATGTAATGTACTGTGCTGTGTCGTGCAGTGCCCACCATGTCATGTGGTGTCATGCAGTACCCACCTTGTCATGTGCTGTGCAGTGCCCACCATGCCATATGCATTGCCCACCATATAATATGCTGTGCCCACCATATAATGTGCTGTTCAGTGCCCACTTGTAATGTGCAGTGCCCACCATGTAATGTGCTCAGCTGTGCCCGCCATGTCATGTGCTGTGCCCATCATATAAGGTCCTGTGCCCACCGTGTGCATGTGCTGTGTTGTGCCCACCATGCAATGTGCTGTGTTGTGCAGTACCAACCATGTCATGTGCTGTGCCCACCATATAATGAACTGTGCCTACCTTGTAATGTGCTGTATTGGGCAGTGCCAACCGTGCAATGTGCAGTGCCCACCATATAATATGCTGTGCCCACCATATAATGTGCTGTTCAGTGCCCACTTGTAATGTGCAGTGCCCACCATGTAATGTGCTCAGCTGTACCCGCCATGTCATGTGCTGTGCCCATCATATAAGGTCCTGTGCCCACCGTGTGCATGTGCTGTGTTGTGCCCACCATGCAATGTGCTGTGTTGTGCAGTACCAACCATGTCATGTGCTGTGCCCACCATATAATGAACTGTGCCTACCTTGTAATGTGCTGTATTGGGCAGTGCCAACCGTGTAATGTGCTGTGCCCACCATGTAATGTACTGTGCTTTGCTTACCATTAAATGTGCTGTATCCATGTATCCACCATGTAATGTGTTGTGCCAACCATGTAATGTACTGTGCTATCCCCCCCCCCCCGTGTTATGTACTATGCTGTGCCTCCCACAGACTCACCCCCTCACTCCCACCCCCCTCTCTCTTTCACCCCCCTCACCCCCTCTCTCTCTCATCCCCTCTCTTTCCCCCTGTTCTCTCTCTTACCCCCTACCACCCTTTCTCTCTTTCCCCCTCCCTCTCATCCCCTCTCTTTCAACCCCCCATCTCGCTATTACCCCCCCTCTCTCTCTCTTAACCACTCTCTCACACCCCTCTCTCTCTTTAATTTAAATTTAACAAAAATTGTTTGCGTTTTCATTTTATTTATTTCCATAAAAAGGCCCACCAAAATCCTTAGCACCAGGCCCATGTTGCTCTTAATCTGGCCCTGCCTTCCAGCCCACCCCAGCACCCCTTGCCATTACATACATTCAGTGCTGGAGGTGTCGAAACTGTGTTCCCCCGCATTCCCGCTGAAAAATGCCCTGCTTTTTTGTGATATCAGCACATAACACAATAATAGCAGTCACTATCATTTGTTCATCTTAGTATAAATTTTGGTTCACAATTTGCTGCAATCATTCACATCAGCGCTTTAGTAATTTTTATACAAAAAGAGTGTAACTCACTATTTGTTGAATGCTGTCAAATGCTTGATCCCAAGGTACTGGGAACAGGTCACCTTTCCATCACAAAATGAATGGAAGTGAGAAGTAAACTATATCATGGAAGCTGAGCGATGGGTGCTTACTGTTAAGGACCAGTTGGACCGTTTCCGTGATACTTGGTTGGGATGAATGTACTATTCTAAATTCCCTGATGCTTAATCATATCCTTTTTGGACTTAGTAGCAACTCCCCTAGGACTACACTTTAATCCCTGTCGGAATTAAAGGCCCTTATGCACTTTTAGGTGTAGCTGAGGCAACCCTGACACTACGTGGCCTTACCTGGTTTTGCTCTTCGGTTCTACATGTTGAGGTGTTCATCTACCTCTTTTCTTCTTTTTTTCTTTTTCTTTTCTTCTGTGATTTCCCCCTTCTTAATTATCTACCGACTGTTAGTATTGGTCCAATATGGTACATTTTAATATGGGATGACGATACCCAGGATCTGCATGTTGTTCTTCATATAGGTATGCCGGTTCAGTTTACAGGTTAGACTTTGATGAGTATAAAATAATATCAAATGATGTGCTTTGTTTGGCCTAGGGGTAAAATCTGTTGATATGCAATCTACCCTGTTGAGCTCTCACTAGATATTGCCTGGACTAATACTTCTAGTATTGTTCCTTTTTTTACCAATATTTGTTTTTCTGTGTGTTTCCCTTATTGTATCATTGTCTTGTACAAACTTTCAATAAATAAAGATTGTTAAAAAAAAAGTGATAAGAATCTCAGCAGGGGAGGTAGCATATAATCTTGGTTCAGTGCCAGAGATCACTGAGAAGAGCTGGGTGTGTATGCGGATTAGCTATATACGCAACAACCTGTCCACGTGCCACAGCAAACAGCCTATGTTTGCCAAACTCTTCATAAGAAAACAAACTTAGTAGTGCTGTAGTTTTGAAATTGAACTATTAAACAAACATGTTCCTTACTAATGCTTTCTTTTTTTTTAAACCAATCGGCTATGGGATTTTGGACAAGGAATTTAGTGGTCTTTAAAGGGGGTTTGTCCAAGCGCTTCGGCTCTTTTTGTAACTTTAAGCTCAATATCTCAAAAACAGAGGCCCTCAACATCTCCTTATCCGCCCCCACAATGTCCTCACTTCGCTCAAACTACTCCTTCCAATGGCAGACCAAGGGTATCTCCTACTTGGGCATAACAATACCTGTCAACCTTCTAACCTCTTTTCACGGAATTACATCCCTCTCCTCTCCCGTCTCCTGAAAGACTTAGCTTCCTGGGGGGGCATTGCCCTACCCTGGTTCGGCCGAATTAACACCATTAAAATGGATACTCTCCCCGAATTACTGTACCTTTTCCAAACTGTACGCATACTAATTCCTAAATCCTTTTTTTTGCCCTACGTTCCCTCTCCATCTGCTTCATCTGGAACCAGGGACTAGAATCAAGTACAAACTGCCAGGGCCGGACTGGGAATGAAAACCAGCCCTGGAAAAAATGTCATACCAGCCCCATAGCATTATTATACCAGCCCAACAGCATAACGTCATTATTTTCTTGTTCATAAAATGGAAAACCATGCATTTTAAAGCGTGCATTATATATAGATAAGACACATATAAAAGCACATAGGGCTCTGTGATTGGCCCTCCTGATCACATGACGGCTGTGTGGAATCACAGCCATCATGTGATGTAAATAGAGAGCCGTTTTCTAGGCAATTGGCTCTCCTCTCCTCACACGGAAGTTGTCGGAGAGGAGAGCGGATCTCTGCAGCCGGCCAGTGATCAGTGAGAATGAGCTGTTTTTTACAGCTTTTTACACATTGATCACCAGCCTACTGTCCCCACACATGTCCCAACACAATGTAAACACACAAAGTCCCCAAAACACTGTCCCCACACACGTCCCCACACAGTAAAAACACCTGTCCCCCACATATGTAACAGTAAAATCATATGTCCCAATGATCATCTGCGTACATATGTCCGTGATCACACAAACCAATTATTATACACTTAACATGATTTTTTTACCAAAGACATGTAGAAGAATACATTGTGGCTTACATTTATGACAAAATTAGATTTTATTGGATTTCTTTTAAAATAGAAAGAAGAAAATATTGTTTTTTTTCTCCAAATTTCCGCTCTTTTTTCCGCTTATATCGCAAAAAATAAAAAACTGAGTCGTGAATAAATACCACCAAAAGAAAGCTCTATTTGTGTGAACAGCGTTGCATGACCGCGCAATTGTCATTAAAAATGTCACAGCGCTGAAAGCTGAAAATTGGCCTGGGAAGGAAGGGGGTGAAAGTGCCCGGTAATGCACACAAAAAATAAAACAAATTACCTGCACACCACTCTTTCCCTTAATGCCCACCTCCTTGTTATAGGGCACACAGTGTATAGGAATGTATAATATAAAACATAGTGGGATTTCCCCACCCAGGGGAAATACAACTGGGCAGTGACGGTGCGTCCATTGCACCTGTCAATCTTCAATAGACAGATTCATGCATTGCATGAATCTATCTATTGTCACTGCTGCCGCCCCCTATTCAGGTGTCCGGCACCCTTGTTGGGCATCGGCATGTGAATTACAGCGGCAGGGGTGTTTTTAGAAGTGCCTGATTAGAGCCGTCAGCTCTAATAGGCTTCCAAATTGGTAAACAGCGGGCACACTGCTGTGCGTTCGCTGCTTACACAGTGCTGTGTTAGGAAATCAAATAAATCGCTTCCCTAACACTGACCCGCCTCTCAGCCAATCAGGTGCACTGGGTCTGGTTACCTGTCACCTGATTGGCTAAAGCGACAGGCGCTGTGATTGGATGCCTATCGGAGGGAGCGTGGAGCAACGCGCTGACCTGAGACAGGTAAGTGCCGGGCGGGGGGGACACTGGCAGGATTTAATGGGCAAACTGGTGGCAATTGATGGGGCAATTGATGGGGCAAACTGGCGGCAATTGATGGGCACAGTGGCTGCGTTTGATGGGCACAGTGGCGGCAATTTATGGGTACAGTGGCTGCGTTTGATGGTACAGTGGCTGCGTTTGATGGGCACAGTGGCTGTGTTTAATGGGCACAGTGGTGGCAATTTATGGGTACAGTGGCTGCGTTTGATGGGCACAGTGGCTGCGTTTGATGGGCACAGTGGCAGCGTTTAATGGGCACAGTGGTGGCAATTTATGGGTGCAGTGGCTGCGTTTGATGGTACAGTGGCAGCGTTTAATGGGCACAGTGGCTGCAATTAATGGGTACAGTGGCTGCGTTTGATGGGGCACAGTGGCAGCAATTTATGGGTACACTGGCAGCGTTTGGGCACCGTGACTGTGTTTAATGGGCACAGTGGTGGCAATTGATGGGTACAGTGGCTGTGTTTGATGGGCACAGTGGTGGCAATTTATGGGTACAGTGGCTGCGTTTGCCCATCAAACGCAGCCACTGTACCATCAAACGCAGTCACTGTACCCATAAATTGCCACCACTGTGCCCATTAAACACAGCCACTGTACCATCAAACGCTGCCACTGTACCCATCAATTGCAGCCACTGTACCCATCAATTGCAGCCACTGTACCCATCAATTGCAGCCACTGTACCCATCAAACGCCGCCACTGTACCCATAAATTGCCACCACTGTGCCCATTAAACGCTGCCACTGTACCATCAAACGCAGCCACTGTACCATCAAACGCAGCCACTGTACCCAACAATTGCAGCCACTGTGCCCATCAAACGCTGCCACTGTACCATCAAACGCAGCCACTGTACCATCAAACGCAGCCACTGTACCCATAAATTGCTACCAATGTGCCCATCAAACGCAGCCACTGTACCATCAAACGCAGCCACTGTACCCATCAATTGCAGCCACTGTGCCCATCAAACGCTGCCACTGTACCATCAAACGCAGCCACTGTACCATCAAACGCAGCCACTGTACCCATAAATTGCCACCAATGTGCCCATCAAACGCTGCCACTGTACCATCAAACGCAGCCACTGTACCCATCAATTGCAGCCACTGTGCCCATTAAACGCTGCCACTGTACCATCAAACGCAGCCACTGTACCATCAAACGCAGCCACTGTACCCATAAATTGCCACCACTGTGCCCATTAAACACAGCCACTGTGCCCATCAAACGCAGCCACTGTACCATCAAACGCAGCCACTGTACCATCAAACGCAGCCACTGTACCCATAAATTGCCACCACTGTGCCAATTAAACACAGCCACTGTGCCCATCAAACGCAGCCACTGTACCCATACATTGCCACCACTGTGCCCATCAAACGCAGCCACTGTACCATCAAACGCTGCCACTGTACCATCAAACGCAGCCACTATACCCATAAATTGCCACCACTGTGCCCATTAAACGCTGCCACTGTACCATCAAACGCAGCCACTGTACCATCAAACGCAGCCACTGTACCCATCAATTGCAGCCACTGTGCCCATCAAACGCATCCACTGTACCATCAAACGCAGCGACTGTACCCATAAATTGCCACCACTGTGCCCATTAAACGCTGCCACTGTACCATCAAACGCAGCCACTGTACCCATCAATTGCAGCCACTGTGCCCATCAAACGCATCCACTGTGCCATCAAACACAGCCACTGTACCCATACATTGCCACCACTGTGCCCATTAAATGCTGCCACTGTACCATCAAACGCAGCCACTGTACCCATACATTGCCACCACTGTGCCCATCAAACGCAGCCACTGTACCATCAAACGCAGCCACTGTACCATCAAACGCAGCCACAATACCCATAAATTGCCACCACTGTGCCCATTAAACGCTGCCACTGTACCCATCAAACGCAGCCACTGTACCCATCAAACGCAGCCACTGTACCCATCAATTGCAGCCACTGTGCCCATCAAACGCAGCCACTGTACCATCACAGTGGCTGCAATTGATGGGTACAGTGGCTGCGTTTGATGGTACAGTGGCAGCGTTTGATGGGTACAGTGGCAGCGTTTGATGGGTACAGTGGCAGCGTTTGATGGGCACAGTGGCAGCGTTTGATGGTACAGTGGCTGCAATTGTTGGGTACAGTGGCTGCGTTTGATGGTACAGTGGCTGCAATTGTTGGGTACAGTGGCAGCGTTTGATGGGCAGGGCACAGTGTTGGCAATCTATGGGCACAGTGGCAGCGTTTGATGGTACAGTGGCTGCAATTGATGGGCAGGGCACAGGAGAAAGAGAGAGAGAGAGAGAGAGAGAGAGAGAGAGAGAGAGAGAGGGGGGGGAGAGGGGAGAGAGAGGGGGGGGAGAGAGGGGGAGAGAGAGAGAGAGAGAGAGAGAGAGGGGGGGGGAGAGGGGGAGAGAGAGAGAGAGAGAGAGAGAGAGAGAGGGGGGGGGGAGAGGGGAGAGAGAGGAGAGAGGGGGAGAGAGAGAGAGAGAGAGAGGGGGGGAGAGGGGAGAGAGAGGGGGGGGAGAGAGGGGGGGGAGAGAGGGGGAGAGAGAGAGAGAGAGAGATATTTTTTTTTAGTACCTTGTGCTGTAGCACCGCGCGGGACGAGGCAAAATGGAGCAGCACGGCGTTCTCCTGCTCCTCCCCCACAGGCACACAGACAGACCGAGGCATGATGAGTGTGGTGGGCGGAGCGCCGGCACCCGAACGGAGGAGACAGGGAGTGACACAGGCAGGGCCGCCGCTGATCTTTAGGTCAGGACACAGGCAGTGAGCGGCCCCCCCCCAGACACACACAGGCAGTGAGCGGCCCCCCCGGAGACACACACAGGCAGTGAGCGGCCCCCCCGGAGACACACACAGGCAGTGAGCGGCCCCCCCGGAGACACACACAGGCAGTGAGCGGCCCCCCGAGACAGACAGTGAGCGGCCCCCCCCGGAGACACACACAGACAGTGAGCGGCCCCCCCCCCGGAGACACACACAGACAGTGAGCGGCCCCCCCCCCCCCCGGAGACACACACAGTGAGCGGCCCCCCCCCCCAGCCACACACAGGCAGTGAGCGCCCCAGACACACACAGACAGTGAGTCAGTGACACACAGCCATGGCATAGTGCAGCAGCGGCGGCCGCCGCTGCTGCTCTTTAGATTGCTTTTGCTGACACAGGCACTGTGAGCAGCCCCAGCGGTACTGTGTGCAGCCAGCCTACCGGGATATTTCCCGGTATCCCGGTAGGCCAGTCCGGCCCTGCAAACTGCACACCCGCCTGAAGCTACAGGGAGGCATGGGACTCCCTGAATATGATTTATACTACAAAGCTACTCTTATGGCGTGTGCCCTAGAGTGCTTCCCATGCCCTTTTCAAAAAGCCTCTGGTCGAGCATGATCTGGCTCCAGTTGATTTATGTACCCCCTTATGGGGTTATAAAAATAGCTTCTCCAGCCTATCCTGTGCCTCGCCTCTAACCACCGCTGTCCTCACACTCTGGTATTGGAGGGGGCTATGTGAGGTCCCCTTCTCCGATCCCTCTCCCCTATCCTTCCTATTTGACAGTCCGGCCCTTCCCCAGGGCACCGGGGTCCCTACATTGGGTTCATTCCAACACTCCTCCTGGCTCCAGGCCCATACTTTCACCCACTCAGGACTTGGGACCCGGATCGTCCCTGAGGATACCCGTGACTGGCTCACTTCCCTACACTTGGCCTGCTTTGCAAAACACCTATTCCTCTCCTCTCAAATACATTCTCCACTTTCTGAATTTCAACTTTTAAGCTCCCTCCATGATATGCCCAGACATCTACTTTCCTCCCTCTATGGCTTAATCCAAGCCCTCGCACAGGATGACCTACCCCCTTACACTAGGATGTAGTCACCAGAGCTGGGAAAAAGCCTTTCCAGAGCGGATTGGCAGACCGTGTTCGACTTCGCACACAAATCCTCTATCTCAAGTTACTCGCAGGAGAACAATTTCAAAATCCTTTCCAGATGGTACAGGGACCCCTCTACATTGCACAAAATCTTCCCATCTACCCCGGCCTCCTGCTGGCTTGCGGTGAAGTCTCGGGTACTTACCTCCATGTCTGGTGGGAGTGTGGATGGATACGACCCTGCACCCTTCAGGTGTATAATGCTATCTATGAGGAATCTTTACAGCCGACCCCAGAGATCGCCCTCCTCTCCATGTTACCGGGCTCTGTAGCCTCCCAGAAACGACGTCTCCTCCGTTTCTGCTTGTCTGCGGCTCGGCAACTTAGCCCGATTCATTGGAAAACCACCACTACTCCCCCATTGTCACTGTGGGTCTCCACAGTGAACAACGTTATGAGAATGTTGGAGATGCTGGCGCTTGACAATAATACCTATGATAAGCATAAAGTTCTGTGGTCTGTTTGGCTGCACTTCTCCTCATCCTATACTCTGGCTGTCATGCCCCCCCCCCCCCCCCCCCCGAGCTCGATTCAACCTTTGCCATGAATTTATTAATGTGTGATGATGGTTCTCACTAGTCAAGTTACTGTTTTTTTTCTACTCCATGCTCTCCCAGCAGATTCCCTTCCTCCCACCTCCTTTCTTCCTTTCCCATGCCTTTCTCTCCCTATCCTTCTTTTTCTTCCCTTAATATTTATTGCTTGATATAACTTGCACTCATCTATGTTTATGATGTTATACAGCACGATAGCCATTTGGCCCACTGACACTTTACTCTATTTGATATATCAGTCATGTTATTGTTACGCTGTTTATACTACCAATAAAAGCATTTTCAACCCTAAAGGGGGTTGGGACATGCAGGCCCAATTGGAACATACCCTTGACTTGTCAGTGATGAGGGGCAGACGAAGGGAGAAACAGGCAGAGATTCCTATTGGGGGGGAATACTTAGGGGGATAAAGTGAAACTAAAGCTAGCTAGGGTTGGGGGTTCTTGTCAGGAGCAGCTGGTCCATAAGGGGCGCAGGGGCGCCGCACTCCCCAGTTTGCATGCGGGGATGCATGCAGGTCATGGCACTCATAGGTTTCTGTGCGCTTTTCTTTTCAAGCCACCTGAAAACCTAGAAAACCATTATGCAACACTGCAAAGAAGGAAGCCCGCATATATAAAAATTTACAATGTTTGGGGGTGTATTTAAAGCATTTCTTATCCCAACACTTCCTGATATGTGTCTGTTGCACCATGTACTTGTATGAGAAAGTATTCTGCCAGCCCCTCTGCTTTCCTAATAAAAATTGACCACACTAAGCAGGAGAGCACACTGGGATCAGTTCTCTAGCTGTGCTGGGAGCTGAGCTGTCCTGACACACCCCCACTGCACAGCCATTCACTGGAAAGCTCAGTGTGCTGTTGCTCTTTCTCCTCCCCCAGCTCCTATACAGCTGAAAACTGATCACTTAAAAAAAAGGAAAACAAATTATTTACAGTGGTTTTTTTTTATATAAAAATGTTTGCCTTTCATTTCTATTTTAAACTGAATGGGTTGTTTTAGAAGGTGAATGTTTACAATCACTTTAAGGTAGCATAGGTTAAACCATTTTGTGTATTATTCTTTTGTATTTAATAGCTATTTCATCTATTACAGGTACTTATATAGCACCATCAATTTACGCAGCACTTTAATTCAGTTCCTGCCCTTAAGGAGCTTACAATCTAATTTCCCTAACTTTAGACAGGATCCAACTAACCTACCAGCATGTTGTTGGAGTTAGGGGGGAAACCCATACAGGCATAGGGAGAACACAAATTCCAAGCAGGTAGGGCTGTGGTTGGGATTCGACCCGACAACCCTTGTGCTGCTAGGTGGAAGTGCTAACCACTTAGCCACTGTGCTGTGTTAATATTTTAGGCTCGGTTCACACCTAAACCGGCCGCGGATCGCACAGCAATGCTGTCCATCCCTGTCCTCCGTTTCAGGGACAAATCAGGGCAGAATCTTTGCCTCAATTCGGCCCTGAAACGGAGCCAAAGACACACAGCGTTTCTGTGCAGTGCGCTCCGCAGCCGCAACGGAGATATGTGAACCGGCTCCATAGGGAGTCAGTCACATTCTCCTGCTAAATGAATTAAATGCGGGGAAACCCACATCTAATTTGCATAGATGTGCACCCTGCCTTAATGTTACTTTTTTTTCAATGTTTTGCACTCAAAAAACACAAAATATTGAGATTAATTAATGAAAATTGTTTTGATAATGCATTTTGGGAAGGGTATTCAGATGTATGTTCAGAGAAGTCAGAAGGTGTTTTATTGTTCAGGATAAATGAAACCATTGCGCCTTTTTTTTGCTAATACAGTTAGAAAGCAGTTCTCTGTATATAGAGCAGGCCACATGCTATCTCCAACAGTGCATTCTAATAGTAGTTTTTACTAATATAATCACATGACATACGGGGCAAAGCTTGTACTTTAGGAAGTATGATGTCTAAATATATGTCCCTGAAGAGCAGTAGTGTGTTCTAGCACCCAGAAATCTTTACTAGGCACTACTTGGCTTGAGTGATCTACTGCCCTATGGTGTCTTTATAGTTCCAGTAGTGAGTCTCTTACTACATGAAGAGGGAGCCTTGCACAAAAACGCAATAAATAAAACTGGATCTCAGCTCAACACACTTCATCCCTTTCATATGAACCCAAATTGAAATAGCGTTTTTACCGCGATTTAAGCAATTTACCGACAGTTGTTGTTACAAAGTCCTTTATTAATACTCTAAAAACATTCCACAAACAAAAAGAACAATAAATGACTGACAGATAAAAGAACTTCACCCATCATATCCCCACATAGTAAAGATATCACCAATATAAATATATATTTTCCAATCAACTTTGGCCAGCAGAAAAACTATGTTATATCAGTGAAAACAAGGGTAGCTTGAGCAAACTACTGGCCAGTTTCTATCTGCTGATTTAAATTATCTATTACAATTTGATGAAAAAAATAACTTTTTTTTTAATTAAAATGATCAGATTGGGGTACTGCTGCTGTATGTAAGCTAAGCTAATTGTAAAGGCTAAATATCAATTCCAGAGCCAAATATGAGCTGACAGTATATGCTGTCACCAAGACTGTGAAAATAATATTGATCCATAACACCACATACAGTTTTAAGACATCCTCCAACCTAAAGTTGCAAAAAAACACTGTACAGTATTTTTAAGAATTTTTTTTTTGCCCTAATATATGCTTTTTTGGCAGTAATTTGCCTTCTAGCCTCAATGATTGACAACATTTAACAAAATTCCTCTCCATAGGATGCTCCATTCAAACAATTAGTCTCCCTCAGGGACCAGCAAAAACAATTTAAGATCCTCAACAGATCCTACTTTACACCCATCAGGGTACACCAGCTTAACCCTAACAACCCTTCCACATGCTGGCGCTGTGACAGAGCCAAAGGGGACTTCTTTCACACTTTGTTGACATGAAGCGTCATTCTGGGGAGCGGTGGTTGATATCATCAGCAAAGTTGCACAGATCTCATCAACCCTTTTCCAAATATCTGTTTTCTGGGTCTGGGCCAAAGCTTTTGTAATAGGGCTCCTGCTTTTTTTATGCCAGAAAGGCTCTCACGCTTCACTGGAAAAAGCCCTACCCCCACAGTTGCTTACTGAAAACAATTAAGAAACTCTCGGTTACCACTCTACAAAAGCACTTATGCCAATAAGGGCTGCTTCCAGAAATTCAACAAAATCTGAGCCAAGTGGTTGGAAGATGACACCACTACATAGTTTTTGCATATCAGTGGGACTGGGCTAGAGGATGGGGAGGACTTTGTATAGCTTGTGCTAGCCTTTGAATCTATCCTGATTTTGAGGGGGGCTGTGTCATCTGTTATAATTGTTCTGGTATTGAGTTTAGAATGAGCCAACACACACTTATGTACTACTCAGCCCACCTTTTTGGTTTTGGTCTGTGTTTTGTTTTTGTCTCAGGAAGGTCTACTCCTGCATGTGCTAAGCCTCCTGGTACTGTTTTGTTTTGCACCTTAAATCAATAAAGAGATTGTTTTAAAAAAAAAAATCCCCACCATCTTCAATGGGACTTCAATAGGATTCATCTATAGGTTTGGATTTGCTGAATTTTCAAACAAGGTTCACTGAATCCTTGGTGAATCAAACCCAGGAAGATTTGCCTATTGTGACAGACCCCCGTACTCAAGAAGAGTATGTATGCCATACACGCTTCCTTTGCCCGGTACCAGCACGGTCCAAGGTCCCTTAGCCCACCCGGTCACTTGTCGAGGCATCAGTGTAGGGTGAACAGAAGCATAAGACTGTTTATTCAAACATAGGTTCAAATAGATATACACTCAGGGAACATCCCCCTTTCTTTGTATAATAACACAGGGCCGGGTAAACTACATTCAGTAACAAGAGACACACAGGTGTATTCAAACGTCTCATCAGTAGACCGTATTATCAGCAGGGAGGGCTCTTGAAAGAATTCCCTCCTCCCTCCACCCTGCCCCTGGTTTACTTGCTAGAAACACATTAACATCCCATAATAGGTTGCTCCCGAGACAGACGGAAACAATAGAACAATGGGATACAGCCACACCTCAAACGATTTAGTAAAAAGTCTACAACAGTTTATGAGGCCAAGCTCATACAATATTTCAGCAGTTGGAAAGGTGGAATTAATTTATATTAATATATTTATTGAGGGACATTATTCAGAAATATTACTGTCCCAAGTGAAAGAACCCCTTCATTCTTTCAACACAAACCACACATATAAGACCCAGGATAAGAGGAGTAACACAAAATGCTGAGTCCGGTGTGGTTGTACGGTGAGTCTGGTTAGTGCAGACCCAACTGGGGTTCTTGGTCACCCTCAGCAGAAAAATCTATTACATCCCCAGTCTCTGGAACTGGTGTCTGGGGATAGAGGTTCACCATCTCCTGTCTGCAGAACAAAGAAGATGTTACTTGTGCTGGTCAGAGTTCAGTGATGTTTGGCCCTGATGCCAGCTCTTCTGCTGGAGTTTTACTAGGTTGTTCCTCCTTCTTAGCAGAAAAGTCTATTAACTCCCCAGTCTCTGGAACTGGTGTCTGGGGATAGGGGTTCACCATCTCCTGTCCGTAGAACGAAGAAGACGTTACTGGTGCTGGGCAGAGCTCAGTTTGAATTTCAGCGAATGTTACATTTTTCAATGAAAAGTCCATTAAATCCGTACTTTCTGTAATCTGTGGCTGGGGAATGAGGATGGCTTCCTCTTCTTCCGAGCCCTTGAACCGGAAATGGAAAGATGAGCCAGCTGCTCCATCTCTCATACCCTTATCCGGCTGCTGGATGAATGTATTCCTCCATCCAAGCTCGTCCTGTGCGAAAACAGGTTCGTCCAGATGAGTTGCTGCATCCACCATAAGATCTCCACTTCCATAGCTGGAGGTGGAGGTGAGCAAAACACACTGTTACTCTGCTCCATTGCCGACACTTCAGCCATGATTTCAAGATTTCAGGACTGTAGGCTGGTACTTCTGGATAGTCCCAAGCAAAGGGAGCCCCACCCTGCTGCTGAGCAGAGTCTAGCAGCTGTCTGTAGGCGATCTCTAGCTCCCATTCCTGAACAGCCAGAAACTCCAAATCTTCCTGTGCCCAGAGCACTTCCGAGACATTCAGTCTTTGGTCTCTCTACTCCATGATTTCCTCCAAATGCCACTCCAGATCACTCCCAAACTCAGGGTCCATGATCAGCCTCCAGTACACCAGTCCCAAGCCGCCATAGTCAAAGCCTTCCATCGGGCTGTTGTCCACGGGCACACTTGGGCTACATACCAGTGGAGGGCTCTGTAGCTCTCATCCAACCGCATCTCTACCCGAATCAGCCTGCTTAACTCAGCTGTCCACACCTGGTTCTGTTGTTCCCCCACTAACAGCACTCGCACTTTATACTGTGACCAGTACCTTACATGGCGGAGGGGAGAATTTTTTCCTGGTGAGGTTGTTCGCGAGCCAGCGCTTTCTTCTAGAGTTGCCGGTGGACAGAATCATACCATCTTAGCAGGACCTGCCATGCCACTGGTCCCCTGTGCTGTATCCAGATCTCTTGCAACCTCCGTTCGAATTCCTCTTCCATGGCGGCTGGTATCTGTACCTCTCCTCTCCTGCTATCCGGACCTTGGACCTTGGTGGTGGTTTGGACATGTTCACAGGAAGGAAGCACAATCCCACTGCTGCCAACAATCCCACTGCTGCTTCCCCCTCCGTCTCCCCTGTGTCCCAACGATCGCTGCTTCTTCTCCAGGCCAATGGGTCTTAGGACTCCTGGCCAATCGAGTCTCAGGACCTGCTCCCTGATTGGCCAGGAGGAGAAACAGGAAGACGTTAGCGAATATTCATTTGCTAATGTCACACAGCGTGGGCTGCGTCAATTAGAGCCTCAGGCTCTAAACATGTGCTTAAAAAAAAAAAAAAAAAACCCCATTGAAATCCATGCACCCGGCGCCCTGCATGTAGATTAGGGGCCGGGTGCATGGATTAGGGGGGCAGCGCCCCTGCGCCCCGTATGGTCGGGCTGCCACTGGCCTTGGGTCACACATAAAATACACTAACAATAATGATTTATTATAAAAGTAAAAGAGGGCAACAAAAAACTAGTGTGATATTTGACACTGTTTTTGATAAACATGAATGTAGTAGCAATTCTCAGTGGATTCTTAAGGTGCTCATCAGGTATTCTGGTTCCAATTTGCCCTTCATGTGCTTCAACCTTGAAAACAGTTGCTCACAAATACACGTGGTGTCACAAACTGTTGACATGAATAAGGCGTGAGTATGAAGAGTGGGGTATTTTTCCCCTGGTTTATTTAATTTATAATAGTCCACTAAAGAGAACCCAAAAAAATTAAAAATTTTTAAGTAAGTTTATAATTTTGTGTTGGGCCGCATTCATAGCCATCCTAGGCCGCATGTTGGACACCTTTGTAGTAAGGTATATATTTTTGTAACAAGAACACATTTGTTTTTTCACTAAAGGAATAGAGATTGCTTAGAAATAGGAATGAGCCAAACACCCCCTGGTTGCAAACAGGCAAAAAATTTGTTTGAATCACGCGAACACCGTTAAAGTCTATGGGACACAAACGTGAAAAATCAAAAGTGCTAATTTTAAAGGCTTATATGCAAGTTATTGTCATAAAAAGAAGAATGAAGAAAAATTAGAATCGCGCTGGACCTATGAATGGGTGTGAGCCCTAAATAAACAAAGTGTGCAAACCATTTGTAATTAAATGTGAATAGCAAATGAAATATAAATAATTGCTAAATCGTGAATCATATAAAAACAGATATGAAAAATATGTGAATCATTTGAATGATGTGTATTAAATTAAATCAGTCGGTATTAAATAAAATAAAACAAATAGTCTGTGTGAGTAACTGAAGAATGTCAGCATCCACCCGTGCAGAAATTGGGAGAAAAGTCCATCCACAAATGAGATGAATCTTCAACTGCTGTTTGACAAAAGCATATGTGTAATCCACCACCGCTATAGAAGAATTTACTTCTTACCAGATGGTTATGATCCCCCACCACAGAGGATCATGAGAGCATATAGTTTAGGCACAGCTGTAACTCTGGAATACACCAAACGTGCTGGCTTGCTAGCTAATTTCCAGATCACCTCATTAGTAGTCGAGCCCATGAGAGGATGCACACAGCATGTAAAAACATAAAAGCTCCAATAATGTGCAAACCTTCAGGTTTATTAAAAGTTTAAAACAGAAAACGCACTTAAAAAATGTAGTATCAAATAGAAAACCTGAAGTCCGCTGTGCCGGACGGTACACATTTGGACAAACCCATCCTGGAAACACAAGCAGTAACTTGAGGTGACGTCAGCGCGTCGTCCTGCCCCACCCTACGCGATTCGTAAGAGAATTACGTCATCCAGGGGCATCCTGTAATTCTCTTACGAAACGCGTAGGTTGGAGCAGGACGACGCGCTGACGTCACCTCCTTAGTATGCTTGTAAAGTAGCGCACCTTTCCATGTTTATAACAGTGTAACGGCAAAATGACATTTCTAAAGGAATTAATTAATTGTCATTTAAAACTGCGGAAATATAAATAAAAATACCAAAAATGCCAAAAAAATATGGCTTGGATGTCACCCCCAAAATCCTTACCAGGCCCTTCAGGTCTGGTATAAATATTAAGGGAAAGGCCGCACCCAAATTTTTGAAAAAATGGCGTGGGGGTCCCCCAGGCATTATATACTTTGAACAGCAGTATATATACTATATATACTCTGCAGAAAATTGGGCCTTAGGTGTTGGTGGTACTAGAACACTGTAAGCCATCACAGTTACTCTTGTTGGGCGCAGGAACGGGCCCTGCTGTGAAATATTATATCAAGAATTGTAATGACATGCCCCTGTTAAACACGGGCAGAAAAATTGGGCCTTGGGCGGTGGTGGTGGTGCCACAACACTGTAACCCCTCACAGATACTCTTGTTGGGTGCAGGACCGGGCCCTGCATTAAAATATTATATCAAAAATTGTAATTACATGCCCCTGTTAAACAGGGGCAGAAAAATTGGGCCTTGGGTGGTGGTACCACAACACTGTAACCCCTCACAGATACTCTTGTTCCTAGTGTGAAATATTATATCAAAAATCCTAATTACATGCCCCTGTTAAACAGGGGCAGAAAAATTGGGCCTTGGTTGGAGGTGGTGGTGCCCTAAACCAAAAATATTGTTGGAAGCTAGCATCATCAAGATTGAGGAAGAATAGGATAGTCAGCATAGGGAGACTTCAAGGGATCCCACATCCATAGCAAATTCAATCAGTTACATCAGCATCAGGTGCTTGATAGTTGCTGATCCAAGACTGTTTCATTTTTATGAATGTGAGCCTATCAACGGAGTCTGTGGACAGGCACTCTTTCATCCATTACAAACCCTCCAGCAGCACTGAATGTGCGTTCAGAAAGCACGCTGGATGCAGGACAGGCCAGTAGCTCAATTGCATATTAACCACTTAAGGACCGCCTCACGCCGATGTACGTCGGCAAGGCGGCACGGGCAGGCAAAATCACGTACATGTACGTGATTTGCCTCTCGCGGGTGGGGGGTCCGATCGGACCCCCCCCGCCGCCCGAGGCGGTCCCGTTCTGTCCCCCGGCGATCAGAGACGAGGGGGAGGCCATCCGTTCGTGGCCCCCCCCTCGCGATCGCCGCCGGCCAATGGGAACACTCCTTTGCTGCTGTATGCTAAACAGCAGCAAAGGAAGTGATGTCATCTCCCCTCGGGTCGGTAGTTTCCGTTCCGGCCCGAGGAGAGACGACATGTGAGTGAGTGCACCAACACACACACACACAGTAGAACATGCCAGGCATACAAAACACCCCGATCCCCCCCCCGATCGCCCCCCGATCCCCCCCCAATCACCCCCCCCCACCTGTCACAAACTGACACCAGCAGTTTTTTTTTTTTTTTTTTTTTTCTGATTACTGCTGTGTCAGTTTGTGACAGTTACTGTGTTAGCACAGTTACTGTTACCCCCCTGTAGGTCTAGGGTACCCCCCTAACCCCCCCTAATAAAGTTTTAACCCCTTGATCACCCCCCGTCACCAGTGTCACTAAGCGATCATTTTTCTGATCGCTGTATTAGTGTCGCTGGTGACGCTAGTTAGTGAGGTAAATATTTAGGTTCGCCGTCAGCGTTTTATAGCGTCAGGGACCCCCATATACTATCTAATAAATGTTTTAACCCCTTGATTGCCCCCTAGTTAACCCTTTCACCACTGATCACCGTATAACCGTTACGGTTGACGCTGGTTAGTTCGTTTATTTTTTATAGTGTCAGGGCACCCGCCGTTTATTACCGAATAAAGGTTTAGCCCCCCGATCGCCCGACGGTGATATGCGTCGCCCCAGGCAGCGTCAGATTAGCGCCAGTACCGCTAACACCCACGCACGCAGCATGCGCCTCCCTTAGTGGTATAGTATCTGATCGGATCAATATCTGATCCGATCAGATCTATACTAGCGTCCCCAGCAGTTTAGGGTTCCCAAAAACGCAGTGTTAGCGGGATCAGCCCAGATACCCGCTAGCACCTGCGTTTTGTGCCTCCGCCCAGCCCACCCAAGTGCAGTATCGATCGATCACTGTCACTTACAAAACACTAAACGCATAACTGCAGCGTTCGCAGAGTCAGGCCTGATCCCTGCGATCGCTAACAGTTTTTTTGGTAGCATTTTGGTGAACTGGCAAGCACCAGCCCCAGGCGTCAGGTTAGCGCCAGTACCGCTAACACCCACGCACGCAGCATACGCCTCCCTTAGTGGTATAGTATCTGAACGGATCAATATCTGATCCGATCAGATCTATACTAGCGTCCCCAGCAGTTTAGGGTTCCCAAAAACGCAGTGTTAGCGGGATCAGCCCAGATACCCGCTAGCACCTGCGTTTTGCTCCTCCGCCCGGCCCAGCCCACCCAAGTGCAGTATCGATCGATCACTGACACTTACAAAACACTAAACGCATAACTGCAGCGTTCGCAGAGTCAGGCCTGATCCCTGCGATCGCTAACAGTTTTTTTTGGTAGCATTTTGGTGAACTGGCAAGCACCAGCCCCAGGCAGCGTCAGGTTAGCGCCAGTACCGCTAACACCCACGCACGCACCGTACACCTCCCTTAGTGGTATAGTATCTGATCGCATCAATATTTGATCCGATCAGATCTATACTAGCGTCACCAGCAGTTTAGGGTTCCCAAAAACGCAGTGTTAGCGGGATCAGCCCAGATACCTGCTAGCACCTGCGTTTTGCCCCTCCGCCCGGCCCGGCCCAGCCCACCCAAGTGCAGTATCGATCGATCACTGTCACTTACAAAACACTAAACGCATAACTGCAGCGTTCGCAGAGTCAGGCCTGATCCCTGCGATCGCTAACAGTTTTTTGGTAGCGTTTTGGTGAACTGGCAAGCGCCAGCGGCCTAGTACACCCCGGTCGTAGTCAAACTAGCACTGCAGTAACACGTGGTGACGTGGCGAGTCCCATAAGTGCAGTTGAAGCTGGTGAGGTGGCAAGCACAAGTAGTGTCCCGCTGCCACCAAAAAGACAAACACAGGCCCGTCGTGCCCATAATTGCCCTTCCTGCTGCATTCGCCAATCCTAATTGGGAACCCACCGCTTCTGCAGCGCCCGTACTTCCCCCATTCACATCCCCAACCAAATGCAGTCGGCTGCATGAGAGGCATTTTTATGTCCTCCCGAGTACCCCTACCCAACGAACCCCCCAAAAAAGATGTTGTGTCTGCAGCAAGCGCGGATATAGGCGTGACACCCGCTATTATTGTCCCTCCTGTCCTGACAATCCTGGTCTTTGCATTGGTGAATGTTTTGAACGCTACCATTCACTAGTTGAGTATTAGCGTAGGGTACAGTATTGCACATACTAGGCACACTTTCACAGGGTCTCCCAAGATGCCATCGCATTTTGAGAGACCCGAACCTGGAACCGGTTACCGTTATAAAAGTTAGTTACAAAAAAAGTGTAAAAAAAAAAAAAAATATGAAATAAAAAAAAATAGTTGTTGTTTTATTGTTCTCTCTCTCTCTATTCTCTCTCTCTATTGTTCTGCTCTTTTTTACTGTATTCTATTCTGCAATGTTTTATTGTTATTGTTATTGTTATTATGTTTTATCATGTTTGTTTTTCAGGTGTGTAATTATTTACACTTTACTGTTTACTGTGCTTTATTGTTAACCATTGTTAACCATTTTTTTGTCTTCAGGTACGCCATTCACGACTTTGAGTGGTTATACCAGAATGATGCCTGCAGGTTTAGGTATCATCTTGGTATCATTCTTTTCAGCCAGCGGTCAGCTTTCATGTAAAAGCAATCCTAGCGGCTAATTAGCCTCTAGACTGCTTTTACAAGCCGTGGGAGGGAATGCCCCCCCCCCCACCGTCTTCCGTGTTTTTCTCTGGCTCTCCTGTCTCAACAGGGAACCTGAGAATGCAGCCGGTGATTCAGCCAGCTGACCATAGAGCTGATCAGAGACCAGAGTGGCTCCAAACATCTCTATGGCCTAAGAAACCGGAAGCTACGAGTATTTCATGACTTAGATTTCGCTGGATGTAAATAGCGCCATTGGGAAATTGGGGAAGCATTTTATCACACCGATCTTGGTGTGGTCAGATGCTTTGAGGGCAGAGGAGAGATCTAGGGTCTAATAGACCACAATTTTTTCAAAAAAGAGTACCTGTCACTACCTATTGCTATCATAGGGGATATTTACATTCCCCGAGATAACAATAAAAATGATTAAAAAAAAAAATATGAAAGGAACAGTTTAAAAGTAAGATTAAAAAAGCAATAAAATAATAAAGAAAAAAAAAAAAAAAACACCCCTGTCGCCCCCTGCTCTCGCGCTAAGGCGAACGCAAGCGGCGGTCTGTCGTCAAACGTAAACAGCAATTGCACCATGCATGTGAGGTATCACCGCGAAGGCCAGATCGAGTGCAGTAATTTTTCCAGTAGACCTCCTCTGTAAATCTAAAGTGGTAACCTGTAAAGGCTTTTGAAGGCTTTTAAACATGTATTTATTTTGTTGCCACTGCACGTTTGTGCGCAATTTTAAAGCATGTCATGTTTGGTATCCATGTACTCGGCCTAAGATCATCTTTTTTATTTCATCAAACATTTGGGCAATATAGCGTGTTTTAGTGCATTAAAATTTAAAAAAGTGTGTTTTTTCCCCAAAAAATGCATTTGAAAAATCGCTGCGCAATTACTGTGTGAAAAAAAAAAATGAAACACCCACCATTTTAATCTGTAGGGCATTTGCTTTAAAAAAATATATAATGTTTGGGGGTTCAAAGTAATTTTTTTGCAAAAAAAACAAACTTTTTCATGTAAACAATAAGTGTCAGAAAGGGCTTTGTCTTCAAGTGGTTAGAAGAGTGGGTGATGTGTGACATAAGCTTCTAAATGCTGTGCATAAAATGCCAGGACAGTTCAAAACCCCCCCAAATGACCCCATTTTGGAAAGTAGACACCCCAAGCTATTTGCTGAGAGGCATGTCGAGTCCATGGAATATTTTATATTGCGACACAAGTTGCGGGAAAGAGACAAATTTTTTATTTTTTTTTTGCACAAAGTTGTCACTAAATGATATATTGCTCAAACATGCCATGGGAATATGTGAAATTACACCCCAAAATACATTCTGCTGCTTCTCCTGAGTACGGGGATACCACATGTGTGGGACTTTTTGGGAGCCTAGCCGCGTACGGGACCCCGAAAACCAAGCACCGCCTTCAGGCTTTCTAAGGGCGTGAATTTTTGATTTCACTCTTCACTGCCTATCACAGTTTCGGAGGCCATGGAATGCCCAGGTGGCACAAAACCCCCCCAAATGACCCCATTTTGGAAAGTAGACACCCCAAGCTATTTGCTGAGAGGTATAGTGAGTATTTTGCAGACCTCACTTTTTGTCACAAAGTTTTGAAAATTGAAAAAAGAAAAAAAAAATGTTTTTTCTTGTCTTTCTTCATTTTCAAAAACAAATGAGAGCTGCAAAATACTCACCATGCCTTTCAGCAAATAGCTTGGGGTGTCTACTTTCCAAAATGGGGTCATTTGGGGGGGTTTTGTGCCACCTGGGCATTCCATGGCCTCCGAAACTGTGATAGGCAGTAAAGAGTGAAATCAAAAATTTTCACCCTTAGAAATCCTGAAGGCAGTGATTGGTTTTCGGGGTCCCGTACGCGGCTAGGCTCCCAAAAAGTCCCACACATGTGGTATCCCCATACTCAGGAGAAGCAGCTAAATGTATTTTGGGGTGCAATTCCACATATGCCCATGGCCTGTGTGAGCAATATATCATTTAGTGACAACTTTATGAAAAAAAAAAAAAAAAAAAAAAAAAGTGTCACATTCCCGCAACTTGTGTCAAAATATAAAATATTCCATGGACTCAATATGCCTCTCAGCAAATAGCTTGGGGTGTCTACTTTCCAAAATGGGGTCATTTTGGGGGGTTTTGTGCCACCTGGGCATTCCATGGCCTCCGAAACTGTGATAGGCAGTGAAGAGTGAAAGCAAAAATTTACACCCTTAGAAATCCTGAAGGCGGTGATTGGTTTTCGGGGCCCCGTACGCGGCTAGGCTCCCAAAAAGTCCCACACATGTGGTATCCCCATACTCAGGAGAAGCAGCTAAATGTATTTTGGGGTGCAATTCCACATAGGCCCATGGCCTGTGTGAGCAATATAACATTTAGTGACGACTTTTTGTAAATATTTTTTTTTTTTTTTTTTTGTCATTTTTCAATCACTTGGGACAAAAAAAATAAATATTCAATGGGTTCAACATGCCTCTCAGCAATTTCCTTGGGGTGTCTACTTTCCAAAATGGGGTCATTTGGGGGGGTTTTGTACTGCCCTGCCATTTTAGCACCTCAAGAAATGACATAGGCAGTCATAAACTAAAAGCTGTGTAAATTCCAGTAAATGTACCCTAGTTTGTAGACGCTATAACTTTTGCGCAAACCAATAAATATACGCTTATTGACATTTTTTTTACCAAAGACATGTGGCCGAATACATTTTGGCCTAAATGTATGACTAAAATTTAGTTTATTGGATTTTTTTTATAACAAAAAGTAGAAAATATCATTTTTTTTCAAAATTTTCGGTCTTTTTCCGTTTATAGCGCAAAAAATAAAAACCGCAGAGGTGATCAAATACCATCAAAAGAAAGCTCTATTTGTGGGAAGAAAAGGACGCAAATTTCGTTTGGGTACAGCATTGCATGACCGCGCAATTAGCAGTTAAAGCGACGCAGTGCCAAATTGGAAAAAGACCTCTGGTCCTTAGGCAGCATAATGGTCCGGGGCTCAAGTGGTTAAGCAAGTTCTGGCCAGTGGTCCATCCTTAAGACCCAGTAACCCAGCGGATGCTCTGTTGGAAAGGTCTCCAAGTCTGCTCTTGCCCCTAGATATTCCTACACCATGTAATGCAGACGCTGGCGATGGCTGCTTGAACCGATCAGACCTTGGCTCTGAGGATTGAAAATTTTTTAAAGGCATCGGTCAGCCGGCTACCTTCTCCACTGCTCTTCCTCTGACTGAACGAAGCCTCAGCAACTCACTGTCCAGCACCAGGAAATTGTAACCTCCCAGGGTCTGGAAATGGGTTGCACAAACCTTTCTTCAAGGCATCCTGAAGATGTTTCATCCTCTGATCCTGGAAGGGTTGCCAGCCAGTAATGATCCATTTCCTTGGTACCACGAATCCTAGGGTCCTTTCGCAGGCTTTGTAGAATTAGGGAGGCCATGCAGCATAAGTTTGCAGAGGCATTCGATTTTGAGTCCTCTGGGTCACTAAGGATCACATGATCTGTAATTACCTCCTCCCAGCCACGTACAACTCCTTGGGTTTCTGGAGACTGAAAACCATCCCTTGAAGACTTCTGCTGAGTATTATCCTCTACATCCATGCTGACATAATCCTCCTCCTCCTCTTCCTGTGTGTTTGGTGGGCCCACAGGAATGCTATCTCGATAAAGGGGGCCTTGAGAGGTAAGGAAGTCCTCCTCTTCCTCCCGCTATTCTGCCTTAAGTGCCCTGTCCATGATTCCACGAAGCGTGTGCTCCAACAGGAAGACTAGAAGGACAGGGTCACTGATGCATGCATTGCTCACCATCTTTGTGGCCTCCTCAAATGGTGAAAGGACAGTGCATGCATTCTTGATCAGTAGCCACTGGCACGGCGAAAAGAAGCCAAGTTCCCCTGACCCTGTCCTGGTGTCATACTCACACAGGTACTCACTGATGGCCCTCTGCTGTGTGTGCGGCCGCTGCAGCATTGCCAACGTTGAGTTCCTCCTGGTGGGCATGTCACAAATGAGGCCGTTGGTGGGCAGGTTGAATACCCTTTGAATGTCAGCCAGCCGAGCACTGGCATTGTATGACCGGCGGAAATGACCACAGACATTTCTGGCCTGCCTCAGGAGATCCTGTAAGCCTGGGTGGAACATGTAACATGGGTCAAGTGTTCCTCTTGGAGGGCAAAGAGAAGGTTGGTGCCATTGTTGCATACAACCAATCCTGGCTGAAGCTGACGTGGCACCAACCACCTCTGAGCCTGCCCCTGCAGAGCTGACAGAATCTCTGCCCCAGTGTGGCTCCTGTCCACTAGGCAGACCAACTCAAGCACCACATGCCATCTTTTAGCCTGACTGCTTGCGTAGCCCCTTGAATGCTTACAAAGCACCACTGGTTCAGAGGACAAATCTGCAGAAGAGGCCATAGAAGAAGAAGAAGAGGAGGGGGTGGAGGAGAGAGCTGTGGCAGAATCACCACTAGCATTTTGGAGGCGTGGTGGTGGAACAAGCTCCAACAACAAGCTCCAACAACACTGAACCCTGTCCTGAATCCTTCCCAGCTGCCAGCAGAGTTACCCAGTGCGCCATGAAGGAAAGGTAACGTCCCTGCCCATGCCTGCTGGACCATGAGTCAGCGGTAATATGAACCTTAGTGCTGACTGCCCTGTCCAACGAGGCCAAAACATTGCCTTCCACATGCTGGTAGAGAGCCGGAATGGCCTTGAAAAGAAATGGCATTTTGGAACCTGCCACTGATGTACAGCACATTCCACAAATTCACGAAAGGGAGCAGAGTCTACCAGCTGAAAAGGCAGAAGTTGCAGTGCTAGCAATTTGGCCGCTAGCATTTAGACGCTGAGAATGTGGATGGCTGGGACCGAATTACTTTTTATGGTTCAGCAACTGGGGTAGGGAAATTTGCCTGCTAAAATTAGATGGTAGTGTACTACTAGAAGATTGGTTGCAAGTACTTGGGACACCTATTGCTATACCTTCATTCTTCTCAGTGCAGGATTTTGAGAGGACTGGAGGTATAGTAGGGTTGGAGATCCCAGATGAGGAGCAAGAAGAAGTCCACCTTTTTCTTTGATGCGGGTCTTTCAAGTGCTGTTGCCAACCGACTGCATGGCAGGTTATCATATGTCTGGTCAAGCATGTGGTGCTGCTGTTCTGGCCACGCCTGATCCGCCTTAGACATAGGTTGCAAACAGCAATGGTGTGATCTGCTGCACATATATCGAAAAGGGCACACACCAAGGTACTTATAAAAGTGGGGAGTCAGCAGCGCCCTGTACCTGTGGAGCTCTGCAGTGTGATGAAATAGGGTGGCTGCCCTTAAGCTGCCCCCTAGAGGACATCCTGTTTTGTTGGAAGTGTGCCTCCTCCTCTTCCTCCTCCTTCTCCTCTCTTCTCTCAGGCACCCAAATACAGTCAGTGACCTCATCATCCCCTCCCTCCTCATCACTGGAGCAAATTTGGCAGTATGCTGCAGCTAGGGGAACATGACTGCCAGTTTCTTGTCCTTCTTGGCCTCTCTTTAGGCTCACGTTACTCCCTTCCTCAACCTGGGAACCAACTTCGGAGCCTAAAGATCGCTGCGTATCCTCCAGCAGCATGTACCTGACACTGTGGTAGAATAATTCTCGGGATTCCTCCGTGCATGATGGTGGGGATATGGAAGGAGTGACTGTGGACAAGGAGCTGGTGGAATAGGCCGCTGCGTTGGAAGGCAAACTATAATAATGCTTATAGTGAAACAATAAAAGTGAAATATTCCTTTAAATTTCATACCTGGGGGGTGTCTATAGTATGCCTGTAAAGTGGTGCATGTTTCCTATGTTTAGAACAGTCCAAGAGCAAAATTAGAGCAAAATTTTTTTCTAAAGGAAAAAAAGTCGTTTAAAAGTACTCGCGGCTATAATGAATTGTCGGTCCCGGCAATACACATAAAAGTCATTGAAAAAAAATGGCATGGGATTCCCCCACAGTCCATTACCAGGCCCTTTGGGTCTGGTATGAATATTAAGGGGACCCCGGACGATCCGCCTCAATGGGAGTCTCCCGCTGTGTGACGCTTCTGTTCTTATGACAGCTCTTATATAACTGAGGACGGGGCCACCCGGAGATGCATTGGAACTTCCCTATGGCTTTCCCCGTGGTGTCAGAGGTGGGCAGGGTCACACATATAGTTACATAGTTACATAGTAGGCGAGGTTGAAAAAAGACACAAGTCCAACCTATGTGTGATTATGTGTCAGTATTACATTGTATATCCCTGTATGTTAGGCTGACCAGACGTCCCCGTTTTCCGGGGACAGTCCCCGGATTGGGGACGCTCTCCCCGGACTGAATATGTCCCCGGTTTTGTCCCCGGATTGGCGCGGCAGCAGCCATGGCACTATTTTCAGCTGCTTAGTCTCAGGCGCTTCCGCATTTTAGCTCCGGGAGTCAGGCTGTAGCACCTGTTGCCCGTCCCATCAGCAGTATCTGGCTCCTCCCTCACTCCGCCGCCTGTCCAATCAGACAATCCGCCTTAAATTGGTGTCCGCCCAACCCCGCCCACACTCCAGCCTCCTGCATGCACTGTGCTCAGCCTACTTGTGAAAACGAGCCTGAGAGGGGAGGCATAATTGGTGAGTGAGCCATCCGCTCCATGAACAGCTCTCCTCTCTCACCAGACCTCTTTGCTTCTTTCCCTTCTCATTCCGTTCTCCCCCTTGTGACTGGAGGGGGGGGGGAGATTGTGCTGATTGGGGGGGGATTGTGCAGACTTGGAGGGAGGATTGTGCAGAATGGGGGGATGTGCTGATTGGAGAGGTTTGTGCAGACTGGGGGGGATTGTGCAGACTGTGGGGGGATTCTGCTGACTGGGCTGGGGGGAGTGTGCAGACTGGGGGGGGGGGATTGTGCAGACTGGGGGGGGGGAGTGTGCAGACTGGGGAGTGTGCAGACTGGGGGGGGGGGATTGTGCAGACTGGGGGGGGGGATGTGCACACTGGGGGGGGGGACTGTGCACACTGGGGGGGGAGTGTGCAGACTGGGGGGGGGAGTGTGCAGACTAGGGGGGGGGGATTGTGCAGACTGGGGGGGAGTGTGCACACTGGGGGGGGGGATTGTGCAGACTGGGGGGGGGAGTGTGCAGACTGGGGGGGGGAGTGTGCAGACTAGGGGGGGGGAGGAGTGTGCAGACTGGGTTGGGGGGATTGTGCAGACTGGGGGGGAGTGTGCAGACTGGGGGGGGGGGGAGTGTGCAGACTAGGGGGGGGAGGAGTGCGCAGACTGGGTTGGGGGGAGTGTGCAGACTGGGGGGGGGGGAGTGTGCAGACTAGACTGGGGGGGGAGTGTGCAGACTGGGGGGGGGAGTGTGCAGACTAGGGGGGGGATTGTGCAGACTGGGGGGGGGATTGTGCAGACTGGGGGGGGGGGATTGTGCAGACTGGGGGGGGGGAGTGTGCAGACTGGGGGGGGAGTGTGCAGACTGGGGGGGGGGTTGTGCAGACTGGGGGGGTTGTGCTCACTTAGGGGAGGGGTTGTGCTGACTGGGGGGGGGATTGTGCAGACTGGGGGGGGGGGGGTTGTGCAGACTGGGAGAGAGAGATTGTGCAGACTGGGGGGGGGGTTGTGCAGACTGGGGGGGTTGTGCTCACTTAGGGGAGGGGTTGTGCTGACTGGGTGGGGGATTGTGCAGACTGGGGGGGGGGGATTGTGCAGACTGGGGGAGAGAGATTGTGCAGACTGGCAGACTGGGGGGGTTGTGCTCACTTAGGGGAGGGGTTGTGCTGACTGGGGGGGGGGATTGTGCAGACTGGGGGGGGGGTTGTGCAGACTGGGGGGGTTGTTTTCACTTAGGGGAGGGGTTGTGCTGACTGGGGGGGGGGTTGTGCTGACTGGGGGGGGGAGGAGTGTGCAGACTGGGTTGGGGGGAGTGTGCAGACTGGGGGGGGGGGAGTGTGCAGACTAGACTGGGGGGGGGGGGATTGTGCAGACTGGGGGGGAAGATTGTGCAGAATGGGGGGGGGTTTGTGCAGACTGATGGTAGATTGTGCAGACTGGGGTGGTTGTGCTGACCGGCGGGCATTGTGCAGACTGGGGGGGGGGATTGTGCTGACTGGGGGAGAGAGATTGTGCAGACTGGTGGGGTTGTGCTGACTGGGGGGAGGGGTTGTGCTGACTGGGGGGGAATTATGCAGACTGGGGGGGGGATTGTGCAGACTGGGGGAGAGAGATTGTGCAGACTGGCAGACTGAGGGGGTTGTGCTCACTTAGGGGAGGGGTTGTGCTGACTGGGGGGGGGGGGGATTGTGCTGACTGGGGGGGGGATTGTGCAGACTGGGGGGGAATTATGCAGACTGGGGGGGGATTGTGCAGACTGGGGGGGGATTGTGCAGACTGGGGGGGGTGCAGACTGGGGGGGTTGTGCTCACTTAGGGGAGGGGTTGTGCTGACTGGGGGGGGGGGATGGGGGGATTGTGCAGACTGGGGGAGAGAGATTGTGCAGGCTGGCAGACTGGGGGGGTTGTGCTCACTTAGGGGAGGGGTTGTGCTGACTGGGGGGGGGATTGTGCAGACTGGGGGGGGGGTTGTGCAGACTGGGGGGGTTGTGCTCACTTAGGGGAGGGGTTGTGCTGACTGGGGGGGGATTGTGCAGACTGGGGGGGCGGATTGTGCAGACTGGGAGAGAGAGATTGTGCAGAATGGGGGGGGGGGGTTGTGCAGACTGGGGGGGTTGTGCTCACTTAGGGGAGGGGTTGTGCTGACTGGGTGGGGGATTGTGCAGACTGGGGGGGGGGGATTGTGCAGACTGGGGGAGAGAGATTGTGCAGACTGGCAGACTGGGGGGGTTGTGCTCACTTAGGGGAGGGGTTGTGCTGACTGGGGGGGGGGTTTGTGCAGACTGGGGGGGGGGTTGTGCAGACTGGGGGGGTTGTTTTCACTTAGGGGAGGGGTTGTGCTGACTGGGGGGGGGGTTGTGCTGACTGGGGGGGGTTGTGCTCACTTAGGGGAGGGGTCGTGCTGACTGGGGGGGGATTGTGCAGACTGGGGGGGGGGGATTGTGCAGACTGGGGGAGAGAGATTGTGCAGACTGGGGGGGGGGGAATTATGCAGACTGGGGAGGGGGATTGTGCAGACTGGGGAGGGGGATTGTGCAGACTGGGGGGGGGGGTTGTGCAGACTGGGGGGGGGGGGGTTGTGCAGACTGGGGGAGAGAGATTGTGCAAACTGGCAGACTGGGGGGGTTGTGCTGACTGGGGGTGGGGGAATTGTGCAGACTAGGGGGGGGGATTGTGCAGACTGGGGGGTTGTGCAGACTGGGGGGGATTTTGTAGACTGGGCTGGGGAGATTGTGCAGACTGGGGGGGATACACAGTGCTCTGGATGGTGGTCTGAGAGGAAGCCTGTAATGTACACAGTGGTAAGAAATATTTCTTTTTTCATCTCATGGAGAAAATGTGAGAAATAATGTATATATCATACAATCATTCCATAAACACATACCACATACACTGCATATATCATTTGAGGAAAATATGCTTATCAAATAGTTTACCATTTGCCAATAAAAATAAATTGAAAAAATATGTCCCCGGATTTTATTTTGAATATCTGGTCACCTTACTGTATGTTGCGTTCATTTAGGTGCTTATCTAATAGTTTCTTGAAACTATCAATGCTCCCCGCTGAGACCACCGCCTGTGGAAGGGAATTCCACATCCTTGCCGCTCTTACAGTAAAGAACCCTCTACGTAGTTTAAGGTTAAACCTCTTTTCTTCTAATTTTAATGAGTGGCCACGAGTCTTGTTAAACTCTCTTCTGCAAAAAAGTTTTATTTCTATTGTAGGGTCACCAGTATGGTATTTGTATATTGAAATCATATCCCCTCTCAAGCGTCTCTTCTACAGAGAGAATAAGTTCAGTGCTTGCAACCTTTCCTCATAACTAAGATCCTCCAGACCCTTTATTAGCTTTGTTGCCCTTCTTTGTACTCGCTCCATTTCCTTCCTGAGGACTGGTGCCCAGAACTCTAGGTGCGGCCGGACCAGAGTCCTGTAGAGTGGGAGAATTATCATTTTATCTCTGGAGTTGATCCCCTTTTTAATGCATGCCAATATTTTGTTTGCTTTGTTAGCAGCAGCTTGGCATTGCATGCCATTGCTGAGCATATCTACTAGGACCCCCAGGTCCTTTTCCATCCTAGATTGCCCCAGAGGTTCTCCCCCCAGTGTATAGATTGCATTCATATTTTTGCCACCCAAATGCATTATTTTACATTTTTCTACATTGAACCTCATCTGTCATGTAGTTGCCCACCCCATTAATTTGTTCAGATCTTTTTGCAAGGTTTCCACATCCTGTGGAGAAGTTATTGCCCTTACTTAGCTTAGTATCGTCTGCAAATACAGAGATTGAACTGTTTACCCCATCCTCCAGGTAATTTATGAACAAATTAAATAGGATTGGTCCCAGCACAGAACCCTGGGGAACCTCACTACCCACCCCTGACCATTCCGAGTACTCCCCATTTATCACCACACTCTGAACTCGCCCTTGTAGCCAGTTTTCAATCTATGTACTCACCATATGGTCCATGCCAATGGACCTTATTTTGTACAGTAAACGTTTATGGGGAACTGTGTCAAATGCTTTTGTCCAGATACACCACGTCTACGGGCCTTCCTTTATCTAGATGGCAACTCACCTCCTCATAGAAGGCTAGTAGATTGGTTTGGCAAGAATTATAATGTATTTTAAGTTTATTGAGAGGAATATGGTGCTATATGATGTTGTGGTTAATCTGAACAAGATATTTAAAACGACTAGCACTAAGGGACTAATGTTCAGGGTCCGGTATATAGTTTAGCAAGCAGCGAACTGAGTGCTGTGTACTATTCGTTATTGCAAGATAACTAGCATGGGCAAAGTGCACTTTGAAAGTTGATCGCTGTATAAGTGCAAACCTATGCTGTGAGACGCAGTGAGTAGCGATCCCAAGCAGCAGGGGTTTGTGCTCACGGGGACACAAGTAAAGCGCAGGCGTGAGGTATATGTGGGGCGCATTGTGGCGGACTGAATCACCCCCTGTCCGTCGCGGATGGGAGGGTATTTAAGGACTGATTGACACCTAGAGCGGCCTATCCCATGAATAAGTCACAGGCATGACGAAACATGTCGGGGCGTGGCCAAGCAATGGTGGACACCGCACACGAGTGACACAGAGAGGAACGAGCGTTGCGGTAAACCCACCTGGGAAGAGATCGGGTTTAACAGTCGGGCAAGCAAGGAGAGGGTGAGATTATTACATCAGACGCCTGCTCATATCGGGTCCGCCGTGACCGCATACCCCCAGGAAGTTTTACAAGTTGCTGTGTTGTTTACTGCCTATACAGTGTGCTGTGGAAATTGCTGTGCGAGTTTATATTGTTTACATTGTGAGTTTAACCATTGGAGATTTGTTTGATGTGTGTGCTAATAAACTGGTTTTATGTTATCACACTATTTGGAGCATTTTTTTACTTCACATATGGAACATGTTCTTGGATGGAGATATTGGTAGCTGAAATCCTGGTAATTTGTCATCATTAAGCTTGTTAGCCTTACACGCAAGTGAGGGCAATTGGAGCTGGTGAGTGGATTTCCATTGGGAGTGGGATCACTATAATACCCGGGTGTAGTGGAAGTCTTTGAAAGAAGAATTTACACACAGTGTTTTGAGGACCCCCTTTTTTGGCACTTATCTGATTGAACATTTGTTTTTTTTCACTGGATCGCATCTTCACAAAGGTTGAAGGACAATCACTTCACTATTTTTAACATATATATATATATTTTTGACTATTTATATATATATATATATATATATATATATATATATATATATTCTTTTTTTTGGAGCAGTATTGATATTGTGGCATTATTTGTGATTTTTGTCACTTGGTGTTCACCACGTATGTATAGGAATTATGTCACTTTTTATGATGCACTTATAAACAGGTGTGTATTAGTAGATTGAGTAGTCATTATAAAGGGTGTTTGTTTTATTTTATCTTATTTTATTTTTTTAGGAAGCGCCACTTTTTATTTTTATTGTGTGTGACTTTTACACATTAGACATGGTAAAAAATAGAAATATATGTTATAGTCTTGATATATACCTTTGACACTCATAGCTATGTTACCGTTTATATCAATCTTATCATATAATGCATTGGCATGCAGCCTTGATATATACCTTTGCCATTTATAGCTATATTACCGTCCATACCGACCCGATTATATAATGGACTGGCATGCAGTCTTGATATATACCTTTGCCATTTATAGTTGTACTATTGTCTATACTGATTTTACTATATAATGCATTGGCATGCAGCCTTGATAAATACCTTTGCCGGACTGGAGTCCATAATTAAGAACAGCATGTCATTTGCAGTGGCGGCTGGTACTCAAAATTTTTTGGGGGGTGCAAACAAACTGAAACATTTTTGAAAAAAAAACAATTGCAGCCACTGTGCCATCAAACACAGCCACTGTGTGTCATGGATCTGCCACCTAAGCTTTAACTTAGTCCAGGCTGATTTCAGTAATTGGCAACAGGCTGCCTTATTTAAACACCTCTGTGTATGTGTTTCCTGAAGATCTGATATCTGCTCCTGTTTGACCCGGCTTGTTTCGAGACTGTTCCTGTTATCCGCCTGCATCTGACCCTTGGCTTGTTTGATGTTTCCTTCTGCCTGCTCCTCTTGTACCTTTGTTGACAGCCTGATTATCGACCCAGCCTGCCTGACGTTTCAAGACTCTCCTCCAGTCTGCTATACTTACCTACTGCAGCCATCCAGCTTCAGTCCCGGTCTGCTCACCTGTCTGCTGATCCATCCAGTCTGCTCACCTGTCTGCTGATCCATCCAGTCTGCTCACCTGTCTGCTGATCCATCCAGTCTGCTCACCTTTCTGCTGATCCATCCAGTCTGCTCACCTGTCTGCTGATCCATCCAGTCTGCTCACCTGTCTGCTGATCCATTTAGTCTGCTCGCCTGTCTGCTGATGCATCCAGCCTGCTGGTCCTGTCTGCTGTGCCGGCCATCTGACCCATCTGCTGTTGACCCTGCCAGGCACTCATATCATTCTACACTCCCGTGCCACCTGTCTGCTCTACCAGGGGCCGCGAGTCAGATACATAAGGGAGGCCTTCCTGTGCACTATCGGGTTCATCAGTCAGGTACATGAGAACTTGACAGTATCAAACAGCCATGTCTGAGCCCGAGCGAGGAACCTCCCCCATGGAAGAACTGTGCCAACACCTGGCGGGTTTGACACAAGCTGTTAAAGATCTACAAGAGGGATATACTCGGCTGGAAGAACGAGTTTAAATTCTGTCATCTCCCGCCAACCCTCAAAGCGCTACCTCAGCTGGTATCTCATCCGCACCTTCAGTAGTGATGTTACCACCTTAACCAAGGGTACCCACACCCGAAAGATTTGCGGGTGAACATAGCAAATACAGAGCCTTTCGTAATGCTTGTGAACTCTATTTTGCCCTACAACCCGCACCTTTTCTCTGGAAGCAACTTAAGTGGGTTTCGTTATCTCCCCGTTGACCGGTGAACCCCGAGTCTGGGCACATCGCCTTCTGGAACAAAAGGCCGAATCGTTAAACAACCTCACCACATTCTTTGTCGCTATGCCACAACTTTATGAGGACCCCCAGCAGACTGCCACAGCTGAGGCCGCATTACATGCCCTTCAGCAAGGCCGCAGAGTGGCAGAGGACTATGTGGCCAAGTTCAGGCGTTGGAGTTCTGATACCAATTGGAACGATGCGGCCCTTCGTTACCAATTTCGGATGGGACTATCTGATCCTCTAAAGGATGAACTGGCACAAGTAGGGATACCCCAATCTCTGGACGAACTTCCCTTTGCTGGCTATCATTGCTTCCCATCACCAAGAGTTTTTATGCTTGGATGCCATGTCATCACCTCTGTTCCCCATAATCTTAGGTATGCCCTGGCTGCAGGCCCCTAATCCCCCCATCAACTGGGCCACTGGAGAAATCAAATTTCCTTCAAGTTATTGCCAGCAACATTGCCTGCAAGAGGCCTCAGTCATTCCTTCACCCTTACTCTGCCTTGACACAGATCCTGAATTACGCCAATCAATCCCAGTGGCATACCACAATTTTCTGGACGTGTTCAGTAAGAAGGGTGCAGAGACCCTTCCTCCCCATAGAACCTACGACTGCCCTACTGAACTGTTACCAGGGGCTGAGGTCCCCTTCGGAAGGATTTTCCCTTTAACTGAGCTTGAGTTGGGCACGCTGAAGGACTATATTGATGACAACCTTAAAAAAGTATTTATTCGCCCATCTACTTCTCCGGCTGGCGCAGGTATTTTCTTTGTTGAAAAGAAGGACCATTCACTATGCCCCTGCGTAGACTATCGAGAATTGAACAAGATTACTGTCAAAAACCGTTACCCACTGCCTCTTGTGCCCGAACTGTTTCAGAGACTGGGAACCGCAGTCATCTTCACTAAACTGGATCTCCGGGGAGCATACAACCTAATCTGTTTTCGAGAAGGAGATGAGTGGAAGATGGCTTTTCATACCCGATTCGGGCACTTCGAATACCTAGTCATGCCTTTTGGGTTATGCAATGCACCAGCCACCTTTCAGCACTTTGTCAATGACATTTTTCGTGACTATCTGGACTTGTACGTCATTGTGTACCTGGATGATATCCTGATTTTCTCCTCCACAGTAGATCAACACCGTAGGCATGTTCGAAATGTGCTAACCCGACTCCGGAAGCATGGCCTCTACGCCAAACCTGAGAAGTGCGAATTTGAACTTCAGTGTATCCAGTTCTTAGGTCTGATAATCTCTGTTGAAGGCATCAAGATGGACCCCCAGAAAGTCACCGCCATTTTAGATGGGCCAGCTCCTGTGGACAAGAACGGGTTCAGCGCTTCATTGGGTTTGCCAACTTCTACCGGAAGTTTATTAGGGAGTTCTCTGCTATTATTGCCCCCATTACCAAACTAACTAAACAAGGAACCCGATTCCTCTGGTCTCCCAAAGCGCAATTGGCATTTGAAGCCCTTTTAAAAAACTGTTCACTTCAGCCTCCATCTTGAAGCACCCTGACCCTGCCTTACCGTTTGTTCTTGAAGCTGATGCCTCGAAGTTGCAGTAGGGGCTGTGCTGTCTCAACGGCAAGGCGCGAAAGCCCTACTTTACCCAGTTGCTTTCTTTTCCCGCAAATTATCTACAGCGGAAATAAATTATGATGTGGGAGACCGTGAGCTTTTGGCCATCAAGGCCGCATTAGAAGAATGGCGTTACTTGAAGGTGCAGCACATCCCATTCTGGTCTATACGGACCACAAGAATTTAGAATATCTGAGAACAGCAAAGAGATTAAAACCACGGCAGGCAAGGTGGGCACTTTTTTTCTCTAGATTCATATTCCATATAACGTACAGGCCAGGGTCGAAGAATACAAAACCAGATGCACTCTCACGTATGTTCAACGACTCTGAGAGGTCCACACTTCCAGACACCATCCTTCCCTCAGGAAACTTTCTCATACTACAGGAGAATCTGCTATCCCGAACCAAACAGGCTTCTGCTGAGGTTGCTTCGTCTTCTGAAACCAGCTTACATACACAGGATGGCCTACTGTGGCATGAAGGTAAAATTGTTGTACCTAAGGACTTAAGTGTGGCAGTATTGGAGCTCTGTCATGACCACAAGCTGGCTGGGCACTTCGGTGCCCTGAAGACGGCCGAACTGGTACAACGCACGTTCTGGTGACCAGTTAGCCTAACATCAATAGTATGTAAAATCTTGGAGGGGATGATAAGGGACTATATACAAGATTTTAGTAATAAGAACGATATCATTAGCAGTAATCAGCATGGATTCATGAAGAATCGTTCTTGCCAAACCAATCTATTAACCTTCTATGAGGAGGTGAGTTGCCATCTAGATAAAGGAAGGCCCGTAGACGTGGTGTATCTGGATTTTGCAAAAGCATTTGACACAGTTCCCCATAAACGTTTACTGTACAAAATAGGGTCCGTTGGCATGGACCATAGGGTGAGTACCTGGATTGAAAACTGACTACAAGGGCGTGTTCAGAGGGTGGTGATAAATGGGGAGTACTCAGAATAGTCAGGGGTGGGTAGTGGGGTTCCCCAGGGTTCTGTGCTGGGGCCAATCCTATTTAATTTGTTTATAAACGATCTGGAGGATGGGATAAACAGTTCAATCTCTGTATTTGCAGACGATACTAAGCTAAGCAGGGCAATAACTTCTCCGCAGGATGTGGAAACCTTGCAAAAAGACCTGAACAAATTAATGGGGTGGGCGACTACATGGCAAATGAGGTTCAATGTAGAAAAATGTAAAATAATGCATTTGGGTGGCAAAAATATGAATGCAATCTATACACTGGGGGGAGAACCTCTGGGGGAATCTAGGATGGAAAAGGACCTGGGGGTCCTAGTAGATGATAGGCTCAGCAATGGCATGCAATGCCAAGCTGCTGCTAATAAGGCAAACAGAATATTGGCATGTATTAAAAGGGGGATCAACTCCAGAGATAAAACGATAATTCTCCCGCTCTACAAGACTCTGGTCCGGCCGCACCTGGAGTATGCTGTCCAGTTCTGGGCACCAGTCCTCAGGAAGGATGTACTGGAAATGGAGAGGGGATATGATTTCAATTTACAAATACTGTACTGGTGACCCCACAATAGGGATAAAACTTTTTCGCAGAAGAGAGTTTAATAAGACTCGGGGCCACTCATTACAATTAGAAGAAAAGAGGTTTAACCTTAAACTACGTAGAGGGTTCTTTACTGTAAGAGCGGTAAGGATGTGGAATTCCCTTCCACAGGCGGTGGTCTCAGCGGGGAGCATTGATAGCTTCAAGAAACTATTAGATAATCACCTGAATGACCGCAACATACAGGGATATGTTAGGTAATACTGACACATAATCACACACATAGGTTGGACTTGATGGACGTGTGTCTTTTTTCAACCTCACCTACTATGTAACTATAAGTGGTAGATGACTGTAAGAGTTATGTGGAGTCTTGTACTACTTGGTCCCGAAGCAAGAACAGCAAGGTAAAAGCCTGGGGTTTACTGAAGCCATTGCCCATTCCAGAGAGACCCTGGAAAATGATCTCAATGGACTTCATTGTGGAACTCCCTCCGGCAGAGGGTTTTTCTACCATCTTCGTGGTGGTGGACAGGCTGTCCAAAATGGCCCATTTTTTGCCCATGAAAGGAACACCCTTGGCTGTGGAAACTGCAAAAATATTCATCAAAGAAATTGTAAGGCTCCATGGAGTCCCAGCCAACATTGTGTCTGACCGGGGTGTCCAGTTCACCTCCAAGTTTTGGAAAGCTCTGTGTGGGTCCCGTGAGATCGAATTGGCCTTCTCCTCCGCATACCACCCTCAGACAAACGGGCAAACGGAAAGAACCAATCAGACCCTGGAGCAGTACCTCCGTTGCTTTTCTTCGTTCTCACAAGATGACTGGGTCGCTTTACTCCCCATTGCCGAGTTCACTTATAATAACTCTTCCCATTCTGCCATCAAACTCCATTTTTTGCTAATTACGGCTATCACCCGCCCTTCCTGCCTAGTACCATACCTGAATGCTCAATCCCTGCAGTCTCTGAAACGATAGATTTCTTCTCTAAAAACAACAAACTATTACAAGAGACCATGACCAAAACACAAGAGTAAAAAGAGAAAAAACAAGGAGAACTAATTCTGGAACCCGGCAACCAGGTATGGTTGTCTACAGTGAACTTGAAAATGGCTTGCCCCTCAAGAAAATTGGGCCCTAAGTTTATGGGCCCCTTCCCTGTAAAGAGAAAGATCAATGACGTAGCTTATGAGCTGGAATTACCCGATTCACTTAAAGTTCACCCCGTCTTCCATGTGACTCTTTTGAAACCTGCTGTTCCGAATCCCTTCCCTGAACGAAGTACTGGTCCACCAGAGCCTGTAATAGTCAACGGAGAGGAGGAATTTGAGGTGGAGGCAATCTTGGATTGTAGAAGGAGGTACAATCAGGTTCGGTATCTAATTAAACGGAAGGGGTATGGGCCGGAAAACAACTCCTAAGGGTTAACTTAGTCCAGGCTGATTTCAGTGATTGGCAACAGGCTGCCTTATTTAATCACCTCAGCAGCTCTGTGTCCTTGCTGTTTGATCCTCAGCTCTGTGTATGTGTTTCCTGAAGATCTGATATCTGCTCCTGTTTGACCCAGCTTGTTTTGAGACTGTTCCTGTTATCTGCCTGCATCTGACCCTGGGCTTCTTTGACGATTCCTTCTGCCTGCTCCTCTTGTACCTTTGTTGACAGCCTGATTATCGACCCAGCCTGCCTAACATTCCAAGACTGTCTTCCAGTCTGCTATACTTACCTCCTGCAGCCATCCAGCTTCAGTCCCGGTCTGCTCACCTGTCTGCTGATCCATCCAGTCTGCTTACCTCTCTGCTGATCCATCCAGTTTGTTCACCTGTCTGCTGATCCATCCAGTCTGCCCACCTGTCTGCTGATCCATCCAGTCTGCTCACCTGTCTGCTGATCCATTCAGTCTGCTCGCCTGTCTGCTGATCCATTCAGCATGCTGGTCCTGTCTGCTGTGCCGGCCATCTGACCCATCTGCTGTTGATCCTGCCAGGCACTCATACCATTCTGCACTCCCGTGCCACCTGTCTGCTCTACCAGGGGCCAAGAGTCAGATATGTAAGGGAGGCCTTCCTCTGCATCGGGCTCATCAGTCAGGTACGTGAGAACTTGACACTGTGCCCATCAAACACAGGCACTGTGCCCATCAAATGCAGCCACTGTGCCCATCAAATGCAGCCTGTGTCCCATCAAATGCAGCCTGTGTCCCATCAAATGCAGCCTGTGTCCTATCAAATGCAGCATGTGCCCCATGAAATGCAGCCTGTGCCCCATGAAATGCAGCCTGTGCCCATGAAATGCAGCCTGTGTCCCATCAAATGCAGCCTGTGTCCCACCAACCCCCCCCCTTCTCCGCGGGAGGTCCGGACCGGCACAGCGACACTTACCTTTCTGTGTGGTGTCCTCTCCTGCTATGTGGGCACTGGCAGCTGTGATGGAGGAGTCCGCTCCTTATATGTCCGGCTTTCTCTCTCAGGCGCAATGGGATTGACTTGGATGTCAATCAAACCGCCCGGCCGTAGTAATAGATACTACAAGCGCAGGGCGGAAGCTACTTGGCACTTCGGAAAGCACCGCAGGGCAAGACAAAAGCCCGCAAATGAAGCGCCGCATCTGCAATCTCGTGATTGCATAGACATGGCGCTTCCCATAGTGCACTGTGTCCGGCGTTCAAACACAGTGCATTTAAGGACCCTTTTTTAAAGGGCCAGTTTTAAATTTTTTTTGGTAATTTCTTTTTTTTGACTGCCTGGAGGGGGGGGGGGGGTGGCACCCGTGCGCCCCCTATGGATGGGCCGCCACTGGTCATTTGGATTTATATTTTATAGATTCTAAGTATTAGGAGGTCAGCTTGAATCAATACAAATATTAGACTACACTCTGGATCTTAGAGGTGTAGCACCCTGATGTTTAGGCAGGGTTGCTAGTAAATTTACCTGCCAGGCACAGTTGCCTTGGCCAATTGTTAGGGCATCAATTGTTTCCACCCTAATTCTGGAATTGCTGCACTTTTCTCTTCTGTCACTAGATGGCTGGGTATCTGGTGACATTAGATAAGACAAGGGCATTGCAAGGACAGATTAAGAATAGATAGGGTATCTCAGCCAATGGGCAGGGATCTTCTTGGGTCCCTTGGCCTGCTGGGAGAGCCTATTTATTTGGGTGAGATCAGGTGATCAGGGTTTTGTGCCACCTGGATGGCTGTCTGGGTGGACGTGTGTTGTGCTGCTCCAGGCTGCTAGTCCAGAGCTTGAGGCCTTTCCCAGGGACATCTGACTGCTAGGCTGTCTGAGGGCCTATCCAGAAGCAAGAGAGCAGCGTAGGGTTGGGACTGCGGCTTGCAGTTCAACCATAACTGATGGTTTTGCTGGCCGGAGAACCTGCCATGGTCGGAGGTAGAAGGGAAGCTGTCGCCACTAAGGGACCCTCCACTTTATTACCCAGTAAGTAGCTGAAGCAAGTACCAGAGCAGTATTCTCACAAACCGGGGAAGAATTGGGAAACTTCAACAGGTGCCAAGCCATAGACCCAGCCAGCGGAGGTGACGCTTGCAGAGCAGCTTTGTGTGCCAAGCCAGGGACCAAACAGGCCAGTGGGGTGAAGCTTGAGGAGTATCTGTGAGTGCCAAGCTAGGGACCCAGCCAGCGGAGGTGAAGCTTGCAGAGCAGCTTTGTGTCCCAAGCTAGCCTAGGGACTGAGCAGGCCAGCAGTGTGACGCTTGAGGAGGATACTCAGTGAGAAGGTTGGAAGAGCTCAGGAGATCCAGTGGCAGTGAACAGCAAGTCTAGTGAGAGAGACTGGGAGCTCAGCGGATTGAAGATCTACAAGAAGTGATTGTAGAGGAAGTACAGAAGTTCGTTACAATTTGTGTTAGAAATTGTTATAAGACTGTGCCATAGGAGACAGCGTGTCTACACATGCAGATGTGGTTTCTTGCTGGATGTCTTGGAGTCTGTTAATTCGTATTGCAACTACTAAAGGGTGTCCTGGCCCTAAACCCTCTCTCCCTCAGTTCTGTTCAAGGGAAAATAAATCTCTTTGAATTCATGAAGTGTCTGGCGCCCATGAATCTACGGCCACATTCCCACGAGGCGGATCCGCTGCCACGGAGTCCTCCTCTATCCGCCAGCTCAGCGGGAGATCTCTCCGTTGATCTCCGCTGAGCCAGACAGATGACAGGTCCCTCTCTGCTCACTGAGCGGGGAGGGGCTTGCCGAGCGCCGCTGCTTCCTATGGAGGGGTCGGACGAAAACGGACAGCATGTCCATTTTCATTAGATCTCACCCAATCCGATCCTCCAGGGACAGATGCGAAGTTAGGGGCATCCGTCTGATTTTAGCAGATCAGACCGGGTCGGATGTCAGCGGACATGTCACTGCTGACATACGTTGCTCCATAGGCTAACATGGAGCACCAGTTCAGGTCCGCCGACAAAATTGACAGGCGGACCTGAACAGTCCGACAGTGTGAAAGGAGCCTACCTTGCATTACACCCACTATGCCTTGTAACCCACTCTACACAGAAGGATGTCAGCTATCCCTGACTCTGGAGGTTCTCATTAGACCAAAGGGGACCCGGGACCATGCTACACAGATAAAATAAATCATAAAATATTCCTTGAGCATTTTTTTATTTGATAATAAGGAGATAGTTAATGATCTAACCTTAATTATAGACAATCCCCTCTTTCTCTTTTGTTTATATTTATAGATATCATGTAGATATATATACCCCATATAGTGTCTGTTAACATCTTTGTGTGGTTTATGTTGTGTTTCCTCTGCACCCTGCCCCATGGTCTGAGGCCCTGCCTGTGGTTTACTCCATATCCGAGGGTTACATAGTTACATAGTAGGTGAGGTTGAAAAAAGACACAAGTCCATCAAGTCCAACCTATGTGTGTGATTATATGTCAGTATTACATTGTATATCCCTGTGTGTTGGGGTCCTTCAGGTGCTTATCTAATAGTTTTTTTAAACTATCGATGTTCCCCGCTAAGACCACCGCCTGTGGAAGTGAATTCCACATCTTTGCTGCTCTTACAGTAAAGAACCCTCTACGTAGTTTAAGGTTAAACCTCTTTTCTTCTAATTTTAATGAGTGGCCACGTGTCTTGTTAAACTCCCTTCTGCGAAAAAGTTTTATCCCTATTGTGGGGTCACCAATACGGTATTTATAAATTGAAATCATATCCCTCTCAAGCGTCTCTTCTCCAGAATGAATAAGTTCAGTGCTCGTACCCTTTCCTCATAACTAACATCCTCCAGACCCTTTATTAGCTTAGTTGCCCTTCTTTGTACTCGCTCCATTTCCAGTACATCCTTCCTGAGGACTGGTGCCCAGAACTGGACAGAATACTCCAGGTGCGGCCGGACCAGAGACTTGTAGAGCGGGAGAATTATTGTTTTATCTCTGGAGTTAAACCCCTTTTTAATGCATGCCAATATTCTGTTTGCTTTGTTAGCAGCAGCTTGGCATTGCATGCCATTGCTGAGCCTATCATCTTCTAGGATACCCAGGTTCTTTTCCATCCTAGATTCCCCCGAGGTTCTCCCCCCCCCCCCCTCAGTGTATAGATTGCATTCATATTTTTGCCACCCAAATGCATTATTTTACATTTTTCTACATTAAGCCTCATTTGCCATGTACAGGAGGTCCCCGAGTTACGAACTTCAACTTGCGAACGACTCCTACTTATGAACGGGAGGCGGCGTCGGAAAACAGCGGAAAACATCGGAAAACAACGGAAAACATCGGAAAACGACATTGGAAAACAGCTGAAAACATCGGAAAACGACGTCTCTGCTGTTCTGCGCATTCGCTTCCCAACTTGACGAACAAATCCGACTTAAGAACAAACAAGTCCCTAACCCGTTCGTAACTCAGGGAATGCCTATAGTTGCCCACCCCATTAATTTGTTCAGATCTTTTTGTAAGGTTTCCACATCCTGTAGAGAAGTTATTGCCCTGCTTAGCTTAGTATCGTCCGCAAATACAGAGATTGAACTGTTTACCCCATCCTCCAGGTCATTTATGAACAAAGTAAATAGATTTGGTCCCAGCACAGAACCCTGGGGGACCCCAGTACCCACCTCTGACCATTCTGAGTACTCCCCATTTATCCCCACCCTCTGAACTCGGACTTGTAGCCAGTTTTCAAACATCTTTTTCCAGTACATCCTTCCTGGGGACTGGTGCCCAGAACTGGACAGAATACTCCAGGTGCGGCCGGACCAGAGTCTTGTAGAGCGGGAGAATTATTGTTTTATCTCTGGAGTTAAACCCCTTTTTAATGCATGCCAATATTCTGTTTGCTTTGTTAGCAGCAGCTTGGCAATGCATGCCATTGCTGAGCCTATCATCTTCTAGGATACCCAGGTTCTTTTCCATCCTAGATTCCCCCGAGGTTCTCCCCCCCCCCCCCCCCAGTGTATAGATTGCATTCATATTTTAGCCACCCAAATGCATTATTTTACATTTTTCTACATTAAACCTCATTTGCCATGTACAGGAGGTCCCCGAGTTACGAACCTCTGACTTGCGAACGACTCCTACTTATGAACGGGAGGCGGCGGCGGAAAACAGTGGAAAACATCGGAAAACAACGTCAGAAAACAGCGGAAAGCAGCAGAAAACGACATTGGAAAACAGCGGAAAACTGCGGAAAACAGCGGAAAACGATGTCTCTGCCGTTCTGCGCATGCGCTTCCGACTTAAGAACAAACAGGCAGTCCCTAACCCGTTCGTAACTCGGGGACTGCCTGTAGTTGCCCACCCCATTAATTTGTTCAGATCTTTTTGTAAGGTTTCCACATCCTGCGGAGAAGTTATTGCCCTGCTTAGCTTAGTATCGTCCGCAAATACAGAGATTGAACTGTTTACCCCATCCTCCAGGTCATTTATGAACAAAATAAATAGATTTGGTCCCGGCACAGAACCCTGGGGGACCCCAGTACCCACCTCTGACCATTCTGAGTACTCCCCATTTATCACCACCCTTTGAACTCGGACTTGTAGCCAGTTTTCAAACCATGTACTCACCCTATGGTCCATGCCAACGGACCTTATTATGTACAGTAAACGTTTATGGGGAACTGTCAAATGCTTTTACAAAATCCAGATACACCACGTCCACGGCCTTCCTTTATCTAGATGGCAACTCACCTCCTCATAGAAAGTTAATAGATTGGTTTGGCAAGAACGATTCTTCATGAATCCATGCTGATTACTGCTAATGATACCGTTCTTGTTACTAAAATCTTGTATATAGTCCTTTATCATCCCCTCCAAGAGCTTGCATACTATTGATGTTAGGCTAATAGGGCGTACACACGGTCGGACTTTGTTCGGACATTCCGACAACAAAATCCTAGGATTTTTTCCGACGGATGTTGGCTCAAACTTGTCTTGCATACACACGGTCACACAAAGTTGTCGGAAAATCCAATCATTCTGAACGCGGTGACGTAAAACCAGTACGTCGGGACTATAAACGGGGCAGTGGCCAATAGCTTTCATCTCTTTATTTATTCTGAGCATGCGTGGCACTTTGTCCGTCGGATTTGTGTACACACGATCGGAATTTCCGACAACACCCTCCGATCGGACATTTTCCATTGGAAAATCCGACCGTGTGTACGGGGCCTTACCGGTCTGCAATTCCCAGGGATGTATTTTGGGCCCTTTTTAAACATTGGTGCTACATTGGCTTTTCTCCAATCACCTGGTACCATTCCAGTCAGTACACTGTCAGTAAAAATTAGGAACAATGGTCTGGCAATTACTTGACTGAGTTCCCTAAATACCCTTGAATGTAGGCCATCTGGTCCCGGTGATTTATTCATTTTAAGTTTCCCAAGTCTAATATTAATTCTGTCCTCTGTTAACCATGGAGGTGCTTCCTGTGATGTGTACTAAGGATAAACACTGCAGTTTTGGTTACTGAAGCCCCCCCCCCAATTACCTCGTGAAGACTGAGGAGGAGAATTAATTCAATACCTTCGCCATCTCCCCATCCTTTGTGACCAGATGTCCTTCCTCATTCTTTATGGGGCCAATATGGTCTGTCCCAGCTTTTTGACTGTTTACATACTTTAAAAAATTCTTGGGATTTTTTTCGCTCTCCTCTGCTATGTGTCTTTCGTGTTCTATCTTAGCCACCCTAATTGCACCCTTACATTTCTTGTTGCATTCTTTACAAAGTCTGAATGCTAATAATGATCCCTTGTATTTTGTATATTTGTTCGCTCTTTTAAATTTATTACCCAAGGGGATGCATTGGCTAATGCCCTTATTTAATATGCTCCTAAAGCAAACCCATGTCTCCCCTGTGTTCTTTGTTCCTAAGATTTTATCCAAAGTCATGCCTTCTAACAAGGTTCGTAGTTTAGGAAAGTTGGCTCTTTTGAAATTCAGTGTCTTTGTATTCCCTTTATGTTTCCTATTTGTGTGATTTATACTGAAGCCAATTGACCTGTGATCACTGTTTCCTAAATTTCCCCTCATTTCCACATCCGAGATCAGGTCTGTATTGTTGGTAATCATTAGATCCAGTAACGCTTTATTTCTAGTTTGTGCGTCTACCATCTGAACCATGAAATTTTCCTGCAAGAAATTTAGGAACTGGCGAGCCTTAGAGGAATGCGTGGTTCCCTCCGCCCAGTCTATGTCTGGATGATTAAAATTTCCCATTATGATAACAGTTCTCATCCTTGCTGCTAATCCAACTTGTGATAGGAGATCCATCTCCCCCTCCTCCCTCAGGTTAGGGGGCCTATAGCATACTCCCAGTAATATTTTCCCCTTAGCTTCATTTCTTTGGAGCTCTACCCATAAGGATTCCATCTCCTCCTTAGCTCCCTTAGTGATATCATCTCTCACATTCACTTGTACATTACTCTTGATATATAGGCATACCCCTCCCCCTTTTTTACCCTCTCTATCCTTGCGATAAAGGGTATACCCTTGAATGGTTGCCAGTCAATCATATGAGGTGTTGAACCAGGTCTCTGAAATTCCCATAAAATCCAAATCCTTCTTGTACAACAGTATCTTTAGTTCACCCATCTTGTCCGCCAGGCTCCTAGCTTTGGTGAACATGCCACGTAGTTTAGACCGGTCGCATACTATCCTCTCATTGGGTGTTCCAGACTTGTTACTATACTTACCTTGGGTTTATGTGCTTTAGTCAACCTACTACTAATGCCCCCAGTACTCTCCTCTGGAATATGTTCCACGCTGACTATCTCTACCTCTGGGCCCTCCCCCCCGTCGCCTAGTTTAAAAATCCCTCTAACTTCTTGGGTTGCTTGGGTTTTCCTCCTCCATGCCGGAATGTTCAGGTAATTTTGTTTGATCTATGTACATTGAGATTACTAGTAAATCCCCTTTCTTTCGGTTCTGTTGAAATAATAATTTATGTGTATATCTTTGTATTTAGTGAATTACCTGGGCTCCACCAATGAACTCCTGATGAAGTGGATCTTTAACTAAGAAACGCATCAAGGGTGTTGGAGCGCTCTGTACCAGTCATAATCAACACTGAACAGTCGCTGATTTTCAAGGTCGCATAGATGGAAACGGGTGCCATTGAAATCAATGGGCTGTGACTTGTCATGCGACTTTATGTGTCCAAAATTGCATGACAAGTGATACTAGTGTAAACGGAACCTTAGTGTATGTTTCCACTATTGCAACCCCAAAGTTGCACAATTTGTAATGCGACTTCGAGTGCAGCTTTGATCCAACTTTACACCCTCTGGATTAAAGTCGCATCAAAGTAGCACAGGCACCTTTTCAAAGTCGCTAATTTTCAAAGTTGCATAGATGGGAACGGGTGCCATTAAAATCAATAGGCTGTGACTTGCCATGCAACTTTATGTGTCCAAAGTCGCATGACAAGTCATAGTAGTGGAAATGAAGCCTAAGTGTGGTTGCCTGTACTGTTCCTTTAATGTATAGTGATTATTGTAGACTGTGAGCTGTGTTCCCAGAGCACCTCCAGCTACACTGACAGTCCCCCCCCCCCATACTCTTGTCCAGCTCCCTGCTAGTCTTCACTCAAAGCCCATCACAGCTATACTGTATATGTGCACTGCACCTCCCAGCCACCCCCCCCCCCCCCGGTCCTGTGTGGATGGAGCTTTTTTTATTTCTTAATTTTCTCATGAATTGGGATGTAAAATGCATCCTTATTGACGAGAGAGCACTGGGTGGGAACCTATGATCAGCTCCTCCCATCCTGTAAACGCCCACTGGCTACACGGGAAAGGTGTCCCTCCCTGGAAGTGATGTCACTAGCTTACAGTAACCACACTCTCTGGCTGCTTTTACACTCAGAAGGAAGTAGACTTGAAGTCATGTGACGGCACTGGATACTGCAAAATAAAGATAGAAAAACTGGGATTTTTTTCATTTTGAGGCATAAGACTAAACTTAGCTCACATTAAAAAAAATGTTGCTCAACATAAAGATGGCTTAGGCTATAAGAAGATTGCCAGGACCCTGAAACTGAGCTGCAGCACATTGGCCAAGACCATACAGCCTATTTGACAGGACAGGTTCCACTCAGAACAGGCCTCGCCATGGTCGACCAAAGAAGTTGAGTGCACATGCTCAGCGTCATATCCAGAGGTCTTTGGGAAATAGACGTATGAGTGCTGCCAGCATTATTGCAATGATTGAAGGGGTCAGCCTGTCAGTGCTCAGACCATACGCCGCACACTGCATCTAATTGGTCTGCATGGCTGTTGTCCCAGAAGGAAGCCTCTTCTAAAGATGATGCACAAGAAAGCCTGCAAACAGTTTGCTGAAGACAAGCAGACTAAGGACATGAATTACTGGAACCATGTCTTGTGGTCTGATGAGACCAAGATAAACTTATTTGGTTCAGATGCTGTCAAGCGTGTGTGGCGGCAACCAGGTGAGGAGTACAAAGACAAGTGTGTCTTGGCTACAGTCAAGCATGGTGGTGGGAGTATCATGGTCTGGGGCTGCATGAGTGCTGCTGGCACTGGGCAGCTACAGTTCATTGAGGGAACCATGTATATCAACATGTACTGTGACATACTGAAGCAGAGCATGATCCCCTCCCTTCAGAGACTGGGCCGCATAGCAGTATTCCAACATGATAACGACCCCAAACACACCTCCAAGACGACCACTGCCTTTAGTGGTTTAGACATTAATGGCTGTGTGTTGAGTTACCGTATTTATCGGCATATAACACGCACCTTTCCCCCCTTAAAATAGGGCACTGATCAGGCTACAATGATGGGCAATGGTGAGGCTGCAGATGGGCACTGATAAGGCTGCACTGATGGGCACTGACCCTTATTTTGCTTCAAAATTCTTTATTTAAAATTTAAGTTTTTTTCCTGAAACTTCCTTCTTAAAATTAAGGTGCGTGTTATTCGCCAATAAATACGGTATTTTGAGGGGACAGCAAATTTACACTGTTATACAAGCTGTACACTCACTACTTTACATTGTAGCAAAGTGTCATTTCTTCAGTGTTGTCACAAGAAAAGATAGAATAAATTATTTACAAAAATGTGAGGGGTGTACTCACTTTTGTGAGATACTGTATATTAAAGGGATTGTAAAGGCACAAGGTTGATCACTTCCATGTAACGCCGCATATATGCAGTAATTCATGCAAAAGGAGCCCCGACCAAGTATTGAGTGAATACTAAACTCTACATGGACATACTTTGCAGTAAGCCAACATTTCTGTATTAAAAATCATTTTTTTATTGGTATTATGTAATATTCTAATTTCCTGAGATACCAAATTTTGGGTTTTCACTAGCTGTAAGATATAATCATCAAAATTAAAAGAAATAAATGCTTGAAATATATCACTCTGTGTGTAACACATCTATATAAAATCTGAGTTTCACTTTTTGAATTGAATTACTGAAATAAATTAAATGTTTGATGATATTCTAATTTTTATGAGATGCACCTGTAAATCCAGAAGCAGAGCATACAAATCTAGAAGCACAGCCTACAAGTCCAGAGGCACAGCATACAAGTCTAGAAGCACAGCATACAGATCTAGAAGCACAACATACAAGTCCAGAAGCACAGCGTACAAATCTAGAAGCACATCACACAAGTCTAGAAGCACAGTATACAAATCTATAAGCACAGCATACAAATCTATAAGCACAGCATACAAATTTGGAAGCACAGCATACACATTTAGAAGCACAGCATACAAGTCCAGAAGCACAGCATACAAGTCCAGAAGCACAGCATAGAAGACTAAAAGCACAGCGTACAAATTTAAAAGCACAGCATACAAGTCTATAGAAGCACAGCATACACGTCTATAAAAGCACAGCATACAAGTCTAGAAGCACAGCATACAAGTCTATAGAAGCACAGCATACACATCTATAAAAGTACAGCATACACGTCTAGAAGGACAGCATACATGTCTATAGAAGCACAGCATACAAGTCTATAGAAGCACAGGATACACGTCTATAGAAGCACAGCATACACATCTAGAAGGACAGCATACATGTCTATAGAAGCACAGCATAGAAGTCTATAGAAGCACAGGATACAAGTCTATAGAAGCACAGCGTACAAGTCAATAGAAGCACAGCATACACGTCTATAAAAGCACAGCATACACATCTAGAAGGACAGCATACATGTCTATAGAAGCACAGCATACAAGTCTATAGAAGCACAGGATACACGTCTATAGAAGCACAGCATACACATCTAGAAGGACAGCATACATGTCTATAGAAGCACAGCATAGAAGTCTATAGAAGCACAGGCTACAAGTCTATAGAAGCACAGCGTACAAGTCAATAGAAGCACAGCATACACGTCTATAAAAGCACAGCATACACATCTAGAAGGACAGCATACATGTCTATAGAAGCACAGCATACAAGCCTATAGAAGCACAGCGTACACGTCTAAATAAGCACAACGTACACGTCTAGAAGCACAGCATACAAGTCTATAGAAGCACAGCATACAAGTCTATAGAAGCACAGCATAGACGTCTATAGAAGCACAATATACAAGTCTATAGAAGCACAGCGTACAAGTCTATAGAAGCACAGCGTACAAGTCTATAGAAGTACAGCATACAAGTCCATAGAAGTACAGCGTACAAGCAGGCATGTACTGGCCGTCAGGACAACAGGGAGTTTCCCGGTGGGCCGATGGCTCAGTGGGCCGGTTTCAGTGACAGCCTGTCAAAGTAATGGCTGCACGGTTCGCCCTCAACCTCACACAGTGATGTGAGAAAGATCAGAAAAATACAGAGGAGAATAAGTGAAATAATAAAAGAGGTTAGTGAGGACTCCTTATGTTATGCTACTTATGTTTTTTTGCACAATTGCGTATAGTTTATATACTGTTTTTGTGCTTGTTTGCACAATTAAAGTGGGCCGGTCTGGATGAAGTCCAGGGCCAAATTTTTGTCCCAGTCCAGCCCTGCGTACAAGTCTATAAATGCACAGCGTTCAAGTCTATAGAAGCACAGCATACAAGTCCATAGAAGCACAGCTTACAATTCTATAGAAGCACAGCATACAAGTCTATAGGAGCACAGCATACAAGTCTAGAAACACAGCATACACGTCTAAGCACAGCGTACAAGTCTATAAAAGCACAGCCTACAAGTCTATAGAAGCACAGCGTACAAGTATATAGAAGCACAGCGTACAAGTCTATAGAAGTACAGCGTACAAGTCTATAAAAGCACAGCGTACAAGTCTATAGAAGCACAGCGTACAAGTCTATAGAAGCACAGCGTACATGTCTATAGAAGTACAGCGTACAAGTCTATAAAAGCACAGCGTACAAGTCTATAGAAGCACAGCATACAAGTCCATAGAAGCACAGCGTACAAGTCTATAGAAGCACAGCATACAAGTCTAGAAGCACAGCATACACGTCTAAGCACAGCGTACAAGTCTATAGAAGAACAGCGTACAAATCTATAGAAGCACAGCGTAAAAGTCTATAGAAGCACAGCATACACGTCTATAAAAGCACAGCGTACAAGTCTACAGAAGCACAGCGTACAAATCTATAGAAGCACAGCGTACAAATCTATAGAAGCACAGCGTAGAAGTCTATAGAAGCACCGCGTACAAATCTATAGAAGCACAGCGTACAAATCTATAGAAGCACAGCATACAAGTCTATAGAAGCACAGCATACACATCTATAGAAGCACAGCATACAAGTCTATAGAAGCACAGCGTACAAATCTATAGAAGCACAGCATACAAGTCTATAGAAGCACAGCGTACAAATCTATAGAAGCACAGCGTACACGTCTATAGAAGTACCGGTAAATCTCAGCCATTAATTATCCATAAAGAAATGACTTGTGTAAATGAGCAGTCAGGCTGTCAGGAAGCATTATAAAAGAAGGTGTCAATGCCTTGGCCATGTATCGGAGGTGCGGTGATGATTGCTGTCAGTGATGTAATGATGAGGGATTAGTAGCGCTGAGCCCGGCAGTGCAGACCGAACTGTGATGCGGAGAGGAGGAGGAGGAGCGGGGCGGTCCGCGCTCTATAGACTGTCATCTCCCTCCAGCCGGAGCTCAGTACAGAGCCGGGGATGCATGTGTGCTGTGCCCGCTCATACCCATCCCCTGCCACCCTGCCCACCATGACTGATCCTCTGTGGAATTATATGGAAACATCTTAATGGAAGCGATGTCACCGCAACAGGACAATGTAGGACAGCAGGCTCGATCTTCATCCTTGACAGGGGAGCCCAAATTATCCGGGATCGCAGAAAGCAGAAAGGTAGGCACCTCTTACATTGCTGCCATTGATGCCAGGGTGGGCTTAGTTCACTGCTGCAGGATGGCAGGATGGCAATCTGGGCATGATCCTGCTAGTCAGACTGCTTATACCAGCTGTCATGCCACGCTTATCTTATCTGCACAATTCAGCCAATAATTTGCAGGCTGGCATCCTTGGGCACCCCGTTTTCTATATCTACCAGACTTGGCATACTTGTGCTGTTGGGAGATTTAATGTTTTTTTTTTTTTAATTCTTGTTATGATCAGTGAGATGACAGAATGTCACCTGCTACCGAAGCCAGGCATACATTGCTGCTAAATGGGCACATAGTCTTTCTGGACCGGGGGGTGATGCAGAGGATGGCATAATATGGTGCCCCTGCTGATGGCTATTGCAGTTTCCAGTATGATCTACCATACAAAGATTTGTAGTTCTGGCACAGTTGGGGGGACCACAGGCCTTAAATGCTAGCTGTCTGCCTGTGACCATAAGGATGAAGTTGTCTTCACTGATGGCATAGATAGAAACCCTACTCTGCTTTATTTCCAACATCCACAATCTGATTGGCACAGAGGATGGCTTCATGTGGCACTATATCTGTGCAGAACAATTATGTACTTTGCCACCTGACACCTAAAATTCTTACATATGCCTGGGCATGGCAATAGACTTTACTTTTGAAGGTATGTCTAAAAGTATGTGTTGATGGTAGTCTATCCATGCATCCATGATCGATCTATCTATCTATCTATCTATCTATCTATCTATCTATCTATCTATCTATCTATCTATCTATCTATTATCTATCTATCTATCTATCTATCTATTATCTATCTATCTATCTATCTATCTATCTATCTATCTATCTATCTATCTATCTATCTATCTATCTATCCACCCTATCCTCTATGTATCTCTCTATCCTTATATTAATATATCTATCAATACAGCATCTATCTATCTATCTATCTATCTATCTATCTATCTATCTATCTATCTATCTATCTATCCATCCATTATCTATCTATCTATCTATCTATCTATCTATCTATCTATCTATCTATCTATCTATCTATCTATCTATCTTTCTATCTATCCATCCATTATCTATCCATCCATTATCTATCTATCTATCTATCTATCTATCTATCTATCTATCTATCTATCTATCTATCTATCTATCTATCTATCTATCTATCTATCTTTCTATCTATCTATCCATCCATTATCTATCCATCCATTATCTATCTATCTATCTATCTATCTATAGAAATCTATCTATCTATCTATCTATCTATCTATCTATCTATCTATCTATCTATCTATCTATCTATCTATCTATCTATCTATCTATCTATCTATCTATCTATCTACCCATACATCCATCCGTCTATCTATCTACCTATAAAAAGTGAAACTGCTGGGTTGTATGTTAGACTGACGGTGCAAAAAAAAAATGCTTTGGCTTTATCTGGTTGATATTTCTGGCTAATTAGCAGTGAAATTTGCTTCAACAATTTTTTGAAGAAAAGATCTCTTTGACTTCTGACTGCTGCCTGGCAATGGGCACCCTGGTGCTGCTTTGTGCCTGGGCACTGCAGATAATGATCTGACATGGCAGAATGCAATAATATGACATTGTTGTACATGGTGGATGTTGCATTGTTTGATTAGGTAATGGCTGCAAGCCTGTGTATAATGTATACTGTGGTTATCACTGACAGTTCACCTTTACAAACATAGCATGTTTGCATCTATGTACAGCTTGTTGGGTCATGTGAATGTATGAATGGCTAGATGGAGCGTATTTAACAAATTATTTTAATAAAGATGTTCTTAGTAAATGGTGGTTCCAGAGGGACTGGTTGAGAGACAATGGGGGTTATTTACGAAAGGCAAATACACTTTGCACTGCAAGTGCACTTGGAAGTGCAGTCGCTCTCAATCTAAGGCGTAGATCTGAAATGAGGGGAAGCTCTGCTGATTTTATCATCCAATCATGTGCAAGCTAAAATGTTGTTTTTTATTTTCCTTGCATGTCCCCCTCGGATCTACAGCGACTGCACTTCCAAGTGCACTTTCAGTGCAAAGTGGATTTTCCTTTAGTAAATAACCCCCATTGTCTATCACTTTTTGCTGTGCTCTCCTAATACTACATGTCACATATTCAATACCAGAGAACCAGAGATGTGTAGACTGGTGGAAATGTATTGACAAGTGTCCAGACTGAGCCAGCTGATTGAGCTCGGTGTTTGCCTTGGTAGCAATGACACTATGGGGGTTATTTACAAAAGGCAAATTCACTTTGCACTACAAGTGCAAACTACAAGTGCAAAGTGTACTTGAAATTGCACTGAAAGTGCACTTGGAAGTGCAGTCGCTGCGGGGTAGATCTGAAATGAAGGGAAGCTCTGCTGATTTTATTATTCAATCATGTGCAAGCTAAAATGCAGTTTTTTTTATTTCCCTTGCATGTCCCCCTTGGATCTACAGCGACTGCACTTCCAAGTGCACTTTCAGTGCAATTTCAAGTGCACTTTGCACTTGTAGTTTGCACTTGTAGTGCAAAGTGGATTTGCCTTTTGTAAACAAGCCCCAGTTGCTTCTGTATAACACTTTAACATCCTCATCTATTGTCATGGCAAACTTGCTTGTCTAGCTGATACATTTTCTTTCTACTGTATGACTTGTGCAAGAGAAAAAAAGGGAATTGACACCACATGCTGCTTTTATCTTCAGGGGTTAAGGCAGTGCATTGACATCTGGCATTATACACAGCAGCTACTGATCTACGATGCAATATCTATATACAGCAGAAGTGAGATTTTATGGAGAGCTCCCAAGGCTCAGGATGTCAGTAACTGTCACTATAACTGGCAGTCTATGGAGAACCCAATAGATGGAATATCATATCTGAGCATCTGGGTATCCATGACTTGATTAAGGGACCCCATTGAGAGTTCTTAAACACAAGTTGTACATCTGATATGTACCATGAAAATACATTTTCTTTGCTTAATAAGATTGCGCAAGGTTTTTGCAGTGACTTAAAGCAACTAGTTTGCATTACCTTGGAATGGATTTCGGCAATGATAACTGTGATTGGTTGCTGTGGATTGCTGCACATCTGTATCATCCAAATCCAATTGTATTATCTACTATAGTCTGGATGGCATTTAGGCTACTTTCACACTGAGGTGCTTTACAAGCGCTACAGCACTAAAAATAGCACCTGTGTAGTGCCTGTAAAGCGCCTCTCCAGTGTGAAACCCCGAGGGCAGTGCGCTTGCAGGACGGTACAAAAAGTCCTGCAGGCCACGTCTTTGGAGCAGTGTATTCACCGCTCCTACAGCGCCCCCTTCCCATTGAAAACAATGGGGCAGCGCCGCTTTACCGCCGACGCCCGTCCGCCCCAGTGTGAAAGTAGCCTAAAACCCAAGAAAAAAACAAATCTTTGGCAGCTTAGCAGTCCCCAGATGAGGTGGCATTTATTTTCTTTTTCAGGCGTAGTAGATTCTCTATACAGAAAAATATTTGCTGGATTCTGATAGAAATCCAGAATTCTTGTACCTTAATCAGTCCTAAACTAAAATCTCAAAAAATATTATCATTTTTTCTATCTGTCTTCTGTGGACTCTATTTCCCTCTATGTATTAACGAGGAGGAGGTCTTTGTAGTCACAATGCATTCCCTATATAGATACAGTGTGGTGAGTGTAGTCACCCCAGGGCAGGAAGTGTGTCACTGGCAGGATCACCAGGGTAAAGGAGATAAAAACGAATGCAGCCACATCTGGGGACTGGTGGTAAGCTTGCATTATATTACATTTTATGTGGGGTTTAGATACGCTTTAAGACTTTTTTGACTTATATCCAGAACAGCTTGTGTCAGTGGGTTTAGACATTTAGGCAGCTGAAGCTACAAGAAAATTAGAATTTTCCGGTAGAAGTCGCGTGTGACCTTGCCGTTTCTACCTTCCAAACCTCTGAAATGGATTCTTTAATTTATTGAACGGTTTTACTTACCTTTAAGGTGGTCTGGGAGATGGCATATGGCAGAAACAAGCTCAAGTTGTATAGGAAAAGTCAAGATTTGCATACAACTTCAGCTGTTTTTATTTCTGGATGAACTGATCATTTTTCAGTTTTCACCAATGATAACTCAAGCTGTTTTTTGATGGGACTTTTCAGGTACATTCAATACATAGTACAAAATAAAACAAAATCTTTTAGAATTTCACAATTTTATTTATATTAGATAAAATTTCAATATACTATTAAAAAAAAAGAATGTTTTGTAGACCTAGGATTTCTCTATACGCGTTTCACAGGCAGCATTTACTTCTTCAGGAGAGCGTTTGGTGGTGGGTATGAATCTCAGGAAATACCCAGCCAGTATAGAATCGCTGCACCATGAACTGTGCACACCATGTGAGCAAACAGCTTGTGCATTCGCTGATGGTAAACCTCTGTAATTTTCATTGTATGCATAGATTGAATTTGCCCAAGTGCGCGACAGGGTTATTTTAAAGGAAAATCTTTTAGTGTGCTTTATATATATATATAATTGCCAAAGTCGATATCTATTCTTATTCTTTTTGCAAATAGTTTGTAAAGTATTCAAAAAACAAAGATGAAGTTTGGGGTTAAGGGGTACATTTATCAAGCAGTGAATGATTGATTTACCATTCTTAGCAAATTGCTCTGTTGGATTGTGTGCCATGTTATAAGGCACATTCGCTACCCATGAGTTCTTTGTGTCAGGTTTCCATTTCTGCTATTCATTGCAGGTCTACACTGGCACATTCTTCAGCTGGAAAATGAAGTATGAGCAATGTTCAGTACAGCTGTTATTGGAGACACCAGCTTCCATCCCTTCATGGTCACTGATTTTATCAATGATTTGTCCTTTGCTTACGCTGGAGGACCCGTTCACTTCCTGCCACCCGTACTCATGTGCTTGACACCTATACCCATTTATTTGATATCAGATGCACTACAAATTGTTTTGTTTTTTACATTTTTGAAGAACTTTTAATACAATAAATAACGATCTGGATTGAAATAATATCATACTTCTTTTACAAGCAATTCTTTATGTTTATCACATTGCAAAGCAACATATATATGTGGGATTCAAAGCAGACCATGCAGTAAAATGCTAGGTTCACATATAGTGGGGAAGATAATTATTTGATCCCCTAAAGATTTTGTAAGTTTGTCCACTTACAAAGAAATGAAGGGTCTATAATTTTTATTATAGGTGTATTTTAAATGATAGAAACAGAATATCAATCAAATATCCAGAAAAAAAACCATAAAACAAATGCTATATAAATTAAGTTGCAGTTCAGCGAGTAAAGCATTTGATCCCCAAGCAAAACATGGGGTGACAGCAAAAATCTGGCAGGGGTTTTACAACTATAACCAAAATAATAAAAATGATCCCCAAGCAAAACACGACTTAGTACTTGCTGGAGAAATCCTTGTTGGCAAGTACAGAGGTAAGGCGTTTCTTGTAGTTGGTTACCAGGTTTGCACACATCTCAGGAGGGATTTTTGGTCCACTGTTCTTTACAGATCTTCTCTAAATCCTTAAGGTTTCTTGGCAACTTGAAGTTTCAGCTCCCTTCATAAATTTTCTATAGGATTAAGGTCTGGAGACTGACTAGTCCATTCTATGACCTTAATTTGCTTCTTCTTGAGGCATTCCTTTGTTGCCTTCGTGGTATGTTTTGGGTCATTGTCATGCTGGAAGACCCATCCGCGACCCATCTTAATTTTTCTGGCTGAGGTAAGAAGGTTCTCACTTAACATTTTAAAATACATGGCCCCGTCCACTTGACCCTCAATGCGGCAAAGTTGGCCTGTACCTTTAGCAGAGCAACAGCCCCAAAGCATCATGTTTCCACCTCTGTGCTTGACTGTAAGGATGGTGTTCTTAGGGTCATAGTCAGCATTTTTCTTCCTCCAAACACGGCGAGTCCAGTTAATGTCAAAGAGCTCAATTTTGGGCTCATCTGACCACAGCACTTTTTCCCAATCCTTCTCTGAATAATTTAGATCAGGGGTCTCAAACTGGCGGCCCTCCAGCTGTTGCGAAACTACAAGTCTCATCATGCCTCTGCCTGTGGGAGTCATACTTGTAACTGTCAGCCTTGCAATGCCTCATGGGACTTGTAGTTTCGAGACCCCTGATTTAGATGTTCATTTCTTCTTGAGGAGGGGGACTCGCCGTGTTTGGAAAAAGAAAAATGCTGATTATGACCTTAAGAAAACCATCCCTACAGTCAACCATGGAGGTGGAAACATTATGCTTTGGGGCTGTTTCTTTGCTAAAGGTACAGACTGACTGCTGCATTGAGGGGCCAATGGACGGGGCCATGTATTGTAAAATCTTGGATGAGAACCTTATTCCCTCAGCCAGAACACTGAAGATGGTTCATGGATGGGTCTTCCAGCATGACAATGGCCCAAAAAATACCACCAAGGCAACAAAGGAGTAGCTCAAGAAGAAGCACATTAAGGTCATGGAGTGGCCAAGCCAGTCTCCAGACCTTAATTTTATAGAGGGAGCTGAAACCTCGAGTTGCCAAGTGACAGCCAAGAAACCTTAAGGATTTAGAGAAGATCTGTAGAGAAGAATGGACCAAAATCCCTCCTGAGATGTGTGCAAACCTTGTCACTAACTATAATAAATGTCTTACCTCTGTGCTTGCCAACAAGGGTTTCAACACCAAGTACTAAGTCAGGTTTTGTTTGGGGATCAAATACTTATTTTACTAACTGAACTGCAACTCAATTTTTTACATTTGTGTAGCACTAACCCACGGTGGAGCTGCTGGTTTAAGCGGGTCTGTTACCTTCACTCTGCTTCCCTCTGTTTCACCGGCACCGGGTCTAGGGTTTCGGTGAGTTTACTTCTGGACGACACACGCACCAACACTGGAGTACGTTTTCAATGCTTTATTAAAACCAACGACTTAGGAAGTAGCAGGAAGGAGGTAGAAAGGAAACTTGCAGAAGAAACTCAAATATTCGCTGGTAGGGTTCTCTTGACAAACGTTTGAAATGCGCTCCCCTCGTGGGACACACTCCTTGCTCATCTGGATAGGCCTCTCTCACCGGTCTAGCAGCCAGCACGCAGCACGAATCAAAGTCTCTGCCACAGACTTGTTTGGGAATAAAATCCGTACAATCCTCTGCCACAGGATGTATAGATTTTTTGTAGTGAAATGTCAGTCACAGTGCTTGAACCTTTAAGCCGAGGCGGCAACACTATGCTGTATAGTTACTTTTGGATACGTCCTCCAACCGAGTCACCAGGCCCCTCTACAGACCAGCACGCTGCGTGATCCTTCCATGATGGGTCCTCCCCTGGGATCTCCTCGGTTGTCCAGCTTCGTCACACAGGACCGACAGCTCAGGACCATTCCTCGGCCGCGGTGGTATGCTCCAGACAAGCCTCTGGACCCACCCCTGCGTCGCTGTATCGCGGGCCTCCCGAACGGAGGACCACGAGGTAGCTCCTTAACGCATACCTGTCGGACAGGAAGGCCAGCAGGTGGCTGTAAAACGAACCCAAAATATGGCGTCTGTTCCATAAATACCCTCGCCCAGAATGCAACTCGGAGGACCACCTCCACCGAGCGTGCCTCCGGGACAGAGGAGCATCCATACGCTTCAACAAGTTGCCTTTCCAACCCTGACCAGTGGCAACAGCGACACCCACCGGTCAGCACGGAAACACCCACAACGTCAGCCAAGCTGGAACAGAGGCAAACTTTTAACCTTCCTAACGCACAATTTACTAAATTTACCTAACATGCGGTAGATTGCAAATCTACCAGCGCTACATTTGTATCATGAGTTTTCTGGATTGTTGATATTCTGTCTTTATCATTTAAAATACACCTATGATAAAAATTATAGACCCTTCATTTCTTTGTAAGTGGGCAAACTTGCAAAATCTGCAGGGGATCAAATAATTATTTTCCTCACTGTATAAGATCCAGGCCCCCTCCTGTCAAATTGCTGCATAAAATCCTGTAGCGCTACTCCCAGAGGTGCCGCGTAGGTTTGTTCAGTCTGTCACTCTGCCTCTCAACCCCAATAACAGTATCAGCACCCCACTGGCAAGTGCAAGGACCAATGAGAAACACACACGTTATGATAAAGCACAGAAATTGTCGTTACTGCAATATTTCTGTGGGGAAGTAACAAACAGGAACAGTATATACAGTATCTCACAAAAGTGAGTACACCCCTCACATTTTTGTAAATATTTTATTATATCTTTTCATGTTGACAACACTGAAGAAATTATACTTTGCTACAATGTAAAGTAGTGAGTTTACAGCTTGTCTAACAGTGTAAATTTGCTGTCCCCTCAAAATAACTCAACACCCAGCCATTAATGTCTAAACCGTTGGCAACAAAAGTGAGTACACCCCTAAGTGAAAATGTCAAAATTGGGCCCAATTAGCCATTTTCCCTCCCCGGTGTCATGTGACTCATTAGTGTTACAAGGTCTCAGGTGTAAATAGGGAGCAGGTGTGTTAAATTTGGTGTTATCGCTCTCACTCTCTCATACTGGTCACTGGAAGTTCAACATGGCAACTTATGGCACAGAACTCTCTGAGGATCTGGAAAAAAGAATTGTTGCTCTACATAAAGATGACCTAGGCTTTAAGAAGTTTGCCAAGACCCTGAAACTGAGCTGCAGCACAGTGGCCAAGACCATACAGCAGTTTAACAGGACAGGTTCCACTCAGAACAGGTCTCGCCATGGTCGACTAAAGAAGAAGAGTGCACGTGCTCAGCGTCATATCCAGAGGTTGTCTTTGGGAAATATACGTATGAGTGCTGCCAGCATTGCTGCAGAGGTTGAAGGGTGGGGGGTCAGCCTGTCAGTGCTCAGACCATAAGCCGCACACTGCATCAAATTGGTCTCCATGGCTGTCATCCCAGAAGGAAGCCTCTTCTAAAGATGATGCACAAGAAAGCCTGCAAACAGTTTGCTGAAGACAAGCAGACTAAGGACATGGATTACTGGAACCATGTCCTGTGGTCTGATGAGACCAAGATAAACTAATTAAAACTAATTTGGTTCAGATGGTGTCAGGCTTGTGTGGCAGCAACCAGGTGAGGAGTACAAAGACAAAGAGTACAAAGTGTCTTGCCTACAGTCAAGCATGGTGGCGGGAGTGTCATGGTCTGGGGCTGCATTAGTGCTGCTAGCACTGGGGAGCTACAATTCATTGAGGGAACCATGAATGCCAACATGTACTGTGACATACTGAAGCAGAGCATGATGCCCTCCCTTCGGAGACTGGGCCGCAGGGCAGTATTCCAACATGATAACGACCCCAAACACTCCTCCAAGATGACCACTGCCTTGCTAAAGAAGCTGAGGGTAAAGGTGATGGACTGGCCAAGCATGTTTCCAGACCTAAACCCTATTGAGCATCTGTGGGGCATCCTCAAACGAAAGGTGGAGGAGCGCAAGGTCTCTAATATCCACCAGCTCCGTGATGTCGTCATAGAGGAATGGAAGAGGACTCCAGTGGCAACCTGTGAAGCTCTGGTGAACTCCATGCCCAAGAGGGTTAAGACGGTGCTGGAAAATAATGGTGGCCACACAAAATATTGACATTTGGGCCCAATTTAACCTCCCTGGCAGTATGATTATGTCAGATTTTTGATGCTGAAAGCAGTACAATGTTTTGCATGGAAATTTGGCATTTTATATTGTAGGCCTGTAATTCTTAGGAATAACTCACTTAAATCTGTCCAAACAAGAGTCTAGTAGACAGCCCGGGTATGATAAAGTTTGAAACACAAAATCATAAATTATAATATAATAAATAACTATAAATAAATATAACAAATAATAATATAATAATAATAAAAAATATTCAATAATGTACTCAAATCAAAAACACAGAAATTTACTCAGTTGCAGAATTGTCGCTGTCATTACTTTCAGTGTTTGATAACGAATTTCCCCACCAATCACTATCGCTCAATTCTGCAAGTGATTCTAATTTATTATCGCTGTTTTGTAGCTAGTCTAAAACCGCTTTTAATGTAAAGGGACACTTTTTGGTTGCTATGAACAATCTCCAGTTTCCAGGCAGAAAGAACAGTATTTATAATATAAAACTGCTTGCAGGGCACTGGACAAACCACTAGGTACAAAAGGGATGTGAAATAATGTGATACAGTACTGTAATCTGTAAAATTACAGTATACTGTATGTGTAATGTGTTTTTCACCTGAATTTGTGCTTCATCCCCGTGTGTCGCAACGCTCGGAGCTCGGCACTGTGATAGATCCGGTGGAGGACACAGCTCAAACACACAGCGGGAGGACATTGCAGGATCTTGAGGACAAGCTAAGTAACTTTGCCTGGATCCTGCGATGCAATCCCGAGTGTGGCTCGGGGGTTACTGCTTTTGGTACTGAAAATTCACCCCGAGCCAGACTCGGGAATACCGCCAGGGAGGTTAATGGCTGTGTGTTGAGTTATTTTGAGGGGACAGAAAATTTACACTCTTATACAAGCTGTACACTCACTACTTTACATTGCAGCAAAGTGTCATTTCTTCAGTGTTGTCACATGAAAAGATATAATAAAATATTTGCAAGAATGTGAGGGGTGTACTCGTACTTTTGTGAGATACTGTATATTCAAGTAATCAACTGTAATGTAACTGAAATTGAGAGCAATATAGCTCAATACTATATTCAGGCTGCTTTCCGGGAATTCCAATATCTGAGAATGCCCCCAAAAGCAGAGGCACACTTAAATGGCAAATAATTCACAATATGACACTTTGAGGTTGATTTACTAAAGGCAAATCCACTCTGCACTACAAGTGAACTGCAAGTGCACTTGGAAGTACAGTCGCTGTAGATCCGAGGGGGACATGCAAGTAAAATAAAAAAACAGCATTTTTACTTGCACATGATTGGATGATAAAATCAGCAGAGCTTCCCCTTATTTCAGATCTTCCCCTCAGATTTACAGTGACTTCACTTCCAAGTACACTTGCAGTTCACTTGTAGTGGCGAGTGGATTTGCTTTAGTAAATAAACCCCTTAATATCGGTTTGGTTACTTCTACTCAAATTTGGCTCTATAGGTCTAGGCAGGAGAGCAGAGGAATGACCCTCTTTGTGTCAGGCCTCTCTCTTCTGTCCCCTGACACCACAGGCCCAACTTTAAACATTTTATACACATCAACATGTAATGGCTTGACTTCCTAGATAAACTGGCCCACACACCCACTGCATATACAGACCCCTGGATATGTATGTGCGGGTCTGTATGGCACTAGTAGCTTCAGTCCTTTTGATGAAAGATGAGACTTTGGGGGTTATTTACGAAAGGCAAATCCACTTTGCACTGCAAGTGCAAACTACAAGTGCAAAGTGCACTTGAAATTGCACTGAAAGTGCATTTGGAGGTACAGTCACTGTAGATCCGAGGGGGACATGCAAAGGAAAAAAACTTCATTTTAGCTTGCACATGATTGGAAGATAAAATCAGCAGAGCTTCCCCTCATTTCAGATCTACCCCTCAGATTTACAGCAAGTGCACTTTTAGTGCAATTTCAAGTGCACTTTGCACTTATAGTTTGCACTTGTAGTGCAAAGTGGATTTGCCTTTCATAAATAACCCCCATTTGTGTCTTCAGCTAGCCACTCTCGTTGGAGCACTTAAACTCCTGAATAGCGTGGCCAAATAACACAATTTCCCAAATTATCAAGTGAAGAAGGCAGGATTTTTCTCAGCAAGGTGAAAGGACAATCGTGTCTGTATACAGTGACCCTGAAAATGGATGGCCTATTCTTTTAGCTCTGTGGCACTATAAGTGTCAGCAAGATGACTAACAGCAATGATGTCTGTATACAGTGTCCATTTAACTTCTTCTATGGTGCAGTGTCCCTGTTTCCTGCAAATGGGCAAAAGCCCCTTCACCCAATCCTGCGGTCAAAGCAAAAACAAACATCCTGGAACAGCAGGCTCTCCCGGCGACCCGACTGGTAACCTCACACTGGAACGCTTCACCGTGCAGATGCGCCTGGATGTGCACCTGGGATCCCCCTCTTTCAGGCTGGATGTCCCGACTGGAGGTGGAGGCCTAAATCGTGCAGTGAAATCACCTGGGAGACAGCATCTCTCCCTTAGGTCTGATCTCTTCCTCTGCCTCGTGCTGTCTGAATCTCCTCCAAACAGCAAGATGCAGTCTTTAGTTTCCTGCTTCCTAGAGCAGGCTGGCTCTTGTATTTCTGTCCCCATAGAAAACTGTTGGACAATATACTTACCTTCAGCTTCATCCGCCTGCACTGTTTAGGCAAGGTGATGTCTTTATACTTCCTTGCGGGAAGATTCCCTTGCACTGGGTTGGGGTGTCTTCTTATGTGATTTGGGGTACTTACCACAATTTGGGAGATGGGGAAAGGTAAGTACCGGTATATTATTTAACATTTTTCCTTATGCCGCGTACACACGACCTGTTTTGCCGTTGGAATAAACTCTGAAGGTTTCTCCGACGGAATTCCGCTCAAGCGGTCTTGCATACACACGGTCACACCAAAGTCTGACCATCCAGAACGAGGTGACGTACAACACATACGACAGGACTAGAAAAAGGAAGTTCAATAGCCAGTAGCCAATAGCTTCCGTCTCATACTTGCTTCACAGCATGCGTTGTTTTTGGTCCGTCGGAACAGCATACAGACGAGCGGTTTTCCCGATAGGAATTGGTTCCATCGGAAATATTTATGTAGCGCACTACCCCCATAGGAGCTGCTGGTTTAGTTGTACAATCTGTCATTCACCCATACTGCCATACACACCACAACCCATGAGATAGAAAGAGTCCATGTTAGGATTCTTTACTTGGTCTTTATTTGTGAGATTAACTTGAAGAGATCTAGAGATGTAGGAGATGCCCATGAATGTTTCAGAAGAATAGGTTATCATCCATGGCCTTGGCCTTTTCAGTGGATTTCCCCTGTTCAGTCCTTACTGCAACATATTGATTCCAGTTAACAAGACAAATCACTCTGAATGATTCCCCCTGTATTGGTTCTCACTGCGGACTATTGTTTCTTCTGTTATCAATCTGGCTGAAGATTTACTACTCTGAATAGTTCCTCTGCCTGATTGGTTATTCTTCCTTTGGGGTATTAATTATTTAAGGTCAAATACCTGCATAGTCTTCTTCATGACCCGCATACCAACACCCTTTTTGGGGTATCCATTCTTTAAGGTCAAAGACCTGCACCACCTTCTCCATGACCCGCATATTAACACCCTTCAGTCTCTAAAAGTGCTTGATACTGTATTCCTTAAATGCACAGTATAAAAAAATCCTTCCTTTAGCTCCTCTGGGGTTACACTTCCTTTGCTCTCTCCCAATTAACAGTCCATGTTCTACTCACAGAAAGTCGATCACCCAAATCTTCTTCCTCCGCTTTGCTCCTACTTCCTCCTTCTTCGACCGGCACATTCCCGCCTGGTTCTCAGCGACTACATGCTGACTTCTTCCCCAGGGCCTAGGCACTTGGCCCCCTGGATTCTCCTCTGGCACCAGGGCATCGGGATCTCTGAACTCCTGGGCCACTGGCTCCTACGACTCTTCTGACTCCTCCCAGAGCATGTGACCCTCCCCTTTTACGAGAGACCTCCCCTTGACCATGGAAATTAACCATTGGTCAATCTTCTCACATGGGTTTCCTGCCACTCAGGTCTCAGCCCATCCTCTCTTTCCAGCAGAATCCACTGTTAAGCAGAGAAGCTTTCCCTGAGCCCAAGTGTAGGCGGCCACACCCCCTTCTATTCTGATACTTCCAACCCTGAATTAACATCCAAGCCCAATTAAGAACACAGGCCTGGCTAAATTTACCTGTCACTATATTCTACACTATCAAAATATACAATAAAGCACCTACCTAAAGGTAGAGGGCGCTACATCTAGAACGTGTTCCATTTCTAGGACCATCAGAATTTTCAATAGACGATGAAAAGCTTCCGTCTGACTTTTTCTGTCGGACATTCCGCTCGTGTGTGCGCGGCTTTACAGGTGTACATTTTCCAACTACTATTATGCAGCAGTTGTTACAGGGTGAGGGGGCATAAGTCTCTAATAAGCAGACCTTGCATTTTAATCTATCTATCTATCTATCTATCTATCTATCTATCTATCTATCTATCTATCTATCTATCTATCTATCTATCTATCTATCTATCTATCTATCTATCTATCTATCTATCTATCTATCTACTGTATCTAATGATTGGAGATAATGTTTTTGCTTGGGCTCCCAGACCTTGTTGGTCCGTAAGCAGTTGTTTGTACACACAAATTTGTAGATTAGATCTGGACAATCTGTAGCGATCACCAACCCACAAACAAAGGCTGAGCATGCAGGAGCTAGTACTTTCCCAATTGCTGCAGTACTGCAAGCAATGCCGCTTGCCCAAGGCACCAAGCTAAAGCAATTTAGCATCAGACTGCAGCCAGCCTACAGAAGTAGATTAATATCATAGTCAGGAAAGCTTTTTATTTTGCCTGTTATGTGCAGTAAAGGAATCTCCTTGTAAGACACACTCCGTTCAATGTATGTCATAACTCAGTGAGATGTGTCAAGAATACTTTGTTGTTAGAACTGGTTATACCAGCTTATGCACTAAATTACAAGGCATCTTCTTGTCTTAAAAGATTAATTAAAGTACCCAGGGAAAGCGTGTTTGTCTAGTAGGTAGCGCCACAGTGTTAAAGAGCGACTCCAGGCAACAAATAAAATCATTCTATAAACAATTTAGGAATTCCATTCGGGCTGCTTTCTGAAGGTACATTTCCATGTGTTACAGTAAGTCATGCAGAAAAAATGCTTTAGATTAACCAATAGAAAATATAAATAGAAAACATCCACATACAGAGTTGATCCAGGGGAGGGCATTTTTTTTTAAAAAAAAAGCATGGTCCCATTTGCTGCAGTGTAGAAAAATACAATTCTTCTTCTCCCTTGAAGGAAATGTGTTCCTGAAAAAGGGTCAGGTTCAGTTTTTGTTGCGATTAGGTGCATTGCAGCCCATTTCAGCTGCCTTAAAGATGAACTCCGGGATAGAAAAAAAAATAACCCTTGATGTGGAGCCTTCCCACATTGCAAGGATTAAATGGTTGTTAAGTCTAGCTGTAGAGGAATAAGCTACAATACTTGCCTTATCCCTCAGTCCGCCAGGTTTACGGAGATCGTCTCTTCTCTCCAACACTCCAGTTGTGGATGGGCCCCTGCAGTCCTCACTTGCAGTACAGAAATATTGGTGCTGCATTGTATCGAGTGATGTCAGAATGTCACCACTGGCTGGAGCACCTAAGAGAAGAGGCTTCAGTGATTGGTCATACAGAGTGAAGGAAGCCCGATGACACACTGGAGAGGGAAAGCATTATAGCTTCAAGTAATTCTAAAATCTAAAGGTTTTTTAATGGGTTGTAAAGGCTAAAGGATTTTTTTTACCATAATGCATTCTATGCAAAAAGTTAAAAATAAACCTTCTGTGCCAGAGGATTCCCCAACTGCCCCTTATACTAACCTGAGCCCAATCTCAATCCAGTGATGTGCAGGAGAGCAGCAGCTCAATACCATTGCACAGAGTAGGTAAGTAGCCCCCCTAATCCATGCACCCGGCCCCTAATCTACATGCAGGGCGCTGGACGCATGGATTTCAATGGGGTTAATTTTTTTTTTTTTATTTAGGGCACATGATTAGAGCCTGAGGCTCTAATTGGCTTAAAAAAGGGTGGGCTTGGGGTGCAGAGCACTGCGCCCCGAGCCCACCCACTTGTGTGACAAAGAGAATTAATATACGCTATTGTCTTCCTGATTCTCCTCCCGGTCAATCAGGAAGCGGGTCATAAGACCCGATTAACCGAGGAGAATCGATCGTATTGACCACCGAGGAGGAAGCCGCCGCCGAGGAGGTGGAGACACAGGAAGGAGTCGAAGGCTGCCCGTGACTTAGAAGGGGTACGTATGGGGCTGGTGGGGGGGGGGGGATGAGCGAGCGTTGGGGGGGGGGGCAGTTTGACTGTAAAGTATATAGCACCAGCCGCCACTGATAGCATGTTTATTATTTAAATACACAAAAAAATCAAAGCTTTAATATTACTTTACGAAAAAAAAAATTGCGTACTTTTTAACAGAAAAAAATGTGCATTTATTATTGTTTTTTTCTGCAGGAGCCTGGAAAACATTGCACCCATGGTCAGTACCCATGGTCATTACAGGTGCAATGTGGGCTCCTGCAGACATATCCTCCAACTTTCAGCCTCTACCTCTGTACAGATCTTACTATTTGAAAGCCAAAGACATGTCAGTGGACAATGAAAGAGCTCATCAGCGCCCCCCCGCTGTGGCAGAGAGTACTTGTTGTTAAATAATTCACAGGAATCTGTGAATAAATGACGTAGCTGTGCGGGTGGAGGGTGCAGGGACCTGCACAAGAGGAGGCAAGAGCTGCAACATGTTACAGGTTCCACCCTAAATACAGGTGAAACATGTAGCACGACATGTTCTAAAGATGAACTTAGCTTGAAGTGTTTTTAACACCGGTACGATTGTGATGCGATTTGACAGATCCAAATTGCATGACACGTCTCACCCTCATGTTGACAATGGAACTGTTCAAATCGGTGCGGCTCTGACTTTGCGGTGGTGTACTGATTTGAAAAAAAGGTTTCTGCGCTATATTTTGCACTTTCAGGTGAGACTTGCATAGCGCTTCTGCATGAAGTTGCACAGATGTGAGCCAAATTGCACCTGAAGTTGTACTGACCCACGGGTTTGAAATTGTGCGACTTCAAGTGAAGTCGCACAATTTCAAAGTCGGATTCGGTATGAACGGGGGCCTAAGAAAAAAAAAAGCCTTCCAATACCCCCTCCTCCCTACTCCCTATCCCCTCCCCCTCCCTAACCCTTCCCAGAGTCCTCTTTTAATCCAGTACGGTCCCTGGCTGTAGGTCTTCTCTTCCCTCTTCCTACTTTCACAGGCAATGCTGAGAGCAGCGGGATCGATTGGCTTCTGCTAACCATATTTGTCTTTCATGGAGTATCAATAAATTTGAAGATATTTAAGAGCATGTATGGAGTTGCGGATTATCTTCTTCTATTTATCGATTGGCTCCTGCTGCTGTCTGTCAAGTCATGTGAGGAGGGAGCCGGGGGTCGAGCCTCGCTGTGTGTTTCCATGTACTTTATATTTTAGGATACTACATCACTGCCCTGCTTATATGTTCTGGTTGACATGCTGAAATTCTTTTCAGACACCTTGGCGTAAACCTCTGCCTTAATTATATGTCACGAAAAATATACATGTCATATATACTTGACATATTCTGTTTTATATAGATGACTTGTGCACAGTAAACAGCTGTTATTCACACTGTTAGAATGCCAGGAAGCAGCTCCATTGTGAAGTATGTCAGTCAGGCCTGCAAGCGCTTGGGCTTTAGGTTACTTTCCCACCAGAGACACCGTTATAGCTCCCAACTGTCCCACATTAAAACCTCATGTACACTGGACGTTAAAATAATGTTATAAAAACATCAGTAGCTTTGCAGTGAGTTTTTCAACTTTTTTCAACTTTTTCAATGTTTTACAATAGCGCTTTTTAGCGTTTTTTCCACGCTAGCAGGCTTGTTTGGTTTTTTTGAAGAAATTTTTTTTTTTTTTTTTTAATGGATCAAAAACATTAAAAACCGCTGGCGAGCGATGTTTTTGAGTGTTTATCAGCGTTAGAGCGTTTTTACAGCTGAAAAACGTCTCTCAGAACCCACTAGTTTTGTTTTTTTTTGTTTTTTTAATGCTCAAAAAAGTCACTGACAAAACTGCTAAAAACAGCCTATGTGTGCATGGGACACATAGGATAACATGATGGAGAGTTTAATGACTGTAGAAAAAAACGTCTACGGCCAAAAACAGCTGCTGTAAAAACGTCAAAAAGGATAAAAGGATTGTCCCTCTCTTGAGACAAAATCCCTCTGTCCCTTGTGCAGCCTCAGTTCTCCCTCTGTTTGGTCTGGTGTGGTCATCTCTATACAAAATGTATTATTCTTTTTAAAATAGTGCATTCAATTTTTTAGCCAACATTTACATTACTGAATTTTTATTTTGAAAGGGCAGTAAATTGGAAAATAGAGGCCAGAAACCACTTATGCGGCTTCACCAATCATTTTCTGCATATTAAATCTTTGTGATTCAAAAAGTGTGCCTGTGGCAGCAATGTAGAGTGCATCTGGAAAGTATTCACAGTGCTTCACTTTTTCCACATTTTGTTATGCTACAACCTTATTCCAAAATGGAATATATTTATTATTGCACGTCAGTGCAGCACTGGATGAAAGATGCAAGGGTCTGTCAGGAGTCCAGAAACTCATTGACCTTTTATACACACACACTTAGGCCCATTTCACACCGAGGGCATTTTGTAGGCGCTATAGCATTAAAAATAGCGCCTGCAATCCGCCCTCAAACAGCTGCTCCATTGTCTCCAGTGTGTGCAGGGGGCCCTTGAGGGTCCCCTGTATAGCTCGATAGGAGGAGCGGCAAGGGCGGCTGAGACCGAGCTCCCCGATCCTAAGCCGAACTGTAATCGGCACTGCAGGGAGCTCGTCACATTGATTTGACCTAAAGTGAAAGCACAGTGTGTGCTGTGCTCTTTGTCTCCCCCTACAGTGCAGTACTCGGCAGGAAGAGGTAAGGTAAAGGGCTGCCGGTTTTTATAAGGCTTTCTAACTGGGTAAATCAGCTGAAATTGAGCCATGTATAGCCAGACTTTCCTTATGCCCAACAACCAGATTTCCCTTTTCAATCATACATTACAGAGGCCAAGAAGGACCACGGTACATCTGTAATGAGCAGAGACTACATATATACAGTACATGGAATGCACAAAATTTGAGCCTTGCAAAAATTCCTCACCTCTACATGCAGTGAGCGTTGCCAACAATACAGGAACGCAGTGAACACTTGTTGAGTTGTATAAACCAAACCAACATTTTTGGTCTGCCATGAATGAAACACCATTTACAGCAAAACTGCAAGCTCAGCAAGTATGGTCTATCAATAATCATTTCTAGATTTATGCCTCAGCAACCACTGTGTACAGCTCTGTGCCCATAATGGCAGTGTAATAAATATTACTAACAAAACATAGTTTACCACCGTAGAATGTACCACAAAACCAGTACATGACCTAGAGAAATATGCTTAAAGCGATCACTTGGATATGCTAATCTACCTCCTGATCTGCCACTTTAGGCCCTAATGCACACTGGATGTTTGCCCAGCTCCTCTAAATGCCTTTCTCCTGGCAACAGAAAAGTAGCGTTGAAAATGCGGCTAAATCTGCGTTTTTGCAAAGCGTTTAGGCTTGTTTAGATCCAGCAAGCACTTGGGTGTTCATTCATTTCATTGGCCAGAATATTAATTTATTCTGGCCATTGAAATGAATGAACACTCAAGTGATTGACGCACCTTGCCTAAATGCAACCTTGGGCGTTTTTAGCGGCAAAGTGCTCCTCTCCTGAATGCGCTGGCTCTGAGTATTTTTTTCTGCCTCTAAGTGCATGGACACATAGGCTAACAGGGAGGGGCATTTAGAGACAGAAAAAAAGTCAAAAAGCCCTAGAAGTGGTGAGGCCTAATACAAAGGCATGGTGATGTTTTCTTCTGTCCTAGAGATCCTAGCATTTTGATGCAATGTAAATGTTTTCTATTGTGCTACCACTGGATGGTAGAGGATTGTCAAGTCTCATTGGCTTATGTGGTGATATTCCCTGGTGTTCTCTTGTCTTCTCTTTACCAAAGTTTCAGACAAACAGCAAAATACATAGATGAAATACATATGTAGCACCCCAATGTTTAGACAGGGTTGCTCTTAAATTTACCTACCTTGGCTTATTGTTAGGGATCAGTTGAGTTCACCCTAAGTCTAGAATTTCTGCACTTCTCTCTTCTGCAGCTAGGTGGTCGGGTACCTGGCGACATTAGATAAGATAAGGGCAATGCAAGGACAGATTAGGAGTATATGAGGCATCTTAGCCAATGGGCAGGGGTTTTCTTCAATCCCTTGGCCTGCTGGGAGAACCTTTATATTTGAGTGAAGTCAGGTGATCAGGGTTCTGTGCCACCTGGACGGCTGTCTGGGTGGACATGTGTTGTATTGCCCGGGCTGCACGGCAAGAGTTTGGGCCTATCCCGGGCACATCTTGCTGCTAGGCTGTGTGAGGGCCTATCCAGAATCAAGAGAGCAGCATAGGGTTGGTATTGCAGCTTACAGTCCAATCAGAAGTGACAGTTCTCCTGGACGGCGAACCTGTCGTGGTCGGAGGTAGAGGGGAAGCTGTTGCCACTAAGGGACCATCCATCTTACTAGCAGGGACCCCAGTGAGTAGCTGAAGCAAGTACTGGAGCAGACATCTCACCAACCGGGGATGGTGAAGAATTGTGAAACATCAGCAGGTGTCAAGCCAGGGACCCAGCCAGCAGAGGTGACGCTTGCAGAGCAGCCTTGTGTGCCAAGCCAGGGACCCGAGCAGGCCAGTGGGATGAAGCTTGGGAAGTATCTGGAGTGCCAAGCTAGGGACCCAGCAGAGAAGCGGGGGTGACGCTTGAGGAAGATACTAGAGTGCAGATTGAAAGAGCTTAAGGGATTCAGTGGCAGTGAATCAGCAAGTCTACTGAGAGAGACTGGGAGCTCAGTGGGTTGAGAAGAGAGTGACTGTAGAGAAAGTAAAGGAGTTTGTTACAAGTTGTGTTAGGAACTGTTCTAAGACTGTTGCCATAGGAGACAGCATTCCTACACATGCAGATGTGGTGTATTGCTGGATGCCTTTCCCTGCATGGCTGTCTACCTGCAGAAGTCTCGGAGTCTGCCAATCAACATTGCAACTACTTTAAGGGTGTCCTGGTCCTAAACCCTCTCTCCCAAAGTTCTGTTCAAAAGAAATAAAATCTCTTTGCATTCAAGAAGTGTCTGGCGCTCATGAATATATCTTACACTACACCCACTATGCCTTACAACCCACTCTATATGGAAGGATGTCAGCAGCTCTTGGATCTAGAGATTCTCATTAGACTAAAGGAGGCCCGGTACTTTGCTGCACATATATTGAAGCTATTTTGCTTGCCTTTCTGTCCATCCAGGTCTGAGATTTACACAGCTATGTTACACAAGCACAGCCCTGTCTGGGGAGACCTAATTTTTGTCTGCTGCAGTTCATTATCACTTATAGGTCTTGTCCTTCCCACAGCTTGTGACTGGACAGTGAAGGAGAAGCAGCAGAGTTTTGTGCCCACCTCTCTGCCACAGTACAACTGATTTGCTCTCTTTGGTCAGCTCCTTCCTCTTCCAGTCTGAGCTCTATTGTACAGGAAACAGCTCTATACAGTTTGGAATAAATGGCTGTATCCAGTGGCAGAAGTATAGGGGTCGCTGAGGTTGCCATGGCAACCGGGCCCCTTGCTGCAGGGGGCCCTTGAGGGTCCCCTGTATAGCTCGATAGGAGGAGCGGCAAGGGCGGCTGAGACCGAGCTCCCCGATCCTAAGCCGAACTGTAATCGGCACTGCAGGGAGCTCGTCACATTGATTTGACCTAAAGTGAAAGCACAGTGTGTACTGTGCTCTTTGTCTCCTCCTACAGTGCAGTACCCGGCAGGAAGAGGTAAGGTAAAGGACTGCCGTTTTTTATAAGGCTTTCTAACTACTGTATGTGTGTTTATATATGTGTGTGTATGTATCTGTGTATGTGTGCATGTGCATGTATATATGTGTGTGTGCATGTGTATGTGTGCATGTACAGATGTGGTGTCTTGCTGGATGCCTTTCCCTGCATGTGTTAGGGTGTGCATGTATGTATGTGTGCATGTATGTTAGTGCATGTATGTATGTGTATGTGCATGTGCATGTATGTATATGTGTGTGTGTGTGTGCATGTGTCTATGTATGTGTGTGCATGCATGCGTAAGTGCATGTATGTATATGTGTGTGTATGTATGTGTGCATGCGCATGTGTTCATATGTGTGTGCATATGTGCATTTTATATACGTGTGTATTTATATATGTGTGTGTGTGTATATACAGTATGTGTGTGTGTGTTTATATATGTGTATGTATGTGTGTGTGTGTGTGTTTATATATGTGTATGTATGTGTGTGTGTTTACATGTGTGTATGCATATTTTATATATGCGCTTTTAATCCTGACCCCCTAGATGTGTACAATCAGAACTGATTTTTTTTTTCTTGCTTGTTCATGCTCAGATCTCTTTTCAGAGGAATTTGACAGCCAGTAAAGAGGCAATATGTTGCCACCTGACAACCTGTTTTAACCCCTTAAATGCATCATCACTATGCTGCAACTGCATGCAATGCACACAGTTGCAGGGTGGTTGCAGTGCAGCCCCATTCACCTAGGGGTACACTTCAAGGATGCCCTGACTGGAAAAAGAGAAACACTGGCATAGAGGAACCAATCTGTCCATATTCCTCCTGCAGCCGCTGAATGCCTGCGGGAGGGAGAGGAGGAGAAGCAGGGGAAACTGGAGAAATCGGTTCCTTTATATGCAGCCACCCAATTGCGACCAGGCCCTGTTGTTCCACCATCGGGCTTGGAGGAAAGGGCCCTGTCCAGGGGTCAGGGGGGCCCTTCATGGTTTCTTGCTTCGGGGGCCCTGAAGGTTCTAGTTACGCCACTGGCTCTATCATATGATGCTGCATGTGTGCTATAAATAGGGATAAGCTAATGTTTTTTTTCCAAATGGGTTCCCCTCCAAACCTGGAAGTCAACTATCATTTTTGGTACAATTACATTGATCTGATATAACCATGTGACCATATTAGTTCAATGATATCACCACCATCCCCAGCCCTTTGTGTACATTCACTGCAGGCTGGGAATTCCCTGTAGACAGCTCATTTGCCCAGAAATTATGGATTCAGACCTGGACCTGTTCAGAACAAACACAAGCTTGTCCCTAGCTATAAACCAATGGTTCTGGATGTGCAGTTGGAGAAGGGGAATAAAGGAATGTTTTGCGTGGCACTGCCCCCCCCCCCCCTCCTAAAATGAGGGACAAGCCCCTTGTTTTGGGGATTTGCAATAAAAGTAAAGCAGCCCATAGATGAGCCTTTTTTTGCGTTCAATGAAAAAAAAATGACTCAATTTTACCAAACACACACACTCGAGGTGGATAGGGAATCCTCCCCACTAAGGTATTGCATTCTTGCATTCTGACAGCAGGGAGTGCCGCGGCGCTGATCCACTGCAGACGTAAAGTCCGACAGGCTGGTTGTACAGAGATCAATTCTGTACAACCAGCCTGCCTATACATGGATCTAAGATTGGTCGGTCCTTGCTGAACTGGCTGAATTTCAATCCATGTATGGCTGGCTTTAGACATTAAGATGCCATCTGTTTTATGAAAGTTCTACTGTGCTTTGAGTACTGCATGTCTAATAAAAGAGAGAAAAGAGGAGAAGTCAACAAGCTACAATAACTTCCACATGCTTGCTGAGTTGACGACCCCAAGAGTTTTCTTGACGTCTTTAGAAACCCAAACACCCTGACAGAGTTGGGTTAACACAGTTTGATATGTTCAAGGGATATATTTTAAAGCAGAAATGGAAAACAGAAAAGTTTGTACACAAATACGCCAACCAGGAACAGTGTTTATCTACTAATGTAAAACACATTTCCCCAATCTCCTTGTTTGAGCACTATATTAAATGAGTTCTGCATGGCTTCAGTTTGGAAGATTAGATAGGTCTGTTTACTTCTGCCTCTTAATGTATTTTATCATCAGGCCTTGATTATTTATGTATTTAGCTAAGTTTGAAGACCGCGTTCTGTATTGTTTACTTTTACTAATCTGGAAGTCTCAGCATGTCTTAAAGCTGACCACATAGGCAGAGATTCCTGATTGGTCTTGACATTGTATGATCAAACGATTACTTGAGTTGAATAACCAAATTCTGATGCATCTAGCTTTTAGGTGGCCAAAATAACCCTATTTGGCTTCAGCTATGAGCAATTTTATATGCACAAATGTGGTCACCCACAGCAACGGCCATATTTGATCAAGTCTTTTTACTCTGAATGTCTGTAATACAAATATCAGGATGGCTCTTATGCAACATCACTTTTCATCCCTGCCATTCTATATCCAAACATATATCTGTAGGCCTCAAACCTTAGACATGGCCCATGTATGGACTCAGTCTTTTCTAATCTGCTTAAAAACTGTTCTATTTAAAGTGGAATTCCAGATTTTCTATCACTTTAAATAGTTAGATGTGGCCAGACTGGCCCAAACAATTTCCATTACATAATGATAATGCTGCTGTATGTGCTGTAACATACTGTTGCATCATCAGTTGCAAACAGTAAACGGCACGGTGTTCCGGCAGCAGTATGGATGATTTTCCCATCTGCTGCCAGAATTAAATAGTTGGGCTGGTTGCTTCTCAGCCATTCAGGAGAAGCCTTGTATTTTTATCATTAAATACAAGGCTTCCTCTGGTTGGCCTAGGTGAAAGTCAAGACATCATCCACATCATCCACACCCTTCTGCACCTCTACTCTATGTTGCTAATGCAACCAATGGACTAAACAAACTATCTAAAGCAACAGGAAAGCTGAACTTTACTTCTACTTTAAGGAGTAGATTTTGAAAAAAAAAATGCTTAGCAATTTGTCCATCAAAACTGCATGTAAATGCATTCTGTGCAATTGAGGCCAAATCCTATATTCTTTGCAAATTGAATTTGTGAATGGCACAAATACTGCATTATGGCCAATTGGCCAGTAGCTAGCATTGACTAGCAGGAAATAAGTAAGCTCATTGGCTCTATCTAATGGCCATAATGCAGTATTTTCCTAATTTGATCTGCAAAGAATATAGTTTAAGAATATTTGATTTTGGCCTTTTCACAAAAAAAAATATTTACATGCAGTTTCAATGGACACATAGGTATACTTTTTAAAAAAAACAAATACACCCTGTAGTGTAGCCAAAGCTTTTTTTTTGTTTTGGATAGAGTTTGAAAGTGTTGAAACAGCTGTAAGGTTTTGATTACTGTCTGTGTCCCTGCTGGGAAGATTAACCCTCTGTCAGAAACCATGAATCAGACAAAGACAGAAAATGCAGTAGAAATCAAACCTTTTAATATAGTGGTAAAAATGGTACAAATATTAAACCTAGCCAAGACATAGCCAGAGTTCAGTAATCAAAGTGGGTAGTCAGTGCAAGCCAGTAAATCAGGAAGGCAGAGATCAGCAATATCAGAGACAGCAAACAGGATCAGGAATCAGAAGGGACGTCAGCCAGGCAAGTCTTTAACAGGAACACAGCAGAAAATCTTCAGATATGTTGACCAAGGCGAAGGCATGGGAGAAATGAACCAGGCAGTTTAAATAGCTAGAAGGGGCTGGCTGATATGCAGGAAATGATCACCAGGTGAGCTGCTGTGGAACGATGAGTGCCGGCAATTAACTGACAGCTCAGCACTGAGAAGGGAGAGCTGAGCCCAGCCCTGACACCCTCTCTGTTTGTCCTGGGTGACTGACACCCTCTCTGTTTGTCCTGGTGGCTGTTGTCAGTAGGACAAAGAATTATGGGAAATCCAAAATATAAGAGTTGCCACATGAACAGTAGGTGAGGGAAAATCTTATAATGGGGATTTTTGTTTAACTTGACAACTGTCTACATTGACAAAGTTTCCTTTCACTTCCTGTTGTGTCCCTGGACCAGGAAGTTAAAGTAAAGCTCCCCAATAGGACACGGACAGCAAAAAAAAAAAAATAATAGGGGTATGAAACATTCCCTGCAAAACTAAAAATCAGGCACATTCAGGCTGACCATTCACATAAGAATATGATCAACCCCTCTATATAATCAGACCCCTGCACAATCTCTCCATTCTTTATCTGACTGTACACTGGTAGTGTAGATGTGGTATGGTGCAGTGTAGGCTTTTTTCTCCTGTTTAAGCAGAGAATAAACTGAACGGGTGAAATAGTCTCCTTCAGCAAATCCCTGCAACTTTCTTATGATTAAGGAAGGCCCAGAGCTATAAGGCATGAATGAAGCGTAGCGCTGGCATGACAGGGTGGTAGGGGAACCAGACAGCATAGAATTAACATGTTCAAAGGAGAGGCGTGAGGCTTACTTACATGATTGGCTGAGGAGACGGGGTAATGGGGAGGAGCGTAGGAGAGTAGGCTGCAGGAAGGGGTGGGAGAGTAACAGTCGGAGTCTGATGAATGTCACTCCCTCCCTCCCTGGTATGGGATATGTAGGCAGGAGGTTTGTAGGTATTATGATGGTGGTTGGGAACCCTTGTATGGGGTTAAAAATCTGTTGGTGGGATACAAGTGGGGAACCATTGTTTGGTATGGTGTCCTCTGGTTGGGTGTGGTCCAATAATAGGGACCAGGTATTGGTAGATCTGTAAGGTCTGTGGACCTGTGGGCAAGTGTTAATGCCCCGAGGCGGTGTTTTGTGTCTGGGGGGAATGTATATTTTTTTGTAATGTTATTGTTATTTTGTTTAATAAAAGGCCTGATGACCATTTAACTCCACCTTGTGTTAAGTGTTTTCTTGGGGTTAAGGGGGGTGGAGTTTTAGAGGGTCGTGTAGGAGTTACAGGGGTGACCTCTGAGCTACCCTAGTCATGGGATTGATGGCCTGATTGGACATGGAGATATTCCATTGTGAACCATAAATGATTGCTACCACAGTTAGCTATTAAAAGTGTGGAAGACCTGGAGACTCCTGTGAGAACTATAGGACTAAACAACCAGTATGTATGGTCAAGGTATGGACAAACTATCTTTTACTGTTAATCACGATATAACGAAAGTCAAAAACTTTTTACAAATGTTTGATAGAATAGGCAATGGTCCTAAAACACATGACCATTTTTGTCATTTTTGTCCCATTCAATAGATTTCCTATCACTTACTGTACTGTGGACATAACAGGAATTGAGAAGAAATCTTTCCAAAGTGGAGTAAATCCCCTCCTTGTCTCTAGATCAAGTGTCCCCTTGTAAGATGTATCCTCTACTGTATAAATGTTCTGGTGACTCAAAATGTGGGATTTTCCGTCACTTTCATCTCTGGGAACATTGGTCATCAGAACAAATAGAGAGAGCTCTCCTGAACAGGAACGACCATAGATTGATCGCATATCAGCCAGTTCCTATAGAAGGGCCGAATTGCAATCAATGTATAGCGAGCTTTAGGCAGAAGGCCAAGGCAGCATGGCCACTGACACATTGTATAGGAAAAGATAGGTGGATTTTTTGCAATTATGTTATTTTGTTATTTATGGAAATTGCTGCTAAAACTAGAGCTGTTCTTTAATGTTATTAACCTGGCAGGTCTGCTTTAATATAGAACACATGCTATTTTCCTTGACGTGTTACATATTTTGTTTTTATCAGGTGCTTCTTCTTACTATATTGCTTTTGCATGTGGAATCTTTTTTATCTATCCTTTTAAAAGTTCAGATAACTTTCCATTAGACAAGTTCACTGAGGCTTTCCAGAAGAATCAAACATAGAATATTCCTGCCAAATTCATATTTATTTCTTGTCAAGTTTTTATTTGCAGAGAAAATTCCACAGTCTGTTGATTTTTTTCTCTTTATGGTGGCATACGGGGCCCGAGCTCTCCTGCCTTCCCAAGTTATGTCAGCAGCCTTCATTTTCAAGCAGCAGTAAAACTCACTCTGTCTGCACATTACTAAACTTAGAAAAGAAGAAAAGTTTGTCAGGGGCAGATTGTGCTGTGGTTTTGGCTTCTAATAGTCAGGTATCGTAAAATATAATAACATACCCAGAGATCTCAGAAATTTGAGCACTTTGAAGTTGCAACATCCAGCCAGATCCTTACTGGAAGGAGAGGATTTGCATTCTTAAAACTAGGATTTGCACTCAATAGTGTCTTTAAAAACTCAGCATCCCTGTGAATTTACTGAAAACTCGGCTTTGTAAATGATGGACAGTTTGTAACAAGTGTATGTAATGTGTTTGCACTTTAAAGTTGCTTCTATTATTATATATTGGCTGAAATTATAGAGTATTTTAAAGAAGTCTCCATAGCTTTGAAAAATTAAATGCTGGTCTGGGGATTCATTTAGAAATACCTGTTCTCGCTTTCTCATAGAAAGACTGTAAGATTTCTGAGTTGTCCCAATTCAGCTTTTCTGCTCCTTCCCCTCCAGAAGCCCAATTTGTGGGTGTTTTTATTGTAGAGCGCTGATGTCATCCACCCACATCTGTCAGTGTGGCAGTGCTGCCACCAGTCCTCCGCATATGAGTGAAAGCGAGGAGAGCACTCACACTCCTCTTCCCCCACATAACTCTTTTTTGAGCATGACTGTTGTGGAGCTCAGGCAGAGCTCCCTTGATTCCTGCCCCATCACCTGTGAATGTTTACCAGGCTGTTGCCCTGGTACACCCCCTCTAGGTGACATACCCCGTCCCTCTGTTTGCGCTGTGACAGCGCCGTTCTCAGCAAGTGACTGGTGCCCAAGACAAGCGCTGTCAATCAGTTCTAATTAATTCTTCATCTCATTTGGAGCAGTGTGGTTGGAGAGCAGTGGGGGAGCAGGGTGCACTATTGTCTTGTGCAACAGTCGTAAACTCCATTACTGCAAAACAAAGTGCCAATGCAATTATACTTCCTAAAGTGCAGATTCTACTCCATTGTTCTCCCCGCCTGCACTCCCAACTCATTGACTCTTAGGGGATGATTTACTAAAGTCAAAAAGACTATACACTTTGCAAAGTGCAGTTGCACTCTGCAAGAGCAGTTGCTCCAGAGCTTAGTAAATGAGCAGAAGCTCTGCTGACTTCCACCATCAAATGATGTGCAAGCAAAAATGCAGTTTTTTTTTTCCTTGTATGTGATTGGGTACTCTTTGCAAACTGAAGCTTTACCTCATTTACTAAGCTCTGGAGCAACTGCACTTGCAGAGTGCAATTGCATTTTACAAAGGGCACAGTCTATTGGCCTTTAGTAAATCAACTACTTAGAGTCAAGATGGCATGTCAGTATCCTGGTATAACACAAACTACCTCTTGCTGTATGGTCATTTGCAATGCAGTTTATCATGTAAAATCATCAAGAGAGATTTCCATAGCATAATTCCGTTATGGCTTTTATTGAAATGTGTATTTAAAAGCAATTACACTCACAACTGTAACTTTAAACATGAACATGAAGTATACAATCGGATTGCCGCCTCGGTGTGCATTCCAGATGCTGGAAGTATGTCACTGTCCGTCCCCGCTTGACGCATTTCGCCCCTCCCACTGGGTATCTTCACCATAATTGTATAGAAAAAGTGTTTGGCGAGACATTTTCCTTAAAGCGGAACTGAAAGTAACATAAAAAAATACAATATAATAACAGGATCCTTACATGCAGAGATAATCGCGGGATGATGCCATATACGTGAAAACCTCATCCTATATGTACGTTACGTCCAAACCTCGGTATTTCCTCAGTAGGTTTTGTGATTGTATATGACAGACACGCGATTCATGGTTAGCACTGCCTATAGTGCCATTTTTTAAGTGCAAAACTACACCTTTTCTAAATAATAGTGAAGTTTTAAACGTAGAGCACTAGATCTGTGTTCTTTTTCTTATTGCATGTATGCTGTGGGGATTGGAAATCTAATAATGCATCCATCCATCCGAGTAAGAGGCATTTGAAGCGGCAGCAGTTTGTCTTCATCCCCAGAGAGGGAAAAACATGTGGTGAGACCTACTGGTAATGCAGGGGTCACAGCAGAGAAATGAGAGGCTAATATACAAGGGTGGAGGATTCACACTTTGCATTACATGTCACATTGGTGATTTGATTGGATTCAAATTGGATATCGTTTTCTTTTAATTTGATATTTTTGTATATACATTGGACTATGTTTTGTACATACACATATTTTTTGCACTTTGCGCATTGTTTCCTGCCTTGATATTTTTGGATACACATTGGATTACTTTTATATATATATATATATATATATATATATATATATTTATTTTTTTTTGTACATATTTTTTTGCATAATTGTTTGCACAGTACTGATTGGCCCTGTGCGGATCACATGCAAAAAAAAAAACTCTCTAGCAATACACACCAAACTGAGCATTTGCAGATTGCCTCCAAGGCTCTGTTCTATCAGCAGATAGATTGTGGACAGTGGAAGGAGGGGCGGGTCAGGGAAGACAGGATCAAATATCCTTTTTACAGAATGCAGAGGATTAACCCCCTAGGTTCCACAGTGAGTATGACAAGCATGCTGATGGGGGTTTAGTAACACTTTAAGCTTCAAACTAGCTGATCAAAGTTTACACAGGGCTGAGGACTCTCTGCTTCCCCCAGGTGACAACACTGCAGCAATCACCAGCCCATAGGTGTGTGCAGCCTATTGCATTAAGGTGGGCACCCCAAAGCTCAAACACACGTCTTTCTCTACAGCCTCAGCTGCACGGGTCAATGAATAAATGAATGGGAAGTGCACTGTGCTAAGTGGCTTCATGTTCATTCACAAACTGAAGCATAGTAAACACAGTTTACTATACTTCAGTTATGAATGAACACAGTGAGTGAGTGTGTTCACTGTGTTCATTTAGAAAAGGAAGGGGCCGGTAAATTACATATTTACTAGCCCCTTCCCCTGCTTTCCATCCTGAAATATCTCTCCGGGGAGAGGAGGGAAACCAGCAGCACTGCAGGGCCAATCAAGAGGGGGGAAGCCCCGGCAGTAGGGAGAATCGGCACTGCACATAGTGATTAGGGTGTGCCCAGGCACACCTGGCACACCCTCTGCGCATGCCTATGCACCAGCCATTCGCACTGTAACTAGGGAGAGGGTGTCAGTCACATGCTCCTTCATGCCTAGAAGTATGGCATTTCTCTTCACTCCCAGCAGCTGAATAGAGTAGTCAAGAAGTAAAGATGTGAGTATATACAGTTGGAGAAGGGGAAGGTTAGGTGACCCCGCACAGGCAAAGTAGAGGACAACTTTAAGGACTGATCACTGAAAAAAATCTTAGTTAACCTTGTAGTGAATGTGTTGTGTTTAGTCAGGTCAAGCCTGGCCCTTAGGCCTCATTCACATGGGCTTTTTTGACCTGAGAGCAGATTCCTGTGGTAAGAATCAGCGGATTCTTCAGGCCTGGAATCCCAGCTGTCCTCTATTGTTCCAGTGTGTCCGCAATCTGTCTGCATCTGGGGCCCGTCATCTGTTCCCACTCACAGGTGACTGCTGGATTTGTGGATACCTGTGAAAAGCATCGGACAGCTGTGGCGCCTGTCATTGCTTTGCAGAGAATGAGAGGTCTGTTATTCCAGCCATAAGAATGCGCTATCTACACAAAAAAGCCCAAGTGAGTGAGGTCTAGGGCTCTTTTCACATGGAGTAGAGTGTGCCCTGATTGGTGGGGATCCGTGAGCAGATCTCCTGCTGATCAGAGCCAATCAGGATGAATGTCTCACATCCATGTCTGTTCAGTTTCTGCCCAGCAGACATGGATGGACCCCTGTCAGCTCTATTGGTGACTGGGTATAAACAAACTACGCTGTCTGTTTACATCAGGCTACCTCTGATCCGGTCTGCAAAAACAGAAAAGCACACAGTCCTTTTCTGTTTTTTTTTTTCGAACCTGGTCAAAGGTAGGTGATTGTAAATGAACACGTTCACATCCACCTGTCCATAGGGCTCTGTGGACTTTTCGTGTGAAAGGAGTCCCACAGAGAGAAGAGGCAAAGCACAGACTTTGTGCAGTAGTTCTAAGCAGGACTCAGAGCCTAATATGTAATGAACAAATAGGGCTTCCCCCATGCACATATACAGCATATTTACAAACTAAAAACATTATTTTAGGTTCAAGCTCATTAAAATAGTTGTAAACATTTTCATGTACCCAGTGAAAGTGCCTGGCCTCCGATGATTCACAGAGTAGAAACAAGTCTCTCTACATAGGTTGTACCTTTTTAACTTTCAATATTTTTTATTTTATTTAATTTTTAAGTAACAAGACAATGTTATAGAAAGTACATTCAATGAACAATAAAACTTATAAATGTAAGCATAAGCATCTGAGTGTCCTTCCATCAGGATATGTAGAAATACAACACCTCAAAACATTAAACTGGGAAATAAAATATATTTGGTGGAAGTATTGGTGAGGTTGACAAGATGAACTAACATAGAAGGATAAAAGTCGTAAGTGGCCAGGTCATGAAATATGTTTCTAAATCTTTAGGGACTAACTACGTTGAATCTCAACGAGCCACTCAGACCTGTACTACTGGGAATGGTGATAGTACAGGGAAAAGGTATAGCGTAGGAACCAAAGGAGGGGGACAGGGAAGGGGAAGGGGAGAGGAAGGGAGAAGAGAAAAAAAAAGGGGGGGGGGTTCCCTTTCCGTAAGTCTCAACAACATGGAATTATATGAACTATCAATCATCCTATAGCTCTAAGGATATACCAGCGAAATACCAGCGAAAAAGGGTTTTATAATTACCTTCAATTAGTGTTGTATTATTGGATACTTTAGATAAAGCACAAGCCATATCTTGCCAGTCAGATAAATCAAAAGTAGTATTCAAGTCCCGTTCCCATTGAATCATGTAAGGGAGTCAAGTATTCGGGTCAGTAAGAGTGGCATATACCGTAGATATTCACCCCCGTAGGAGGCCCTTCGTTTGGCAAGATAATTCAAAATTTGTAAGTGTAAGAGGTCGATCTAACAAATTAAGTTTAGAACGTATAAAGGAAATAAGCTGATTGTACCTAAACACTAGAGAGCATCTGTATTGTGTCTTTAAAATATTGCAAAGAGTAAGGTTGATTTCCATCAAGATAGTCTCCTATCCTAAGAAGTCCCTTATTGAGCCGCCATTGAAATAATAGTGGAGTCAGGCCGGGGGAGGATTCTGGATTACAGAACAAGGGGGCTAGCGGGGTATGTGGGGACAATGGGGGTCTACGATGTTGCACCCTGTCCCAAACAGGGTGGGGCACAAAATTGGGGGCGAATGCAGTTCGGAAGCCACATTAGGGAGCCGATAGCAAAAGGGTGGCATGAAAGAGCCTCAATAGAGACCCAGAGGGGTGGAGACCCCTTGGCCATTGTAAAGGAAAGCTGTGTTATTTGAGCTGCTTGTAAAAGCTTGTAAATTAGGGAGGCCAAGCCCACCACGTGATTTTGAGGCATATAACGTCAGTTTGGTCATGCGAGGAGGTTGTACCTTTTTATCTGCAGCTCCCTATCCTCTACAGCAGAGTCAAACTCATTTTCATTGCAGGCCGAATCATCATTATGGTTGCCCTCAAAGGGCCGGTTGTATCTTTAGGACTAGATGTCCAGAGCAAGTCCCCATGGTCAGAAGTCAGAGCCCCTCACCCTCCCTTCAATCACAGTGCCACAACCCCCCTCCCCCTCCCTTCCATGCACTGAAAAGCTGGGGGTGGAGCTGGGAAGCCAAAAGTGCAGGGTCTGGAGGAGGACCAGAGGAAGGCAGGAGTCACCTGCTGAATGCTGAGACCAGGGGAGGCGGAGTCGAGGTGGTGCTGTGGCTGTAGAGAGAGGCACAGAATCTGTAGGGGAAGTCCTCTCTGCTGCTGACTGCTGAGAAGGTGGTGGGGGGGATTTGGGCAGAGACAAGCCTTGGGTGCGAGGGCCACATGAAATGGCCAGGAGGGCCAAATAGAGTCCACGGGCCTTGTCTTTGACACATGTGCTTTACAGCCTTCTAAAATACACCGATCAAGAGATTCGCCTCAGCTTTAGCAGTCACGGGACAGGGATCTAACATCACATACACTGCAAACAAGAGCACAGAGTTCCCCAATATCTGATAGCAGAGTGGAGGGAAGGGGCACATCGCGTCCCTATAACAGGCTCATAAAAAAACATACAGAGCCGAGGCTATAAGTCAGTTGTGTGCTGGAGGTGGCAGGCAACTCCCTCAAGGCTGTTGTGTTGGATCAGAGTCTTTTCAAGGACTAATGCAGATAGTGGAGGGATCAGAGATCAGAGAAGAACCAGGCTCAGTGCATTGGATTCAGGCTAGTACACACTATAGAGGGACGAGCTTTGTTCATTTTTAATTTCTGAGGTTTATAACCACTTTAATAAGACTATTTCCATAAATTTCAATACATTCATGGGTATTTACCGTATAAAACAAAGAAAGAGTAGGGTTCCTTTAAAGCACTAATAAACACAAGAAATGACATTGGCATTGTAGGAGTAACAATATTCTATATCGCTAAACCGATACCTAAGAGATACATGAATTCCTCCAATCCTTCTTTTGGAGGAAACACCCCTTTCCTCCTTAACTATCAGACTTACGTTTAATTGGCATAGATGTAAACAATAATGTTTTTGTACCCTGTGTATTTCATTTTTTTTTTTCACCCAGTGGGTGAAGCTTGGCGATCCTGAAATGAACAGGCTGGCTGTGGGCTGGAAGGATTATCGCACTGCATAGCAGTTTTACTGTGAACTCCTCCCAGACAGTGCTGTTCCTTTGCCATGTGTTAGTAACTCATGCAAGTGGTCTCTTCTTGCTTTAACTGTGTTTAAGCGGTGAGCACTATGTCCCTTTCACTACTTTTTTGAGCATTATTACTAGGAGTTTATCTCTGGATTATTTACCTTGCTGGATGATTAGTGAAGCTGTTTCATGTAAGTCTAATAGAGTGATGTTGGTAATCAGTGCAGGCTGAAGTAGACTGGAGGGTCGCGCTTTCTGGATCCACTGTTAAAGCGATATTAAACTCAAAGCCAAAAATGTATTATATTGCAGTTTACCAATCAGATGTGGTAGCAGCAATAGTTTTCCCTATTTAGGCTTTTTTTCACTCTCTTTTCACCTGGTTATCTGGCCAGTAATAAACCTGTTGTGTCAGACTGCCCCCACTCTGGATGAAGATGCAACAAAGACACATTTGGATAGCAGCAATGTTAATCTGGGGGAGGGTAGTGTTAGATGTACTAGCAGATTTAAATACACTGGCCAAATTCCAGATAACACTTTATTAGCAGTTGCAGCAAACAGTTTTTTTTTCCTTTCGGGATATAGGTTTTACATGTAGATAATTGTAAGCATCCCCGTCAGTGGTAAATGGTTTCTCTCAACACTTCAATTGCTACATCTGCAGGACAGCTTGTTCTGATAAAAAACAACAGACTTCCTGGCCAGATAACAAAGTACAAGAAAGAAAGCCTGATAAGTGAAAACGAATGCAACCATCACATCTAGGAATTGGTAAGCTGCAATATAATACCTGTTTGCTTTTGGGTTTAATACCGCTTTAAAGCACCTTGCTGAATCCTGAAATATAAAGATGTGCGCTTGACCTTTGTAATGGGGGTCAAGATGTAAAGTCATATTAAAAGGAATTTAAAAAAAAAATAATAAACATGTTATACTTAAATACTCTGTGTAATGGTTTTGCATAGAGCAATGCCGTTCCTCCACTTCTCGGATCCCCTGCCAGCGCACCTGGCCCCTCCCTCCTGCCGGGTGCCCCCAGAGCTAACAGTTTGCTCTGGGGCAACCAAGCCACTGCTCTGCATGTTCATTCACAAAAAGAGCTGTGGCTTGGCCCCGCCCCTCTCTCTCCTCATTGGCTCACTGGCTGTGATTGACAGCAACGGGAGCCGAGGCTCTTGTGCACATTGCTGGATCGCGATGGGGCTCGGGGGAAGTAATACGGGGGCTGAGGGGCTTCTGCATGGAGAAGAATGCACATAGAATGCATGAAGGTAAAACCTTGAGCCTTTAGAACATGGGTGCTCAACCTTTGGCCCTCCAGCTATTGCAGAACTACAACTCTCATTAGGCATTGTAAGCTGCTGACTGTTCCAAGTGTGACTCCCAAAGGCAGAGTTATGTTGGGAGTTGTAGTTCTGCAACAGCTGGAGGGCCACAGGTTGAGCACCATTGGAACCACTTTAAGGTGAGTGTTTACTGCAAAGGGGACGGTGGAGGCTATTCACCTGGAGTACATCCTTGTACTGAGTCTTATGGGCCCGTACACACGATCCGGACATCGGACAGAAAATACTGCTTTCAAAGCGATCGTACGATAATCGGATCGTTAGTACACAGCTTTCGAGAGCCGATCACGACAGTTCATCCGACATTATCTGATCAGACAAGCACGGAAATTTTTCTCGTATGATACCAGATCGTATGATTTTCGTTTAATCAATACAGTTGTCGTCCGAAAATACAATACAAAAACTCTACAACACATGACATCACTTTCGATTTTTTATTCTGTCATATGAGAATTTTTGTAACTTTAGTAACCTTTCCATTTTTGATATGCGACTAGCATGCAAAAAAAAAAAAGAAAACAGATCCAATTTTCTGATCGTGTGTACGGGCCATTCGATATTTTGGACTTTTTACAAAGATTACACAGACTTTGTACTATTTAGATGTCATAAGTGCACTGTTTATTTTCACTTGTTTGGATAACATCACTGAGTTTAGTGTTACAGTATAACATTTTCAGGATTTTTATCACAATATTTGCACGTTTATTTGTCATTAATTTTATGTGTTGTCTATATAATTGAAAGTTTGCTAACAAATTCGAGTGCACTGATCCACACATACTGTATATTTAGGTGATTTTGTCACATTGTACTCAGTTCACCAAAGCATATCGCATGCCGTTGTGTTGTGTATTTCCTGTGATTTTTAACTGGATTTTGCAATAAAGATATTTTTATTCTCATCTATTTTGGAGTTCCGCCATTTCCATCTTCCCCTATATTGCATGCTATATTTGGGTCACATGACACATTTTTCACAAATATCACATGTGATACTGAAAATGTCAGTTCACTATGTCAGTTCATCGGGCGGTGTTCATCCTGATTGACGATGGATTAACTTTGGGGGACATTTATTTATTTATTTTTAATTTTTGAAAAAAGGACTAGTCAAAAACTGGCTCCAGGATTTTATTTACTTTGGCCATTTTTGGGTATGAGTACAGATGCTGTGTACCCAAAACTCATTCATATTGGAGGGGCAGGATCTGGGGGTCATATTAGTAAAGGGAACATCCAGATTCCAATTTGTCACCCCCCACACCTCCACAACCACCTGGTTGGGTTTGTGGGGAAGAGGCTCTTGTCCTCATCAACATGGGCACAAGGTGCTTTGGGGGGAAAAGCCGCTCTCTCACCCGCCCCCTTCCTGGCCTGGGGGGCTGCACTGTGACTGGCCGGAGCCGCAATGGTGTCACTCCCGTGCATGCACGTGGGAGCCGCTGGTCACGGCACAGGCCTTGAAGAAATGGCACGAGCGGATCGTTTCTTCAGTGCGCATGCGCCAATGATGTTGGCACAAGCGTATACAGTGAATATCTCCTAACCTGTGCAGGTTTAGGAGATATTCACGGTACCTACAGGTAAGCCTTATTATAGGTTACCTGTAGGTAAAAGTGGTATAACTAGGTTTACAACCACTTTAAAATACTGCAAGTTTTCACTACTAAAATACCGCATCATTTCAAGGAATAGTGCATGCGGTATTTTAGTAGCATTGTTTTGTGAACTGCAAAAACAATTTGTTAAAAATGTTATGAGATATTTTACCGCTGATCTTAAACTGGTAGATAACACTTTGTGAACGGAAACCATTGTGTTTGCAGCTTATTACTTAGGCTGTTTCGCACGTTTTCTTTTTCATATTTTGTAAAGTAAACGGCCACTTCTCCTATAGTAATCAGCCTCTCTGAAACAAAAAGCCAAATGAACATTAAAAACATCTTAGGTGTTGGATCCAACATGCAAAATTGAGTTATTTTATATGCAGTTGGTCAGTTTTAAAAATCAAGGAAACTATTAAAACAAACATTTAGAAGCAAAAATTCTGAATATTTGGGAAGTATGATTGGCAGCTATGAAATGATCCCAGGCTCTGGTAGACATGTAACTAATAAGAGAGAACAGGTCAGAGAAGGCCAAGTGGAAATATAATAATATGCATTTAACCATAATTCACATCAATTTGATGACTGTCAGATTCTACTCTGATGTCTGCCCCAGTCTGCCTGGATGCTTGTTCTGCTGATTCCACTATGCTGCCAAATGCTGCTTCTCTGGGGAAATAAACTGTGTCTGTGATTTCATCCAAGTCAGCTGCATTCAGGAAAATGTATAATTGTATTGTATTCCTGAGATGGATGCAATCCTCAGGTGCACTGTGCATTTTTACCAGGTCATATTAAAGAGGAGATAAAGAATGCCAAGATCCCTCCCTTTCTTTGTTCCTTACTCTCTCTCCCCTACTTCTTTCCTTTCTTCTTCCCCCCTTCTTTTTTTGTCCCTTCTACCTTCCTTCCTTCCTTCCTCACTCCCTTCTTTTCTTCATCACTGCTTTCCATCCTTCTTCCCTCTCTTCCACTCTCCTTTCATTCCCTCTTCCTTCCAAGCTCCCTGTTTTTCCCTCTCTCCCTCCTCACCTTGCTTTCTATCTCCCTTCCTTCCTTCTACCCTCCCTTCCCCTCTTGCTCAACTGCTTCTTCCTTCCTTCCTTCCTTCCTTCCTTCCTTCCTTCCTTCCTTCCTTCCTTCCTTCCTTCCTTCCTTCCTTCCTTCCTCCCTCCCTTCCCCTCTTGCTCAACTGCTATCTTCCTTCCTTCCTTCCTTCCTTCCTTCCTTCCTTCCTTCCTTCCTTCCTTTCCTTCCTTCCTTCCTTCCTCCCTCCCTTCCCCTCTTGCTCAACTGCTATCTTCCTTCCTTCCTTCCTTCCTTCCTTCCTTCCTTCCTTCCTTCCTTCCTTCCTTCCTTCCTTCCTTCCTTCCTTCCTTCCTTCCTCCCTCCCTTCCCCTCTTGCTCAACTGCTATCTTCCTTCCTTCCTTCCTTCCTTCCTTCCTGAAATGTCTGGGTCTGGTCCTTGTTGGGACGATGATGGGCATCAGTCACTTTAGACTTTCTACCCCTTTTCCTGAACTCAACAACAAGAGATAAAGTTCAAGGATGCTGGGTACCAAAAAAAGTACAAAAATAAAGGACAAGTATACTGAAATATCATCAGGCTATTTAGGAGCAACTTCTTGGCAAATGCTATAAGTAGAGGGACAGTCAGACAGTTATGTGACCCTGTAAGAGCAGTAACAGTCTTTTATTGGGCTAGGTTCACATCTCTGCAGGTGACTCCTGCTGTGGGTCCACACCTGTTCCCGCAGCCGCAACCATCTGCACACAAAGAATAAATGCACTGGATGCCTGTTTGTGCCATTAATCCTAATGGGGCACCACATGCACAGGTAATCAGAACTGCACTGCACTTGTGGTTCACATGCAGGCTGCAGTTTCTAAAATGCTGCAGGGACCTTTTCCCTGCATTTCAGTAGGCACAGGAGCCTATTCAAATGAACGGAGCCGTGCCTGCGAAAAACACGTCGCACAGAGCTGCATATGTGTGAACCTAGCCTGAAGTTAGATAAGTCTGGCTAGGTGTTCCTAAACATTTATCATAGCTATTACTCTGACTACAGCTCCTAAAAGTTTGGACGGGTCAAATATATATATTGTCAGAAGTATTGGGACACCTGCCTTTGCACGTACATAAACTTTAATAGCATCCCAGTCTTAGTCCGTAGGTTCAATATTGAGTTGGCCCACCCTTTGCAGCTTTAAAGCGGGGTTCCACCCAAATTTTGAACAATATCTGTATGTATTCTCTTCCTTGCCTAGATGCTGACATGCCATTTAAAAAAATTTAAATCGCCGTAATTACCTTTTATTTTTCTATTCTTCTTTGCACTTCCTGGTTCTCCTCCCGTGGGAGTAGGCATGTTTCTAACCTCTCCCAGACTCCTGGGAGCTAGTCTCAGGCTTCCCAGGATGCCACTGAGCATGTGCGGAAACGAGCGGTGAATGCTGGGAGCACAGCATTCACCACATCCAGGAAATAAATGCTTGTGGGCTTCAAATGCCCACAATGAAGATGGAAACCGCCTGCAGTGAATAATATAAGTTATTCTTTCCGACAAAATCTGACACAGGCGGACATATTACACACAATATGTGAGTATGTAATGCTGAGAAGAAAAGTTTGTGAATGAACTAAAAAAAAAAAAAAATGATAGATAGGTGGACCCCCGCTTTAACAGCTTCAACTCTTCTGGGAATGCTGGTTTAGGAGTGTGTCTATGGGAATATCAAGAAGAGAAGAAAAGATTGTGAACAAGCACGGTTCTTTTTGTGTGAAATGCGTCAACTGATCATCACTGCAATTTTGTCTGGCTCATGACAATAAAGACATTATTACAGCATCTTTTGGATTCAAGTGTGCGATCAATCTTTTCTGCTCTTCTTGATATTGCCTACGGTGATGAGCCGGGATTAGCACCTTGGACCGGGTGTGTCCTTTTTTTAGCCTGAAGCGGTGTGTGCTCCGTCATTCTGTGTCAATGGGAATGTTTGACCTTTCTACCAGAAGCTCATTTGTGAGGTCAGGCACTGATGTGGATGAGAAGGCCTGGCTTGCAGTCTCCACTCTAATAAATCCCAAACGTGTTCTATCGGGTGTAGGCCAGTCAAGTTCCCCCACCCCAAACTCACTCATCCATGTCTTTATGCACCTTGCTTTGTGCACTGGTATGCAGTCATGTTGGAACAGGAAGGGGCTTTCCCCAAAATGTTCCCACAAAGTTGGGAGCATGAAATTGTCCAAAATGTCTTAGTATGCTGACGCCTTAAGAGTTCTCTTCACTGGAACTAAGGGGCCAAGCCCAACCCCTGAAAAAACAACTGCACACCATAATCCCCCCCTCCACCAAATGGTTTGGACCAGTGCACAATGCAAGGTCCATAAAGACATGGATGAGCGAGTTTGGGGTGAAGGAACTTGACTGGCCTGCACAGAATCCTGACCTCAACCTCATAGAACACCTTTGGAATGAATTCGAGCGGAGACTGTGGGACAGGCCTTCTCGTCCAACACTAGCGCCTGACCTCACAAATGCACTTCTTAAAGAATGGTCAAACATTCCCATAGACACACTTCTAAACCTTGTGGACAGCCTTCCCAGAAAAGTTGAAGCTGTTATAGCTGCAAAGGGTGGGCCAACTCAATATTGAGCCCTACTGACTAAGGCTGGCCATACACTATTCAATTTTCCTGTTCAACTTTCCTTTAGATTTACCAAAACCATATAATAGGAGGTCAAACCTAAACACTTTCAATTTGGATGCAATCAGGCAGGCCCTTGTACTACATAGTTGAAGGTAAATCTAAAGAAAATTGAACAGGAAAATTGTATGGTGTATGGCCAGCTTAAGACTGGGATGCCAATAAAGTTCAATTGCGTGTAAAGGCAGACGTCCCAATACTTTTGGTAATATCGTTTATATTTAGAACACAGGGAGCTGACCCTCCTGCACTGCTCACTGGAGGCTCCTTCCAGCAGCAGGTGGAACCAATCAACCCAGCAAGGTTATAACAAGTCACACAAGTGTGAATGGAGCCTGATAGTTTTATGTCTGCTTGGAGTTCAGCATTAGCGTTATAGTCCTGCTAGGCACACAAATAAAGAAGTAGGGCACCTTCTGGTGCCATTGGGCGATTTTCAGGGCGATGATGTGTGGCAGAGCTGTGTAAATCTCAATACTGGATAGAAAGAAATACAAATTATTTGAATGGTTAAAAGGCTCTCCTATATGCATTTAGCTGTTTGCTCAGGGTTCAGCTTGAGGCTGGGTTCACACTATTGTGAATTGGATGCGGGTTTCTCTGCATCCAATTCGCATGACACTAGATTGTGACCGACTCTCTATGGAGCCAGTTCACATATCTCCGGAGCGGCTGTGGAGCGGATTGCACAGGAGTCCTGTGCATCTTTGGCTCCGTTTCAGGACCGAATTCCGGCAAAAATTCGACCCTGATTCATCCCTGAGACGGAGAACAGGGACAGACCCCTACTACGAGCCACATCCTTCTTAGATGTGAACCTAGCCTTAAGTGTTACTAAACCCATAACAGTAAAGTCAGTCTGTATATGCGATAAAGCATGCTTCTTATACTCACTGTGGAACCTAAGGGGTTAATCCTCAGTGTTGTGTAAAAAGGCTGTTTGATCCTGTCTTCTCTGACCCTCCCTTTTTCCACTGACCTTAATCCATCTCCTAATAGTGCAGGGCCTTTGAAATCACTCTGCACATGCTCAGTTTGGTGTGTATTGCTAGAGAGAGTTTTTTTCTTAGGAGGGTGCATGTGACCAGCACAGGGCCAATCAGCACTGCCCAGGTAGAGGGTCAGCGGTCCTGCAGTCTCATAGGACAGTCAGGGGAGAATGCAAACTCCTCCTACAAGCTTTAACAAGACTGCTATATACTGCTGATGAGAAAAGGTATTTAGCAGTTTATATTTAGTAAAATAATTTCATTTCCATGTTCTATGTACTGTGGGACACCAGCTGTAGTGAATGCAGGGCTCTGGGTTTAGTATCATTTTAGGTACAGTAGAACCTTGGATTACGAACATAATCCGTTCCAGGAGAATGCTTGTAATCCAAAACACTCGCATATCAAAGCGAGTTTCCCCATAGAAGTAAAAAATAACAAAGATAATTTGTCTTGCATTGACTTCTATTGCATGCAATACCGCATGTGGCCAGAGGTGGGGGGGGGCACCAGAGAGCCTCGGAAATACTCAGGGACAGCTCGTCTGCACTCGGAAAGCCTCGAAAAGGCTCGGAAACACTCGGGAACGGAGTATTTCTGAGTGTTGCCGAGTATTTCCGAGTGATTCCAAGTATTTCCGAACGGCTCCGAACCGTTCCGAGTGTCACTCGCGCCCCCCGCACTTTTGGCCAAATGCAGTACTGCTCACCCCATTAGCTTGATTTCTGCTGGATTTGTGAAACAACACTCGCAAACCAAGTCAGAATTTTTTTTAAAAAGTTGCTCGTCTTTCAAAACGCTTGTTAACCGCATTATTCGTTAACCAAGGTTCCAATGTAACTAGGTTGTGTCCCCTTGGTTTAGTTCTCATGCAAATTTTAGATGTATAAGGTATGAATGTACTTTTACTATTAGTAAAACTAACAAGTATAGCCCACCAGTGTTGCTTCAACTAATTTCAGATGTGATGTTTGTATTGTAGTTGCCCAATCCACGTAATATCAAGCCATTACCAGTCCGGTTCTCTCTTTCAATACTTTGGTGAAAGCCTAAACTCAGTGGACATATGTCATGTAGCGATGAAGATGAATGATACGAGAAGCCTAATAGTAGTTTGTCACAATTAACGGGACATCTTCTGTAATGTTGAAAATAGTTTAGCTGCTAATCCAAGCAGCTTATTCTGTTCTAATGAGTATAAAGCACTGAGTTTTTCTTTCGTTCAACCCCGCGGGCTAAATGAAAAAACAAAACCGAGGAGATCAAGAGGAGCCGCTGTACCAACTATATGATGTTAGTACAGTGATCTCCCTGCTTAGCTATTGTGTTCTGACAGGGGGACTACACTCCAGTCAGCGCTCACAGCCATTGGTTGCCAGCACTGATCGGATGCTGGTTTTCCAGCATGCCGGTTCGACAGAAGTCCGCTTCTGTCGGACAGGCTGATGTACACAGAGGCCGAATCTCAGACGCTTTCTGAACTGGCCACTACTGGCTGATATTCAGCCCGTGTTTACCAGGCTTTAGAAACATACCCCATTTATAGGACCACAGATAACTCAGTCATCCTAATCCAGTCACTATGAAATGTGTCACGGCAGGGCCATCTGTAATGATTGATTGGACCCTGGGCAAACGTTTTCTTGGCCCCCCCCCATCATACAATTTCACTCTCCAGCTGCTCTGAGACATACAATAAATAGCAGCTAGACTTAAAATCGGTTTACTGTATCAGATCAGGCGATTGGTTGCCAGAGGTTACAGTGTATCAATACCGCTTACTGACTGGTTGCTAGAGGTTACACCACACATTACAGCTCACTGATTAGTTGCTAGATGTTACAGCACATGATTTCTGCTTGTTGATTGGTTGCTAGAGATTACTGTACAGTAATACTGCTCACTGATTGGTTGCTAGAGGTTACAGCACATCATCTCCTCACTGCAGGGGGCATGATATACATATGAATGCCGCCTATATTTACATATCTATGCCGCCGGATGCAGCTATTTACATATGAATGCTGCTGCTATTTACATATCAATGCAGGTTATTTACATGTAAACACAGGGTCTGCAGGTGAGTCATTTGTACACAAAATTAGGGCAGAGCTGGGCAGCATTAGTACCAGCACTTCACACTGAGATATCAGGACACAGCAAGGAACTAAAACTTCAAGGGACAAGGGAATTTTTACTGGGATAGTTGGCAAGTATGAGCCAACTGCTTTGGGCCCCACAACAATGACAGGGCCCAGGGCAGCTGCCCCTTTTGCCCTGCCTTAAAGACGGCCCTGTATCAAGGTACATGTTGATTGTCCAGGAACATAATGGGAGTGTAAAAAAGTTTTTGAAAGCACCCTGGTTTAGTGATATAATAGAATCTCTTGGTGCCATGATGTCTGGAAAAGATCTTTATTGTTCAAATACATACCTCCCAACATTTTGAGATGGGAATGAGGGACACCTACTAGCAAACATATGTAAATATAGGACACGCCCCCTGCCACACCCCCTTAAAGGAGAATTAACCAAAAAAAGGTTAATTAAATCCACAAGGACTTTTTTTTTACCACTACTATTCCTTTATATTGGCTTTTAAAATGTACAAATGCAGCAATTTAGAAATTGGATGAAAGGTTTAGCTCTGGGAAACACTTTTTGAAAGATAAAAGGTGCATTTTATATAAAACTATATAGATCAGACCAAAATGAGGGACAAATGAGGGGGAAAGAGAGACAGAGGGACATTGTTCCAAATCAGGGACAGTCCCTCGATTTAGTGGACAGTTGGGAGCTATGCAAATCACATAGCTGAAGATGGAATTTCAAGAGTAAGTCAGCTGAGTCCTGACCTGCTGTGGTCACCCCCTTATACAGGGCCATTCATTTGTTGAGAGATTGTTTTGTCTCCCCAATGTACAGATCTTTGCATTCTACACCCAACGTCTACCACACACCAAAAGACTCAGTGGAAGGATGTTATTTTAAAAAGACTATTGGATTAATTTACCAAAGCTGTAGAGGTTGTTTCCTTGCAAGGTAAATAGAAGTAAATAAGGTGAACCCTGCATTCATATGAAACACACATCATTGCTGAGGGAAATAAAAAAAAAAAAAAAGAAGAAAAAAGAAGAGATTTTTTGCTAGGACATGATTTGTTAATTGACATGAAACTAGTTTTACCAAATTTACTAAACTCAATAAATATTCACTTTACAAAGTCAACATAATAAATACAAATAAACTCCTGCGGGGATAAACTGCTGCTGCATTTTGGCCTGGGGCATGCTGTCTCTATTTCTTCATAATACCAAAGCTTGCCTGCCCCTTCCTGACTCCCACAAATTCCTACTGGTCAATAAGCTAGCCCATCATAGTGATGGGCCAATAGGAATGTAAAGGGTGAGGATTTGTGGCAAGCACCGATACAACTGGATGGCTCGAAATGAATCCGCATCTGCAGGTTTTTTGAAGTTGCTCCAGATATCCTCTGAGTGCATGCACCCTTTTCAAAGTAAGCTGCTCCATATCTAGCCGCTTGCCGACCAGCTGTCGTCATTATACTGTGGCAGGTCGGCACAAACCTGCGAGCCGTCGTAGCTATATGACGGCTCCTTTAAGCGGGATAGCAGGCACACACGCTGCACTGCGGGGGTGCCGATGCTCGTGATGACCAGCGGCCGTCGTGATGACCGCTGGCCACAAGCGATAGTGGGCACAAGAGGCAGAACAGGGATGTGTGTGTGTAAACACACAAATCCTTGTTCTGTTCTGTGAGGAGAGACAGATCGTGAGTTCCTAATATCTAGAAACCACGATCTGTCATCCCCTCTAGTCACTTCCATCCCCCTACAGTTAGAACACACAGTCAGGGAACACAGTTAACCCCTTAATCATCCCCTAGTGTTAACCCCTTCCCTGCCAGGTACATTTATACAGTAATCAGTGCATTTTTATAGCACTGATCGCTCTATAAATGTCAATCGTCCCAAAAATGTGTCAAAAGTGTCCGATGTGTCCGCCATAATGTCGCAGTCAGGATAAAAATTGCCGCCATTACTAGTAAAAAAAATTAATAATAGAAATACCATAAATCTATCCCCTATTTTTTAGACGCTATAACTTTTGCGCAAACCAATCAATATACACTTATTGCGATTTTTATTATCAAAAATATGTAGAAGAGTACGTATCGGCCTAAACTGAGAAAAAAATTTGCTTTTTTTAAAAAAAAATTGGGGATATTTATTATAGCAAAAAGTACAAAATATTGGTTTTTTTTTTTCAAAATTGTCGCTCTTTTTTTTGTTTATAGCGCAAAAAATAAAAACCGCAGGGGTGCTCAAATACCACCAAAAGAAATCTCTATTTGTGGGAAAAAAAGGACGTCAATTTTGTTTGGGTAAAGCATCGCACGACCGCGCAATTGTCAGTTAAAGCGTAGCAGTGCCGTATTGCAAAAAAAATGCTCTTTTCATTGCGCAGCCAAATCTTCTGGGGCTGAAGTGGCTAGGAAATCTTATTTGTGACAGATTGCATTGAAAGCTGTCATTTAAAAATAATGGTTTGCGACATTACAAATGTATTTTTTCCATTAATGTCATGCTCTGTAGTAGATAGTCACTTTTAAAACATCTGCCACTTTTGAAATATCATTATTCTTCTATGAGTTTAGGCCAAGTTATGAATTTTTAACTTGTTATAAATGGCACTTTCCTCAGTGTAAAGTACAGCACCGACTTCCTAAAGCAGATTGTATTTACATGTCATCACTTCTACCACAAATCAAAAAAACCCTAAAAATCAGTTTGTCCCCAATTAAGAATTGAAGATGGGGGCCATTAAAATCATTCCTTTATACTCCAGTGGCCAAATGCGTGTCCACGGGTTTATGACATATATAACATCCAATATTATAGACCCTATAGCTGTTTCGGGTTTGTTGGCCATCATCATAGTAATGCACGCACACTAGATTTACTGCTGAAGAACATTTTCATTTTGCAAAGTGATTTTTTACATTACAAAAAGTCACTTTTCAAAATGAATTTTCACATAGCTTAACAAACTAGATAAACCTGGGTTCAGTTTGAATACACATTCACATGCAAGGAAATTTTTAAAAAAGCAAGGATTTTTGCTTGCACATGAACTGATGATTGAAGTCAGCATATCTGCCCATTATTCACTAAGCTAGGTAAAAATTCCCTTTGCAAAGTAAATATTTACTTTGCTTAGTAAATGAGGTAAAGCTGTGCTGACTTCAATTATCTAGTCATATGCATACAAAAACCATTGGAAGTTTTCCTTGCACGTGATTGGGTATTCCTCAAACACTGAATGTTTTATTAATCCCATACACTAAACAAATTGAAAATTGATTTTGCAAAGCTCAATTCATTTAGTAAATCAACCTCAGTAACATTAGCAACATAAATATACAATAAGCTCTCCATTACTCCCTAAACTGACATCACATTATTTGATATAAGTGTAAAGCTAAGATGTAGAGTGTTTTTTTTTGTTTTTGTTTTTATTGTAAAGTGAGCCTGTCATTAAATTTAGTGCCCATTCCCAAGCAGCCATACCTGTAATACCTATAAGGCCTGGTTCACACCTATGTAGGTTGCAGTTTGCATATTGCAGGTGCATTTTGCGTTTTTCAATATACGCTTTTGATCCATTGAAGTCTATGGAACCAAAAACCAGAAAAAAAGTCCCTGGCCCTTTCCATAAAATGCACATATGTGAACTACATCCATAGGAAACCATGTTAAATGGACTGTAGTGTGCTTTTGCAAAACTGAAAATGCACTAAAAAATTCATAGGTGTGAACCAGGTCTTATACTTACCTTTACCACTGTCTGCGCAACCAGGATATCACTCTGTTCATGGGAAACCTGCATGTGAATCACACTGGAAAACCGACACATCTTAGAGTGTCAATCACATGGTCCTCCTGCAGTGCTCATTGGTTTCTCTTGTTGACCTTCATGTCACTGTTGTATTCAGTAATACTTGAAGGTCAGCAGGAAGAACCTTTGAGAGCAATGGGGGGCCCAGCAGATTGCCAATCATGGAAGTGTCTTTTTTTTGCAGATGTCACATGAAGATTTCTCAGAGGTTCTGAAAGGAGGAATCCATGACCGTGCCCCTCTACTCAACTGTTATCCAGTGGGATCTCTGCCCTACCAATGGACTCTTGGAAATGAGTTGTTATGCAGCTTTAGGGGGACATCTTATGCTCATAGCTTTTTGTTTTTTTTTTTTATTCCGAGACTAAGCAGAATGTGTTGAGCATTGGTTTCCACTTTCTAGCTTCAGCTGGAGAACCTCCTTGTTGAAGAACTAAACATGCTGAATCTTTTATTTATCAAAAGTGCAATATTGCAATATGGCATCATCAAGTTCTATTAGATTCCCACATGCCCAAAGGACTGATTAATTTCTGTTATCCCATTTCATCTACTATTAAATTTGATTCACTATGACTCCAACATCATACATCATCACTCCTGCCTGCAAATTATGTCCTCCCTGTAATCTAGACTTAATATAAACACAGTTTTATAACATCTGGATAATATTACACTATAACATTCATTTTGCTTGTTATTAGTCTGTATACGTTTTCTTTATAGGAATTCCAGTCTATATTCACCCATCTATGGCTGATATTTCATCATATTTACATAATTGTAACAAAATTTCTAAATATCCTTTGGAAATAACCTAATTTTGAATAGTGTTATACCAAGTAGGGATGGGCCGAACCCCCCCCCCCCCCCCCGGTTCGGTTCGCACCAGAACAGGCAAAAAATTTGTGCGAACATGCGAGCCCCATTAAAGTCTATGGGACACGAACATGAAAAATAAAAAGTTCTCACTTTAAAGGCTTATATGCAAGTTATTGCCATAAAAAGTGTACGGGGACCCGGGTACTGCCGCAGGGGACATGTATCAATGCAAAAAAAAGGTTTTAAAACAACCGTTTTTTCAGCAGCAGTGATTTAAAAAATGCTTAAAGTGAAACAATAAAAATGAAATATTCCTTTAAATATTGTGCCTGGGGGTCCCCTTAGTCTGCCTGTAAAGTGGCGCATCTGTGTGATGTGTATTACAGTGCCGCAGCAAAATTACATTTCTAAAGGAAAAAATGTCATTTAAAATTGCTTGCGACTGTAATGTATTTCCGGCTCCAGGCAATATAGATAAAATTCAAGGAAAATATTGGCGTGGGTTCCCCCCCCACCACCCTAGTCCATACCAGGCCCTTCAGGTCTGGTATGGATTTTAAGGGGAACTCCATGCCAAAATTGAACAAAAAAATTGGCGTAGGGTCCCCCCCTCAAAATCCATACCAGACCCTTCTCCGAGCATGCAGCCTGGAGGACAGGATGGCCCTCCTGAACCATACCAGGCCACATGCCCTTTACATGGGGAGGGTGCTTTGGGGTCAAGGGCCTTGTCCCGACAACCCTGGCCATTGGTTGTCGGGGTCTGCGGGCGGGGGGGCTTATCGGAATCTGGAAGCCCCTTTAACAAGGTGGCCCCCAGATCCTACACCCTTGAATGGCCAGTTCTGCTTGAATGACCATGATTGGAATCCCATAATCATTCACTCTGCATCAGCCTGACCTTTTTAATCTGAATGATCTTGAAGTTTGTGGACTTACTTTGTGAAAATCCCCACACATTTCCTTCTTTGAATTCTGTGACTATGCCCTGCGAGTGGGCACTGCTGTGTCATATATTTCACAGAGCCTGCCTTCTGAACTACAGAGGCAGCTGCCCCACCTGTGCAAGGCCCAGGCCCCATACGTTCCACACGGGGGCCAAGAGCAGCAGGAGTGGGCGCAATTACTGGAACCATTCCCCTATGGCCCTCTTTGTGTTTACAATGCTTCAGTCTGTGAATAAACGGGGAGCCTCAGTACGCAGTGCTTCCTGTTCATTCACTCTGCAGCTGCAGAGGAAGGATTGAGGAATCTGTGTCCTTAATCTCTTTCTCTGTCTCAACAGTGAGGAGTTCAGTTTAGATCCCTGATGTTTCACCAACCCCTACAGGGCTGTTAAAAATGTAAAAAAATACAATTGTAAAAAATAATAAAAAAATTATTAAAGTCTCATTTTCACAGGTATTCTGGTTGCATGAATGAATGGTTGGTTCATGCAGCTGTAGCCACCTGGCGTGGTTCATTGTTCTTGTCAGCTAGGCTGCACGGGGCCTCATGATTTCTAACAGCAGCCCTGTACAGAGGTGATGAGTGGAGGGCTTTCGGGAGGTGGAGTTAACACAATCATCACTGCTTGCACCCATTAGTATCACTAGGGTTGGTGTCACCTGGTGCGGTAAAACATGGTGTCACCCCCCCCTCTCCACCAAGTATAGTCCCCCCTCAGTACAGACCCCCTCTCCACTAAGAACAGACCCCCTCCCTCAGTACAGACCCCCTCAGTACACACACCCCTCTCCACTAAGCAGAGACCCCCCTCAGTACCCACACCCCTCTCCACTAAGTATAGACCTCCGTCCCTCAGTACAGACCGCCCTCCCTCAGTACACACACCCCTCTCCACTAAGTATAGACCCCCCTCCTTCAGTACTGACCCACCTCACTAAGTATAGACCCCCCTCTCCCCTAAGTATAGACCCCCGTCTCTGTCCCCCAGTCCAGACCCCCCTCAACCAAGTACAGAGCCCCTCCCTCAGTATAGACCTGCCTCCCTCAATATAGGCCTTCCTCCCTCAGTCCAGAACCCCCCCCTTCTCCACTAATTATAGACCCCCCCCCCTCAGTACAGACCCCCCTCTCCACTAAGTATAGACCCCTCCTCCCTCAGTTTAAACCCCCTGCCTCAGTACACACACCCTTCTACACTTGTGTTAGCAGGGAAGTGGGGGGGGTCTGTTCTGTGCTGGTGGAACATTTTGAAAGAGGAGAGGACTTGTGCTTGCAGGGAGGTGGGGGGGTCGCATATGTTCTGGGGGTCGCTTTTGGAGGGGAGAGGGCTTATGCTTTTTTGGAAGGTCAGATTTCAAATCCAACCCCCACTTCTAGCATAGGTCCTTTCCCCTCCCAAAGTGCCCCCCACCCCCGCACATATCTAACCCCCCCCCCCCCCCCCCACAATCACTCCTCAATCTTTTTTCACTTGCTCACCCCCCCCCCCCCCTCTTTCCTGGTCACTTTGTCCCCCTCCTCCCCTCCCTGTCACGCTGTGGAAAGAGATGGCCGGCAGGCAGGCAGCACTCATAACATGAAAGAAGATTTTTCAAGTAAGCTCATATTGGATTGTCAAATATAACTGATGATTGGATTGTTATTACTCTGCTAGTTATAAAATGAAAGTGTATTCTGTGACAACAAATTTCCTTTTATTATTAAAGAATACTTAAAAATAAAATAAAAATCCTTCTCCCCCTTTTCACACCCGCCTGTGTTCCTGCTGGGGAGATTCACTCTCTCTGTCCGAAATGACCGTAGTCACAGATACAGAAAGTGATGAAGGAAATAAGAGGAAATAATCCAAATGGGACAGAGGCAGCAAAATAGAACTGATCAAAATATCTAAATATTATATTTAAAAGAAAGCTTTTGATACGCTTTAAGCTCCTTCATTTGAGATCATGTAACAACTGTTTTTATCTGGTCCTGCATTTTGTCTTGGGGCCCATATATCTGGAATGTTTTTTTCTGAGCAGTCAGGTTTTTCAGTTTGTCTGTGTTCTTTTTTCATTTGCTCCTAAAAGATCATTAAAACACCTACCATTTGACCATAGATCCATTTTAACTGTAAAAACGTTATGTAGACATCCGGAAGATTGTTTTTCTGCAAGAATAAAAAGAGATCAATAAGCTCCTTTGGGTTTCTTTTATTTTTCTCGGTTGACATTCTTGTACTGGGCTGGGCTGCATATTTAGTGGAGTGTTTAGGGAAGACAGTTATCTTAACCCTATAATCAAACATATGTGTAGTCAGTACAGGCCAATCATGACACATAGACATGAAGGGATGGGAGCCTTGGTCTTAAAATATATCCTTATGTCTACGCAGATATGCCTCAAAATTCTGTAGGCGTTTTAGAATGGAAAATGTTGCTTTGTTGGACACTCCAACTTATATTCCCTAGCAGGGATCCAGAGGAAGGTACTCATTCACATGCACTCAACAATGCATACGCCTACATACATACATACATACATACATACATACATACACACATCAAGAGAGAAAAAAATTCATTTTTAGGGCATTTTGTTTGTGTCCTGTATTGAAAAGCTAACTTTTTGTTGGTTTCTGTTTGTTCTTTAGAAAATGAAGAGCTTGGCACAAAGGCGCCAATCTGCACCATCTCTTGTAATAAGTAAAGCGCTGAACAAATCAAGAACCATAAACAAGTAAGTCATACTTTGTATTTCATCTTAGCATCCTAAAGATGTAACAGCTTCTCAACCTTGAAAAATCGCAAGGAAGAAATCTAAGGCTTCTTGCACACACATAATCATTTACTGGTGTTTATATGTAGGAGAAGCTGGAAGAAAGATCCTGAGTAAAAAAAAAAAAAACTACCGTAATGATGTTCTGTAAAGCCCTCTAAATGCATATAGGTGCGTAAATGTGTGTACTCGTATACACACAATAAATTCTTCTTCATCCTCTTCTAGATATCCATGTTTACATTTTTTTATGGCCCTGAATGCATCACTGCGTTACAGATCTTTATGCAGCGGTGTGCATTGTCAGTGTTCAGATCTTTACACCTGTGTGCAAGAATCCTAAGGCTTGATTCATACTGCCGCGACTTGGGACCTGACTTGTGAAATCCCTTGTTAGTCAATGAGAGCCGTCTTAAAAGTGATGTATGGGATTTTTTTTTTGTTGAATCATACTTACCTAGGTGCTGCATCTGTTCCCCACCAGTTCTAACACTGAGAACCAAGCGAACAAACACTGCCAATCGCTTAGTTCTCACAGCTCCCCGGACAGAGAGCTGGTGACTGTCAGTCACAGCTCTCTGCTCTGCCCCCCCCTCGCTCACTGGAGCACTGAGCTGTGGAGAGGGCAGGAGCTGCCTGGTGTGGGGTGGGTCCAGGCAAGTGGGCGGATCCCGACCATATGATCGCGATCTTTCCCGAGTTTGGACTGGCTCTGTGACATCAGCTTTAGCCTGCTGTCTACTGAAAACAAGGCACAGGAGTGCAGAACGTTCTGCATTACTGTGATCCACAGGAGAAATACAGCTAATCGAGCTTTGGCTGTACTTCTCCTTTCATTAGCTCCGACTTCAGAAAAGGTTCCTGTACTACTTCAAGGCGACTTCTATCCGACTTCTATTCTCTTCTATTCTATACTTCTATCAAAGTAGTTTTCAAGTCACCAGGAAGTCGCATTGGCAAAATCGCAATGCAAGTCGCACAACTTTCAGGTCGCGGCAGTGTAAACCGAGCCTAAAAGAACAAAAAGTGATTTAAAATGGAAGTCCAGGTTAAACCCTATTCTAATCTAATCTTAAATCTTAAAGTGGTTGTAAAGCCACTTCTATAAAATGCTCCCATCCCCTCTGTATTAGAACAAAAAGTTCCCCTGTGACTGTGTTATATAATAAATATGCTTATCTGTACTGATAACACAGTCTTCCTGGGCTCAGGTGCCTCCTCTCTCCTCTGTCCGGCTCACAGTTCCAGTGGGCGGGGCCGAGCACTGCCACTGATGTCATCTGGGGAGGAGAGGAGAGACAGAGCCGAGGAGTCACATGATCACAGGAAGACACTGGGGATTATTTACAAAAGGCAAATCCACTTTGCACTACAAGTTGCACTGAAAGTGCTCTTGGAAGTGCAGTCGCTGTAGATCCGAGGGGGACATGCAAGGAAAATAAAAAACATGATTGCATAATAAAATCAGCAGAGCTACCCCTCAGATTTACAGCGACTGCACTTCCAAGTGCACTTTCAGTGCAATTTCAAGTGCACTTTGCACTTGTAGTTTGCACTTGTAGTGCAAAGTGGATTTGCCTTTCGTAAATAACCCCCAATGTGTTATCAGTACAGATAAGCAAATTTATGATATAAAACAGACACAGGGGAACTTATTGTTCTAATACAGAGGGGATGGGAGCTTTTAAAATTAAATATGAAAGCAGCGGGGGGGGGGGGCGCTAACACAAGCAGACAGTCAGAGAGGGGAGAGGATGGAGGAGAGGACACCGGAGACAGATAGCAGACTGCGGATGACAGAGGCACGTACGTTGACCACAGTGTCATGGCTCAGCAGCCCAGATATATCGGAGTCAGCGTACAGGGGGAGGGTATAGCCAGGTATAGTCAGGCAGGATCAGACAGGTATTACAGGTGTTACAGGGGGCCAAATGACACAGCACAAGCACTGTGCTGTATAACATGCTTTAAGGGAACAGGATCTGTTTTTTTTTTTTAGGGGGGTTAACAAATGCTTTAAACCTCCCCCTAACTGTAACCCCCATACTAGCTAGCATCTGGAGGAAAGCTGTCTATACTTAATTATTCTAAGGCTGCTCCAGTCCAGTCATGTGATAGGCTCCCAGTGGCTGGCTTCAGTGTAGAGGAAGGACAGCCGGCAATTGATGCCCCATAGTAAGCCTATGGGTGACGTCATAGCACAGGCAGCCATCATCGGCAATCTCTCCTCTCCACTGAATCTGACTCTGGGAGAGGATCACATGACTTGGCTGGAGCGCCCTTAGAATAGGTAGGAATAGACATCTTTCCTGTACAGGTTAGTTAGTATAGTACTTAGAATGAGGGTGGGAGCAGGTTTATGATTAGATAGATTCAGCCCAGACTTTAAGGTGAAAGTGCTGGAAATAACTTTCCTGTGTGTTAAACTGACCACACTAATGCAGTCTTTGGGTTCATTTTGATGTTACTCTATAAGCTGTGTTAGCTGATATGTAAGGCAAAAAAGAGGAAGTAAACTAATTACTGGTAAGTTATTTTGATGGAAGTGCACAGGAAGTAAAGTGTTTGCTTGAAAAAAATCACTTCTCATTTTGACCTTCTTCATTTGTAATATTAATCCTGATATGGTTCTGTTGTAATCAGGTTTATGAATAGTACACGTTTCTGATAGCGGAACTAATGTAGGTTCTTCGGTATACACACACACAGAAAATCCCCTCTGTGTGATCAATGTACTGTACATTGCAGGGATTCTTATAAGGATGCACTGATACCGGTACTCATACTTGTGAAAATGCTCCTGATACTAAAACCGATACTTTGCAGTGCAATTTGCATCCATACAAAATGAATGGGCGCAATTCCCACTGCAAAGAATCAAATGTAATTTGAACAGGAATGCGGTTTGATTCCTTTCCGAATCGCATGCAGTTTCCTGCACCACTCCTGTGTGAGGCCCGGTTGAAATCACTATAAAACAAACAAATGACCACTGCCCCACCTACAACTGGCCTTTGCAGCAAGGAGCACATGGAAGGGTTGACACATGTCAAAACTAAGGAAAGCTGTGAGTTTTCTTTTGTTTTGTTTGACATCACTATAACAAGCCTGGGTTCACAAGGGAGCGGTGGGGAAAACGCATGCTTTTCAGACAGGAATCGCACCACATTCCTGTTCAAACATCATGAGATTCTTTGCAGTGTGATTTGTGCCCATTCATTTTGTTTGGACACAGATCGCACTGCAGGGTATCGGTATTCGGGAATGGGGAGTATGTGACCAAAAGTCTCGGCCTTCGTACTCACCGATAAGAAAAGGGTATCGGTTCATCCCTAGACAAACTATGTAGCAGAGTATTACCTGTTAATGTGCTTAAGAAAAAGCTGTATGTTCAACTTCCGTGGAATACTGGATCCTCAATGGGAGTGTCTGTGTTCATTCTAATCAGCTGATGCACTTGCAGTGTTCTAATGAGGAAAGTTTCAGGGACTTATACCTTAGTGCAAACTTCTGGGAAAATCAGTGAGCCATTCACACAAGCAAAGAAATGACATTTCTATAGAAGTTCTGTACACCAACTTACAGAAGTCCTTCAAGGCTGCCATATTGCATTCAATTTTACAGAAATTTACAGCGGCCTCATATTGAATAGGAAGGCTAATTTTTATTAACATTGAATTACATTATTGCTTGTAGCAATTGTAACAATTGTATATTGTATATTATATTTTTTTTAATTTTTGCTGTAGCGAAGACTTTGCTGTATTTTTTTGATGGAGATGGAGATACCCCTCAACATACCTTAGGCTTCATTTACACTCGCCCATTTTTGGCGCAGTTATAATTTACATAACCCAAACAATTAACGTATTTTCTTCTATTTTTTATTCTGTTAATTATACCATTAAAACGAATTTGTTATATATGTTCATTAAAATCATCTGGTGATCCTGGGAAATATGCAGAGCTGCCTATGCAGTCGGCAGTCTTATCTCAAGCACTGTTATCAGCCTTTCCAATGTTACCTCTGTCAGCTACAGAACACCTTCCCTCGTTTTAAGGAAGATGAGGAGAGTGGGAGGTGTTCAGTAGTCCTAACACACTTCCTGTCCTAGGGTGACTAACAAATAAAAAATAAATACATTTTTGTTTCTTTTCTTATACTGTATTCTGTTCTCAGCTGCATAGGAGAGGTGGGGGTGGAGACTGCAGGGGAGAGGGGAGCATGTCAGCAGGAGAACCATCAGTACACTGATCTTTCAATTGATTAACTGTGCAGGGGGCGTGTCAGCACAAGTCTGACCCCCGGAGTACAGGCAGGCTAGAAAACTGACCATGCTGGGATGGATGTGCTTCTATGCCTAGCATGGTCAGTTTGATATAGGAAAGCACTGACAGGATCACCAGCTATTTCACATAAGGAGCCAATACAAAGAGAACAGAAAAAGCATGTAGTGCGATTTTTCTGTGATTTGTTTTTTGTGGTTTTTTTAATCCACGCAACAACAAATTGGCCAAAAAATGGTAAAAAAAGCATTAAGAATGCAAAACACATCAGAAAGTATGCAAAAAATGCTTAAAAAATGCATGTGCAAAAACGCAAAATGCACCACATAAAGCACTGCAGAAACGGATCAAAAGCAAACTGCATAAGTGTGAACGAAGCCTAAAGCCTCATACACACAATCGGATTGTTGGCCAACAGAGCGTCAGACTTTTGTCCGAAGGGCGTGTGCCTGGAACTCGTCTTGCATACAAACGGTACACAATTGTCGGCCAACAGTGAACAGAATTAGTGACTTGTTTCTAAAATGTCCATTCCCCACCCCCACAATCCTAGCCATTCACCAATTTAATCAAACACGAACGTAGTGACGTACCACGTGGAATTTCAGATCTTGAGCGCCACCCTTTGGGCACCTTCTGCTAATGTAGTGTTTGGTGAGCATTGATTCTGAGCATGCGTGTTTGTACTTTGGACTTTTGTGTGACAGACTTGTGTACACACGATACGAAAATCTGACAACAGACCGCCAAAAATTTACTAGCCTGCTATCCAAAATTTGTTGACGGAAAGTTGGACAACAATTGTCTGAAGGAGCGTACTAACGGTCGGATTTTAGGCAAACAGTCTGTCATCACACAATTCCCTGCCGAAAATCCGATCGTGTGTACGAGGCTTTAGACCCTCCTCAGCTCACCAATCGATTGTCAAAATGAATTTTTGTAGATGATTTCTATTGTCTATTGTACAGCACAAGGGGTGCTCACTTATTCAATATTCATCTGAAAGAGTGCTTGTTTTTATTATGTTCCTTATATAGAATTATTTTGCAGTAGTTGGATGTTTCTACTGTCATCTAATGTTTGCGGATGACTTTATTTTTCCAAGGAATTATCAGAGCGGAAGCAAACTGAATGTAGCAAAATTTCTATGCTATGCTTTCATCCCAGATACATCTATATAGAAAGTGTTGCCACTGCTGGTCAAATAACATGTCTTGTTCAGTAATTTATTAACGTAGCATTTGTAGAGCACAAATTTAATTCCATCTCCAGTTATACATTAACAAGTTTCCCTGCCCACTCTACCCCCCTTAGCTATTCTAACTAAAATCCTTAATTACTTACCTGAAACTGCAGGTACGTGACTGTCTGGATCCCAATTCTTCTTCTTCTGGTCTGTAGTGTACGAGGTTCCTTCTTGTGGTGCCCATGGCACTTCCTGCAGATATGGACACTTTTCATTGTCTTCCAGATGTGTCCATCACAGAACTCTCAAGGAGGCCTCACAGATTCCTTAAGTCTTTCAGTGGTGACAACCTGATGTCACAATGTGAGGGGAAGCTACAGGACCAGTCATTTGGCCTGAGTGTAGCTTCCAATCACCACTTTCCACCACTGTAGACTGTTAAGTGACAGCGGACTTAGGATAGTTTGGTTTGTTTAAATTGGTGAATGGCTAGGATTGTGGGGGTGGGGAATGGACATTTTAGAAACAAGTCACTAATTCTGTTCAAGAAAATTAAGCATGGGAGGGAGGATGACTAGGTATCACCAGATGTCCACATGTCAAGGGGCCATTGTAATGTGCCCTCACAGATTCCGCCCTCTGCAGTATCAAATGTCCAACTTTAGAAAAGTCAGTCCTGAGGCACACCCTGTCACAACACGGAGCCTCATAAGACCCTGCATTGCACTACACAGCGGGAGCAGGACTTAGCATCACATTTTCTTAAACGTGTAATTTGTACTTTTGCCAATCTCAGTTTTGCTATTCAAATGTTACTTTCCTGAATCCGGATTATTGACTGGCATATGCTAGTGCAGATTTGCAAGCACAATTTTATATCTATCAGGTAAAGTTTGATTATAAAAAAAAAACTGTAGGTAGGTTTTAAACATACAGTGGAAGACGATCTAAAAATATTCCTAAAATAAATTTTTGCAAGGAAAAGTACGAAAAGATTCTTGAAGAAACAAGATACAGGATGCAAGAAACACTTAGAGGATGTGATTCCTATGATGGTTCTCCCGTAGCATTGACTATCAGGGTTTCTAAATTTTGTATGCTTTATACAGTATGTTGTTTAGTTTTTCATTTATGCAAAAATATATATACATAATTATGCTACCTTACGCCTTAAAAATTACACACAAAAGTACAGAAAAAAATCAAGAGTTTTAAATACTTTTTTCCTATCCATAATCAATGTTTTATTCACTTGTTAAGTGCTTTTAAACTTTCTAGCAAATTTGACTTCTTCGGGAGTCGATTCAATAGCTTAGCATTTTATAGCCCTCTTCTCTTCTGGGAGTGTTTGCATACTATCTGTGCTGACCTAGGTCCTCTGCTCCTTCCCTCACCTCCCAATATAAGCTTTTAATAACATCTCAGTATGGATGAGGGGAAGTTAGCGAAGGAGAATACTATAGAGAGTCAAATATTGATCACTCTGAGTCTGCTGGGGCTGCCGATACCATTTTCAGAAAATGGCAGTACCCAGCAGCAGTCTAAAGCCTCGTACAGGCGATCGGATTTTCCGGCGGGAAATGTGTTATGACAGGCTGTTGGCGGTAAATTTGACCGTGTGTATGCTCCATCGGACAATTTTGTCGGATTTTCCGCGGACAAATGTTGGATAGCAGGTTTTTAAATTTTCCGCGGACAAATGCGTGTTGTCGGATTTTTCGTACACAAGTCCGTCGGACAAAAGTCCAAAGTACAAACACGCATGCTCAGAAGCAAGGACGAGCCGGAAGCAGTCAGTCTTGTAAACTTGCGTTCGCAATGGAGAATTAACATTCGTGACATGGCAAATTATAAAATATCGAAATGCAGCGCACATTCTCTTCTTCTTTAATGGGATAATAATGAAGCTGCTTTGCTGGGGATACTGATGGAGTTATTGCAAACAAATTTTCAAATGCTTTTTTTTCTAGTGATATCAAGAATAATATTATTATGCTTTTTTTTAACTTTTATTTGGGCAAGTTACTACAACACCATTATCCCCTAATTTTTAAGAACAAAGATACAACTATGTTTAAATGTAACTGCCTACTCCCAAACCGTCATTTGAAGTAAAACACATAGCCAAATGTTATTCGCCACAATTTTTTATTGTGCATTAAAAAAAGAAAACAAATAAAATTAGACATGCTATCTGCCAATAGAATTAAACCAAAAAGTGCATTCTATGCATCCAAAAATATAGAAAATATACCAAATCAAATCATTATTATTCAACCAAAAAACAAAATAAAAGCCTCATGCATGTGTCCTGCTTCTTAATATAGGGGGTCAACAATGCCAAGAGTTGGTGAAAGCAGGGGTCCGTCATCCGGAGATAATTCCGAAAATCATCTGCATTATTCTCCTGGAGCTCCCGCAGTAAAGGCATATGACATAATTGGTCACGATTGATAAAGCAACCTATTTTTGGTCCAAGAACTCCTCCTCCTGTTCCTGGACTGGACTTGGGTCAAATAACTCCAAGGCCAATAATAAATATTACGTTATCTCCTCCGATTCCGCAACATGGCTGCTTGACGAACGGCCGTTCAGAAACTAACTGAAAAGCACGAAATGAAAAGCGCAAAATGAAAAGTGCAAATTGAAAAATGCGAAATGAAAAGTGCAAAAGGAAAAGCACAAGTTAACACTCACCAAACTTCTACTAACACAAAATTAGCAGAAGGAGCTCAAAGGATGGCGCTAAAGAGCTGAAAAACAACATAGTACGTCACTATGTTCATATTTGTTGGCCAACAATTGTGTGCCGTATGTATGCAAGACAAGTTTGGGCCAACGCCCTTCAGGACAAAAGTCCACGGTTTTGTTGGCCAACAATCCAATCGTGTGTATGAGGCTTAAGTGTATTTTGATGACTACTACCTGACGTGACATCACCGGCTCCTCCCCTTTGCTTGGAAGCAGCCAGGTGATATCACGGTCGGATTCGTAAGCGTTCTGCTTTTCTGTGACCCCATGGTCCCAGTTGTTGGATGCACAACGGCTATTTTAACTGTAAGTCTCTACATTTTTATATAAGCCTTTTGTTATTACTACACCATGAGGATTATTATTCTTACTCCATGTGCGAGCCGATTGAGTACCATCTACTACTGAGTGACATGCTGTACACCCCATGGAGACCAGTGATTTACTTGATGTGACCATTGCGCACAGTGGTGGAGTTTGTTTTCCTTGGATTGAGCACTGGACTGCATGATTGTTCTATTATCACTGAATTTTGAAGCAATATTTTAGCAATTCACTAAGAACTTTATTATTGTGATATTTATGTTTTGCTCTGGACTTTGGCAACACCGCTTATTGAGGTTATTCTGATATTCACTACTTTCTGTTTATTTATTTTATTTAGTTCATGATACAAATATTTATCATTGTATTTGTTTTTTATTGGTTATATGACTATTAGAGCAATAACCTTGCTTCACATAGAAAAAACGTTATAGATTTAGCGCCACTCCAGTTATTTATTATTATACTGATTATGTATGTGATGACACTATAGGGGATGGCAGCTTTATCCACTTAAAATTAGATACATTATTGGTTTATACATATTCTTGCCTGACAATTCATTCACTCATTTTTTACTTTCTTTCACACAGAGTAGCGCAAAAGTTATTCACGTAGGTGTCCGTTTATGAAACAGTGATAATCGGGGGAGAACATGTTTGAACTTGTTCTCCCGCCGATTATCTCTACACACGGAGAATCCCCATGAATGACACAGTTACGGCAAGTTTATGAAGCGGTGATCTCACCGCTTCACTGGCGATCTGTCTCAGAATTCACACTCCCAGGTTCACCAGTTTAGAGGTGGTGAATCGGGGAGTGAAGAGGAAATCTGGGGGGATCTGAGGGGGAAGGAGGAAGTTTTTTAACTTCCTTATGCCTCGTTCAGACCCCCAGACACTGTAAGCATGTCCCCCTGTCATATTTATGTGTATACATATTTATACATATATACATATAATGTGTATATGTATATATATATCATGTGTGTGTATATACATGTATATATAGTGTGTGTGTGTGTATAGATATGTGTATAATGTAGGGGGACACATTATTTTGTTAACATTAATCCATGCCGTTGAGCGGTGATAATTTATCACTGCTTGATAAACTGACATCTGGTACTATAATCTCGTAAAGTCTCACGAGATTCCAGTATCAGGGGCCGTTCTCCACTGTTTGAAGCATTTGTAGATCTCTTCACTCCTCCAAAGGTGAAGCGATCTACAAAGCTTCATAAACAGGCACACAGAGGAGAAGATTCTTCACTGTGAATGCCGGAGAACGAAGCAGTGAATAGATTTCACTGCTTCATAAACTGACACCTTAATCTTATCAGAAGATTGTTGTTGAAATAAACAGTCTGGTGACAAGTTCTCCTTAACCCTTTTACTGCCATACAGTGCACAGCATTTACCATACTCTATACGGTGGTGGCAATGGGGAGTATTACACAAAATCTGACAAGCCAACTGTTGGCTGTCAGATGGATGTGATCTGGTGGCTGTGCGGCTGCTGGATCACTTACACACACGCCCATCAGTGGACCCAGGACTGGCATGGCAACTGCCACCAGCGAGAGGAGAGGGGAAAATCAGTAAATGTATATTCTCTGATCTCCCATTCCTGCTAATAACCTGGAAGCTACGTGTAAAATGTTTTGGTTCTGGTGTCACTTTCCTCAGAAAAGGTGCAATGTGCATTTCATTAGTTTCACTGGATGAAAGATTAAAGAGAACCTGTCCTCTATGTCAGTGGCCTGTCTCAACCCCCTCCCTCCCCCGACATATGTTCGACAACCAAATATATCCTGTGATTGATGAGGTTCCCAATAATTGTGCGTATTGGTCTGTGTATCCAATTCCACATTGACACCCCCACCACCTACAAACCAACACATTAAACAAGCCTAAAACATACCAAAAATAAATAAATAAATAAAAAAAAAAAAAAAGGGAAAACCCCCAGCCCCGTCCATACATTCCCCGTGTTTATTATTGTTATTCCGTAATTGTTCCTCACTTCTAAGAAAAAAGAAAACCCACCACACCTGTACATACCCTGTGGTTATTGTTAATTATCCCATAATTATATTTATTGGCCAATCATGGCCTAGTTCCTCACTTCTATTAAGTAATTTATTTAAAGTGATCCAATTAATCCTAAAATACCTTCATGTGTTACCCCCTATTGTGTAAGAGGCCACTAACGGCCATATTAAATATAACATCTATAGAAAAAAATAAAAAAAATAAACAAATAAATAAAAAAGAAAGAAAAAAAACAAACAAAAAAAAAAACAAAAAAAACAAAGACCCTAGGTGATTAGCATAGGTGCTTTAAATCAGAGTCAATGGCTTGGTATTTTGGACAGCTATTTTATCTAAAAGAAATTCCCAAAACACAGCCTGTTGGGGATACTTGAGGACAGGGTTGAGAACCACTGCTCTATGTGATGACATTTTTTTAGTAAAAAAATAAATAATAAACGTATAACCAAGTACTCTAAATCCCCCCTCCCCCCAAAAATGTGCATTATTATTGTGTGACATAAAAAATTAGAACTTTCACAATTTTATTCTCTAGTGCAGGGGTCTCCAAACTTTCTAAACAAAGGGCCAGTTGCTGTCCTTCAGTCTTAAGGGGAACAGACTGTGGGCATTGGGAGTAGAAGAGGTCCAGGCGTCAGTGGGAATAAAAATTGCCCCGTCTTTGGTGTCAATGGGCAGAATTGTGCCCCATTGTTGTTGTTATTGGGCCCCATTGTTGGTGTCATTGAGAGGAATTGTGCCCCATCTCTGGGGTTATTGGGAGGAATTCTGTCCCTTCATTGGTGTCAGTGGGGGGAATTATGCCCCATTGTTGGTATTAGTGGATAAAAATAGTTCCCCAAGGGCCAGAAAAAAGCAAGCAAAGGGCCACCTCTGGCCCAAGGCCGGAATTTGGAGACCACTGCTCTAGTGTGTCTGCTTTCAGAAAACATATAATGATTTGGGGGTTTTACATAATCTTCAGGCCTAAAATTATTTTTTAAACATGTGTACCAAAAAGATGCAAAAATGTCACTGGCAGCAAAAGGGTTAAATGTTGCAGAAATATGTCATATTGACTCCTTGCAAATGCTGTATTTACTACTTCCCAGAAAATCAGTAATTTGGAAATGGGTGGCCACATGTTTGCATACGACTGTATCTGTAGTTTTGGTAAACCCATGGATTACCGAAATATCTATCTTTATTGTTATTAAAAGGTCTTTCTATGAACCAACTGGTAATTTATGTTTACCGGCCCTTAAAAAAGTATCAACCCTGAAAGACAAGATGTCTGCCCAGTACAGCACAAGGCTCACTCTACAAGCCAAACCACCATAGGTCTGAACGTAATGAGAGCCTGTCTTTGCAAAAAGCAGGTTAAATCCGTTAACTGCCCATTTCTAAAGTGCTTGAAGGCAAGGGAATTTCACCACTTGTATTAGATGTATGCCAAGATAATCACTATAAATGCTGATTCTAAAACAAAGAGGCAGAGAAGAATGGTAATGCATAGTTTCACAGCCAGACGTAAATTCTTGTGGAATTTTGTCCATGTAGCAGCTCTGATCGCTGAAATCAAGGACAACAAGGATTAGACTGTTGTCAAAATGTATCAAACTGGCATTGCTACACAGTACTCAACCAATATCATTGAACAAAGGTCATTTACTCCTTTGCTGTCACTTCCTTATAAATATAAATGTGTTTGTGGGACTCATGACTAATTTAAAGAGGAATTAAACAATGGATTACCTTTAAAACAGTGCAATTGAATGTCTTCTTTACTGTAAATATATATAAAAAAAAATATATATATTAAGCTCTAACGAGCAGGGCCCTCTGATTCCTCCTGTATTGAATTGTTTTGTACTTGTACTGTCTGCCCTAATGTTGTAAAGCGCTGCGTAAACTGTCGGTGCTATATAAATCCTGTATAATAATAATAATAATAATAATAATAATAATAATAATAATAATAATAGATACCATGCACACCCTATACAGAGAACCTTGACTTCTGACATCAAGCTTAACCGCTTCAGCCCCGGAACATTTTACCCCCTTCCTGACCAGAGAGGTTTTTGCGATTCTGCACTGCGTTGCTTTAACTGACAATTGCGCAATCGCGCGATGTTGTACACAAACAAAATTGATGTCCTTTTTTTTCCCACAAATAGAGTTTTCTTTTGGTGGTATTTGATCACCTCTGCGGTTTTTATTTTTTGCACTATAAACAAAAAAATGCGACAATTTTGAAAAAAACACAATATTTTGTACTTTGTGCTATAATAAATATCCCCATTTTTTTTTTTTTAAAAAAGCTATTTTTTTCTCAGTTTAGGCCGATATGTATTTGTCTACATATTTTTGGTAATAAAAAATCTCAATAAGCGTGTATTGATTTCTTTGCGCAAAAGTTATAGCGTCTACAAAATAGGGGATAGATTTATAGAATTTTTATTATTATTTTTTTTTTACTAGTAATGGCGGCGATCTGCGATTTTTATCGTGACTGGGATATTATGGCGGACACATCGGTCAGTGCTATTAAAAATACATTCATTACTGTAAAAATGTCACTGGCAGTGAAGGGGTTAACACTAGGGGGTGGAGAAGGGGTTAACTGTGTTTTCACTGCTACATGATTCTAACTGAAGGGGGAGGGACTAACTACAGGAAGTGACAGATCATGGTTCCTAGCCAATAGGAACACACGATCTGTCACTTCTGTCAGAACAGAACAGGGAAGTGTGTGTTTACACACACTCGTCCCTGTTCTGTGTCTCCTGGTCACGATCACTCGTGGCCGGTGGTCATCGTGACCGTCGGCCGCGAGCATCGGCACCCCGGCTATGCAGCAGGTGCGCGCCTGCTATCTGGACCCCGCGAGCCAACGTACAGCCCCGTGGTTTCATGCAGGAAAGTCAACCTGCAGCAGTATAACTGTGGCGGCTGATCCGGAAGTGGTTAAAGGGGTTGTAAACCCTCGTTTTTATTTTTTTTAAAATAACAAACATGTCATACTTACCTCCACTGTGAAATTCGTTTTGCACAGTGTGACCCTGATCATCGCTCACAGCTCTTCCTCAAATCGGTAAACCCCCTAGGAGAAGCGCTCTCTCTGGGGGTTACCTCGTGCTCCCAAGTCCAAGATTTGCGTGCATATAAAGAGAGAACACCATCCAGCTAGGTCATAGGAGTTGCCACCATCCCCGGGACAAAGAGATAAAAAATTACCCCCTCAGATGGTTGATGGGACTTTCGGCAACAGAGTAGTAAAAAACAATTTTATTGGTACAAATATGCAAAATACAAAATGAAGAAGTCGGGTTACCTCGCGCTCCCGAGTCCAAGATTTGTGTGCATATAAAGAGAGAACACCATCCAGTTAGGTCATAGGAGTTGCCACCATCCCTGGGACAAAGAGATGAAAAATTACCCAGTCTAGACTGCACTAATATTTTTTCTACTGCTACACCAACATATCTTTTTTAGCCTTTTATTGTTATATATTACTTGATTTATATGTCGACTTCTTCATTTTGTATTTTGCATATTTGTACCAATAAAATTGTTTTTTACTACTCTGTTGCCGTTAAAGTCCCATCAACCATCTGAGGGGGTAATTTTTTAACATTTGCGTGCATAGACACAGAATACCGGACTCGGCCTCGCCCCCCTGGCGCCTGCATCATTGGATTTGATTGACAGCAGCAGGAGCCAATGGCTGCGCTGTTATCAATCTATCTAATCAAGAGCCGAGAACCCTGGGCAGAGAGGTAGAGCGTGTCTCCGCCGAGGGAACGAACGGGCTCAGGTGACTAAAACAGGGGGGCTAGGGGGCCGATCAGTGTCAGAAGTTTTTTCACCCTAATGCATAGGATGCATTAAGGTGAAAAAACATGAGTGTTTACAACCCCTTTAACCCTAATCACCCTGGGAGCTAAGTCCTGTACCTGCAATGTCACAGTCCTGTGAGAGTTTTTATTGACTGTCCATGGTGGCAGTGGTGGCGATGGATGGGGGCTTACCTCCAAGTTGGCAAATTCACAGGGGACACAGCTGCTTCAGGGCCCAGAAGACTAATGTGGCTGACCTGGGCTTCCCACTATGTCATGTTAGTTAAACATAGGGCAGAGGTCTCTAAAATGTCTAAACAAAGGGCCAGTTTACTGCCCTTCTGACTTTAGGGGGGCTGGACTGTGGCCATTGGGAGCAGAAATTCTCCTGGTGGTAGTGGAAGTAAACAATGCATCTTTGGCATCAGTGGGAGGAATAGTGCCCTTGTCATTGGTCTCAGTGGGAGGATTAGTGACCCATTGTTGGTGTCAGTGGAAGGATTACTCCCACTATATTGGTATCAGTTTGAGGAATAGTGCCCCATCATTGGTGTCAATGGGAGAAATAGTGCCCCGCTGTTGATGTCAGCGAGAGAAATAGTGTCTTCTGACAGAGGTGGGAAAAGTGCCTCAAGGGCCAGATAAAGGCAAGCAAAGTTTGGAGACCACGGACATAGGGCAATGGTATTCTGAGACTTCTCCACTATGAGTTTGGAAAACTTCCCACCCACAAGAATGCTGTATATATAAGAATTTATGATATATATGTTAATAATAGTGGTATATGATATATACACTGAGCAAAATTATAAACGCAACACTTTTGTGTTTGCCCCTATTTATCATGAGCTGAACGCAAAGATCTACGACTTTTTCTATGTGCACAAAAGGCTTATTTCTCTCAAATATTATTCACAAATCTGTCTAAATCTGTGTTAGTGAGCACTTTTTCTTTGCCGAGATAATCCATCCACCTCACAGGTGTAGCATATCCAGATGCTGATTAGACAGCATGATTATTGCACAGGTGTGCTTTAGGCTGAGAACAATAAAAGGCCACTCAAAAATGTGCAGTTTTACTGTACTGGGGGGGGGGGGGTCCGCAAACCAATCAGCATCTGATATGACCACCATTTGCCTCATGCAGTGCAGCACATCTCCTTCGCATTGAGTTGATCAGGTTTTAGATTGTGGCCTGTGGAATGTTGGTTCATTCCTCTTCAATGGCTGTGCGAAGTTGCAGGATATTGGCAGGAACTGGAACACGCTGTCGTATACACCGATCCAGAGCATCCCAAACATGCTCAGTGGGTGACATGCCCGGTGAGTATGCTGGCCATACAAGAACTGGGATGTTTTCAGCTTTCAGGAATTGTGTACAGATCCTTGCAACATGGGGCTGTGCATTATCATGCTGCAACATAAGGTGATGGTCGTGGATGAATGGCACAACAATGGACCTCAAAGATTTCATCATGGTATCGCTATGCATTCAAAATGCCATCAATAAAATGCACCTGTGTTTGCTGTCCATAGCATACGCCTGCCCATACCATAACCCCACTGCCACTATGGGCCACTCGATCCACAACGTTGATATCAGCAAACTGCTCACCCACAGGGTGCCATACACGCTATCTTCCATCTGCCATGTACAGTGAAAACCGGGATTCACCCATGAAGAGAACACCTCTCCAAAGTGCCAGACGCCATCGAATATGAGCATTTGCCCACTCAAGACGGTTACGATGACGAATTGCAGTCAGGCCGAGACCCCAATGAGGATGACGAGCATGCAGATGAGCTTCCCTGAGAAGGTTTCTGACAGTTTGTGCAGAAATTCTTTGGTTATACAAACTGATTGTTGCAGCAGCTGTCCGGGTGGCTGGTCTCAGACGATCTTGGAGGTGAAGATGCTGGATGTGGAGGTACTAGACTGGAGTGGTTATACGTGGTCTACGGTTGTGAGGCCGGTTGGATGTACTGCCAAATTCTCTGAAGCGCCTTTGGAGATGGCTTATGGTAGAGAAATGAACATTCAATTCAAGGGCAATAGCGCTAGTGGACATTCCTGCAGTCAGCATGCCAATTGTACGCTCCCCCAAAACTTTCGACATCTGTGGCATTGTGCTGTGTGATAAAACTGCACATTTTAGAGTGGCCTTTTATTGTGGCCAGCCTAAGGCACACCTGTGCAATAATAATGCTGTCTAATCAGCATCTTGATATGCCACACCTGTGAGGTGGATGGATTATCTTGGCAAAGGAGAAGTGCTCACTAACACAGATTTAGACAGATTTGTAAACAATATTTGAGAGAAATAGGCCTTTTGTGTACATAGAAAAAGTCATAGATCTTTGCGTTCAGCTCATGATAAATAGGGGCAAATACAAAAATGTTGCGTTTATAATTTTGCTCAGTGTATATGATAATAATAGTGTCAACCAACATCCCAGAACACCCCCTCCTCATCTCCAGAACATAACAGGGAGGTGTTCTGTAGTCTACAAGGGAGAACTTAGGTGGAACTTATAACACTGATTAGGATTTCAGTGCATCAGAGGCAGTGTTACAGGCAGCATCTAACAACATTTTTTAAATAGGCAAAGCATGGCAAAATCGGCATGTTTTGAGGAGCAGTTAAACCTAGCAATGCAGGCACAGCCCCACTGCAAGCAGAAATTGTTCTGATTTCCCTCACACTTCCCTCTGACTTTAACCTTACACTGATTTACAATTTGACTCTGACGTTTATTTATTTTTATTTATTTATTACAGGTATTTATATAGCGCTGTCAATTTATGCAGCGCTTTACATATATATATATATATATATATATATATATATATATATATATATATATATATATATATATATATATATTGCACATTCACATAAGTGCCTGCCCTCAAGGAGCTTACAATCTAAGGTCCCTAACTCACATTCACATATACACATGCTAGGGTCGATTAAGGCAGGATTATTTTCTTTCTTTCTTTCTTCCCATGTTGAACCTAGGTTAGGTTTTTGGCCTCTTTGTTATTGTTAGTTTACAGGATTTATATAGCACCAACAGTTTGCACAGTGCTTTACAAAATAAAGGGAAATAGTACAGTCACAATACAATTCAAGATGGTTAGGCAGACCCCACTCATGACAGCTTACAATCTAAAAGAGAGGGACAAATGATAAAAAAGTTAATAACCGTGAGGGATGAACCGATGATAAAAGTAAATGTACAGTTTTTAGGTGGAAGTGGGATAGGTTTCCCTGATTATATGAGCTTTGAGTGATTGCCTAAAGAGGAACAGAGTGGGAGACATTTGGACAGATTGCAGGAAGGATTTCCAGAAGATAGGAAAGGCTCTGGGAAAAGTCCTGGAGGCGAGCATGGGAGATGGTGACAGGGGCTAGAAAGCTAAAGGTCTGGGGAGGAGCAAAGAGGACTATCTGGGTAAAATTGAAAATTGAGGTTGGTGATGTAGCTCGGAGCAGAATTGTGGATGGCTTTTTATGTTGTTTTTAGTATTTTGATTTGTATTTGTCAGGTGATCAGAAGCCAGTGGAGTGATTATCAGAGAGGGATGTGGTGGACTGAGTGGTTGGTAATGTGGATAAGTCTGGCAGCAGCATTCATGATAAACTGAAGGGGAAATAGCCTTTGTAAAGATAGGAAAAGATAGGAAAACAGGAGTGTGATTCAATAGTTGAGAGATAACAAGGGAGTGAAGTATTAGCTATGTGGTTTCATTCCTTAAGAAGGGGTATCTTTTTTAAATGTTATGGAGGTGTTCTGTAGCTTAGAAATGAAAACTGAGCATGGCTGATAACACTATTTGGGATTTTGGTGCAAAAGACGCACAAGTTGGCAGCTCAAACAGGAAATTAGGCTAGGCTCACTAGATTTCTGGCAGATCATCTGGTGTTTTTAGGAAAACATGTGAAAAAGTGCATGTATGGCAGATGTTCATCTGCAGATACCATAAAAGAGGAGCTCCATACATTATTTTGTAGTTCAATTACTGTAGGGAAAAAAATTGCTATTGAACAGATGGCTGGCTGATTGACACTCCTTGAGTCCAAGAATTTTGTAGATCAAGACTTTTCTCTTACTCTTGTAGTGATGGATCAGTTAAGTACAAATGTTGGCGAATTTCCATATTGTTTTAATTATGTGAACAGATCATAGATTAGCCTAGATAATATATGAAAATTATAAAAAAAAAAATAAGATTTATCCTTTACCCATGTATGCAGGAAGGCCCTTCAAACCTAGGGGAGATGGGGAGATACATAGAATGTAAATAGTGAAGCTGTCCAGCCCTATAACGGAGGTACATATCAGCAATTTAATGATTTGGACCCTAGTAGTAAAACGTACAGTGATTGTACAGTCTTCTTTTCTACAATTATTCTTTTCTAACAGTTCTGTCTTTTGGCATTTTCCATCTATCCTCTGGAATTTGCTGAAAATGTGAATTATTTAACCCTGATGATGTAGTGGAGTTTCGTGTGAGGGATTAGATTTTAAACAGAATGCCTGTTACATAATATGTTCCTCTGCTTTGTGTTTTTCTCAGTGTGTGTTTATTATTTGTTAGAAAGAAATATGATTACATCTGCCAAAAAACAAGGGCTCACAATGCGTGGTCATTTTAAGCAATGCAAGAAAATTTCAATAATGCACTTAGCACTTTTGCTAGAATGGCAAAAAATAGGAGCGTTAAATGCCACAATGATTGTTCCAATTAAAAAATAGCTCTGGTCTAAATAAAAACCAGAATATTGATTCTGCTTGGGCTGTGGCTACTTTCTACAGAAAATGAACTGTAATGCCTCGTACATACGGTCGGATTTTCCGACGGAAAATGTGCGATCGGAGCTTGTTGTCGGAAATTCCGACCGTGTGTGGGGTCCATCAGACTTTTTCCATCGGAATTTCCGACACACAAAGTTTGAGAGCAGGCTATAAAATTTTCCGACAACAAAATCTGATCCTTTAAATTCCGATCGTGTGTAGACAAATCCGACGCACAAAGTGCCCCGCATGCTCAGAATAAAGAGACGAAAGCTATTGGCTATTGCCCCATTTATAGACCCGACGTATGTGTTTTACGTTACCGCATTCAGAACAATCGGATTTTCAGACAACTTTGTGCGACCGTGTGTATGCAAGACAAGTTTGAGCCAACACCCGTCGGAAAAAAACAATGGATTTTGTTGTCGGAATGTCCGATCAATGTCCGACCGTGTGTACAGGGCGTTAGACTTTGTACAACTTTTGTTGTGAAGAAAACCTGAAATATTTTTAGTAAATCCACTAGAATATTTCTGATGTCTGATGAAGGGGTCGTGCATGACCCTGAAACGTTGCAATCTACTGCTGTTATATGATCACTTTAATAAACCTTTGGAGTTATTTGGTAGAATTGTTATGTGCTGGTAATATGTGCTTTGAAATGTATTTAGTGTAGACAATAGCCAGCACTCCAATAATAATTTGTAAAAGTGTATTTTTATAATACCATGAGAATTAGGAATTAATGGTATCTAACTTGTAGATAATAATCCAATTACCTATTATGTAATCAACCCACTGTTGTATTTGAATGACAAAAAAAAACAATAAAAACATTTAAAAGAACAAATAGGTTGCATAGTGCAAAGAGATCAGTCCTTCTGATATTACATGTTGTCAGTTTTCTTTGCAAGTTATATAGATTTGCACAATTACAAACTTAGGCAGATGATGAATTTCTTACCCCATTATGGCCCAGAACCATTTTAAAATTCACTATGACTCGTGACTCTAACAGTTTCCTTTTTAGACTGAACCATTTAAAAAAAATTACAATATTATGGAAGCTTTGCTATATCGAAAACCCATGCCCTTCAACTTCATATTACATACCACCAGTGCTCATCCCTTTTCTCCTGCTTACGAGATTTTCACCCTTAACTGGGTGCTATCATATATGAGCTTTGGATGTAATCAAATGTGTTAATGTAAATCGCATCAAATAAATATACAGTGGGTTGATTTACTAAAACTGGACAGTGCAAAATCTGGTGCAGCTCTGAATAGAAACCAATCAGCTTCCAGGTTTCTTTTTGTCAAAGTTCAATTGAACAAGCTGAAGTTAGAAGCTGATTGGCTACCATGCACAGCTGGACCAGATTTTGCACTCTCTCGTTCAACCTCTGTGTGTTGTATATGTACTAACATAGACTTACCGGTATGTATTTCATCTTATTAAGGATCTTTGTCCTGGCTTTGCTTCAATGAAACCCATTAGAGATTTGCATTCATACTGTAGTGATCATTTGCAAAATCTGAATTGGTGGAAGTCTATATGACTCACAGAGAATTTTGAAGACAGAATGTTGATAATATGTAATATCAGAAAGACTGATCTCTTTGCACCATGTTCTTTAAAATCAGAATAAGAAAAGAAGTGCAGCACTACACAAAATATAGTGAATGTTCAAATATTAAATAGTTATAGTCCCATGTGCAATCAATCCTTTTAGGTAGAAAGTCCTTAATAGGTTCCAAAGATCATTAGTGACCGTGTGGTGTGCCAAAACGCTCACTAAAGAGAAAATGTGAAACAGCATATAATCATAAACTTGAAGATCCGAGCATTGCTCAGTGCTCCTTAATTGGGGTATCCTTTCACCATTTTATGCACTCACCAGATATCAAATCACTATAAGCCAGGGGAGGGGCCTAAACATTGGTACCACTGCCGCCGTATCCTCATACTGGGAGCAGCGGTCATCTTTTGTAAGTCTTTTGTTTTTTGGCTACTGTTCATATATATGCTGCAGTTTTTTAAGTATTCTGATTTTAATAAATACTACACTATGTGAGCATTATTCTGGCTCCCGCGTGTGAGCTTTGTTTTGCACAGTGCCAGTCTCCCATGAGGTTTACCTTGCTGATTACAACTCTGAATGAGATGTCACCAGGCTCCAGGATATTAATACAAGGCTCATAGTGATTTGATATCTGGTGAGTGCATAGAGTGGTGAAGAGGTACCCCAATTAAGGAGCACTGAGCAATACTCGGATCTTCAAGTTTATGATTATATACTGTTTCACATTTTCTCTCCGGTATAACACGGTCACAATTAATCTTTGGAACCTATTAAGGACTTTCCATCTAATAGGATTGATTGCACATGGGACTATAACTATTTAATATATGGACATTCACTATATTTTGTGTAGTGCTGCACTTCTTTTGTTATTCTGGTGTTTACTGAAGGTTGTATATTCACCTTTTATAAGTGCTGGCTGCTTGTTGAATATTTTATCAGCGCTCACTTATTTCATTTTGTTATGTTCTTTTAAATGTTTTTATCTATTTTGTTTAATAAAATATAATTAAGTGGCTTTTTGACATAATACTAAATTGGATTCTTCTCAAGGTCTTATGTGTCATTCAAACATCACATTGGTTGATTGCTGTTTAAATGTGAAAGAGCTGAATTTACTATTGGTGTGCTGACTCTTCCTTACATTGAGGTCACTGGTAGCACTGAGGCTGGTGGTGCACCCACATCTACTGAGGAGAGAAGTATGTGTGTGAGATAGACCTTCTGTACATGTGATGTAAGTGTGTAACCGATTTAAATGAACATTTAATTGTGCTTTAATAATAGTTTATCCTAAGTGTGTGTGTCCTACATATAGTCTGGATCTGCTGTGTGCAGTATGAATCTGAGGGCCAGCCCTGCTCTGCAGAGATCAATGAGGAAGGTTTAGAGAAGTTCCACATGAGTCACAAATCAGCAGCAATCCTTCTGCATGTTCGGATGAAATGACACGGGCCAAATAATTCTCACATGCCATCTGCTTCCCTGTTTTTCCTTAGAAGCAAAAGTTCTGGTGTGGGCGCAGGGTGGGTACTTTGTGTGCCAGACATTTTCTTCCCCAGCTTATCCTGCTAGACAAGCCTGTCAAGCTGTTGTTGTTATGCTGAACTCACAGTAATGATCTGAGTATTACTGTTAACGATAAATTATTCATAGTAATGGTAATTGTAGCAAATTTGCAGATTATACACAATGCAGGGTTGGTGTTTTAGAACAACGCTTGTCTAATCAGTATGTCTTCTATAGTCTCTAATGGCAGAACTGTTTTATCTTTTATTAGAGCTACGGTAATTAACAATTTTGTTTCCATCGCTGCAATTAGGAAAGCTGGCAATATAAAAACTGTCGTTATAATTTGTTGTGCATTTCCTTCCTGCTTTTATTTGGAGTCAGTGGGAGCCATTCTACGCCTGTACTCGCCCCCCTCCATATCATTATTGGTTGAACTAGATAGACTTGTGTCTTTTTTCAACCTGACTAACTATGTAACTATTAGCACAACCATACCTCCCAACATTTTGAGATGGGAATGAGGGACACCTATTAGCAAATGTATGTAGGCATAGGACACTCCCCCTTAAAGGAGAATTAACAAAAAAAGGTTAATTAAATCTACAAGGGTTTTTTTTACCACTACTATTCCTTTATATTGGCTTTTAAATTATACAAATGCAGCAATTTAGAATTTGGATGAAAGGTTTAGCACTGGGAAACGTTTTTTGAAAGATAAAAAGTGCATTTTATATATTAACTATATAGATCAGACAAATGAGGTGGAATAAGGGACAGAGGGATATTGCTCCAAATCAGGGACAGTTCCTCGAAATCAGGGACAGTTGGGAGCTATGGCACAACTAGTAAATAAAGCATAAGAAAACTATACTACTATGGGGTGTATTTTTTCCATGGCTGTAGCATGTTGAGTAAAATAAGTTGTCATACCAAGTCCTTTTTTTAATAATTCCTCCCCCAAGGCAACTACCCTCTTTAACCACTGGCGTGTGTGCTACATAGGTTACAGTGACATTGAACAGATTCATTAGCAAAGCTACTGTTTGGTTAGGCTTTAAAGATAACTGCTTCCCTCAAAAGTTTGTATCCCAAGGACACATTTGCTTGAAAGGGTATTTTAGTTATAGGGTGGAGCCTAGTGGACTGAGTCAGATCTCCAAAGTCAAAACTCTACATGAGGGGCGTCAAACTCAATTTCATTGTTAACCGCATCTGCGCTATGGTTGCCCTTGAAGGGCCAGTTGTATCTGTAGTGTGCTACATACAGAGTGCAGGGTTCAGGAGTATGTTACATACAGAGTGCAAAGTTTAGGAGTACCCTACGTACAGAGTGTAGAGTTCAGGATTCCGCTACGTACAGATTGCAGAGTTCAGTCATGCGCTTTGTTCAGAGTTCAGGGGTGCACTATGTACAGAGTTCAGGGTTTAGGGGTACGCTGTGTACAGAGTGCAGGGTTCAGGAGTGCGTTACATACAGAGTGCAGAGTTCAGGGGTGCACTGTGTACAGAGTGCAGGGTTTAGCGGTGCACTACGTACAGAGTACAGAATTCAGGGATGTGCTGTGTACAGACTGCAGGGTGTGCACCCCCCCCCCCCCAAAGCTTCCTGGCATCTCTCCTACCTGGCCCGGCTTTAGTATCTCCCTGTGTAGGTGGTGATCATTTTCTCTCTCTCTAGAGATCTGTCCCTGCCGTGAGCGCATGCAGGGATCTGTTAGATCTAGGAGCTGCTGGGGGCAAAGCTGTCTCTTGTAAATACAGAAGGCTTCTATGTTTACACGTGACAGCAGGGAGCAGGAGTGGAGGGTGAGAGCCAAAGGTGGCAGAAGGGCAACATGGCAAGGCCTGGCAAGCTGGATTTTGCCTGTGGGCCTTGTGTTTGACATATGTGCTCTACACCATAGTCCCCAGATTTTTTCCTGTCTACTTATAAATTTTGTGTGTTGCTGCTGCCTACCTTTTCTTATTTCAGCACGCCTGTTCATTTTACACAATATAAAAGAAATGAAAAATCCAGCAGAATGATTTGAAAACCCACATAATGGCTACAGAAGGCATGCAGACCCAAGAATCCAAGTTTTAGATATTTCACTACCTCAATCTCCAAGAGGCATAGGAAATTGCACTGCTCATTGTTCTCCTTGCTGGAGAGAGAACTGTACCTAAGATCCTGCATTGCTGTGATCTCCTTTCTATGGATCTGTGCGTTCTCTACCTCTCCTGATCATACTTGATTATTCCCCTACCAACCATCTCAGCACAAGTCATCGGGGATGTCACAAAGCCATGCCTCTACTGTACAGTGGGGCTGGGAGATTTTCCCCCCCAAAAAAAAAAAAAATGTGCGATTTTCTTAAAAAAAATTTAATTCACGATTTTTAATTTTTTAATTTTTTTGGACACCGCGCCGGTCCTGAGTTTTTAGGCGAAGCCGCGGCTTCGGCCTAGTCCACGGCGTCTGGGCCTCGCGGACTAGGCCGAACCAGCGCACTAGGCCAAAGCCGCGACCTCACCTAAAAATTCCTGCCCACAGCTCCTCAGGACTGGCGCAGTGAAAAAAAAAATCTAAAAAAATCGATTTGCTTAAATTTTTAATCAATTTGACCTCTCGACTCGATTCAAGATTTAAATCGATTTTTTTCCCCAGCCCTACTGTACAGACTAACACTTTTATTTAAATTCTCAGTACATTCAATGACTTGAGGAATGCCGTTCAAAAGCACTCCAAAATTTAGTTTGCCTTTTAACAATGAATTTTAGAACAATCGTAATTTCCCAAATGAAAACCACATTCCCTGTTGGAAATTCATTTGTTTGAGAAAGATTTTCCATCCTGCTCCTTTGCATTTTCTCGTTACTGTGGTTGAAAATGAACGTTGAATGGATCCCCACTGATGATTACAAAATTGAACGAGCGTTCTTAAAACAAAAACATTTGAATGAAATTCTGTGCATGACCAGTTTTACCCCATCACTGATCTAAAGGGATCACACAATGGCCTGCTCTAACTTTACCCACATTGGATCAATACGAGGGAAACTGCACAGCACAGACACATATGACAAGATGTTACATTCTTCCATAGAACTAATGGGGGGAATTTACTAAAACTGGAGCACCCAGAGTCCAGTGCAGAGCAGCTCTGAATGGTAGCCAATCGACCTCTAACTTCAGCTTGTCCAATTAAGCTTTGACAATAAAACCTGGAAGGTTATTATGAAGAAGTCCACCAGAGTTTACACTTTCCAGATTTAGTAAATCCCCCCCCAGGTGCCTGGATTTGCCCTTTTATGTAAACCTGTTGCACTGGTTAAAGTTTCAAAGTTTAAAACCTCTCCAATTGCAGAAACCACAAGGTGCTAATTTGAATACCCATTTAATTGTTCACAGGAAGCCCTCTACAACTGTCTCACTAAAGCCCTTCAGCTTGGGCAATAAGTCCTGCCTGCGGACCTAAGCCAATTCATCTCAGTTAAAGTTTTGAAAGTTCAACTGGATTGACAGGTTCAATTTTAAATAATGCTTTTGTTAAAAGTATTCCTGATGAACCACCTAGTTTAATGCCAGACAATTAAGATTTTTACTTATGAGTGAGAAATTCTTAGTTCCAAGTCTTTAGTAGCCCTTTTAATAAAGTTTTTAGGTCTACCCCATGTTTAGTTGTTGTGTTAAAGGGTATAAGAGAGATAAAGCATCACCCCACCCAAAAAATGTAATTATATTGCAGTCTACCAACTTTTAGATCTGTTGCTTTAATTTTCTCTTTTTTTAGTCTTATTTTCACCTGTTGATCTGGCCAGTAAGGCTTTGTTCAGACGGTGCTGGCACCCTTCCTGTGTGCAGGCCGCCTTTGTTTTTGTGCCTGAATCTGCACACTGTCTGCGTTCAAACCTGTGCAGCCCCCCTGTCAGATTTTGACATGCAGCTTTGTCCATGCAGCCGCTGCGCCTGCATCCATCTCTGTAGGCTACCTACATGCAGATCGGGACGGACGCAGGTGCAAAAACAAAGCCAGCTCGCACTTAAGGCAGGTGTCAGCATTGGTCTGGATGAACCCTAATGCCCCGTACACACGATCGGATTTTCCGACGGGAAATGTTGGATGTGAGCTTGTTGGAGGACAATCCGGTGTGTGTATGCTCCATCGGACAAATGTTAGACTTTCCGCCAACAAATGTTGGCTAGCATGTTCTCAAATTTTCCGCCAACAAATGTGTGTTGTCAGATTTTCCGATCGTATGTACACAAGTCCGTCGGACAAAAGTCCAAAGTACAAACACGCACGGAAGCAGAAGCGGTCGGTCTTGTAAACTAGCATTCGTAATGTGGAATTAACATTCGTGACGCGGCAAATTATGAAATCTCCAAATGCAGCGCACAATTCTCTTCTTTTTTAATGGGATAATAATGAAGCTGCTTTGCTGGTGATACTGATGGAGTTATTGCAAAAAATGTTCAAAGGCTTTTTTTTTTTCTAGTGATTTGTGCATTAAAAAAAAAAAAAATTAGACATGCTATCTGCCAAAAGACCTTAACCAAAAAGTGCATTCTATGCATCCAAAAATATAGAAAATATACCAAATCAAATCATTATTCAACCAAAAAAATAATGTCAAGGCAATAACTCCAAGGCCAATAATAAATAACACGTTATCTCCGAAATGAACTGAAAAGCACGAAATGAAAAACGCAAAAAGAAAAGCGCGAATCAACACTCACCAAACTTCTACTAAGACGAAATTAGCAGAAGGAAGCCCAAAGGGTGGCGCTAAAGAGCTGAAAAACAACGTAGTATGTCACTATGTTCGTAATTGTTGCCCAACATTTGTGTGACCGTGTGTATGCAAGACAAGTTGGAGCCAACACCCTTTGAATAAAAATTTCATGGTTTTGTTATCGGAACGTTCGATCATGTGTACGGGGCTTAAGGCCCCTACGTTTCTACGGAGCCCGCCTTGGTCCGCCGGCTCAGCGGGAGATCAGTCCGTTGATCTCCACTGAGCCGGCGGATGACAGGTCCCTCTCTGCTCACTGAGCGGGGAGGGGCTTGTCAGGCGCCGCTGCCGCCTATGGAGGGATCGGATGAAAACGGGCAGCATGTCTGTTTTCATCAGATCTCACCCGATCCGATAGCGACGGACCTGGACGTAGAGCCATCCGTCTGCTTTTAGCGGATCAGACCGGGTTGGATGTCAGCTGACATGTCTCCGCTGACATCCGACGCTCCATAGGCTAACATGGAGCGCCCGTTCAGATCAGCCGTCAAAACTGACAGGTGGACCTGAACGGTCCGATCGTGTGAAAGGGGCCTAAGTCTGTTATTTTTCAACAGACCAAACTGTGCAGCAAAAGAGGCAGCTAGAGGGTTGAGACAAACCATTTAACACTGGCAGGAGTGTTTACAATGGTCAGATTTTACTCATTTATGTAAAACCTTTAGCCCAAAAGGAAAAAAAAAACTGTTGCTATAACTGCTTGTAAAGTGTTAGCTGGAGTTCAGCTTCAGTTTGTTAGTCAAGTCCATCTAACACTATCCTCTCCACCAGATTATTAATGCTACTGTAGAAAGGTGTCTCTGTTGCTTCTTTATCCAGAGTGGAGACACCCTAGGATAGATATCTAGATAGATAGATAGATAGATAGAGAGAGAGAGAGAGAGAGAGAGAGAGAGAGAGAGAGAGAGAGAGAGAGAGAGAGAGAGAGATAGATAGATACAGTAGATAGAGATAGAAGTTTTGATGGTTTTGTCTAAAAAGTTGATGGGGAAGAGTAAATGTAGAGAGGCAATTTTAAATACACAATTTGAATCCATTTATATCAAATAAATGAAGAATTTGCCCACTTGGCAAATCCTTTATCTTTAGTTCAGCTGGTGTCTGTTCTGCGGTATGACAGTTTATCCTGAAGGCTGCTTCTCCCTTTAGCAAATCTATAACTATTTCTTTAGGAAATCCTAACCCCTCCTGAAACATAATGAACTGTTCAGGAACTCTACGGCTGCCAAAACATCTCCCCGATGGATGAAACATCACACTGTTCAAGCTGCAGTAAGAAAGATCCTGGAGATTTAATGGTGTCAATCACCCCAATCAGCCTTTCCTTCCATCAGAGCGAGCGTCCGCATGGTCCATCTCCTCATATATAAAAAGGACTGCAGGCAATTAAAGATATTAAATATTAAAATGTAATAATAAGTGCTGCATTATGCCCCATAAGTACAAATACAGGTATACATATTCACTCAATAATTATTTTAATTTGTGGAATGGAGTTACCTTTTAAAATTTGTATTCATTCTTGCACCTTAAAGTGGTTGTAAACCCTTACAATCCACTTTTTGCTAAAGGTAAGCCTGTAATAAGACTTACCTGGAGCTACCCCGGATATTTCCTGAACCTGCACAGATTAGGAGATATCCCCTGTATCTGCATGTGCCAATGTCATCGGCACGTGTGCACTGAAGCAATGGCACGTATGTGTGGTCTGCTTCAGTGAGTGTGCCGTTACCGGCGGCTCCCGTGCGCATGCTCCGGAGTGACATCATCGCTGCTTCGGCCAATCACAACCCCGAGCCGCGAAACCCCGGAAGTAACTCCGGGGAGAAATGTCGCCAGCCGTTGCTGTGTACGGGCACCGCAGCGGGGGGCTTCAATCTCAGGTGAGTATTATATAATGAGCTAGTATGCTATGGAACACTGGAGACTACTGTGAGCTGCATATTGTATGACAAGCAGTTGCTATAAGATTAAAGTAAACTTCTCAAAAGGGAAACAAGCAGATGATTTAATCATTAAAGCCAGCCAATGATGGTTCGAGTCTCAGCCAGTTCAACAGGAACCGGCTGAGATTCCAACCATGTATGGGCAGGCTGAATATACCCAAGCTGATTGATTGATCAACTAGAGTAACCAGCCTGCCGGATTTTACATGTGATTACAGCAAGCGGCTTTTATAGAAGGAGAGAAATCCTAGACTGCCGCACTCCATGCAAAAACATCTTTATTGAAAAAATGCGATAAAATTCAAAATAGCAAACAAAAAGTGGACACAGCGGGTATTAAATCTAACGCGTTTCACATTCAAAGATGCTTACTCATAGCCAGGGCTAGCTATGAGTAAGCATCTTTGAATGTGAAACGCGTTAGTATTTTATACCTGATGTGTCCACTTTTTGTTTTGTTTGCTATTTTGGATTTTATCGCATTTTTTCAATAAAGATGTTTTTGCATGGAGTGCGGCAGTCCAGGATTTCTCTCCTTCCACAGACTTGAGCACAGCCAGCACCCAGCATTGTGTGGTAGGGAGGGAGTCTTTCAAGAGATTACGGAGGCTTATCAGAGCGGCTTTCCACTTAAGCGGCTTTTATAGCCGCTATCAATAATCACTGGGGTTGATTTACTAAAGGCAAATAGACTGTGCACTTTGCAAAGTGCAGTTGCACTCTGCGAGAGCAGTTGCTCCAGGGCTTAGTAAATGAGGAAAAGCTCTGCTGAATTCCATCATCCAATCATATGCAAGCAAAAAGGCTGTTTTTTACATTTTCCTTGCACGTGATTGGGTATTCTTTGCAGAGTCAAGCTTTACCTCATTTACTAAGATCTGGAGCAACTGCACTTGCACAGTCTATTTGCCTTTAGCAAATCAAACCCCACTGTCTTCTCCTGGCGGGGAGAAGGTAAATCCACTTTGCACTACAAGTGCACTGCAAGTGCGTTCGGAAGTGCATTTGCTTTAGATCTGAGGGGAAGATCTGAAATGAGGGGAAGCTCTGCTGATTTTATAACCCAATCTTGTACAAGCACAAATGCTGTTTTTTATTTTCCTTGCATGTCCCCCTCAGATCTACAGCGACTGCACTTCCAAGTGCACTTGTAGTGCAAAGTGAATTTGCCTTTAGTAAATAAACTTCCCATGGCTCAGTAGGAGGAATTCCCGCATCAACACCCATGGTTGTAGGAAAGAAAATTGCTCAGTCTATGACCAGCCTTACTAAGGATACAACTTTGTTATCTTTTAATCCTAGCATATGTTCCAGTTTAAACTGCTGCCATTACCACTACCCCAGGTTTCCTGTTTCAAGGTGGCTTCTTTCTCTCGCAGCATCCTAAGAAGCCACCCTTGCATGCAGGGCTAGAATTGTGTCTCCCGACACTGTGTGTAGCAATAGAAGCACACAGCCCAAAACCTAGGATGGAAAGGCACTCCCCTGCTCTTCCCTGCCCCTTCCTTCTTCAAGCTAACAGAGTGACCCAAGACTGCACTGTCCACTGTTAACTCTCTCCTGTGAAGACCAGAAGTTCAGGGAATCAGCACTGAGGGAGCAAGAGCCAGCAGCACTGAAAGTTGTAAACTGCAAGTGCAGGATAAGAATTTTTAACAAATAGTTTACTAGAGAATGTTTATCTTATTGTGCTCAATGTGTTAAGATAAACAATTTATAGGGTTTATTACCATTTTAAGCCCAATTCCAGCGTGTATTTTTTATTTTAAAATACTTTAAATCTGTTCCCTTCGACTGCAGGGTGTCATGGGCTCACCCCTGGGTGTTATTACCACAATTCATGTGTGGGGGAAGGGATATTTAGAAAAAGGTTGGAAATGACAGCTTCCATATTTCTCTCATAACAGGTTTACTTGAAGATGATTCCAGCAGCTATTTGTTCTCTTTACACTAGGGATCTATGTGCATACACACTGCAACCATAAAAAAGACAGTAAAGCGAAGTATCATGAGAAGGGAGGAGAATTAGGGATAGTAGGATAATAGCATAATAGCAAGAGAACATGTTATAGTTTGTAGATGCCATATCAATGGACTGGTGCTTTAAGGGTGGACTGTATTATCTACATCAGCCTTTTCTTAACCCCCAGAGGAACCCTTGAAATAATTTTCAGGTCTCAGGGAACCCCAAGTAAGATTAGTACACCGGGGTAATTGGGAAAATGGCCCTTACATTGGTGGTAGTAAGTGAGAAGAATGCCTGCCCTACAGTGGTGGCCAGAATGACACCCTTGCAGTCATACTGCTGCCTCTGCCAAGTGGCACTGGACCTCAAACTGGAACTATGCAGTAGGGATCGACCAATTATCGGTGGGGACAATTATTGGCGGCCGATATTTACTTTTTTTGAAGTATTGGGCACAAGCGTACCAGATATTACCGATATTACTTGAAGGGGTTTTACCGGTGTGATGCATGCAGCTGCAAGCATTACAATGGTGCTGTTCTTTCAGAGCGGACAGACGGCTTTATTTTAATAACAACTAGGGTTGTCCCGATACCACTTTTTTAGGAAGTACCGATACTTTTTTTCAAGTACACACTGACACCGATTACCGATACTTTTTTTTTTATGTTGTGACAGTTTTCAAAGCACAATACAGATTAGGTGGCACTGACATGCAGCATTGATAGGATTAGGTGGCACTGATGAGCACTGACAGATGGCACTGACAGGTGGCTGGCACTGACAGGTGGCACTGACAGGTGGCTGGCACTGATAGATGGCATTGATAGGTGGCGCTGGCACTGACAGGTGGCTGGCACTGACAGGTGGCACTGGCAGGTGGCTGGCACTGACAGGTGGCTGGCACTGATAGATTGCTGGCACTGATAGATGGCATTGATAGGTGGAGCTGGCACTGATAGGTGGCTGGCACTGATGAGCGGCACTTATGGACATTGGGCACTTATGGACATTTATGAGCACTGATGAGCAGGCACTGAAATGCTATGAGGAAAGGCTGCCTGCGATGGCCCATCTTGGTACTCCTTGCACTCGGCCGCAGAAAAGCAGCAGCGGCCATCTTGTTACACCCAGCTTGAACTATATGGGCTCAGTGTAACAAGATGGGCGCTGCTGGCTTACTGTGGCCGAGTGCAGGGTGTACCAAGATGGGCGTCGAGATGTCCAAACACCGACGTCAACACAGAGCGTCACTTCCGCTGTTCCGCCCGCTGACTTCCGGCTGCGCCGGGTCCCTTTCTTCCCCAGGTATCAGATCTGGCATCGGGAGCATTTGTGCGAGTACAATTACTCGCACAAATGCTCGGTATCAGTCCCGATACCGATACTAGTATCGGTATCGGGGCAACCCTAAAAACAAACGATGCGGCTCAGCAGCCGCTCGGCTGTTTTTACGAGCAGTGGAAGAGGACACCCCCCCTTCCGCCGCCTTACGCTGCTCGCCTGGGCTCTCCCGTCACACCGGGAGGCCCGAGCGCCCATCTGGCTTGTCCGCCGGCTGGCCGATGACCAGAACAAAGATGATGCTTCATTCGGGTCTTGGATTTAGTAATCCAAAAGCAATGCCGTGACATTGCTTCCCGAAATACTGGCATCTTAAAGGCGCCAGTTTAAAAAATAAAAAGTATTCAAAAACACCGATCTGGACGTTTTGAATACTTTCAAGTGCAGAGGAGGGGTTTGGGGTCTTATAGACCCCCGATCCCTCCATAAAGAATACCTGTCACTGTCTATTACTGTCACAAGGGATGTTTACATTACTTGTGACAGCAATAACAGTGATAAAAATAAAAAGTGTAAAAAATGTTTTTTAAATGTACAGAATATCCGCAGACAATATCGTTGATCGGTCTGAGAGGTGGCTGAAATATCAGTATCGTATCGGCACCAAAAAAAACTATATTGGTTGATCCCTTCTATGCAGGCACCATCAGATAGGAGGTCAGTTAGCCACAGCTCAAGGAACCCCCAGCCGCCCCTGGAGGAACTGAATAGCTGATCTACACATCTGGTTGTTATATGTCATTCACCAACAGTGTATCTTTACTCATTAATGTGCATGTAATCATACACTTATTTTTATGATTTCTCCGGGTTTATTGTGTGCGTGGTTGTTTATGTGGATAGTTAGACGGTCAGTCATAATGATAACATGACTTCATTTAATTTGACTAGTCTATATTGGCTTACATTCCTGAAAGCTTTTTAAATGAATGTTGGCTAAGAGCAGAAAATGGTATCATCCTGCAGCTGGACACTTGTTAGCGGTTCACACCTTGTCAGATGGTTTCACAGCTTTCAGTGTCTGGAACATCACATCTAGGCTAGGAGATCTGGCTGAGCATTGTAAAGGAGGTGCTCATGCAGAGTATCCTTTATGGAAGGTTTTATCCTTATACAGAAATGACTTTCTTCTTGGAACTAGCTGCTTCCTCTCCGCATCTAATTTATATGCTGGTACATCCCACCATAAAACCTTTGGGTATGGCCCATATTTATATGTGTACCTAATGCCGCGTACACACGGTTGGACTTTTCGTCTACAAAAGTCCGACGGAAGCCGACGGACTAAAGCTGGCTGACATTCCGATCATGTGTGGGCTTCCCCGGACTTTCAGCGGACTTTCAGCGGACTTTTCCAGCCTCAAATCTGACGGACTTTAGATTTGAAACATGCTTCAAATCTTTACGTCGTAACTACGCCGGACCCAGAAATCCGCTCGTCTGTATGCTAGTCCGACGGACAAAAACCCACGCTAGGGCAGCTATTGGCTACTGGCTATCAACTTCCTTATTTTAGTCCGGTGTACGTCATCACGTACGAATCCATCGGACTTTTGTGTGATCCTATGTAGGCAAGTCGTTCGTAAGAAAGTCTGCCGCAAGTCCGCCAAAAGTCCGCCAAAAGTCCGTCGAAAGTCTGTCGGACAGGCTGTCGGACTTTTGTAGAGGAAAAGTCCGACCTTGTGTACGCGGCATAAGGCTGTTCATAGCACTATAAGGGCAGCCAGACATGTTCACAACCATGTCTTATAACTCCCCAATGCATGAAACATCACACAGTTTAAGCTGCAGTAAAAAAGATCCTGGGGATTTAATGGTTGTCAATCAGCCCAATCAGCCTTTCCTTCCACCAGAGCTCAACATATGTTCACAGCACCCTAAAATTCCAGAGAAATCAGTTTCCATTATAATCTTCTTAGTGTGTTGTGTTACAGTACAGTCCACTACATTTTTGTAAAATTCTGCATGCCTAACCTTTTATGCGATTCTTAAAAATTTTTTAGTTTAAACACTCTAAAAACATAATAGACATTTTAATAAATGGTCTTTCAGTCAATATGGGCATATTTGTACCTTCAGGAGGTAAGTTGGAAACAAAAAAAGAAGTACAAATGAATATAAAACGTTTGTAAAATTTTCAGAAAACATACATAAAAATATCCTTTAGGAGGTCTTACAATTCATCCACAGGCAGCGGGTACATACCTACTTGTGAGCAAGGTGCAGTGTGGTGTGCAGGGCTTTTTTTCTCAGAGACTAGGTGCAGGAACTCCCCCGTTTGAGTCACCCCACACAACAATAGACTCCCCCAGCAACAATGGACTCCACTCCAACAACAATAGATTCCCTGCAGCAACAGTGGACCATCCACAACAAAATATCACACCCAGTAACAAAATATTCACCCAAGCAACATTAGACCCCCCCCAGCAGAAACAACAGATCTCCCAGCAGCCAGCATCAATAGATCCTCCAGCAGCCAGTAAAAATAGACCTCTCCCTCAACAGTAGATCCCTTCCAGCAACAGAAGACCCCCACCCAGCAACAATAGATTCCCCATCAGCAACAATAGACCCTCACACAAAATCAGATCCCCACCAGTGACAATAGATCCCCAGCAGCCAACATCAATAGACCCTCCAGCATACCCCATGCTATTACATACATTCAGTGCTGGAGGTGCCGAAACTGCGTTCCCCCGCGTTCCCGCTAAAAAAAAGCCCTGGTGGTGTGGCAGGCAGTAGACACACAAGGGTTAATTTACTAAAGGCAAATACACTTTGCAAAGTGCAGTTGCACTCTGCAAGAGCAGTTGCTCCAGAGCTTAGTAAATGAGCAGAAGCTCTGCTATCTTCCATCATCCAATCGTGTGCAAGCAAAAATAATGTTTTTTTATTTTCTATGCATATGATTGGATACTCTTTGCAAAGTGAAGCTTTACCTCATTTTCTAAGCTTTGGAGCAAGTGCATAGTCTATTTGCCTTTAGTAAATCAACTCTGGGCAATATAGTTATATTGTAGAAAGGTTCAACACAATTTATTCAGGCCCGGTGGCCAGGCACACCCAAACTGTAACAGCAGTCTGAAGACTTGAAGATGCCAACTGCATCTGCAAAGAGCAACAAAATGCGGCCTGGTCAGACCATATCTAAAGAGGAGGCTTCCTGAAGAGAAGTAGACAGTCCCTGCAATGTCGCTACTCCTCTAACCTTTCCCTGCCTCTAAGCACTGCCCCTGCCAGACAGGGATCCTGTCCCTACGCTAGCCACTCGCATAAAATGCGCCAAACGCAAGAGCCGGAATCTTAAATAGACTCTGCCTAACTCGAGATGGCCACTGGGGACCCATGGGGCGCCAGCATCCAATCAGACAGCTGTCACCCTGTGATGGTAGTAAGTCATAGAGGAAACAAGTTCCCCACAACTTCCTTCCCCTTTTACATTACCGCTTCAGTCGAGCGCCACCTGCAGTGGGAAGTACGGACTGCACCTGCCTACATACCTGAATCTGTTCCTCTCCTCTTCCACACAATATATAGATACAGACAGAAAGGCTGCACTTCTGCTGTTGTTTCTTGATTGCCAGAAAGCTGTATTGCTATGAAGGTCATGACTAAGCCCCGAATGGGGGGAAACGCATCAAAAGAGTAGGAGTGAGTCTGGCAGTTAGCATGTGCCAGAGTCTGGCTTTGTAAGTTTCCACCACTTTCAATAAAGCTTGTTGGATATGTAGAAAAAACATAGCAAATGTGCAGTCTGTTTGTATCGCCATAATGTGTAAAAATTGTACCACACGGCAGGGGCGTTGCTAGGTCTACAAAAGATCTGGGGCTAGAGCCCATAGCTGCGTAGTAAAGAAAGTCATACGCTTGGGCGGGCATACACATGTATATAAAGTAATATACGTGTGGGTGTATATATATCCCCAGAGAGCCCCCCGCTTACATCAGGGTCCCCAGAGAGCCTCCTCCTTACATCAGAGTCCTCAGAGAGCCTCGCCCTTCCATCTGGGTACCCAGAGGGCCCCCCACTTACATCAGGGTTCCCAGAGAGGCCCCCTTACATTAGGGTCCCCAGAGAGCCTCCCCCTTAAATCTGGGTCCCTAGAGAGCCTAGGCCTTAAAATCAGGGTCCCCAAAGAGCCTCTCCCTTACATCAGGGTCCCCAGAGAGCCCCCCCCACTTACATAAGGGTCCCCAGAGAGCCTCCCCTCCCCTTGGGGACCCCTGCAGAGACTCAGGGCTATTGGCCTCAGATTCGGGGCTATAGCCCCAAAAGCCACCCCCTAGCAACGCCCCTGCCACACAGCATTAAAATGTTTTAGGAGCTTTTAATAACAATGTACTGGTGTTAACAGGCTTTCGAATATAACTAAAGACAAAATATTTTTTTATTTTTGGATTGAGTGGAGAGGGATTAAAATATCTGTCAGGTTTAATTGCCGTCTGTGCCCTGTTTGGAAGATTTAGCTTCTCTATTTGTCCTGTTTATCATTATTATTGAAAGTGATAATAAAAAAAAAAAAAATCATCATCCAATCCCTAGAAGGCGCCACCTGAATCAAGTTTTCTTAGCAGAGCTGGGCTTGCTTTTATGTCTATAGTTAAATGTACAAAAAAAGCAGGAGATCTCCCATGAGTGTCTTTCCTTTTTTCCTTATAGTTAAATGTACATTTCTGCTTATTTCAGCATATGCAAGTGTTAGGTTCATTGACATATGTTTCTTACATTTGTATAGGGATGGCTGTTTCTCACCTGTCAGTCCTGAATCATGCCCTCTTGTCCAAGCATTCATCTGCCCAAGTCGAAACTTCATAACACACAGCCACGTTCAGCTGAAGACGGGCCTACAGACCCAGGACCGGCACCTCTTCCTCTTCACTGACATCCTTATCATTGCAAAGTCAAAGTGAGTATAATAAGTCTCATGATTTAAGACTTTTATCATTTAACGTTATCTGTCAGCATTCCTGTTTGGCAGTTCAGAAAGAACAATATGCTACACCAATTCTATGTTAAAAGATTATCACAAATAAATTGATATATGAACATAGGGGATGCCCAAAAATCTGGGGAACCTGCCATTCTGAACCTTCTAGCTGCTGTCCTTTAGACATAGAAGACACCTGCAGCTAAACCTATATCTCTTACCATTAATGACATGATTTTGTACCAGTGTAACACTGCTCCACAAATATGGAAGGAGATTTCTCCTCTTACAATGGTTATGTATTATGGTTGACTGTATTTAGCATATCTTTCTGGCATAATATATGCTCTACTGAACAACCACATAACAGGGTTTTCCTGTATGTAAAATAATTTAATAGGTTGCTTTAAAAGTTTTAAGTGGCATTTAAATGTCTTTTTTTTTACTATCTTTTATCTTGAAAACTGCATGGAATATATTTCCATGGAATATTCAAGATAAAAGGGTGCATTCCATTATAACTCAACAAGTCCTCTGAGTCGATATTTTCCTCATTTAGTTTCATGTAACTCTTTTGATAGCCACATTGTGTTGATTGATGCTGCCTCCTGCTATGTGTATTGATCTGTTGGATGCGTCATCTCTGTCCTGTACAATATTATTATTCCTGATAATGCTGTATCTATCCATGCAATACGTTCAATAGAATACTTTAATTTGGATAAAAAAGAAAGATTATTCAACATGTCTATGGATATACCTTACAATATTGGATAGAATTAGAACTTGTGACAATATTTTCATTGCTATATGCAGATAAATACTTGCCCTTATGTTTGGCAGTCTGCTCCTTATATCATCTCTACTTTTAGGAACTTTCCTGTGTCAACTAAGTGTAAATTACAGTTTAGCTCTACTTCTTCTAAAGAAGAAAAAAACATTTCTTGGTCAGTGAAGCTGGATACACACTATACAATTTTCTTTAGATTTTTACCTTTAGTACCAAAACCAAATAATATGAGGTCAAACCTTAAGAGTTTCAATTTGTATGCAATCCGACAGGCCCTTGCACTACATGGTTCTGGTAAATCTAAAGGAAAACAGACAACAAAAGTTGTACATTGTGTATGGAGTCTTGCTTTGCAGTTAAAATTACTTAGCAGTACTCTAGCCAGGGGCGTTGCTAGGCCTACTTAAGATCTGGGGCTAGAGCCCTTAGCAGCAAAATAAAGAAAGTCATACGCTTGGGCGGGCATACACATGTAAATAGTAAAAATGTGTGTGTGTGAGGCTGCGGGCATGGTACAAGAGATGTCAGAGGCTGCGGGCATGGTACAGACCACCCCCCTCCATCAGTACAGACCCCCCCTCAGTACAGACCACCCCTCCCTTAGTATAGACCTCCCCCCATCAGTATAGACACCCCCTCAGTGCAGCCACCCCCCCTCAGTGCAGACCCCCATCAGTATAGACCCTCCTAAGTACAGACCCCCATCAGTATAGACACCTCCCCTCAGTACAGACTTCCCAATCAGTATATACACCCCCCTCCGTGCAGACCCCCCATTAGTATAGTCAACCCCCATCAGAATAGACACCCCCCCTCAGTGCACACCCCTATCAGTATAGACACCCCCCTTCAGTGCAGACCCCCCCATCAGTATAGGCACCCCTCTCCCCCCCCATAGCCCCCTGCACATGTGCACCTATATACTGTATAGTAAAAATGTACAGACCTCAGAACAGCTCTGACGGATATACTGTACACAGTGGTGTGTCCCTGGTGATCCTCCTCCTCCTGTGTGGATGTAAACAGAGAGGAGGGGAAAGTGGCCCCCACCCCCCCAGCGACACCACTGCCTCGGACTCCCACTGTGTCACTCAGGTTACGTGACATCACTGGTTGCTAGACCCTGGGCGGCTCTAGCAACCAGTGCAGTGGCAGAACAAGGTAAAATGGCTGAGATGTTAGTTATCTGCACGGCGCCCACGTTCGCCACTGATGGCATCGCTTCCCCCAGTGAGAGAACCGGGGGCTATGGGCCCCAGATTCGGGGCTATAGCCCCAATAGCCACCCCCTAGCAACGCCTCTGACTCTAGCTGCTGCTGAAAACTAATTTTTCAATGTTTTTAACTCTGCATCCATTACAATAATCCCTGGTAATCCTGCCATTAAAGTCTTTGTTAGGACATTTCCTCTTATAAGGTGACAGATAGGAAGTGGCAGCAGAGAGGCCACGGGAATTCAGCATCACTAAGGTGAAAAAAAAGGAAAAACGTTTACTTACTCTCTACTCTATTTACTCTCTCTACTTTAACAATTGTCAGTTAAAGCAACTCTGTTTCAAAACATGTAATACAGGTATCCTTACATAGCAAACAAGTAATACCCACTGCCCTGGCCACCAAACACCTTGGGAGTGTTGGATGCTGTGCTCTGTGGTTTCCTCTACTGGTCCCTACATCACTACAGTACACAGGGAGTAGTGAAAGGAACCAAAACACACAACAGGACCAGGCAGCAGACAAACCTGGAGTGTGCTGGATGCTGAAGCTCTTTTAGCAAGATTATCTCCTCAGCCCAAAGGAGTTTTGAAGTTTGGCCTGCGGGACAGAAATTATTTGTTTGCTTTGCAAGGATTCCTTTGTTACATATTCTAAAATGGTAGTAAACCACCCCCCCCCCCAAAAAAAAAAAAAAAAAATTGGTCCCCTGTAGGCTAATGTCATAATGTGCTAGTATGCACTGGCACACCTACCTTTCAAAGCAAGCCCTCTAGCGGCATGCTGTCACTTCTACCAGGGCTTCCACTGCTGCCGGGACTACCATTTTCACCCAGTCTTACTTCTGGGTCTGCGGGCTCAAGCCATTCTAAGATGTCACTCCCGCACATACACACAGGAACCGTGGGCACGGCATGGCGCTCTGCATTGCATGGCATACTGTGTGCCCTGAATGCAGAGCATCACTGCGCATGCGCGGGGGATACCATCGGCTGTTGCTGATGTGAATATCTCCTAAACTGTGCAGATTTAGGAGATATTCATTGTACCTACAGGTAAGCCTGATTGTAAGCTTACCTGTAGGTACAAGATAAGATAGATACTTTACTACCACTAGTAGTAAAGTATCTACCTTATCTTGTACCTACAAGGTACAAGATAAGGTAGGTACAAGATAAGGTAGATACTTTACTACCACTTTAAAAATAGCAACAATGTCACTTTAAGGCTTCATACACATGGGGCCCGGGGAGCCACATGTGTCATGTACAGCCTGCCATTCAAGTTAATGACTGTACTTGGCCATACATTTGTAAACACTGTGGTTGATTTACTAAAAACGGAGAGGGCAAACTCTGTACAGCTGTGCATGGTAGCCAATCAGCTTCTAACTTCATCTTGTTCAGTTAAGCTTTGACAAAAAAAAAATAAAAAAATGTAGGCTGATTGGTTTCTGTGCAGAGCTGCACCAGATTTTGCACTCTTTAGTTTTAGTAAATCAACCTCATTGATGCTTCTTTGCATTGGTGTTTATTATTAATATACAGGATTTATATAGTGCCAACATCTTGTGCAGCACTTTATAATGTTGAGGGGGGACAGTACAATTACAGAAGGGACAGGAGGACCCTGCTTAACCGCCCATGTGCTCTCGATGTATTTCCTGAACACAAAACGTCCACGTTTGGGAAAAATACCCGACATGCATGCAAAGACAAAGAGTATGTCCATATACAGCCATTCACTTGAATGGCAGGATGTATATGGCAAGTGTGACTACTTGGGTGCGGGAAAGTGCTGGGAAATTTACGTTAGGTATAGAAGATACCCATAATAGTGCGCATGAACTGTCAGAATAAGAACATTTTAGTGAATAGTTGTGAAATGTCCAAAAAAAGTGTTGCATAGCAGATTTACATGGTATATATAAAAAAATAAAAAATAAAATAAAAACATTGTTTTTAGAATGCTCTGTCATCTTGCATGGAATAACAATAATGATTTGTTATTAAAGAGGAAAATGTAAGTCATTCATCAAACTTCCAGCCGGGACTATAAAAGTGACAGCTGGAGTTTGATTTGTGGCTATGAAGGAGACTTCCACTTTTGTCTCTTTTTGAGTCATTAGGCATTAGCCCCAGTTTACCATTATTTCAAAGTAGCCGTTGACAAATATAGAAGTAGATCAGACAGTTCTCTATAAGCTGTCAAACATTACCATGATGAACACTATATGACATGCTGTATCATTTTATCTCAAAAGAATCCAAGGTCCAGTATGTGTTAAAATGTGTCCTTGAAAATCATTGTTGTGGTAGATTGTTATGTCATCTCTGTGATTACATGGGGGGGGGGTCGATAATACAATGCTGGCAAGCCAGCTTTCCCTTATTATGTAAGAAAGCAGCATCCAGATCATTTGTTTTTCAGGAAGTGCATGTGTTTTGTGTAGTTTGTCTTTTCTAATGGGAACAATCAGGAAAATGAACAATTAAACTTGGGGTAAAGTGTTTCCAGGGCTGGCATTATAAAAACCTAATTAGGAAATGATCATATTATCGGTGAATGCTCCGAGCTATTATTGTCAAACAACCGTTCCCAAACTTTTGTCAGTTGTGTACTAATGTCACCACTATTGCAGATGATGTCTAAGTACCAACTACGTGCATTAAAAGTGTATGTATACCCCAACAAAGAACGTCTCTTATTTTCTCTGTGTTTGCTAAATTTACAATCAAAAGTGTTTTGTTAGATCTGTTCTATAATTGCGCAAAAATAGCTGTTGAACCTGCAAGAAATCAAATCAGCTCATGACTACTGATGCACTGTAATCCCAGGCAACATTATGAGGCCGGCTTAGGTGGACTACAGAACACCTCTCCCTGTATTATACAGTGGGGGGAAAAAAATTATTTGATCCCCTAAAGATTTTGTAAGTTTGCCCAATTACAAAGAAATGAAGCGTCTATAATTGTTATCATAGGTGTATTTAAAATGATAGATACAGAATATCAACTAAAAATCCAGAAAAAACACATGATACAAAGGTTATAAATTGAGGTACAGTTCAGTGAGTAAAATATTATAGTATTTGATCCCCTACCAACCAACAATAATTCTGGCTCCCACAGTCTTACTACAGTATGTGCTCATTTGGTGCACAGATTAGTTCTGTCAATTTAAGAAGGTGCTCCTAACGACACCTGTCCACAGAATCTCTTTCTTCCATTCAAACCTCAAAATCAAGGGCAAGACCAAAGAGCTGTCAAAGAACGTTAGGAACAAGATTGTAGACCTGCACAAGGCTGGAATGGGCCACAAGACCATCAGCAAGAAGCTTGGTGAGAGGGAGACAACTGTTGGAGCGATTATTGGAAGAATGGAAGAAATACAAAATAACCATCAATCGCCCTCGGTCTGGAGCTCCATGCAAGTTTTTGCCTCATAGGGTAAGGATGATAATGAGAAAAGTGAGGGATCAGCCCAGAACTACACGGGAGGAGCTTGTGAATGACCTCAAGGCAGTTGGGACCACAGTCACCAAACAAACCATTGGTAACACAATACGCTGCCATGGACTTAAATTCTGCAGTGCCCACAAAATCCCCCTCCTCACGAAGGCACATGTACAGGCCCGTCTGAAGTTTGCCAATGAACATCTAAATTATTCAGGGAAGGATTGGGAGAAAGTGCTGTGGTCAGATGAGACCAAAATTTTGCTCTTTGACATTAACTCAAATTGCCGTGTTTGGAGGAAGAAAAGTGTTGACTATGACCCTAAGAACACCATCCCTACAGTCCAGCACGGAGGTGGAAACATTATGCTTTGGGGCTGTTTCTCTGCTAAAGGTGCAGGCTAACTTTTCCACATTATAGGGCCAATGGACGGGGCCATGTATTGTAAAATCTTGGATGAGAACCTTCTTCCCTCAGCCAGAACACTGAAGATGGGTTGTGGATGGGTCTTCCAGCATGACAATGACCCAAAACATACCACCAAGGCAACAAAGGAGTGGCTCAAGAAATAGCACATTAAGGTCATGGAGTGGCCTAGTCAGTCTCCAGACCTTAATCCTACAGAAAATTTATGGAGGGAGCTGAAATTTTGAGTTGCCAAGCGTCAGTCAAGAAACCTTAAGGATTTAAAGAAGATCTGTAAAGAAGAGTGGACCAAAATCCCTCCTGAGATGTGTGCAAACCCGGTAACCAAATACTAGAAACATCTTACCTCTGTGCTTGCCCACAAGGGTTTCTCCACCAAGTGCTAAGTCAAGTACTTATTTTACTCACTGAACTGCAACTCAAATTTATAACATTTGTATCATGTGTTTTTTCTGGATTTTTGGCTAATATTCTGTCTCTATCATTTAAAATACACCAATGATAAAAATGATAGACCCTTCATTTCTTTGTAATTGGGCAAGCTTACAAAATCTGCAGGGGATCAAATAATTATTTTCCCCACTGTATATATACTGTAAAGAGGGGGGGTGGATACCGTAGTCTTGTTCTAGGGTGACAACACTGCTTCTCCAAACATAGAATACAGTAAGTGAATGTTACTCTTGGACGGGTGAAAAATAAAAAGTATGGAAAAAGAAAGCTAATGCAGCCACCACATCTGTGGATTGGTAAGATGCAATGTTTTAAAATTTTGTTCTTTGTTCTTGGGTTTAGATTCACTTTAAAATGTAGCAACCAACATTTTTTCATAGAATGGGGTCACTTCCTGTCTCTGTGGAGCTGTTACATGGAATAAGTAATCTGGTTGTCACTAGAACAGGAAGGTACAGACAGCTAAAAACATTCTAAACAATTCTAACCTTTCCTCTTTGCGTTCTCTCTGTTTTCCAATTAGAAAGATGTTTTGGCTTCCAGTGAGACATAATTTTCCCAATAAAGACCAGACAGAAGCTCCAACCCTTCTCACTCCATTCAAAACAAAATAAAATGTTTTGGTTGGATTAGGAATTTAAATTGTCAGTCCATTTTATGGTCATTTTTAAGTTGTTGGTAGATGCTGGAAAGTTTAGCCCCTTGACAGTTTAATATATTACTTAAAGTATATGTCAACCCTTACCTTGTAAAACAACCTATTCAGTTATACTGCGGCAGGTTGGCACAGCTGCGCAAGCCCTCGTAGCTGTACGTGGCCTCTTTAAGACACTGTAGCAGATGCGCTCACCCGCAGGGCGAGCCCGGAGCCGATGTGATTGCACGGTGGGCACGATGACCGCCAGGCACCCACGATCGCTCGTGACAGAGCGAGAACCGGCATCTGTGTCTGTAAACACATAGATCCCGGTTACATCAGGGGAGAGGAGAGAGATTGTGTGTTCCTACTAAGTAGGAACAATGATCTCTCTCCTCCTCTAGTCAGCCACATTCCCCCCCACAGTTAGAAACACACCTAGGGAATACAGTTAGCCCCTTGATTGCCCTCTAGTGTTAACCTCTTCCCTGCCAGTGACATTTATACAGTAATCAGTGGCTATTTTTAGCTCTGATCGCTGTGTAAATGTCACTGGTTCCAAAAAAGTTTTAAAAGTGTCCGATGTGTCCATCGCAATGTTGCAGTCCTGATAAAAATTGCAGATCACCGCCTTTACTAGTAAAAAAAAAAAATAATAATAAAAATGCCATAAATCTATCCCCTATTTTGTAGACGCTATAACAGACGCAGAGGTGATCAAATACCACTAAAAAAAAGCTCTATTTGTGGGGAAAAAGGACATAAATTTAGTTTGGGTACAACATCGCCCGACCGTGCAATTGCCAGTTAAAGCGACACTGTGCCGTATTGCAAAAAATTGCCTGGTCAGGAATGGTGCAAATCCTTCCGGGGCTGAAGTGGTTAACATAGAAATAAATATACTGTCAAAAGTATTAGGACACCGGCCTTTACACGCACATGAACTTTAATGGCATCCCAGTCTTAGTCCGTAGGGTTCAATATTGAGTTGGCCCACCCTTTGCAGCTAAAACAGCTTCAACTCTTCTAGGAAGGCTGTCCACAAGGTTTAGGAATGTGTCTATGGGAATGTTTGACCATACTTCTAGAACCGCATTTGGTCAGACACTGATGTTGGACAAGAAGGCCTGGCTCGAAATCTGCACTCGAATTTATCCCAAAGGTGTTCTATCGGGTTGAGGTCAGGACTCTGTGTAGGCCAGTCAAGTTCCTCCACCCCAAACTCACTCATCCATGTCTTTATGGACTTTGCTTTTTGCACTGGTGCGCAGTCATGTTGGAACAGGAAGGGGCCGTCCTAAAACCGTTCCCACAAAGTTGGAGAATGAAATTGGCCAAAATATCTTGGTATGCTGACGCCTTAAGAGTTCCCTTCACTGGAACTAATCCCCCCTCCACCAAATGATTTGGAAAAGTGCACAAAGCAAGGTGCATAAAGACATGGATGAGCGAGTTTGGAATGGTGATACAGTTTGGTACAAACTTTATATGAAGTGTACAAAAGTACACTTCATTTATGTCACTGTAGAGCAGCGTGATGTGCTGCTGTACAGTGACATACTATCCTGTACAAGGCGCTGCAAAAAAATGCAGCATGTCTGCATTTTATTGCAGCCAGTTGCAGCGCAGCTCTGGTTGCAGTGTCATTAGGACACACAGAAAACAATTGTTTTCTGTGTGTCATTGTGGGTGACTGGTGGTTTACAGTGTGGTAAAATGCAGATAACTGCACATAGTATGAATTAGCTCAATTTGTAAAGGAAGTCAGGAATTATAGTAGTGAGATCTTGCGGTTGGAGTATCCAGGACATATAAGGAGCAAGAGTCTAACTCAGCCTACTCGATTCTGCATATAGTTAAAATATTACTTTTGGGTGGGCTGACCCTTTAAAAGTCATAGATATTTTACCAATCTATACTGCTACAGCATCATTCCAGCTCTACCGGTTGTCATGAGTGTTCCTACCTCTGCTGAAGCTGTGGGAGGGTATCCGATCATTCATTGGTGTGCACAGCCTATTTTATTAGGGCGTGCACCCCAGAGCACAAACACACAGCAAAGCAGTGGGTGGTGTCATTAGAGCAGAGATTGGTGTTAGTTAGGCTCGATCACACCTATGCATGTTGCTTTTGAGCGTTTTTGGAGTTTTTTTTTCATGTTTGCCACGTTTTTGAGCAGCGTTTTTGTAGCGTTTTTTACAGCGTTTTTGCAGCGTTTTTGCCGCGTTTTGCGTTTTCTTTTTTTTTTACAGTTTTTTTTTTAGACTGTATACAGTTTGAAAAAATTTTTTTTTTTAAAAACGCCAAAAACGCATCAAAAACGCTGTAAAAACGGTGCACTTGCGTTTTTGATGCTGGTCCACTGAATTCTATTACATGCAAAATGCTGCATTTTGCATGAAAAAAAGTCCCCGACCCTTTCCAAAAATGCAGAGGTACAAAAAGGCATTGATGTGAACATGTTCCATAGGAACCCATGTTAAAAAATTCCCATGCATTTCTGCAAAATGCAAAATGCATGAAAAAACACGCTGGTGTGAATGGAGCCTAAGGCAATGGACGGTGTCAGTAGTTTTTTATTTTTTTTTAATTATTTTTTACTATATTATTTTTAATTTTTTATACAATTTGTTTAGGAGCCCCTTTGGGAGTCTTTGGTGAAACATAAGGGATCTAAACAGACCCCTGATATCTCACTTTTGAGACCGGGAAAGGGACTGAGATTCTACAGGCCCTTTCTCTGCAGCCTTAGCTGCACTGGACAGTGAACGAATGGGAAGTGCTCTGTGCTGAGAGGCTTCCTGTTCATTCACAAACTTCAGTTAAGAATGAACACAGGAGCGATCGGTACAGATCACTCACTTTGTTCATTCAGAAAAGTAAGGGGCTAGAAAATGAAATATTTTCTGGTCCCTTCCCCCGTTCTTTATCATGAAACATCGCCCGCAGCAGTTGGCAGCAAAGGAGGGAAGCTGGCAGCACTGTGGGGGGCTCCAGGAAGATGGGAGAATCGCCCCTGCATGGGGTGATTAGGGTGTGCCTAGGCACACCTGGCACACCCTATGCCATCATTACCATCCCAATATGGCACAGCTCCACATTGAAGGCAGACACATTTTTTTACAATGTGTTTTTAAATGCATTTTCTATTATATGTTGAGTGCTACAAATAATATATAAAACATACATATTTATAAAAAAATTTTTTAGAAGGGAATATGATTTATTGTTTGAATGTTATTTACTACTTGCAGCCAACAGGTGTCGGTAAGCTGCAAGTAAGCTTTTAGCTCTGTGAATACGTTCTTATAGCTGTTGTGCTAGCAGCATAGTTCCCAACTGTCCCTGATTACGAGAGACGGTCCCTGATTGGGAGCAATATCCCTCTGTCCCTCTTTTCCCCTCATTGTCCTTCATTTTGGTCTGATCTATATAGTTGTATATAAAATGCACTTTGTATCTTTCAAAAAGTGTTTCCCAGCGCTAAACCTTTCATCCAAATTCTAAATTGCTGCATTTGTACATTTTAAAAGCCAATATAAAGAAATAGTAGTGGTAAAAAAGCACTTGTGGATTTAATTAACCTTTTTTTGTTGTTAATTCTCCTTTAAGTGGGTGTGGCAGGAGGTGTGTCCTATGCCTACATACGTTTTCTGGTAGGTGTCCCTCATTCCCATCTCAAAATGTTGGGAGGTATGTAGCAGGATATTTTAGTTTGTAGTTTGTCGTAAAAGGAAGTAGTGCTGGGCTTTCTTACTAAAAAGCCCAGCATACTGTGTATCATTTTGTGTTTTATACAAATAATTATTATTTTTATAGTTATTATTATATATATTTTCCTTTAAGCAGATCATTTTCACTTACTGTATATAGCTACAAAGCTAGAACGCATAGATACATGAGAACATTTGATTTACATAGGTGTGTGTTACCACTGACAGTTCCAGCTGAAGAATGCAGCATGTTTATGGACAAAGGATATGATGTGACTGTTAGACATACTGTAATCTCTCATTTATAAACCTAACATAGTAAACATGACCTTGGGTATTAAAGGAAGTCACTGTGTGTTCTTATGCTGGACATAATCCTCCCTTCCCCAGCAGAGAAATGCGGCTGACCTGTTAGGTAATCTGTTGGAAGTGGCCTGGATTTCTGCTCTTTACATGGTTACATGGTCTCTAGCTGGTTCTAAACATATTCTGCTGCTTTTACCAGATTTTAATGATAAATACACTTCTAAAGCAGAGGCATTTAAATAGTATAAAGAAATACATTTCCTATACCTTCCCCCCCCCCCCATGGCAGAGAACATAGAAATAGTACCGTAATTTGATAAAGAATAAAGGCTATACAATAGAAAGAAGAATATTGATTTTAAATGCAGAGCTGGTAAAATCACCAAATAATGCAGATTAAAGCAAACGGGACCTGGCCTAAGATAATTGGAAAGAAACAGCAATTCTAAAGTGTAGGGATATTGTGGCACCTAAAGGTCTATAGTTTTGATTTACTACTACAAATGTTCTTTGTAAAGAATACCCAAAATCAGATGCAAGAAAAGTAAAACAAAAACAGCATTTTTGCTCGCACACGATGGATGATGGAAATCAGCAGAGCTTTACCACTAAGTTCTGGGGAAAATGGGCGCATCGCCACTCGCAAAGTCTAATTTCCCTTAGTAAATCAAACCCGAATGCCCCGTACACACGATCGGACATTCCGACAACAAAATCCATGTTTTTTTTTTCCCGACGGATGTTGGCTCAAACTTGTCTTGCATACACACGGTCACACAAATCTTGTCGGAAATTCCAAACGTCAAGAACACGCTGACGTACAACACGTACGACGAGCCGAGAAAAATTAAGTTCAGTAGCCAGTGCGGCTCTTCTGCTTGATTCCGAGCATGCGTGGAACTTTGTGCGTCGGAATTGTGTACACAGGATCGGAATTTACGAGAACGGATTTTGTTGTCGGGAAATTTGAGATCCAGATCTCAAATTTTGTGTGACGGAAATTCCGATGGAAAATGTCCAGGGGTCTCAGGCAGCTGTGTGGGCTCTCTGGTGGCTACTCAGGGTCTCTGGTGGCTATTTGGGGTCTCTGGTGGCTGCGTGGGTTCTCTGGTTACTATGCATACTATACTATGTCTCTGGCTTACCACAGTGCTCCCCCACCCCCTCACTAGCCTGCCACTGCCCCCCCCCCCCATGAGAAGAGATAGGAAAAGGAAGGAGAGAGAAATGGGGGAGATGGAAAAGGAGAGAAAGGGGGAGAAGGGGAGAGAGGGAGGGGTAAAGAGGTAGGGGGTGAGAGAGAGGGGCTCTCTCCTTCCCACAGCTCGCCGGCTCCTTTTTACCAGCAGTGTTTAGCGAGGATGTCGAGGCACAGTCACAGCCCGGGACTCTGACCTGCTCTCCCAATTGAGCTACTGTAGAGATCGGAGGCTGCAGCCACCACCACCTCCTGCTTCCACTTCGCTCTCCTGTCACCGAACGGTCAGTCCACGGCCACCCCTGGTGTCACCCCTCTGGCAGGTGTCACCCTGGTGCGGTTCACACCCCCCGCACACCCATAGCAGTGCCACTGCTTCTTTGCAGTCCTTGTAGTGTCCCTTCTGCCTGGGGGGGGGGTGCCCCTAACATTCCCTAACTACACTTCTTTTGCTGCGGTGCCCCTGATCTTTTGGTGACTCAGTAGAGCTATGGTTTGCGTTCTCTGACTACACAGTTACGTGAAGCCTCTCTGTGTGCCGTCATACTACTTTAAGAGTAAAGATTCATATTCTCATTCCTACATATGTAGGACAATGTGTTATTTTTTATAATACTGTCTCATGCTGTGTCTACAAAATGCATGTTTTGTGAAACTGAGTCCAGCTTCTCTTCCTTTTTGTTACATAGCGTGCATGACACAGATACAATCAACAGATTTGCTGCACAGATATAGAAATGATTTACAGGCCCAGATGAGTTAGATACAACAAATTCTTCTTGGTCTGCAGTTGTTATTGACAATATTTTCTGCTAATGTATGCCTTTATTTTATTTGTAGATCCCCATCCCACTATAAACTGAAGCACCATGTGCGAGTCAGTGAGATGTGGACAGCATCATGCATGGAGGAAGTCTGTGAAGGCAGCACATACCCAGAGAGGTCATTTGTTATTGGCTGGCCAATCACCAACTGCGTTGCCACTTTCAGGTATGTGTGGTCATCCTGATATTTAATCCATAGGAAGGGGATTGAAATGGCTGAAACAAAAATGTTACTGTGGAAGGCAGTGGAATGAACTTTCTTCAGAAATGCTGGGCTTATGGAGCTGGGCCCATGATACCTCTGTAGAGCTGGTGTTCCCTAGATCCAGGAGACAGATGAGTATGGTTGCCACCTCATCCCTTTAAACCCAAACACATATTAATTACAGGCTCTGGGGCTAATTTAATGCAGATAAGGCACCAAGCGAGTTTAATTACCACCTTAATCAGCCACAGAACCTGTGTAATTAATATGTGTTCGGTTTTAATAGGATGAGGTGGCAACCCTACAGATGAGAGATGACAGAAGTGTGTCCTATATGGTGGCTGCACCAGGCATGTTCTACTGGTTTGAGGTACCAAGACAGACCTGGAGCACAATGGTGGGAATGTATCATTTAGCTGGCTGGGGATCTTAAGAAATCCCCTTGGAAAGAACCAGAGACCAATGAAAAGACGAACATTACATTGGTTGCTATTTGGAACATCTTCAGTTTGCACCGTTTTTGGTAATCACCTTGATGCACAAAGCTTTAACACAAGGATAAAATTCTCTAATTGGATGCAGCTGCTCTTCAGACATTAATTTCTGGTCAGTTCAACGGAAGCATGTGAGGTGGGAGGGGGACGACAGGGTCACCCACTAAGCGAATTTCAACCGATTCCTGATGAACAATGTATGGCTAGATTTAGTCTTACCAGTAGGGACACAGACAGCAATAAAGAATCTGACAGATGTATTAATATTTGCATAGGTTGGACTTGATGGACTTGTGTCTTTTTCCAACCTCACCTACTATGTACTATGTAACTATTTTTTTTATTTTTTATCCTTAGACATTCTTTAAAGTGGTTATAACATCAGGTACCTTAATACGTTCTATGCATTAAGGTAAAAAAAAACTTTCAGTAGCCGTTCCTCCTTCCCCCCTCCCTAAATACATATCTGAGTCCTGTATCCATTGAGCACTGTGCACATCTGCAGGTCTTCTTCCCTCTCCAGCCACAGGCTGTCTGAGCGCAGCAGGAGCCATTGACAGGGGGCAGGGCTGAGCCACGCTATGTGTGTCTATGGACGCACACAGCCCAGCTTGGGAGTGAGCCCGCAAATCTGGTGGCAGGGACCCCAGAATAGGAGATTTGGGGCCACTCTGTGCAATATCATTGCACCACAGGGCAGGCAAGTATAACCTTTCTTTTTTTTTCTATAAAAATATGACTGATGTTTAATCTGTTTATATTTTACCTTCCCTAGTTACTGCTTTCCTCCTCATCAGCTTGCTATGGGGGCACCTGAGCTGAGTCACTGCTCTGTGTGTCCATTCAGACACAGAGCCGTAGTTCGGCTCTGCCCACTCTCTCTCCTAATTGGCGCATTTAATTTGAGTGACAGCAGTGGGAGCCAAAGGGGCTGTGTCTCAGCCAAGCAGGAGGTAGAGTCTCGGACAGCCGAGGCTTTTGTGCAAGATGGCTGGATCGAGAAGGGGCTCAGGTAAGTATTAGGGGGTGCTGGGGCGAAGCTGCACACGCATACTGTGACAGCTCAGGGATGTATTCATGAAGACTTGTAAAGTTACTGAAGGAATGTAAACGAGACTGCTCATATGACTATAGTGAAGCCTTGACAGGTTGTTTTTAATTAGAAAAATAGTTTCTGTTACATATATTGTTAATATTCATTTTTTACCAAAATGTTTCCTTTTAAAGGACACTTTCCTTACCCATTCCACAATGGAAACAGACGCTTGAATTCTCTTTAGTGCATACAATCAGGAATGTGATATACAGTTGTAACTGTCTGAAATAAATTACTGGATTCGTTGTTTCTGTACCTTAGAAAAATTTACAACTGTTTAATGAAGTGTAAGCAATTGAATATTTGAAGAATTCATTTGTGTAAATTTTAGAGACAGTTGCGTGTTAATATTCCCCTGATAAACAATATTTTGGCTGCAGCTGCTAGTTGGATGAGCTGCAATGAAAATGAGTTCTTGTTAAAGGACTCACTGGCTGCCGTGCTGTTCAAAGAGATTTCAGCTCTGTTTTGTAAATTCTGTTATTATTAATTATAATAACTTTTATGTCTTCCCCATAAAGGGAGCTGGAGCGTTATTGCTGTGCTTCAAACACAGGGCAACACACTCGTAGACACAAATGTTTTTCACATTCTGTGCATTACATGCCTCTGGTTTTCAATGTAAAATTGGTTTTGATCCTTGCCCTGGAGTTATTATAGACAAATATGTTGTTTATAGACAGGATCTGATAATGACTGTAATTGTGATCCTTGCCTAAGCTGATGATAGTGCAAGCTTAAGTGAACTTGTGGACCAACTATGGACATTTAGGTACAGTAAAACCTTGGTTTGAGAGTAACTTGGTTTGAGAGCGTTTTGCAAGACAGGCAAAATTTTTAAACAAATTTTGACTTGACATGCAAGCGATGTCTTTATATACAAGTACGTCACATCACAACTGAGTATAAAAGAGAAGAGAGGCGCCTCTAAGTTTAGCAATATGGTTACATTTAAAGAAGGTACAACATTTAGCAACTCACATGGTTGATGAACAATAGAGGCACATCTAAGTATACAGGCATCCGGGGTAAAGCTGTCTACATAGACTGTCCTCCTCACCGCCATTGACGTCATCCCTTCCACGAGCACTTCAAGCCTCGCTTTCAGATCGCTCTACTGCAGGGTAGTCTTCCCGGTCACGATTGCAGACTGATATCGGTGAGAGTGTGGCAGTGTGGAGGACAATCTATGTGGACAGCTTTACCCCACATTCCTGCATACTTAGATGTGCCTCTTTTAATCATCAACTATGTGGGTTGCTAAATGTTGTACCTTCATTAAATGTAACCATATTGCTACACTTACAGGCACCTCTCTTTTCTTTTATACTCTGTAGCTCCTGATGGATTCTGGTTCTAATCCCCTTGTGGAGGCTTCCAATTGTGGATGGACATTTTATGGTTACACAACCTATCACATTGCTATAATCTTTTTATATAGACTATAAACTGAAGGACTTATGAATAAATGGTTGTGGAACGAATCATTTGATTTTCCATTATTTCTTATGATGAAATTTGCTTTGATATACAAATGCTTTGGATTACAAGCATGTTTCCAGAACGAATTATGCTCGCAATCCAAGGTTTTACTGTATTTACATATTCTGCACAGTAAATACGCTTTAAGGCTGGTACACTAACTTGCCTTACGTTACACATTAATTTATTTTAAATGAGCTGCCAACGCATCCCAGCATGTTTAAAACCTCAATGAACCCTTTGTTGGGGGAACCCAAATCACAAGAGTACTTTGCTGTGTGTTGTGATACCCTGCAATACAGTTATGTAGTCTTTGGGGGTGCAACGTGACAGTGTTTACCCAGCCTAAAGCAAGGCCTCACTGATCTCTGTAGCTGTAGGCCCTGTGGAGCAATTTATCCTGAAAAGTCCACAAGAGAAGCAGTGAAACCATTCAAGTATGGTTTCAGCACACTGCTCTCCCCCTCTTCCTATGCTCCTGCTATGTCAGCGAGGTCAAACTCAATTTCATCACAGACCACAGCAGCAGTATGGTTTCCCTCAAAGGGCTGGTTGTAGCTTTAGGACTATGTATCTACTCTTTTATTATTCAGATGTGCGTTACGTAGTGGTGTTTAGTGGTGCACTATGCACAGAGTGCAGAGTTTAGGGGTGTACTATGCACACAGTGCAGAGTTCATGGGTGCATTGCAAACAGTTCAGGGTTCAGGGGTGCGCTATGAACAGAGTGCAGAATTTAGAGGTGCACTATGCACAGAGTGCAGAGTTTAGGGGTGCACTATGCACAGAGTGCAAAGATTAGGGGTGCGTTACAAACAGTGCAGGGTTTAGGGGTACATTATGTGCAGAGTTGAGGAGTGCACTATGTATAGAGTGCAGAGTTCAGGGGTGCACTGTGTTCAGAGTGCAGAGTTTAGGGGTACACTATGCACAGAGTGCAGAGTTTAGGGGTGCGTTACAAACAGCGCAGGGTTTAGGGGTGTGCTATGAACAGAGTGCAGTTTAGGGGTGGGCTATGAACAGAGTACAGAGTTTAGGGGTGCGCTTAGAACAGTGCAGATTTTAGGGGTGCGTTACAAACAGTGCAGGGTTTAGAGGTGTGCTATGAACAGAGTGCAGAGTTTAGGGGTGGGCTAATAACAGAGTGCAGAGTTTAGGGGTGCACTATGCACAGAGTGCAAAGTTTAAAGGTGCATTACAAACAGTTCAGAGTTTAGGGGTGCGTTACATACAGAGTGCAGAGTTGAGGAGTGCACTATGTATAGAGTGCAGAGTTCAGGGGTGCACTGTGTTCAGAGTGCAAGGTTTAGGGGTGCGCCATACACATTGTGCAACACCAACCCAGCCCCCAAGCTTTCTTGCATCTCTACTGTCTCCTTCCTCTGTCTATATAGTCAGCTCTCTCTACTACCTGTGTATTTGGTTCTGTTATACCGCCCTGTGTAGATGGCGCTGCCTTGCAGGGAGATCATTCTCAATCTCAGATTCTGGAGAGTTATCCCAGCCGTGCCCCTACTTGAGGGATCTGTTACATTTGGAAGCCACTGAAAGCAAAGCTGTCCCTTGTAAACACAGAAGGCTTCTGTGTTTACAAGTGACAGAGGGGAGCGGAAGTTGAGAGATGGAGGTGGTGGATTGGAGTTCTGCCACGATCTGGCTGCAAAACTGGGTGTGCGGGCCACATGGCAAGGCCTCGCTGGCTGGATCCGGCCCGTGGGCCTTGTGTTCCACATATGTGTGCTATGTGTTTACTTTAGAGATAGAAAGACTGGCAGGCTGCCACATCACTGCTTAGAGGGGGCAGGGTGCAGCTAAGCTGCTGAAAGTGAAAGCAGTTCTGAGGGCGATTTATGTCACTGTACATGCAGCTAGGTTGGTAAGGGCTCATTTGAAAGTTAATTTACTACTTGTTAAGAATATGTAAAAATGTGAATGTCCACAATCTGACCACAACTCATGTTACGGTCTAACCATCCCTACACTGTCCAAAGCTAAAAATAATTTTCTCTCTATATAGTCTTTAAACATTGCTTGTAAGAGATCAGGTTCTGTTACATACTTTTTTTTTTTACTTTTTTGTGTTATTTGGAATTAAGGTAGTTACACTGGGGTAATATTGACCTACCTGGTCTTTTTTAAAGTCTTTCTAAAGCCTCTATTTTTTTCCTCTAATAGTGATTAACAAACATTTTCAAGACAAACTGGCATGTTAAGTATCTTAAAAGAAAGCAATGTGCTGTCAATATAAAGGGCTATGGGCGGAGCTAGGCATTACTGTTCACTGATAGAGCTCTGAGCAGTGCCAACATCTAAGCAGCTACAGCAGCAGCAAGGGACACAACACTGCAGTGATTTCATCGCAGAAGGCCTCCCTATCACATGATGTGTCTATCCAGAGGTTCTATGGACAGGATCAATAGGTATTTACTAAATGTCTCAGGGGGTGCTTAGGAAAACATAGAGCCCAGCCTTAGCGGTATGGGCAGCTTTTATCACAGATGTGATTTTCTAGTGTTCTACTTTTAAAAAAAAGTTTACAAAAATGATATTTTTATAGCAATCAGCCTTATCTCCTAATTTTTCCTTATTTTAGCATGAATGTGAACTCCAACCTCTTCCGCAGAAAAACATTTATGATCTCCCAAGATAGTTTCATTCAGGCCAAATGACCTTAGTAAGGACATGCAAGGGGTTGTGTGTCATTGTCAGGTCATGCCTATGTAGATACATACATTCCTTTATGTACAGCAATCCCTGATGTTTGCAGACACTTTCATTTCTGTAAAGCAGCAAGGAAAATTTGAACATTCTCCATTTCCCACTGGCTTTCCTAACAGTGGCAGACTTGATGAGAAAGGCCAAGGTGGAATGTGAGCATTGAGCAATACTTGGTGGATGAAGATGGAATGGGTTGGAGGGTAACTGATCCTTCATGAAAAATTGCCAGTAATGTGGACAAATATTAGGAGCAATGATGACTAGACCTCTATTATATGTGTCTTATTCCATTCTTTGATTGCCTTTTCATCTCTGCTTAGATTCTTCTAAAATACCCTGTAGTGAAAAAGCAACATATGCTATGTAGATCAAGGTTTTATGACTGCGAGTTCATCCAAAGGGCTGAGTGTGATTAAAGCCTTTGACTTGTTCTGTAATGAGTAGCTGTGATCCAGAGGTCATACTAAACACTGGACTTGAATTTGAATGAGAGAAAATAAATTCTCATTTCTAGGAGCTGATCATTTTTAATGACAATTATTATAATAATACAGACCGCCCCCCCCTCAGTGCAACACAATTTGTTCAGATAGCTGTGCCTAGGACAACATCCTTTCAGCAAATAAACACAAGAGACAACTTACCACTGGTCTTAGGCAAACTATACATGGGCCTTTACTTTAATTTCTGGTTCAATAATTTTATTCAATTATACCATTAAAACACAGTAACACAAAAAGGCACCTAATCCGCCCACGCAGGGGCTATGACTGGTGACATAAGGGAAAACAAACATACATAGCATAGACAAAAGAGGAGGAACATCCGCCACAGACAATCATAGTAAACCTAAATGTAACATGCATAGGTTCCCGGGTAAGTCCCCATGGTTAGCAAAATCAGCCAGGACATATAAGCTAGCAAACCACATTGTGATTAGTCCTGGGCACAAGTAGGAAACTAAATAGGGCTTAGAAACCCATCAAGAGAAAAAAGACAGAGGGTGGAAACAAGAAAATAAGACAAAGGCAAGGTAGGAGGGAGAGGGGAAGAGTAGGGACTCAGGATCGTCAGAGAAACCAGTTAGAGCCAGCCCTCGCTTTTCAGGGGGAGGTCAGGGAAGGCATACGCCAACCATGGTTTCAAATTTTCAGATTTGCTAGACATTTGTTCGTTAGGCATCATAGTCATCAAACAGTCTCTCACTCCCTGAAAGGGAACTGTAAGTTTCTTCCAGGCCTGGGCAATCGTCCTCTTGGCTGCTATGAACAGATAGGATGCCATATTTTATTGACGAGCAAATAAGCTTGGAATGGTACTGTGCAGCAAAGCAAATGTAGCCTTCTTTCGCATGTTCATGTGGAACAGGGAATACAGCAGACCAAACACTCGAGACCAAAAGCCTACTGGTCGCGGATATGTTCACCAGATATGTAATACATCCCCACTATGGCCACACCACCGAAAACAGCAGTCACTAGAGGTTGGGTTGGCATGGGCTATACAAGCTGGGACCCAATACCACCAAAGCAACTTTTTGTATGCCGCCTCTGTTGTAGTGTTAAATCAACTATTAGCAACAGAAGACCAAGTCTTGCTCCAGTCCACCGGTTCAATCTCAGTTTCCAAGTCTGGTTCCCACTGAGCCACAAAGGGAAGTGAAGAGAAAGATGATTGACTATGCAAACACGTTGACGCGTTAAGAGTGGGCTTGGCTTTATTTTCAACCAAAACGTTTTGTTTCTATTTTTGAATAGGGTGCCCATCTGATAAAAACTCTGTCATCTGTGTTCCTATTGACCCCTGTAAATGGGACAGAAAGTAAACAATCTAAATTGTTACAGTTGCCACTAGAACAGAAAGTGGAGGGACAGGTTTCAATAGTGACATCTGTTTTGGTGATAATTATCCAGGATGGGATTTCCCCTAATTTTTGGGAGATTTTCTTTCACTTCCTGTTGTGTCTCCAGGACAGAATGTGAGGGGAAATCTTCAGAATGGGTGCAACAATAGAAACTGGACAGAGATTTTAACTCTTTCACACTCGAAAAGTGGGTGGGTAAAGTGGGTGCAAATCTCCAGTATGGTTTACTAAAACTGGAGTGCAAAAACTGGTGTAGCTTTGCATAGAAACCAATCAGCTTCCAGGTTTTTTGCCAAAGCTTAAAGCGGAGTTCTGCCGATTTTTTTTTTTTTTTTAAGTCAGCAGCTACAAATACTGCAGCTGCTGACTTTTAAAATATGGACACTTACCTGTCCAGGGCACCCGTGATGTCGGCACCCGAAGCCAATCTGTTCTTCGGCTCTTGGGTGCTGCTGCCGCCATCTTCGGTAAGGGAATCAGGAAGCTTCACTTTCTGGTTCCCTACTGTGCATGAGCAACTCGCGCTGCGTGTTCCCACAGATGGGGGAAGTGGCGTAGATACCCGCAGGTGGCGCAGGTATCTATGCCTGGAAGTGGGAGCAATATACCTGTATTCGACAGGTATTTGCGTTGCTCCCCCTTCCCCCCTGAAAGGTGCCAAATGTGACTTCGGGGGGGAGTATTCCGAAAAGCAGAAGTTCCATTTTTTGTGTGGAACTCCGCTTTAAGTGAACAAGCTGAAGTTAGAAGCTGATTGGCTACCATGCACAGCTGCACCAGAGTTTGCACTCTGCACTTTTAGTAAATTAACCTCATAGCAATAATAATATAACAGAGGTTACAAAGTGCTCCTTTGTAGCTGGATGTTGGGATGTGTGGCTGGTCTTTTCAATCTTTCCCTCACTAAGCTGCTGGATCTGGCCCTTCTTCTTGCCAGACCATCAATTTTACCATCTTACCGCTATCAGCAGGAATTCCATTTGCCCTAGTATATTATTCTTCTGGCTGTCATGTTGCCGCGGAGTGCGGGGGCATCTCTTCTTCTTGAGGACAACAACACTCAGTTTACATTTACAGACCTCTCTGATACCCCTTTGCCTTAAGACAGCAATCCCACCGGCACAATTATTCGGTGCTATTTTAACTGCAAGTTTTTAATGTGATTTAACGAAACATTGTAAACTACTTCATCATTCAATATTATATGAACCCCTCCCTTTTTTACACCCCTGAAGAAGGACTGAACTGTATCCCGAAACGCATTGGGTGTGAGGAGGTTTTTTCATTTATCTATTTGCATGGTGATAGAAACCGAATGCTTAGATAAATCATTTTTCGTTACAATTTTTTAACTTTGTTTTTTCATTGATAAAATGTGTTTATTATTATAATATTTTGTATATTTCGGTACATTTTTACACAAGATACTACTAGGTGCCTTAAAAGTCCACTTAGGGGAACTCCTCTTGTCTTTGTATTAAGTGATATTAGGGTCTTTTTTTTTTAGTACTCGCCGATACCAATTACCGATACCTACTGCAACTTTTTCGTTTACACTTCAGCTGTCGGCAATGGTACAAAGCATTGAAAAGTTATTTTACAAATTAAATATATATATATTTTTTAATTTTGCGCTTTTTTCAATGTGAAACGTGTAAATATATGTTAAAGGTGTAAAAATATTAATGAACAAAGCAAGTAAAAAAAAGTTTTAGTTATTAATAGTTTATAAAATAGAAGTAAATAAAAAAAAATCAGCAGGAAAATAATAAAATAATAATTAAATGAAGAAGGGGAATAAGGTTTTAATAAGCCTGATTAGAGTAAATTAAGGGTTATTAAGGGGTTAAACAGAGGAACAATTTAATAAAAACCTCCAATAAAATAATATTTTTTTTACTTGACAAGGTTGCTTTAACCACTTAAGGACCATGCCTATTTTTCAAACTTGTTGTTTACAAGTTAAAATCTTTTTTTTTTTTTGCTAGAAACATACATAGATCCCCCAAACATGATATATTTATTTTTTTTGAACACCCTAGAGAATAAAATGGTTGTTGCAATACTTTCTGTCACACCGTATTTGCGCAGCGGTCTTACAAGAGCACTTTTTTTGGAAAAAATACACTTTTTTACATTAAAAAATAAGATCTCACTCTAACGATCGTGATGATACCTCACATGTGTGGTTTGAACACCGTTTTCATATGCGGGCGCTACTCTTGTATGCATTTGCTTCTGCGCAAGAGCTTGGCGGGACAGGGCGTGTTAAAAAAAAAATGATTATTTTTTTCTTATTTATTTTGCTTTTTATTTTTTATTTTTACACCGTTCTTATAAAAAAAAATTGTGTCACTTTTATTCCTATTACAAAGAATGTAAATATCCCTTGTAATAGAAAAAAAGCATGACAGGACTTCTTAAATATGAGATCTGGGGTCAAAAAGACCTCAGATCTCATATTAACACTAAAATGCAATAAAATAAATAAATAAATAAAAAATGTTGCTTAAAAAAAAAAATTCCCCTTTAACCGCTTTAACCCTTTAAAGTTTGAGAGCAGGCTATAACATTTTCCGACAACAAAATCCGTTGTCGGAATTTCCGATCGTGTGTACACAAATCCGACGCACATGCTCAGAATAAATAAAGAGATAAAAGCTATTGGCTACTGCCCCGTTTATAGTCCCGATGTACGTGTTTTATGTCACCGCGTTCAGAATGATCGGATTTTCCGACAACTTTGTGTGACCGTGTGTATGCAAGACAAGTTTGAGCCAACATCTGTTGGAAAAAATCCTAGGATTTTGTTGTCGGAATGTCCGACCATGTGTACGGGGCATAACTGTAACCAAGTAACTGACAATTGCGCGGTCGTGCGATGTTGCACCCAAACAAAAATGACGTCCTTTTTTTCCCACAAATAGAGCTTTCTTTGGGTGGTATTTGATCATCTCTGCGTTTTTTATTTTTTACTAGTAATGGCGGCGATTTTTATCGGGACTGTGACATTATGGCAGACACATCGGACACTTTTGACACATTTTTGGGACCATTGGCATTTAACAGTGATCAGTGCTATAAAAATGCACTGATTACTGTAAAAATGTCACTGGCAGGGTTAACACTAGGGGGCGATCAAGGGGTTAACTGTGTTCCCTCTCTGTGTTCTAACTGAAGGGGGATGTCTAGGGGAGATAACAGATTGCTGTTCATACTTTGTACTTTGTATGAACACACGATCAGTCTCTTCTCCCCTGAGAGAACCGGTTCTCAGTGTGTCACGAGCGATCGCGGAACCCGTCGGTCATCGTGTTCGTCGGGCACTCGCATCGGCTCCGGGCAAGCAGCAGGCGCGCGCAGCCGCTAGTGGCCACAGGGTGAAGCGGTGTAACATAACGTCGTTTCGCCCAGCCGTGCCATTCTGCCGCAGTAAAACTGCGGCGGCTGGTCGACACGTGGTTAAGAGCCGCCACCGATGAAAGTGATCTTGAGGCAAATTCACTGCTGAGACCACTTTTATCTGAAAGCAGACCGCCCGCTGAAGAAGTGGATACTGGAGTTATGGCAGCTAGCTGCTGCCATAACAACGATATTCCACTTCAAAGAGCCGTCGTATAATGAGTATCCGTAAGTGGGTAAACTGGCTTAATTTGCAGATCAAAGTTCACCCCTTTGATCTGTAAATGAATGAACAGAAGAACAGATAAGAAGATACTATGTTTCTTTTTATCTGTCTCTTTTTTTCAGCTGCTGAGCAATGTTGTTGATAAACATTGCCGGCTGATTCTTTTTTTTGACAGCTGTGAACAGGGGAACTGCTCTGACAGCTGAATGAGTCATCAGATGGTAAGCAAGCGGTGGCCCTGCTCCTTAAAAACTGGTGATTGTTGCTTTTTTTTTTTTTTTTACATGTCAGTTGGGGAATCCCACCACCAGATGAAAAAAGCGAGCCTGAAAGTATCGGTTTCGGTTCTCGGAGCATTTGCATGAGTACCGATATTTGTGCAAATGCTTAGCATCAGCACTTTTTACATGAATCGTAGAAATGTTGGATGAAGATCGTGTGGGAGGTTGAGTAGAGATCGCGATCTTTTAACGATTAATCACGCAGCTCTACTCTGCAGCCTCCAAAAGTATCTTTGGCCTCCGACCCTTACCTTACTACAGTACTTAGCAGTGACATAGGGGTTGGAGGAAGGAACCATAGCATGTGACGGGGTATATGGGCTTCTGACACTTTCAGGCGTCTTTATGGAGGGAAGTTTGGAGACATATGGTCTGCTGGAAAAATAACTATGGTGGGGTTGATTTACTAAAACTGGAGAGTGCAAAATCTGGTGCAGCTGTGCATGGTAACCAATCAGCTTCTAACTTCAGCTTGTTCAATTAAGCTTTGACAAAAAAAAAACCTGGAAGCTGATTGGCTTCTATGCAAAGCTGCACCAGATTTTGCACTCTCCAGTTTTAATAAATCAACCCCAGTGTGTCTTCTTTTGCAGGGACCTTTAATCAGCATTCATTTTGAACCTCAGAGGTTGCTTTGAACCCATTAAGGTTCCTTCTAAAGTTTACAGCCATTGAAAGACTCAGAAGTGAAATTTCCACTGTGACAATCTTTTAAATACTGAAACCATCTCATCAAAGATTTAAACAGATGGCTACTACAGAGTCTATTTAAGCACACACTTTTGAAAGTTAAAATAAAGTGCCATAGCCACATACATCATTCACTGACATAACATCACAATACAATTCTACTAATGTTTCACTTGCAGTTTCAGTTGGAGATTGATTGCTGAGTACACCTGCTTAGGAACATATGTGACACAATCCAAATGTTTATCAAGAGTCTGTTCTTGTTGCTGGAAAACTGGCAAGAGTACATTGTTTCCTTAAATAACACTGCGGAGAACACTGATCTCCTTCCAGTTATGCTGTGGTTTCTGAGTGTGCTTCAGCAGTGCTGCACCAGGCTTCCAATTAGCAGTGTAATATATATATATATATAGTTGTGCTCATAAGTTTACAGGCCTGGCAGAATTTATGATTACTTCCCATTTTTCAGAGAATATGAATGATAACACAAAAACTTTTCTTTCACTCCTGGTTAGTGCTTGGTTGAAGCCATTTTTTATCAATCAACTGTGTTTACACTTTTTAAATTATAATCACAACAGAAACTACCCAAATGACCCTGATCAAAAGTTTACATACCCTAGTTCTTAATACCGTGTATTTCCCCTTTAACATCAATGACAGCTTGAAGTCTTTTGTGGTATTTGTGGATGAGGCTCTTCCTCTTCTCAGATGGTAAAGCTGCCCATTCCTCTTGGCAAAAAGCCTCCGGTTCCTGTAAATTCTTGGGCTGTCTTGCATGAACTGCACGTTTGAGATCTCCCCAGAGTGGCTCAATGATATTGAGGTGAGGAGACTGAGGTGGCCACTCAAGAACCTTCACTTTATTCTGCTGTAGCCAATGACAGGTCGACTTGGCCTTGATTGATAAAAAATGGCTTCAGCCAAACACTAACCATGAGTGAAAGAAAAGTTTTTGTGTTATCATTCATATTCTCTGAAAAATGGGCAAGTAATCATAAATTCTGCCAGCTGTAAACTTATGAGCACAACTGTATGTATATATATAATATATATCAGGCTAAACTGGTATAAACTGGTTTTGCGCAGCATCTTTTATATTTAAACTGGTATTGGCAGTGGTAAACCACGCACAAGACAAAGACACCCAGGAACAGACAGTTCCAGAGCAGAAGAACTTTGCACAGCAAGGCCATAGCATGAAAAAAAAAATCTGCTCATATAAGCTACTACAAAAATTAGCTTTAGTTCCTGACTAACAGGGTGGCACCTAATGGGCTCCTGGATTCAGTGGTTTTTATTATTTTTTCTTTCCATTACAAACATGACATTCAGGGTTACAAAAACCTGACCCAGTAGGGGGCAGGTCATGAGAACATAAAGGTACATATTATTGGTGTTTCGAGGTATAGAACTAATGAAAAAAGAATGAAAAAAAAAGTTATAGTTTGATCTATTAGGGATCCCCCCAAAAAACTTACAAGGTTCCATTGGGGAGATATAGGGATACACAATAGTTTCTTAAGGGAAGGGTAAGAGAGAGGGAACTGGTAGATAGGGCCATGATCAGACTTCACCTAAAGGCCCTGGAGGCCAATGTTAGTCCCTGAGGGAAGAAAATGTGCAACAGACAGCCTGACCTCTATTGTTTCATGAAGATGATCCTTGTGATTCTAGACCTGAGTTTGGCTACATAAAGAGTGGAAATCTTTGATGCTTTGTTGATTGTCTGCTTAGCAGCAGTAAGAACATAAATCATAAGTTTGAATTGAGACTTGCGTAGCAATAACTCTTGGTGGAGCTGCTGGTTTAAAGCGGGCTGTTACCGTCACCTTCGTTACCTCAATTTCACCAGAACCGGGTCTAGGGTCCCATTGAGCTTAATACCAGACAATGTAGGCACTGGACAGTTGAGTATCTTTTCCAAGGTTTTAATAAAGAGTAACTGAAGGAAGTAGCAGGAAAGAGGTAGAAGAAGAATTGTAGGGAAGTTCAAATACCTTTTCTTAGTGTAGTATTAGGAAGTGAAGTCTTGTAGAGGAATGTACTCTCCTTTTAGGGTTGAATCTTTGCCCGCCCAGATAGGTTTCTCTCACTAACCTAGCAGCTGGTACGCAGCACGAACAAAAGTCTCTGCCACAGACTTGAATGTAATAGAAACCCGTACGATCCCCTGCCACAGGATGTAATGGTTTATGATAAATAGCAAACACAGCACTAGAACCTTTAAGCCGACCGGCAGTACTATGTGGTAGGTTAACTTTAGGATGCATCCTCCAACTGAGTCACCAGGCCCCTCTCCAGACCAGCACTCTGCATGATCCTTCCATGACGGATTCTCCTCTGGGATCTTCTCAGTTGTCCAGCTTCTTCCCATAGGACAGACAGCACAGGACCATTCCCTCGCCGCTGTGGTAGGCTCCAGACAGGCTTCTGGGCCCACCCACACGCTGCAGCAGCGTGGTCCTCCCGGTCGGAGGACCACGAGGTAGTACTCCTAACACATACCTGTCGGCCAGGAGGGCCAGCTGGTGGAACGAAAGAACCCCTAAAACATGGCGTCTGTCCCATAAATACCCTCTCCCAGAATGCAACTCGGAGGACCACCTCCACCTAGTTATCTCTGGGACAGAGGAACACTTATAAACTTTAACGTGTTGCCTTCCAAATTCGCCGACCCATGGCGACAACTACACCCACAGGTACAGTGTGAAACTACATGCAACACAGCCAAACTGGAACAGAGGCTAAATCTGACTATGTATGAACAGGTAACCCACTAAATTTACCTATAAGCGGTAGATTGAAAATCTACCAGCGCTACACTTGAAAATATCAGGTGGCCTGGCACAGAGGAGAGAGTACTTTACTCTGCAAGGAATCCTATCCCCTATCAAGGTAGCAAGGAGCAAAAAGATGTCTGCCCAGTACTTTTGAGCCACATGACATGTCCACCAGATGTAATAAAAAATGTCCAATTGCCCACATACCTGAAAGCAGATAGGGGACTAACCTATCACAAAGTGAATGTTTCCGATGGGCATCACATGTACCTTTTTCATTTTCTGTCAGCAGTTAGCGTTTTCACCCAGCAGCAGGTTTGCACAGCAAAGTGAGAGAGAGGGTGCTGAACATCACCCAGATAGCAAGGAATTGAGCTGCAAGTTTGACAATGACTTGCAAATAAAAATATTCAGTGCAAAAAGAAGTGCAGAAAACATTGCAAATAATATTTGAAAAAATATATAAAAATTTGAAAAATATAAAAAACACACATACCGTATTTAGTGGTTCTGACATTCATGTGGAAAAATATATGACATCTTTATAAACAGATTAACTTACTTAAATTGCGATATGTTTATAATAACTATAAACTCGATTATGGTGAATGTCTCATATCCACAATAAATTAATTTTGTTAAGAAACTGTGCAATCCATAGGAAAAAAAGTGAAAAGGCCCAAACTGGTGTGATGAAGCAAATTGTCAGGATAGTGATTCAAAAGGGATGGCTGATTAATCCACAAGCCACAACTGGGGGTCGCCAGTGTGAGGGGTTCCACTACCACCAAGAAATGAGGAGGCTTACCCGAACACGTGGACCCAATTGGCGTATGTCTAATGAATCTATACAGGCACCTAGTAAGGAGGAATGTCCACACCACTCTCCGCAAAACCTTTCCTTAACCACTTCCCGCCCGCCCTATAGCGGATTGACGTCCGGGAAAGGGTTCCGTTATCCTGACTGGGCGTCATATGACGTCCAGCAGGATAACATGCCGCCGCGGGGGCACGCATCGCGACGATCGGTGGAGCGGTGTGTCAGCCTGACACACCGCTCCACCGATCTTGGTAAAGAGCTTCCGGCGGAGGCTCTTTACCACGTGATCAGCCGTGTCCAATCACGGCTGATCACGCTGTCAATAGGAAGAGCCGTTGATCGGCTTTTCCTCACTCGCGTCTGACAGGCGCGAAGTAGAGGAGAGCTGATCGGCGGTTCTCCTGACAGGGGGGGGTCTGCACTGATTGTTTATCAGCGCAGCCCCCCCTCAGATCACCACACTGGACCACCAGGGACGCCACTAGGACTACCAGGGAAGGGGGCAACATGTGGATAGCCAGGTATGTACCCCATGGCCATCCACATGTGCCCAATGTGCCCAATCTGTGCCAATCAGTGCCCACAAATGGGCACTGATGCGCACCATTATGTTTTAGTTATGCCCAGCAATGCCACCAATACATTTTATCAGTGCCACCAGTGTCATCGGTGCCACCTGTCATTGCCCATCTGTGCCCATCAGTGGCACCCATAAGTACCCATCAGTGCTACCCACATGTACCAATCAATGCCACCTATGAGTGCCCATCGGTGTCACCTAAGAGTGCCCATCAGTGCCGCATACCAGTGCCACCTATCAGTGCCCATCAGTCCCACCTATCAGTGCCCATCAGTGCCACCTCATCGGTGCCCATCAGTGCCGCCGTATCAGTGCCCGTCAGTGCAGCCATATCAGTGCCCGTCATTGAAGAAAACGTACTTATTTACAAAAAATTTTTACAGAAACAAAGAAAAACTTGTTTTTAAAAAAAAATTTCGGTCTTTTTTTATTTGTTGCGCAAAAAATAAAAACCGCAGAGGTGATAAAATGCCACCAAAAGAAAGCTCTATTTGTGGGAACAAAATGATAAAAAATTTGTTTGGGTACAGTGTAGCATGACCGCGCAATTGTCATTAAAATTGCGACAGCGCTGAAAGCTGAAAATTGGTCTGGGTGGGAAGGTGTCTAAGTGCCTGGTATTGAAGCGGTTAAGTGATTTGAGGAAACAATCAACTTCCACTGTCAATTCCACAACCTAGTAAGGGGCGACTATGAAGGGCCATCAACTTCACATTCAAGCATGTATAAGTTCTTCTCCATAGCAGATTAGTATAGAGAGACAAGAAAAGAGAGACAAACACCTCCACATAGTGTAAAAACATAAGTAAGGGGATTTATTAAAAAGTTCAGAAAACTTACATTTCAGCAGATTAAAAAGCGCTTTTCAAGTTATTTTTCTGTAAACAGCATAAAGGATGCAATGGCATAGCAGGACTTGAACTGACGCGTTTCGTCTACATAGACATCATCTGGGTTCACTATAATCTGAGGTTATAGTTATTATAACCATATCACAATTTAGGTAGGTTAATCTGTTTACAAAGATGTCATATATTTTTCCACATGAATGTCATAACCACTACATAACGTATGTGTGTTTTTAATATTCATTATCGATACACGGATTTTCAAATATTATTTGCAATGTTTTCTGCACCTCTTTTTGCACTTAATATTTTTTTTTTTTGCAACATGGTTATTTTGTTTTCATTTTAACTTTAACACATGAATCACTTGTGGTACCAAAAACTAGAGCTATAGTGGTATCCTTTAGATAGGGTCCCCATATATTTATATTCATTGGATTAGCGCTGCACGTAATTTTTACTTCAATATTGAGTTGGCCCACCCTTTGCAGCTATAACAGTTTCAACTCTTCTGGGAAGACTGTGCACAAGGTTTAGGAGTGTGTCTATGGGAATGTTTGACCATTCTTACAGAAGTTTTTTACAATCAAAAATATTTGTTAGATCGGTTCTATAATTGCACAAAAATAGCTGTTGATCCTACAAGAGACCTGATCAGCTCATAACTACTGATTCACTTAAATCCCAGACAACATTATCAGGTCTGCTCAGGTCACTTCTGTGGACTACAGAACACCTCTCTCTATATTATATACTCTATTATACCAAAAGTATTGGGACGCCTGCCATTACATGCACATGAACTTTAATGGCATCCCAGTCTTAGTCCGTAGGGTTTAATATTGAGTTGGCCCACCTTTTGCAGCTATAATAGCTTCAACTCTTCTGGGAAGACTGTCCACAAGGTTTAGGAGTGTGTCTATGGAAATGTTTGACCATTCTTCCAAAAGCACATTTGTGAGGTCAGGCACTGATGTGGACGAGAATGCCTGGCTAACAGCCTCCACTCTAATTCATGCCAAAGGTGTTCTGTCGGGTTGAGGTCAGGACTCTGGTGCAGACTAATCAAGTTCCTCCACCCCAAACTCGCTCATCCATGTCTTTATGGTCATTGCTTTGTGCACTGGTCCAAATCATTTGGTGGAGGGGGCATTGTTTTTTAGGGGTTGGGCTTGGCCTATTAGTTCCAGTGAGGGGAAGTCTTAAGGCATCAGCATACCAAGACATTTTGGACAATTTTACGCTCCCAACTTTGTGGGAACAGTTTGGGGAGGCCCCTTCCTGTTAGAACATGACTGCGCACCAGTGCACAAAGCAAGGTCCATAAAGACGTGGATGAGTGAGTTTGGGGTAGAGGAACTTCACTGGCCTGCACAGACCTCAACCTGATGGAAGACTTTTGGGATGAAATAGAGCAGAGACTGTGAGCCAGACCTTCCTGTCCACATCAGTGCCTGACCTCACAAATGCGTTTCTGGAAGAATGGTCAAACATTCCCATAGACACACTCCTAAACCTTGTGGACAGCCTTCCCAGAAGAGTTGAAGCTGGTATAGCTGCCAAGGGTGGGCCAACTCAATATTAAACCCTACAGCCTAAGACTGGGATGCCATTATAGTTCATGTGCGTGTAAAGACAGGTGTCCCAATACTTTTGGTAATATAGTGTCTATCTATCTATCTATCTATCTATCTATCTATCTATCTATCTATCTATCTATCTATCTATCTATCTATCTATCTATCTATCTATCTATCTTTTTATATTGTTTCAATTACCTATGGTTTTCCATTTTATAAAACGTATTAGTAAAAGTAATGTTTTGTTTCTTGTTTATTTGCTTTTGTACGGCAGCCCATAAACCTCTTAAAATACTGTAAACTAGAGCTACAATTACAGATCACCCCCCACATTTCACCCCCCACTGGTGCTGTCTGCTATTGTTCACTTATAATTGCAATGTCTTGGGCTTATTTGCTGTTTACAGTAAAAATACAGTTCATGTGCTAAATTAGGTATCCCATCACTTCTAGTTAATATATGGTTTCAGTTTTCTGAAGTCACTGACCTGGCTGTGGTTTCTGAATCACAAGACTGGCTGAAGAGAGTTACAGATTTGTTTGGCAGGTAGAACAGTTTAGAAATATGTGCCTTGGCTGAGTAGTTAGCTGTTTTCCTGGAGTTAGGCTTTAATGTAATATATTCCCTGAACATAGAATTGTTTTTCTTTAATATGTATGGTTTTGTCTGTTTTTCTCTTGCAGTACTCCAGAGGAGAAAGAAAAATGGTTTATGCTTTTTGAAAGGTAGGTTGCTTCTTATTATGATGTTATAATGATGCTATTTGTATTGTTTTTGTACAATGTAGAGCACAGTGCTTTATTTCCCTTCCTATTGCTTAATGTGAACCTATACTTTGCCAATACCCACTGTGATCTGCCACCAATCTGTCTGTAAGTTTCAATTTGCTGAACATTAATTTGACAATTCCAAGATGTCTTTGATCATTTGCAATCACTGGACCAGGGTTCCTCTTAAAGGGTCAGTATACCCAACATGGTATATATGTTATAGGTCAGGGATGCTCAAACTTTTGAAGAGTGGAGGCCACTTAATTGATTTGGTAACATGGGCCACAAATGAAATGAAATGGTTCAGAATTTAATTTTTTCAATTTGGAATGGCATAATTAACATTTTCCTCCTGCAGCTGCTGAATGCCGGTGGGAGGGAAAGGAGGAGAAGTTGTCTTTTAGCATTTTCAGTAGGAAAATGGAGACGATCGGTCCCTGTATATGCCGCCCCCGCTACCCTTCCTGTCCAAGTCTAAAACAGAATGTGACAGGGAGGCCAAAAGGGCCCCCTAGAGTATAAGGCGGGGTTGCTATTGCAACCACTATTGCTACACCAGTGGTTGGGGTTGTGTGGTAAAAATATGGCTCAACTATGGAGTTTTACCACCCCCCAAAATGAAAATGTAAACACGTTATTACTGTCCTGGGCCCCCTAATAGGCGCTTTTTACACTGATGCATCTGCAGCTTTCCTGGGTTAGCTGCACTTTGCTTCTATTATATCTTGCAGGTGTGGTGCACTTTCTGAAAGCGAGTTTCAGGATTCAGAAGTTCAGGAGTTTTGGTGCATTTTCAGAAAGTGCACCACACCCGTAAGATATAATAGGAGTCTGTGGCTCAGTGCAGCTAACCCGCAGGACACCCACAGATGCACTACGTTGCACCCGCAGATTAATGTGAAAGCAGCCTAATAGATATTAACCCTGTTGTAGGTGCTAATATGGCCATTGCAAATGCGCAGTGTATGTGTCGTTTAATACACTGACCTTCTTTTCATCTTCCAGCCATTGCTGGCAGCACTCTCCAGGCTGCTAGAAAGGTCCCCAGGGGAAGTGCCCTTGGTATCGTTCCGTCTGGGACAAGAGCCCCTCATTGGGCACCTGCTTCCTCTGCTGCTGGCTCGATGCACTTTGATGCTTTGGGTTGGCGGGTTGGCAAGCCCAGATCGCGATCAATGGGTTTCTGACCCCAGGCATGCACTTCCCTGGTTTGAAGTCTAGGGGTCCATCAGAGGGCTCAGTGGGCCACATGTGCCACAGGTTATAGGTGTAGCCTTATGTGTTGAGCCAGCCCCTGTCTTCTTATATGTCTGATAAATGTCTGAGTGAGATCCATCCAACAGAAAGCTCTTAGTGACATTTTTCCCAACTATGTTTGTTGTTAATCTGAGAGTGCTGGGTGTCCCTGCCTATCTTTTTATGCTCAAGCTCCTTTTGATGCATTCCCTATAATGTAAAATACATTTAAAAAATCCAACAGGGAGCAAGAGAGCCCCTTATAATGACCACTGTAGGTGTGCTGAGCCAAGAATTCAACACAAGATACTTCACCAAAAGAGTTCCAAAAAAAATACAGTCTGGTGATTTAAAGAGTAACTGTACTTATCAGAGACAAGGCCACACAACAATTTATCAAAATCTTCCAGGTTTAAAGATAGGTATGTTTTTGTTTTTTGCAGAATCACACTTACCTAGGTGGATGAAGCATTGGTCTAATGCTGCATCTGTCCCGGTTCAAAGACTGAGAACCAAGTGATCGAACACCGTCGATCGCTCAGTCCTCAGGGCTGCCTGAGCAGAGAACTGGTGACTGTCAGTTAGCGGCTGTCTGCTCTGCCCCCCCCCCCTTTACTGGAGCGTTGGGCTGTGGAGGGGGCGGGAGCTGCCGGCTCAGGCTCTCTGCGGCTCGCTGAAAAGGCTGAACCTGGTGTCAGTCCAGGCATGTGGACAGATCCTGCCTTCATTGTCTCTGTCTGCTGAAAACGGGTCACAGAACGAACTGCACTCTTGTGATTCACAGGAGAAGTAAAGACAAATGAGATTTGGCTGTACTTCTCCTTTAAACCCACACATGCACTCTGTGCCCTCATACAATCCTAACTTTTTTAAGTACAAGATTGTATTCAAGACTGGCTGGGCTGGATATACATGGTTAGTTTTTTTTTTCATTTGGCTAGTGGACTGAATGAAAAAAAAAACATACTGATTCCCCCATCCACACAAGTGAGGTGAATGGAGGAATTCTCCCTACTGTGCCACTCTATTCTGGCAGTGGGGACTCTCTGCTGTCATAATACACTAATCAGTGGCCGCAGGCCCGCAGCCATGATGGATGAACGTTTCTCAGCATGGCCCTCCACAGAAGTCAATCTAATGATCAACTTCAGTTGAACTATGAGGGCCAAACAAAGATTGAAATTCAGCCGTCTGTACTCCCTTTACCTAATTCTTATAAGAGAAGGAGTACAGAGCTCATGACCCAGCTGAAAAAGTGTATGACAAGCATCTGTGTGGACTTGTTGGCAATATCTCTGTAAATCTGGGGCAGTTGAGTATATGAGGGGGGGGGGGGACAAGGGTGACTACAGTATGAGAGGTGCAATTACATTTTAGGTTATATTTACATCTTTTGGTATGCGTTTTTTTAAACATATTATCAGTAATATTGCATAAGCTTTCACTGCCAATGGCTCATGCATGCATCCAAAAATTGATAAGGGACCCAAAATGTAAACAAGAGCAATTTAAACCAATGGCTAACCTGTGTATAAAATATCAGCTTGTATACACTAAGCGTTTAGTAAAACTTTTTGGTATTTTTACAGAAGTGGGAACAAATGCTGCTCACTGATTGGATGGACGCAGTTGCCGTTTAGCCATGTGATAACACTTTGCACTGTCAGTGCTGGATTCATAGCATCAGGCACTTATTAAACAAATAACACAGCACTTTTGTTTTCCTTTGTAATTTTTTTGAAATACAAACTGCTCCCTTCCACTGTACCGAGTATAAATCACTTTCATTACAAAAAAACTGCTTACTGTCAGGGATATGATGGATGGTTTTATTGTGATACGGAGATGCATGCTGAACGATCAGCTGCTGGATTCCTGTGGTCTTCCTGGCTTTATTTTCAGTCTGCGGAATTTGTGCTGTTTGGACTGAAAAGTTAAAGTCCACTTTTTTATTGTGGTGTCGAAATGAAAAGTAATCATTTTTCTAACAGTTAACAAATCAACAATTACATTTTTTTTGCTACCTTTTCTATTTTAAGAGTGGAAACATGACAACATCTGTACACTGTATTGTATGTTGATTGAAAGGAACAGTCCACCCAAAAGTGATTCCCTAAAGTTATAAGTCAAGTCTGGATGATCATCTGGCTTGTGTTATCTCTAAGGACCTCCAGTAGAAAGTTCTGTACATCGGAGTTCCTGGCTTTGATCCTGCCTTTGGTCATTTTGGGAGCTTCCGCACACTTTTGGGTGCTCCTGCTTCTGTTATAGTAAACAGAATCTGGCTACACACAGATTTGAATTTCTTTAGGTATGACCTGTTAGATCGGTACATTGTTTCGGCTGGATAACGCAGTCCTGTTTTCCATAAAGTGGCATGGGAGTCACCAAAAACAAAGCAGTTCCCTACTTACTTCTCTGGTGGTCCCTGTCTGCTATATTTATTTTCTTTGATATCTGTTATGTTTCAGGTTACAAAGCATGGTAAAGTAATTTACTAATTAAATAAAAGTTATTTTCTTTTTCATTTTGCACATTTGTTTTTTAACTCACTAAGAAAATTAAGGAACAAAATTTTAAAAAAAAGAAAATAAAGAAAAAGATGTTATCTCTTGCCTTGGCTCCTGCAACTCCACTTGACTTACAAATAAAATTCAAAATACTAACAACAACATACAAAGCTATCCAATATGCCCTGACCTACATCACCAACCTCATCTCAAAATATCACCTAAACCATTCTATTCACTTCTGCCAAGACATCCTGCTCTCTGGCTTCCTCATCACCTCTCACCTCCTCCCATGCTCTCCTCCAGGGTTTCCCCAGAGCTTCTCCCATCCCCTGGAACGCTATACTCCAATTTGTCCAGCTATCTTTGCATGTTCTCCCTGTGCCTGCGTGGATGTACTCTGGTTTCCTCCCACACTCCAAAGACATGCTGGTAGGTTAATTGGCAACTGTCTAAATTGGCCTTAGTATGTGTATGAATGTGAGTTCGGGACCTTAGAATGTAAGCTCCTTGAGGGAAGGGACTGATATTAATGTACAATATACATGTAAAGCGCTGCATAAATTGGCAGTGCTATATAAGTACCTGTAATAAATAAATAAATATAGAGAAATAACAGTACAACAGAGTGCATTCACAAAATCTCCCCACAGTTCATCGATCTAGACCATCTGTGCCCAACCTTTTGAAGAGCGAGGGCCACTTAGGCGACTTGGTAACCGGTCGCGGGCCACAATGAGCAGAGCATATGGATGACAGGTCCGTGTCCACGCATATGCAGAGCAGACATGGACACAGCATGCTCTACTCTATGGGCCCTCCGATCTGATCCACCCAGATGGAAGGGGACAGATCCCCTTGTTTTTTTTTAGCGGATCGGATTGGAGGTAGGCGGGTGTAAATGGACAGTCTGTTTACATTTGCCGCTCCATAGAGGTGAATAGAGGGTCTGATTGGTTCGGACCTAAGGGGTTGAAGGATGCTTTCACAATTGCAGAGCAGACATGGACACAGCCCACTCTACTCTATGGGCCCTCTGATCCGCCCAGATGGGGACAGATCCCCTTCTGTTTTATTTTTTAGCAGATCGGATTAGAGGTAGGCGGGTGTAAATGAACACAAGTCTGTTTACATTTGCTGCTCCATAGAGGTGAATAGAGGCTCTGATTGGTTCAGACCTAAGGGGTCTAAGGCTGTTTTCACACTATTGCGCTGTGGTTTACCCACACCGTGGGTGCAGCGCAGTGCACCCGTGGCTTTCCTGCGGGTTAACTGCACTTTGTCATAGACTTCTATTATATCTTGCAGGTGTGGTGCACTTTCTGAAAGTGCACCAAACCCACAGGTAATAACCGAAGTCTATGGCTCTGTGCAGGTAACCCACAGGAGCACTGTGATTTTAGTATTAAACTTACCTTTAATAACAGTCTTCCACTCAGGTATCGCCGGCTGTTGCTGTCCCAGGCAGAGTGCATTTGGTATCACTCCGCCTGTGACAGGAGGCGGCGCTATACAAGAAGCATCGGCTTATGCGACTCTGCCGCTTACTTCCTCTACCGCCAGCTTTGTTCACAACACTGATGCTCTGGGGTAGCAGGTCGGGAACCTACGAGCTGGGCTTGCCAACCCACCATCCCAGAGCAGGAGGTCACGGGCCATATCAGAGGACTCTGCAGGCCACTGGCTGGGCACCCCTGATCTAGACAAAGAAAACGTCTAAGCTACAAGCATCATATACATTTACATTAGAACAGGGAGGAGGCTAATAGTACAGCTAATAGTACAGCAATTAACAAACATTAATACTGGAGGAAGCCACTGGGAATCACAACGTTTCAGAGTAAAAACCCCCTTTCTCAAGAGAGACCCATCTGGAGAAAGGGGGTTTTACTCCGAAACATTGTGATTCCCTCCTCTGCATGATCCTTTGTGTCCACATTTCAGCTAAAGGCCTTTTCTGGTATTTATCCATGTGTATTGATGTTTGTCAATTGCTGTACTATTAGCCTGGATCTCCTCCCTGTTCTAATGAAAATGTGTATGTTGCTTGTAGTTTAGACGTTGTCTTTGACTAGATAGAGGAACTGTGGGGAGGTCTTGTGCATGTACTCTGCTGTACCATTATTTCTCTTTATGATGCTTTCTTTCATAAATATATGATAATTAAAAGGTTTGTTTTTTTTCAGTGCTGCCTTTTATTTATTTATAGAGTATTATTTCTGCACGCATGCTATTACAGTTATGAGTGGTATCCACTCTCCCTGCTATGTTGTTTATTTATATTATATTGTGCGGAAAATAACGCGAAGAGCCCACCTCCCTCATAATGGCTACAGCATGTGTGCAGATCCAGGAAATCACATACAGAGATTTCATCAATAGAGTCCATGAGAAATATAAGAAATTCTACAGCATCTACCAAAAACAAAAGTATCTGCTTTCACTGCTCTCCAATTGCTGCAGATGTTTTACACTTTCAGAAGGGTTGAATACCTGCCCCCCCCGTCACACTCAGTGGTCCCTTCTGTCAGCACGTATGTCCTATAGAGATGTACAAGCTTGCGGGAGGAACCACTGCATGTAGTGGGAGGAGCAGGTATTCACACACATGGAAGTGTGAAATAACTTTAGCATCAGGGAGCATTGAAAACAGACATTTAGTTTTGGGTAAATGTTGGAGAGTATAACCACCTGACAGTTTCTTATATTTCTCAGGGACTCTATCGGTCACTGACGAGGAAGCATTTCAAGACAGGGACCATTGGAATGGTAAGTAAAGATGGGCCTCTTTTCTAAGTGACCCTATGGGGACAGGGTCATTTTAACTTCTCAACTGAAGGGAGACATTTGTTCATGATATTAAGCAATCATATCCCTTATTTTATTTTTCCAGTAACTGAAAAATGAAACCTCATTATTTGTTATTGCCAGCTGTTCCATTTTTTCTCCAGGTTTCATTAATCAGCTCAGCACATTTCAAGTGTTTAAGAAGAAAGTGGAGCACCGTGAGGAAATTTGCATAGACATGGGGAGAATATACAAACTCCATGCAGACAGGACCCCTAGTAAACCATATCAACCAATCGGCAATCATAATTTCCTGCTTTATCTGAGATAATGATTCTGTGGGATGGGTTATTATTCCTTGCATTATCATTCCTAATGTTTGTAGTTATGACCTTATTTTCAACATTATTATGCTTTTAAAGTCATCCACCTTACAAACCGCTCAGTGTCTGCTACCCCTCTCTGACCTTTCCCTCCATTGGCTGCCACTCGCCCAACAAATTAAATTCAAAATACTAACAGTAAGTTACAAAGCCATCCACAACTCTGCCCCCTGCTACATCACTAACCTAGTCTTAAAATACCAACCTAATCGCCCTCTTCGTTCCTCCCAAGACCTCCTGCTCTCTAGCTCCCTCATCACCTCCTCCCATATTCACCTCCAGGACTTCTCCCGAGCCTCGCCCATCCTCTGGAATTCCCTACCCCAATCTGTCAGACTATTTCCAAATCTATCCACTTTTAGGCGATCCCTGAAAACTTTCCTCTTCAGAGAAGCCTATCCTGCCTCCATCTAACAACTGCACCATTTTCTCCAAAAGCTCATCCCCCACAGCTATTACCCTTTTGTATAACTTGACCCTCCCTCCTAGATTGTAAGCTCTAACGAGCAGGGCTCTCTGATTCCCCCCTGTATTGAATTGTATTGTAATTGTACTGTCTGTCCTAATGTTGTAAAGCACTGCGGAAACCGTCGGCGCTATATAAATCCTGTATAATAATATTAATAATAGTAAAGTGAATCTCCACATTTGCTACCAAAATAAGAATTGTTTCCTGGTCACTTATTTGCATTCCAACAATTATGGTATATTTCCTACAGATTCTTCCCTGATTATTATTATTTAAGGTACTTATATAGCGCCGTCAATTTATGCAGTGCTTTACATGTACATTGTACATTCACATAGGTCCCTACCCTCAAGGAGCTTACAATCTAAGGCCCCTAAACTCACATTCATATACTAGGGCCAATTTAGACAGAAGCCATTTAACCTACCAGCATGTCTTTGGAGTGTGGGAGGAAACCGGAGTACCCGGAGGAAACCCATGCAGGCACAGGGAGAACATGCAAACTCCAGGCAGGTAGTGTCATGGTTGGGATTCGAACCAGCGACCCTTTTTGCTGCTAGGTGTGAGTTCTACCCACTACAGATTCTGTTCTGTAGGTAACTGAGACAGGCCATTTAGGCCCTATTCTATGTTTTTTGTCTTCAAAATACCATACATAAATTAAAAAAATGAAAAATCCCACAGCTCTGGTTGCAATATTCACCTTCTCTCAGGGCTGCCCCTACAAAGACCAGTTGAATGATCCCAAGCTAGAATTGGGCTTTGAGTGGAAGATCCTATACTGAAGTAACTACATGATTTTTCTCAGTACTGTAATAAAAAAAGTTGCATCCTTAGCACCCATAGGTATATGGGCATCCTATAGACCAGCCATTTCCAATTAGGGTTCTAGTTTTGCAACAGCTAGAGGTCCGATAATTGCATATCCCTGCAATGAAAAGGCCTGCTATAGACAATTATCAAATACTTTTGCTGCAGTTGCAATAAAATGAAACTGGAATTTTTTGGCAGTTTTAGAAAATCATAGCTGACTGTAGAATAAAATGCTAGGGTGTTTTTCTTTAAAGCGGAGTTCCACACAAAAATGGAACTTCCGCTTTTCGGAACCCTCCCCCCCTCCGGTGTCACATTTGGCACCTTTCAGGGGGGAGGGGGGTGCAGATACCTGTCTAAGACAGGTATTTGCATCCACTTCCGGCATAGACTCCCACGGGAGTCTATGCCTCTTCCTGTCCCTCCGCGCTGTCTCCTGGGAAACACACAGGTCCCAGGAGATAGCGGGGACCAGTTACGATGCGCAGCGCGACTCGCGCATGCACAGTAGGGAACCGGGAAGTGAAGCCGCAACGCTTCACTTCCTGATTCCCTCACCTAGGATGGCGGCGGCAGCTGCCGAGAATCGAGCAGGTTATCGGCGTCTGCTGCCGACATCGCTGGACCCTGGGACAGGTAAGTGGCCATGTATTAAAAGTCAGCATTTGTAGCTGCTAGCTTTTAATATTTTTTTTTTTTAGTTGATGTAGGTGGACTCCCTCTTTAAATAACATTGCATTAAAAAATGTCTTGTGTATATACAGTATGTCCCAGTAATTTGTATTGTAAATGGAGTATTCCTTTAAGCTTTAGCCTTTTTAACTTTTATTCTTGCTTACTAGATACATCAAGGAAGAGAAAGAAAACGACCACCCAAAAACCATTCCTCTAAAGATTATTACAAAGGATATCGGGAACTGTGCCTATGTAAGTGTTTGTATAAATTCATTAAATTTCACTTAGGTATACTGACGTCTATAACCCAGGTTAGGAAAATATTTCTCTTCATAACTTTCCATTAAACACATTTTCTCAGTACTGTGCTGCGAGATTCTGTGTGTTCACTCAATGACTGCCTCCTAATCTGCAAAGACTGGTAAAGTGGAACTCTAGAATAAAGTGTTTTTGTTTGGCTAGAGAGAGGGCTAGGATCTCTGTCAGTTTTTTATTGGCATTCTGCTCTTGTCTCTGGAATAATGGTCTCCAGGAAAGGAAATCTCTCCAATAGGAACACTACAAAAAACTTTGGTTTGGAAGGGTTACAATCAATGCTATGCAGTATTTTACTGCTGGGATGATACATCGGGACCACAGACCACAATAGGAAACAGCAATATAAACTGAACAACAAACTAGATGTTACATACAATGCGGCCTCATTAAGCAGTAATGGCACATAATTCATAAATAAAGGCTCAGCGTAATCATAGGCTATGCATGCAGTGGGGAAAATATTTTTTTGACCCCCTGCAGGTTTTGTAAATTTGCCCACTTACAAAGAAATGAAGGGTCTATCATTTTTTATCATAGGTGTCATTTAAATGATAGAGACAGAATAACAACCAAAATCCACAAAAAAAAACACATGATACAAATGTTATAAATTGAGTTGCAGTTCAGTAAGTAATTTAAGTATTTGATCTCCTACCAACCAAAAATAATTCTGGCTCCCACAGACTGGCTATAGTATGTGCTCATGTGGTACACAGATTAATTCTTTTAATTTAAGAAGGTGCTCTTAACAACAACTCATTATGTGTATAAAGGACACCTGTCCACAGAATATCTTTCTTCCATTCAAACCTCACCATCATGGGCAAGACCAAACAGCTGTCAAAGGGTATCAGGGACAAGATTGTAGACCTGCACAAGGCTGGAATGGGCTACAAGACCATCAGCAAGAAGCTTGGTGAGAAGGAGACAACTGTTGGAGTGGTTATTTGTAAATTGAATAAATACAAAATAATAAAATATAAATAAGGTTTTACCTCGTGGTGTAAGCATGATCATGAGAAAAGTGAGGGATCAGCCCAGAACTAGATGGAAGGAGCTTGTAAATGATCTGATGGCAGTTGGAACCACAGTCACAAAACAAACCATTGGTAACACAATACCACAATAATTAATTCCTGCAGCGCCCGCAAGGTTCCCCCCCTCAAGAAGCCCATGTACAGGCCCATCTGAAGTTTGCCAATGAACATCTAAATGATTCAGAGAAGCATTGAGTGAAAGTGCTGTGGTCAGATGAGATCAAAATTGAGCTCTTTGGCACTAACTCGACTAGCCGTGTTTGGGAGAAGAAAAATGCTGGTTATGACCCTAAGAAAACCATCCCTACAGTCAAGCACGGAGGTGAAAACATTATGGTTTGGGGCTGTTTCTCTGCTAAAGGTACAGGCCAACTTTGCCGCATTGAGGGGCCAATGGAGGGGGCCATGTATTGTAAAATCTTGGATGAGAACCTTTTTCCCTCAGCCAGAATACTGAAGATGGGTCATGGATGAGTCTTCCAGCATGACAATGACCCAAAACATACCACCAAGGCAACAAAGGAGTGACCCAACACAGAGCCTTACGTAATTACTTAATGGGTTATAGGCCACCTTCAAGTGATGGACACTGGTTATACCCAATCCAGGAAATTCACTCCCTATATAACCCCTCATCCTTCCAGGAGCACATCAGTTTTTGTAGAAAAGCAATATACTTAAATCCCAAAAAAGAGGGGTCCCTACCTCTGTGTCCCATGATGTACTGCAAGAAAAGGATTTTACAGGTAAGCTGTTATAAAAATCCTATTTTCTTTATTATGCATCATGGGACACAGAGCCAAAAGTAAGTTAATGGGACGTCCCATAGCAATGCTACTTAAGGGGAGTGAGACACAACCTGGAGGGCACCCCCCGACTTGAGGACCTATGCTGCTGCCTGCGGCACACTGTGCGCCCGAAGGCCATATCTTCATACCTCCTTACATCCAACTGATAAAATTTTCTGAATGTATGCACTGAAGACCAAGTTGCGGCCTTACAGATCTGAGCCATGGAGCCTGATGACGCACTGCCCAAGAAGCACTAACCACCCTGGTAGAGTGCGCCTTAACTTGAAAAGGGGGAATCTTACCCCTTAAATCATAGTTTTGAATTATCACTTGCTGAATCCATTTAGCGACAGTGGATTTTGACGCTGCCTGTCCTTTCTTAGGACCTTCTGGAAGAATAAATAAGACATCAGACTTACGAATCTGAGCAGTTACCTTTAAATAGATATTCACTGCTCTCACCACATCAAGACAATGTAGTGACTTTTCTTCCCTGGAACATGGTTTTGGAAAAAACGATGGCAGGACAATATCTTGGTTCAGGTGAAAACCTAAAACTACTTTTGGCAAAAAGTCTGGACGAGGGCGTAACACCACTCTGTCCTCATGAAAAATCAAATATGGCTCTTTACAAGAAAGAGCAGCCAATTCCGAAACCCTCCTTGCTGAGGATATAGCAACCAAAAATACCAACTTCCTTGTCAAAAGGACTATAGGGAATATGTTGTATCGGTTCAAATGGCTGTTTTTGTAACACAGACAAAACTAGGCTCAAGGGTTTAAGGGAGGTTTGACGGGCAGATTAAGCCGCATTACCCCTTGTATAAAACCCCGGACTAAAGAATGTGTAGCAAGTGGTCTTTGAAATAAGAACGATAAGGCTGAGACTTGGCCTTTAATAGTACTCAAGGCTAATTTCATTTCTACCCCTAATTGTAGAAAGGCATGAATTCTGCCTATGATATATCTCCAAGGGTGCCAACCCTTGCATTCACACCAGGAAACATAAGCCCTCCAGACCCTATAACATATAGTTCTGGAAGCTGGCTTCTTTGCATTAATCAGGGTAGAGATAACTGACCCGGAAAGCCCACGTTTCAATAGTCAAGCCGTTAAATTTAGAGACCGTAAGGTAGGATGGAATATCGGCCCCTGTGAGAGCAGGTCTGGCCGTAGTGGGAGGGACCATGGGCCCTCCACTGCCATCTTTACGATATCTGCATACCATGACCTTCTGGGCCATGCTGGTGCCACCAGAATTACCGGATTTCTTTCCAGCTTGATCCTGCAAAGAAGTCGAGGCAGCATCTTTTCCACATGTGAGTGGATCCCTTGTTCTGGCCACAAAGTTGACTAACTTCATGTTGAACCTGGACGCTAGAAGATCTATGTCCGGAGTCCCCCATCTTTGGCAAACAGCCTGAAATATGTTGGGGTTAAGAGACCATTCCCCTCGGAATAACTGCTGGCGACTCAAGTAGTCCACCTACCAATTCTCTACTGGGATCCTGACAGGACAATCCTGTAACCTGAAAGTCCAGGCCTTTAGAGCCAGACGCACTGCCCGAATCTCTAGGATATTGATGGGCAAAGTTCTTTTGGTTCTTGACCACTGTCTCTGGACAGTTGTCTTTACTAGTACTGCTCCCCAGCCTGAAAGGCTGGCATGCGTCGTTACCACTTTCAAGATGACTGGTCTGAAGTATTTTCCTTTCAACAGATTCTGGGTTAGTAACCACCAAGTGAGGCCTTGGGACACTCTTGGGAACAGCCGCATTGGCAAGTCTAAAGCTTGAATTGTTTTACTCCAAGCAGACAGGATACTGTTTTGTCAAAAATTGAAAACTCGAACCAACGCGCCCTTCTTGAGTTCTCACCACTGCGCTCGATGCCAGATGAAGGGGTGTGACCCCCTATGAAGGGTGTAAACTGACACTGTGTATGAAACACCGACTCAAAATGCCTCACACTCTCGTGTTTTGGCAAAAAAGCATGGATGTGTAGCAGGTCAGCTGGGGATATGAACTTCCGAACTCCTTATAATTCCAGTGTCACCTCAATGTATAGAAAGACTCAACATAGTGTGATACCGTAAAGCATATAAAATTTATTAAACTTAAAATCTTCAAACATTAAACTCACAAAGCAAATCTTGAATCAAGCCAAATGACACTGCACAGCAACTTCCAAATCAATCCTCCTCTGTGAACCGCCCAGCACCACTGTGAAAAGAGGGTCACGGCGGACCCCAAAGAAACGGGTTGGATAGGTTCTCACCCCTCTCAATGGCGTTCTATAGATGTAGGTCTCCTGCTATTCCGCAAGTCCGAGCCGCAGCTCCTCTATCGTCCTCAAAGGATCCCGCCGGTGTACGGAGATGTACCGCCCCGTCCCGTCCCTTACTGTCTGTTAGTGATGGATGCCGTACAGCCACGCCCCGACATGTTTCGTCACACTTGACTTCCTCATGGGATTGGCTGTACGGTACGGCACCTCCCATTCTTATACCCCTCGCGTCTATCGACGTTGTAATATGCAAATTTCCCTACACGTTCCCAGGTGTCCCCGCAATCCTCAACGCAGCAGCGCTGGGCTGATCACATTCTTCAGAGGGCATTTTTATTGCAAAATCTCCCAAAGACTGTCAGAATAAATGTAGCTATCTAAGACAAATGTACTGAATTGCAAGTAACGATCACAAAGGACGCTTACAGCATTATTCCCAAAATCATGGTAAATACTAAATGTGCATCATAATATTAGAACATCCCCCACTAGCTGTTATGAAAAATCATCCAGAGGCATTATATTTAGACGTACATCCTGATATACTATATTAAATATTCAATCAGTGCAACCCATACAGTGCCCAATCAGAATCCTAAGTGGGTTTTCACCCTGAATTACCCCCCATCACTTCTAAAGTTATCTAACAATATAACTAAAGTGTATGTGTATTGGTGAGTTCCTCTACAAATCAAAAAAACGTGCAACTTATGCAATATCTGAAAATTATTAAAAAAATATTGTGCACTTAGTGGATCTCTGTGAAATTGTTTAGAGTGTCTCTATATTGGTTCACTAATGTTAGAGCCCTCTAGTTGTGAAATAAAAAAAGACTCCTTGGTTCTCTCTCCCAAAACCAAAGATGAACCGCACAATTACCACCCACTATCTATGTGTAGTCCACTATCCCTCCTGCTGTGTTAAATCAACCTGAGCATAATGTGCATATAAGAGATCATGTATCAAAAATTTAAGATTCCATGCCTCAATAGGTGTAAGAATTAAAATTAAAATTAAAATTAAAAAACTGAAAGTGAAGCTTATGTGTATGTATATATATATATAGTATACAAGGTTGTCTCTATGAGTTCATAGTTTAGAAATCATTAATGAAGCAGTTCAAATCTACTTCAATATTCAAGCCCCTGGGGGCCAGGCTTTTCAAACGATATATCCATAGGGTTTCCCTTTGTGAGAGGTCCCTACCCCTATTGGACCCTCTCCATGATGGATATACACAGTCTAATCCACAGAATTGTACTAAGGAAGGATCTCGGTGGTGTTTCTCTCTAAAGTGTAAAGAAACACTGTGGTTTTTGAAACCATTTTTGATGTTCGTGAGGTGTTCAGAAATTCGAATTCGGAGTAATCGTTTTGTTCGTCCTACATAGAGTAGCCCACATGGGCACCATAAAAGGTAGACGACATGTGAGGAATTGCATGAAATATATTCCTTAATTTCAAAAGTTTCCTGGTCTGTGCTCATAACAGAAGTCCTCCCCCTATTGGAAACCCTTACAGTTTTGCAACACACACATTTCCTACATGGGAAAAAACCTTGTAGATTAATCCTTAGAGTTTGTTGTCCTGGTGGGTCCAAAATCTTTCTTACCACTTTATCCCCAAAATTTGGGGCTCGTCTATAGACGAATTTGGGTGTTAAGGGTAAGATTTGGCCCAGATGTCTGTCACGGGATAAAATGTGCCAATGTTTCCTAAATATAGTCTCAATGTCCCTATACTGAAAATGGAACCCTGTGATGAACCTGATCTGATGTTGGCTACTCCCATCTGGTGGGTGTCCTCTCCCAAAGCACTGTTCTCTGGGTGTAAGTGCTACTTCCTGTATTATGTTATCCAATGTCTGTTCACGGTAACCCTTCTGTAAGAATTTATCCTTTAATGTTTTAACTTGGGTATGATAATCCTCCAGCTCAGTACAGTTTCTTCGTACCCTGAGTATTTGACCCTTCGGTATATTACGGATCCAGGTGGGGTGGTGTCCACTGGTGATGGTTAAATAACTATTGCGATCCGTAGGCTTGAAATAGACCTTAGTCTTTAAACCATTAGTATTCCTAATTATGGTTACATCTAGAAAGTTGACCGAAGTGTCGCTAATTTGGTAATCTAATTTGATGCCATTGGAGTTGTCGTTCAGATGCTCCAAAAAATTCATCGCTGAATCTTTAGATCCTTCCCAAAGGATACTGTTTTGCAAGAGTCTTAAATGAAACTGGGCATAGGGAGCTTCGAATGAAGCCACCATGGTTCCTAGCAACCTCATGCAAAGGCGAATGGAGGGATCGCTCTTTGACCTGACCATCCGCACCAGCTCTCTTATGGAGTTGATCTTTGCCTGAGGCAAGAACACCTTTTCCTGGGCTGTGTCTATGATTAGACCCAAGTACTCCAGCCTTTTTAGCGGTGTTAAGGAAGATTTCTCTTGGTTGAGAATCCAACCCAAACTTTACAGATAGTTGGTTGTAGTGCGTATGCTTTGCTCCAAATGAGCCACCGACTGATCTATTAGTAATAGATCATCTAGGTACGCTACGACTGTTATGCCCTGTGCCCTTAACCGGGCTAGAGGTGGGGGCCACCACTTTTGTGAACACCCGTGGTGTTGTGGCTAGACTGACAATGCTGCTGTTCTAACTCGAACCGCAGAAACTTTTGGTGAGCGGGAAATATAGGGACATGCAGATATGCATCTCTGATGTTGATTGATGCCTGATCGTCTCCATGCGAAAGGAGCGGATCTTCAGGAACTGATTTAGATTTTTTAGATCTAGAATGGGTCTGATATCCCAGAATGGGTCTGACATCCCCATTTGGTTTTGGTACCATAAAAAGATTTGAATGAAACCCCAGACCTTGCTCTTTTGTAGGGATGTGTATGATCACCCATTGAGATATTAATCGGTCTAGTGCCTGAAACAGAGATTGTCTTTTCTCTGGATCTTTGGGAACGCTTGACCTCAAGAAGCGAGACGGTGGAAAGCCCCGAAATTCCAGCTTGTACCCCAGCTTTACCGTGGAGATGACCCATCTGTCCTGAATTTCCTCTTTCCAGACTTCTAAAAACTGCAGAAGTCTTCCCCCCACCTTGGTGAGGGGGGTTGCCTCTTCATGATGAGGCTTTAGGATTCTGCTTTGCAGGTTTCCGACCCCAGGACTTCTTTTGACCCTTGGCCTGACCCTGAGGTTTTCCTCTAGAGTCTGATGGCTGAGGCCATCGCCACTGCCTAGAGGCAGAAGCCCCTGGCGCAGGGGAAAGAGCCCGTTTAAATGGAGGGAGTTTATACTTTCTTTTGACTTGCAAAAGAGTACTTTTCCCACTAGAAATTGTTTGGATATATTTGTCCAAGTCTTCTCCAAATAGTCGTTCCCCATGAAAAGGAAACCCAGTTAGGAGGTTTTTACATGGTGCTTCAGCTGACCAATTTTTTAACCACAGGATTCTATGCACAAGCATAAGCATAAGGCGGGACACCTGGTGAATAGAATCTTTAATGGCATCTATGGCAAAGCATAATGCTTTTGGTAGTTCAGCCAATTTCCAAGCTTGTTGTGCAGGAATCTCTCTAAGGGCCTGTTAAAATCGGTCCTTTAGTGATTGACAGACGCCTATTGCAGCGACTGCAGACTGAGTAACGGCACCTGCCATGGAAAAAGTAGATTTTAACAAGGGATTCCAACTTTTTATCTGTTGGATCTTTAAGCATTTGTGCATTGTCTACTGGACAAGTTATGCCTTTATTCACACTGGAAATCGCAGTGTCAACTGCTGGTACTTTCCATTTTTTGGAGAATTTCTCCTCCAGGGGATAGAGAATTGAAAATCTCTTAGGAGGGAGAAAATGCTTATCCAGGTGATCCAATTCAGAAAAAATAAGCTGTTCTAGTAATGCATGTGCAAGAAATGCATGCAAAGGCTGAGAAGGTTTTAGGGAAATCAAGGATGAAACCGAGCTTTCAGGAGACTGCGCTAGGGGCAGCATGAAAGTGAAATGAACCATCTCCGTAAGAGTTTGTATCAGCAATTTCTCAGATTGTGAGGCTGAAAAAGGTTCATCTACCATTGTTTCCTCCGCAGAAGAATCATTGCTTTGTTTTTCCTCCTGATCGACTGAGGGTAACACCTCATCCTGAGCCCACTGTTCTACTTGCAAAGGTTCTGAAGTGGGGGAGAGGGATCTAGCACGCTTCCTATCTATTTGAATGGAGGATGCAATTAAAGCCGCTAATCTTCCTTCCAGACCCTGCAGGGAGGAGAAAAGGACATCTTCAGTCACGTATACAGGGACTGAGATGTGAGAAGCAGTTGCACCATCAATTTGTTCCAATGGCTCACCCTAGCTTGCCATAACAGGTAATTCAGGCGAGGATGACAGCGTGGAAATGTGACTCGAGATCCTAACCCCTGGGGGTGAAACCTTTACTTTTTTGGGTTTTGTGGTGTCTTTTTTGGTAGGCATAGTCCTAAGTACAAAAACAGAGGCACTATACAAATTGCACTTAATCGCTGAATATAGTCATGACATTTAAAGCCGCTATAAAATTCACTAGTGCTGGGAAAAAGGTGTCCTTCCTTTATCAGGAATGCCAGTTTGCAACCCTCACATGTCCCACAGCTCTTGTGTCCCTGTGTTGTAGGCTGCTTGTTTCCTCCTGGTCAGCCGAGGAGAGACTGTCACAGCTGTAGTTTTATTTGTTTTTGCCTGCCGTGCGTCCTCGTGGACGTTCACGGCACCGCTCTTAAGTCCCGCCCCCTCCAAGAAAAATTCTGTCCCTTTTTACATTTAAAAATGTTCCCGCACTCGTGCGCGGCATTTTCGGGTCCACAGACCCAATATGAGGGGGAGGGAGGGGAAGCAGAGACCCTTCCAGCAGCAGGCCCCAACAACAGTAAAATCAGCCAACACCAATACAATTAGCAGTACCAGCGGGATAATGTAAGGAGGGTATAGCGCTGATGTCCCCCTAACCCTTTGGTCCCTTCAGGGAGGAGAAAGAAAACATTTGCAGATTTCTTTTACCTTGATAAAAAATCTTCCTGCACACGCTGCTGCAACCACACACAGACTGAGCTTTACAGTGAAGACAACAGAGTAAGGTATAAGCATAAACTCCCTCTAGTAGAGAATTAAGGCATGACAACACTTTTTCCCTAATGGAAGAATACATAGGTGTTTTCAATACTTAAGTTTCTTCCTTTACCTTATCCCTGCCGCAGGATTTGCTGTATTAACAGACAATCCAACCTTCACCCATCACGGCGGGCTGCGTTTAGCAAACCTTCAAGGACCGGGTCCCTAAATATTGGGGTTCCAACTCCCTTGGACCTGTAAAGCACCTCACCAGGAAAGCTAGGTAATGTAGCAAGACTAAAGCCCTGGGTTCCTGGGGTCCAGCCCTACAAAGAGAGGCGTTACAGGCAAAACCTCGTGCTTCAGATACAAGGCCCCAGGTACCATCCTTTTAGGCCTTAGTGGCACTTTGGATGGATCTGGTCTTTATGGAGGCTATTTAAATCCAGCATGGATCCCTCCTGGAGCTCCTCAGAGCACATCTTCACTCATGACCAACACCTTAGACACTGGCGAAAAAAACTAATGTGCTCCTGGAAGGAGGAGGGGTTATATAGGGAGTGAACTTCCTGTATTGGGAATAACCAGTGTCCATCACCTGAAGGTGGCCTATAACCCATTAAGTAATTACTTAAGGCTCTGTGCCCCATGATGTACGATAAAGAAAAATGTCTTACCTCTGTACTTGCCAACAAGGGTTTCTCCACCAAGTGCTAAGTCATGTTTTGTTTGGGGATCATTTTTATTATTTTGGTTATAGTTGTGAAACCCCTGCCAGTTATTTGCTGTCGTCCCAACTTTGTCCGGGTGACCATTGTCAAGGGAAAACCCAAAATTTGAAGTTGTCAGAATGACAACTGTCTTAGAGGAGATTTTCTCCCACTTCCTGCTGTGTCTATAGTACAGGTTTATCTCCCAAATTACGCAAACAACCTAATAGATGCTTTAACCATCCCCTTCTCCATCCAATATGAAGCAAAAAGTTTTGGCTTTAGATATACTTAATGTTTATCATTTTAACTTGAAGCCTTCTTTAGGAGGACAAGTCGAGAGAACTATAAGTCTATATTTTGACTGAGTAAAATATAAAGCTACCGTCACTTACTGGCAGCATACATGAAAACAACCTAGAAGTGGCAGGAGGTAAAAAGAAGACTGCAATACCTACTTGTCCTGCCTCCCATTACTGTTACCCTATTTCTGAGCTGCAGCCTCTTTGGAGTCTTCATGTGACACCCCCAGGTGTTTTGGATGCCTCTGTCTCTGCCGTGCACTGTGGTTCCTTCTGTGGATCATTCTGTGGTCACTACTGGACACAGCAGTGATATAGGGGCCTGTAGGGCATTACCATGGTGCTCAGTGGGCACAAAGCATCTCATACATCTGGAAGAAACTTGAGTGTTGAAGATTCTTCTGCAGTGCACGCTCAAGCAGCAGAAGAGGTGAGTATGAATAGGTGTACATTTAAAAAATGAGCTATTTGTCCTGGGAAACTACATGTATATCTGTTCTGTGCAAATCAGGGAAGAAACAAATGTTATTAGGCTATATTCTTTGCAGATCAAAATATATCCTTCATACGGAAGAGAGTGTATCCGGAAAATGTCACATTATGGCCACTAGTTTGAGTTGAGAGGCTATACTTATTTACTATAGCTGCCAGCTCCATTGTTGGCAAATATGCAGTATCTTAATGATTCACTACATTTTGTATGAATGAATAAGATTCAATCTGGAGAGCAAATAGCCCAATAACATACTTTTTGCCCCATTCTCACAGAGCAAAATGTGCATGCAGTTTCACAGGATGAATAGCTCTGCAATGTTTTACCCTTAACTGCTTTCTTTCTCATTGGGTGCATTATTTAGCATTTGTTTTAAGGCAACAGTGTTATTTAAGGTACCTGTTTTATGTTGAAAGTGGACTCTAAAAGACTGATTTTTTTAAAGTGAACATGTGTATTTATACACAATCCTATTGGCCAACTAGGCAGCCCATCATTGTGACAGAAATCTGGGAAATGGGGGGAGGAGGAGCGGCAGGAGGGAGCAAGCTCTGTCATTACCCAGGAATACCAAAGATTTACCTGCTCAGAGTGTCCCAGTATTCAGGAGGACGATGAGAGGTGCCTAAGCTTTATACATGCTAGAAGCTTGCATTTTTTATCCTGAAAAAACTATTTAAATAGGAGGAAAAAAAAAAACACTGAGCGCTGTTTACATTTTAACATCGCAGGAATAGCAATCAGAATATTATCTTGTTTTTGCAGTACTTTCTCTGCTTTCGTAAGAACGATAAAACATTTTCATTGTGTCGACTTAAAATAGTTTAGAATGCAACAATAGTAAGAAACACATTATCAAATTTAACCCAAGGTCATAAATAGTAACATTTCTTACATTCCTTGTGCAGTTAGCATAACTTGTAATAATGTGACTATTTTATCTAATAAAGCCTCAGCTTGATACTGGTTTATATTGTACTTTAAAGGTTATAGTTAGCTTAATCTATGTTATATACATTGCTTATAATTGTAGTGTTTACCGATGATGGGGCCATTCCTGAAGTGTTAGTCATTCATCGGATCAGGACATTTGAAAAACATTTTCTTCTTTCACAATAGTTTAGACTAGTTTGCAATTTTTGGAAAGAAACAGCCATGTTGCCCATAGAATGCAATTTGATTTTTACTGTTGTACACTTTGTGGCCAGTGATTTGTGGACATCGGACATCATGCCTATATAGGCTTGTTGGATAGCTCTTTCTAAGACCATGGGCATTATTTGGAACTGGCCTCTCCTTTGGTGCTACCACAACCTCCACTCGTCTAGGAATTTTTTCCACAATATTGTATCTATATTGTATTAATATTGTATCAATATTGTATCTGTGAAAATGTGTGCCTATTTATCCAAAAGACCATTTAAAAGTCAGATACAGATTATTATTATTATTATTATTATTATTATACAGAATTTATATAGTGCCAATAGTTTACGTAGCGCTTTACAATATAAAAGGGAGACAATACAGTTATAATACAATAAAATACAAGAGGATTAAGAGGGCCCTGCTCAGAAGAGCTTACAATCTAATAGGGTGGGGCAGGTGGTACAAAAGTTTGTAACTGTGGGGAATGAGCTGATGGAAGTGGTAAAAGATTAGTTGGAGGCGTGATGGTGAATGAGAGGACCTGGTTAGTAATCATTGTTCAAATTTATCCCCAAGGTGTTCAGTAGGGTTAAGGTCATGGTTCTCTGCATTCTATCCAAGTTCCTCCCCACTATATGTCTTAAACCAAAGTATGGGACTGGCTTTGTACACAGAGCACCATTAAGCTGAAACGTTAAAGGGCCTTCCCCAATCTGTTAGAACAAATTTGGAAGTGCACAATTGTCTAAAACGTCTAATGTTTACAGAGTAGGTTATATTATTGAATGTAAAATTACAATTCAGGATAGCCTAGTGTAGCAGAGTAAAGAGAAGGGCTTCCCTCATAGCGCTGAAGTCTGCCCATCCCTTCCTGCCTCCTGTTCATTCATACTGCCCACTGGGGGTTCCAATATAGCGGTGGGGCAGTAGCAATTTGTGGCATTGAAGCTCTGGTAAGCTTCAAAACTACTCCAAAGTGTCAAAGCTTTGTCTGTCAGAGTGGCCTACATGTGTCTTTTTGGAGGCTGCTGTAGGGATGGGTCAACTCATTTCATATCTGCAGCAGTTTACCCTATGACAGAATATATTTACACACAAAAAAAAATCTAACATTCTTCCACTGACCAAAAATGCTTGCTCACACTTTCGAGGGGTTTGAAAAAAACAATAGGATTGGACATCTAAAGATAACATAGGCTCACTTTACCATACTGTATACTTTGGTAAATCAAGCCCGAATCTTCCTGTGAATCTTGGCTAAGATTCAGGCTTGGTTTTTTACAAATTTGAAGGATCTTGGATTTAATCATTCCAAATTCAGTAAGGATTGTGCAGTTATGGGTCAGTATATTATTCTAATTTTTTTAGAACAAGTTTTGGCTTAGAAATATGTATTTTCTTTCACTTCACTCTTTTACTTAAACTATGTTACACAAAAGATACAGAAGTTTATGTGTATCTAGATCTCATCTACACCAGAGAGAATCTCTGTTCTTAATCATTCTCCTTGACCTTACATAATGCATGCACAAAAAAGTTCATTTGAACTATGCATAAACAAGCATAAAACACAGGTATAATACATTTTAATTTTAATGCAGTATACCATATGAATAACCAGCAAACAGAATTTATGTTTTTTTATTTTTCTTTGCAATTACATGCAAAATGTATGATAGTAATGCAGCAACACAAAGAACCCAATGCCATATTGGGGGTAATTTACTAAGAAGAAGACACTGCACCAGTTCATACAATAATTGGTGCACCGGAAAAGTCATTAATTGAACGTGCGAACCGGCGCACATTGAAGCGCAAATAGTGATAATAAATACCCGCATATGTAAACTGCAACTGTCGCTAGGGTAACTCCGGTTTTCTCATTGACAATAGCGCACACCCAATACAATTGGTTAATTTAATTTAATTGGATGTGTCTTGTTAGGCAATTAGTTAATTAACCCTTTTAATGCTAATCTCACTCCTATCACTTATAATATAGCTTTGAAATGTGTTTTTTCCTTTTTTTTTACCCAAATCTTTCAATACATTACAAAGAACAGAGAAGTGTCACTAAACCCAACAAATTAATATTTTCAGATCTTGATCTTTAAAGGTGACCATACACTGCAATCAGTGGTCACCAGTGCAAGAGCCTGTTTGATTTCCTATAATTTGAATTAATTGTTCAAGTGCATCTTCCTATTACCTGCCAAAATATCGAGTTGTACAGAGATTGGCCAATCAGATTGCATAGTGCATAACCATCTTAAGTGCCAAATTTGTAGATGTGCCATGACCCACTTGTATTTTCCAAACGATATTTCTTGGGCATTATACAAGGCGCATGAAAAAACACCTTTTTTCAAGACATGCTAGAGTGATCAGGAATCTTCAAACTACGGCTCTCCAGCTGTTGTGGAACTACACATCCCATGAGGCATTGTAAAAGATGGGAATTGTAGTTTCTGAACAACTGGAGGGCTGTAGTTTGAAGACCCCTGGGGTAGACCATTATTATGCCTCCAGAATTGGGAGTGTGGCATCTACCCAACTTCTCTCTGCTGGTGGACACAAGAAACTACATCTATAGATATATATATATATATAGATATATCTATATATATACACACACACTGAAGCAGGAAGCAATATACATTGGCCCGGAAGTGAATCTGTACACAGAAAGTAGGTGTGTGTTTTGAGGCCAAATCATTTAGACATACACACATGACCCGCACAAACATCACCCCATGTAAAAATAAATTAAAAATGATCTTAATTTGCAAATAAGGATCATCTCTTCCTCAGAGAACAATGAGCGGGGCATGGTGGTGGGAAGAAATTAGCAGCAGTACAATCAACTTCCTGGAGGGGCGTGATGTCATTCCTGTGTGCTGGCCACCGCACACAGCAGTTGCGCATCTCACATACATAGCGGTCATGCATCTAGATGCATTTGGTGCATCTAGATGCAGGAACCCAATTTTTATGGAAATTAATAGTAAAGCAGATGCAGATTTCCAGGACTGGACTAAAAAATGTTTATAATGAAAGGCAACTGGTGTTTTCTATTAAACAAGGTCTAAATGGGCCATTGACATGCATCACAGTTGAACTTAGGAATGTGTCTTTGCAAAGTTAAATTAAATGAAATCTTTCCTAATTTTGCTTGGGAATAGAGTTCAGAGGGATTAGAAGTCTTGTCAGTTTTGGGGGATGTCTGCACCCCCACCCTGAGGGACATATATCAATGTCACCAATTTGGCTTAAAATAATAGCCCCCACGTAAAAAATACCACCCCAAACTAAAAAATACTAAAAATTTTGTGCCCCTCCCATACTAACAACCCCCTAGCCAAACACACATCAAGCCAGCCCATTAAAGGGGGGTGGTTGCTTGGGGGCTGGAGGGGATCGGGCACCCCAAAAGTCAACCACCTTGTTCCCATATTCAGGGGGACAAGGGCCTCTTCCACATAACCCTAGGCTGGGGTTGTGGGGAGCTGCAGACAGGGGGCTTTATGGAATGTGGAAACCCCTTTAAACTAGTGGGTACAAGGTGCTTTGTGGTTGGTATTGGGCTGAGCCCACCATGCCTCAAAGGCAGCCAGCTATGTTGAGTGCATGTGGCCTTGTATGGTTTAAGAGGGGTTTTGCCCCTTTCCTAGCTGGCCCTGTTGTATGCTCTGAAAAAGGATGTGGTTTGGATTGGTGAAGGCAGCTCACAGCCTTTGGAGAATAGAGTGGAGTGTGGAGTTCCCCTTTAAAAGCAAAAGTTAGCCCATGGAAATCCAAGGTGTTAGAGGGGGGAAACAAGAGCATTGGAGAATGGAGTGTGGAGTTCCCCTTTAAAAGCAAAAGCTAGCCCAGGGAAATGCATTAATGGGGGAAGGTTAAATGCCCTTTTAGGAGGAGCTAGAGGAGCGACAGTTTTTTTACATAATTTTAATAAGGTGCATGTCATATGTTGGCAACGTAACGTGCTAACATGACCTGTGTGCAAAACTCCTTAAAAAAATACATAGAGGTGAACCAGCATATAAAAAAAAATGAGTCAAGTTTGGAGGGTCACCTGTTCAACCCACGAAATTGCATGTACTGTACGTTGCTTAACATTTACTAAGGTTTTTGCTGCGCAGTGAAAAAACGCATGTGAAAGAGCGCAACAGCCACTTGCGCATGCACACTGCTTACATTGATCTCACGCAGTTCTAAACATACTTGCGGGCCCAGCAGGCTTTCTCTGAAAAAAATTACTTTCTCATTCTATTTTGGGCATATTTGTTACTTGGGCAGTTGTTACTAAACTTCCTCACATCACCCCATAATATTGGCACCTCCATCTTCTGTCAATATTGATTTGGAGATGCCGTGCGCCATGTCCATAGGGGCGCACAGATTGCATTCTCCTGTGCGCCAAGATGAGTAAATTGGGGATTCGCGCTCTGTTACCGGCGCACCATTTCGTAAATATGAAAATGTGCGTTGCGCCTCAGCTTTTCGTAAATCATCCCCATTGTGTGTTTAAAATGCACAAAATTGCATGCATTTTTCAAAATGCATTTTAATCCACATGTTTTATTGTGCGTTAACACACGGTTAGCCATTGTCTTAAATAGTGTCAGTTCAAATGTGTGTAAAGTGCTGATGTGCCTTGTCCATTTTCTGATGCATCAATGCGCGTTCGATAGTGTATTGATGATAACGGCAGCACGTGAAATGTGTGATTGTTAATGTACATAAAAACATACAGCCTAAAAATGCACACTAAAATGCTACTTTTTAAAACACTATATTGCGATTCCAGTCATTAGCAACCAATAAGATGGTGAGGTAACTAATTGAGGTAACTATCAATAAAGCTTCACTTTTATTCCAGATTTCCATGCTTTCGTTTTTGTAAATCAGTCCCTAAAGTTTTGTCCAAAATGACCTTATTTTTTTTACAATTTTTAAAAGAGTTTCATCAAAAACCTTTCCACACATCTGACTGGCTGATCAGTACAATAAAAGTAAAGCACACAACTATCCCTTCAGCCTTCATAGATACAGCAAGGTGTCAAATGCTAATAAGAGTGGGCAGCATTAGCAGTCCTGGAGTTTGTGATACACGTGGATCAACAAGTACGTAAAAAGGGGATTTACTTTCCCTTCATGGAATCCACTTTAGCATCTTGAGTGTGCGCCTCACAAATACTTATCTAAATTTAGCTCATGGGTCAGGACCTTTGCTGATAATTATCCCACATTACATGATGGTTCACAGACAGTTTATGTTACACTTAATCTTCTTTATTTCAGCCACGGCCTACTTCTTTAAAAGTCACATACAGTATAAATGATGCCAGACTTCTCCAGCTGCAGTTACATAAAACTGTCCTTATTTGTGCCGTGCAGGGAGACGCTGTACAATAGACGCGCACGCATCAGTTCTGGGCTTACACAGACAAATCATTTTCATCATTTCTTTTGTGTAATCATTTTATGTCCTGATGGCACATTATATCAAGAATTATACACTATATAGCCATTTGTTTTTGGGCACCTGACCATCACACCTCGCTTGTTGGACACCCCATTCCCAAATTATGAGTGTTATTTAAGAGTAGGCTTCCCCTTTGAGGCTTTAGCAATCTTCACTCTTCTAGGAAGACTTTACACAAGGTGTTGTAGTATGCCCGTTGCGATTAATGCCCATTCAGCCAGAAGAGCATTTGTGGAATCAGGCACTGATGTTCAATGAGAAGACCTTCCAGTTCATCCAAATGATGTTCAGTGTGGTTAAGGTCAGGGCATTGTACAGTCCACTTGAGTTCCTCTACATCAAACTCATCAAACCATGTCTTTTCTACCATATAGAGTGGCATAATCGTGCTAGGACACAAAAAGGCCTTCTTCAGTCTGTTGCCACTAGGTTGAAAGCAAACACTTATCTAAAATATCTTTGTATGATGTAGAATGACAGTACCCTTCACTGGAAATGCCTGAACTTTATTATTATTATTATTATTATTATTCAGGATTTATATAGCGCCAACAGTTTACGCAGCACTTTACAATATAAAAGGGAGACAATACAGTTATAATACAATACAATACAATAGGATTAAGAGGGCCCTGCTCAGAAGAGCTTACAATCTAATGAACTCAGTTTTTGTGAGGGGGAAGCACATTTGCCAGCACTGACAGCTCACTATGGGATGTTAGGAGCTTGGCTAAAAATGGAAAAATGTGAATGGATTACAGAGACACACTGCATGTTTTTGCCCAGACATACACTTTGAAACCTACAGTATATAAAGCCTTGGTTTTAAATGTGTGTCTGTTATCCTATTGAATAGACTTTTCCACATATTTCCTCATATTTTGTCCCAGTGACACCCATACCAGTAATAAGGTGGAGATGCTATTGTTACAGGGACAGAAAGGCACAGACAGTAATAAAAAATATTGCCTGAAATTTTAATGCCGCGTACACGCGGTCAGAATTTCCGACAACAAATATTCAATAGGAGCTTGTTGACGGAAATTTCAACTGTGTGTAGGCTCCATCGGACATTTTCCATCGGAAATTCCGAGAAACAAAATTTGAGATCTGGATCTCAAATTTTCTGACTTTTGTTGTCGTAAATTCTGATCGTGTGTACACAATTCTGACGCACAAAATTCCACGCATGCTCGGAATCAAGCAGAAGAGCCGCACTGGCTATTGAACTTTATTTTTCTCGGCTCGTCGTATGTGTTGTACGTCACCGCGTTCTTGGCGATCAGAATTTCCGACATTTGTGTGACCGTGTGCATGCAAGACAATATGCAAGACATTGAGCCAACATCCGCCGGAAAAAATCCATGGATTTTGTTTGTCGGATTATGTGTACGCGGCATAACTCTTCGTAACCCTACTCAAGAGGAGATTATTTTTGTGTCCATGTTGGAGTGATTTCCCCTCACAAAGTTTTGGCTGGAGTTGGATTTGCACTATTTATGTCCAGTATGTATGTCCTAAAGATGAGTTCCAGGTATTTTATTCATAGTTACATCCAGTTTTGACCAATGTAACTATGTACAGTATATGCTATTTGTGGCCGATGCTCCTGGAAGCTGGAAATCACTGAAGTAAACCCCAGGCAAACAGTAAATACCTAAATGAAATGCATATACGAGAGCAGTTAACCTGCCAGAGGATATTTCTGTCCATCCATTTCAGAGATTTACAAGGCTCCACCACACAGCTCATCTCTGTCTGGCAGGGTAGTAGACGTGATTTTTCTCTGCTGCAGTTAAGTAACACTTATGCCCCGTACACACGGTCGGACTTTGTTCGGACATTCCGACAACAAAATCCTAGGATTTTTTCCATCGGATGTTGGCTCAAACTTGTCTTGCATACACACGGTCACACAAAGTTGTCGGAAAATCCGATCGTTCTAAACGCGGTGACGTAAAACACGTACGTCGGGACTATAAATGGGGCAGTGGCCAATAGCTTTCATCTCTTTATTTATTCTGAGCATGCGTGGCACTTTGTCCGTCGGATTTGTGTACACACGATCGGAATTTCCGACAACGGATTTTGTTGTCGAAAAATTTTATCTCCTGCTGTCCAACTTTGTGTGTCGGAAAATCCGATGGAAAATGTCCGATGGAGCCCACACACGGTCGGAATTTCCGACAACACGCTCCGATCGGACATTTTCCATCGGAAAATCCGACCGTGTGTACGGGGCATTAGAGTTCATATCCATCCCCCCGGAGCCTGTGACTGGACAGTGAGAGAAGAAGCAGCAAAATGATTAGCTGACTTCTCTGCTGCCTTCACCTATCAGCATACTTCTTGTTAGCTCAAAAAACTCAGCACACCTGATTGGCTTCTAGTCATTCCCCTCCCTCTCCCAGGCTCAGGTCTGTAGTACGGTGGATTGCAATAGGCAGATACTAGCTCAAATTCAGGTACTTGCACTGCTTGTGTATTAAAAAAAAAATACATAAAAAAAATGAGAAATAACAAATGCAATGCCTGGAGCTCAGTTTTATTTGGTTCTATTTTACACCACACATAAAAATAACCCTGGTGGGGAATTGTCAGACAGCTGCATTTGCACCTCGTTATTTAATTGGTGATGGGTGAAGTGTCAGATGACAGCTATCCATTAGCATGGGCTCATCTTCAGCATGTCTTGCTTAGTATCTTAGACATGCAGAATTCCCAGAAGCAACCACAATTATTTCAAAACCGACAAAATGTGGCATATAACCTAATGTTTTCCTGGTGCCAGATTCGGATCATATGACCTCGCTGAGTCAATCAAACGCAAGGACCTTAGGGAAAATGAATGTATCTCCACAGCATGTTTACTTTGTAATCTACCCCAATGTTCCACAGTTCTATTGTCATTTATTTCAAGTGCTGTGCGCCCCAGGCTTTAGGCTCCGCTGCGTTTTCATCTGCTGCTGCAGATGAACTTTAGTAAACTTTCTTCTGTTTTATTTAGTAGAGTTTCGTATTAAATGCGTAAAGTGAACCTGTTGCTAAACGTAAACGTTTTATTGATGATGTTTCCCAAGAGCTGACCCGCAAAGTGCCTACTAGGGATGAGCAAAGTTATTTTTTTATTTTCTCTGAAACTTCGGCAAATCAGCATGAATATTTTGGCAAAATGCGTGGAGTTAATTGGCAAGACAAAATGATGTTGATTTGGATGGTTTTTAAAGGCAATCTATAGTAAAATGAAAGAGGCTGCCATTACTGACCATTAGTGATAGAAAGTATATGTGTACTCCCTGCCATACAAGATAAAGAGGATTGAAAAATTGTGAAAATAATACACAGAAATATAAGCTGCTCCCCTAACTGGTATGGTAGTACTCAAAAGACAGTTCTGTGGTGTGTAGAGAGCGCTGGGTAATAACTAATTAAGTCTAAACACAATAATTTAAAAAAATTCAATAAACATGCATGTATGAATTTTGCACTTAGTTAGCTTACCCAGCGCCCTCTACACACCCCACAAAATTACTGACCATTACTTCTAAAAATTTTGATTGCCTGGCTATATTGCTTATGCATTGGACTTAATGATTCCTATGTCACTGACCAGCAATAAGTGTCAGAAAAAAGTACACTTTTTTTTTTTACTATTTTATTAAGCAGAGAGATCTCTATAACTAAGCCCTATTGGGTGAAAAATGTTAGAGGGGGTGGTTTTCAGACGGGGATTGCTTTTGTCGTTGCTTATTGAAATAACCTTGTATAGAAATGATGTCATGTGTGTGGGGTCTCTTCATTTTCTCCAGTGTTTTTGGAGCGGGGATGGCTCCATTTGCCCCCAGCTCTCAGCATTTAGGTGACAACAGGAAAGTTAGCTTAACTGGAGGAGGAAGCTTTCTCTCGTCCAAACAAGAATTTAAATACAAAGATCACTAAATTAAATAAACTACCCTCAATACACACCAAAATCACCCCCTTTCATAGGTGTGCGCACAGGGTGTGCCAGCTGTGCCTGGGCACACCCTAATCAGTCTGTGCGGCGCAGATTCCCCCTGCTGCTCATGCCCTGGTCTGTTTAGTCCCCTGATATCTCACCAAAACCCCTCAATGGGGCTCATAAAAAAATAATAAAAAGAAAATAATAATAATATGGTAAAAATAATTAAAAAAAAATGAATTGTACAAAATAATAATAAAAAAAAACGAATACAAATAAAAAACTACTGACACCATTCACTACTACTGACAGCAATCTCTGCCCTACTGACTGACTCCATCCACTGTCCTACTGACACCAACCTCTGCCCTACTGACACATCCACTGCTCTACTGACCTTATCAATTGGTCTACTGACACATCCACTGCTCCACTGACTGACTCCATTCACTGTCCTACTGACACCATCCACTGTCCTACTGACACCATCCACTGTCCTACTGACACTGTCCAATGCTCTACTGATACCGTCCACACATACATGTGTTTGAGCTTTGGGGTGCACACCATAATGCAATAGGCTGCTCACACCTATGCTCACTTTAAATGAATAGATACATTTTTTTTTCAAACACCTTCACCTAAGTAGCTGAATGAACAATATTTGCTCATTCAGAAATCAATTGTTTTGCAGTAAAAATCATTTTGCGCAAACCATTCCACTTATCCCTAAGTCTTATTATTATTTTTAAGCATAAGCAGATTATTTTATGATGTGGCTCAGGGTCCTCTAAACTTGGGTTCATTCTGCAAAAAAAAAAGACCCTAAAATGTATTCAATTTTTGTTTCAACTTGAATGAGTATTCAGTGTAATGGCACAACATTTTTCAAACTCAATTCAGGGCAAATAAATGTATAAATGTAGACTTCAAAAGCCAACATCACATAAAGGATAAAAAACAAACATATAACTTAAAGTGTTTTTTCGAGTAGGAAAGTTTTTTGAGTAGGAAACAGGTTAGTAACTGTATCACTTTTCTGGCTGTTTGTCTCTCTTTGAGAAGATTTCCATTTACTTCTTGTCATGCCGGAGACACAACAGGAAGGTAAATCTCTCCAAAGTGAGGGGAATTCCTCCCATAAACAGATATCACATGCCTCCCAACTGTCCCTGATTTCGAGGGACTGTCCCTGAGCAATGTCCCTCTGTCCCTTATTCCTCCTGATTTGTCCCTCATTTTGGTCTGATCTATATAGATGTATATAAAATGCAATTTGTATCTATCAAAAAGTGTTTTCCAGTGCTAAACCTTTCATCTGATTTCTAAATTGCTGCATTTGTAAATTCCAAAAGCCAACATAAAGGAATAGTAGTGGTAAAAAAGCACTTGTGGGTTTAACCAATCTTTTTTTTTTGTACAATTCTCCTTTAAGGAGGCGTGGCAGGGGTGTGTCTTATGCCTGCTTACTTTTGCTGATAGGTGTCCCTCATTCCCATCTCAAAAAGTTGGGAGGTATGGATATCATCAGAACAGGTGTCCACATTGGAAGGTTTTCACTCATTTCTTGTTGCAGTGACTTCCAGTGACCACTTATAAATGTTGGCTATTTCATCACTTTTTGTGCTAATGACAAAGACCACCAGGACAATTAAATAGAATGAATCTTCCAAAGGGGCAGAGGAAGAAAACCTGACATGCATGTTAATACATACATACTCTGCACACACTAATACATACACGTCATCAGTTATAAGAAAACAACTCTGGAGAAGAATATTGAAAAGGGTAACCATAGTTTGTGAAAAGTTTGGGTTCTGTGTTGCTCTTTAATCACAGGGAAGGTTTTCAGAAGTGCTAGCTTATCGGATTTTCTGAAATGAACTGATTCTTATTCTTAGACATAGTCTTAGAGTTTTTACAACATGATTAAATATAATTACCTATATTTGAAATGTTAACCTTACTTTTTTTTTTCTATAGTCAAAAACACTGACTGTTACCAATGAAGACACAGTGGCTGATATCATTAAAATGGCTTTACAGCAGTTTGGTGTAGAGGTAAGTGATTGTCTGATACCATTACAACAGAAGAAATGCATGTGTTTAAAGTACATGTAATCCCATACGAATGAACTTTAGTTTTCTAAAGCAGTGTCTAACTAATAGACATTGACAGGCTGCCTACAAACTGCACCTGTCCATCCCAGGCACACTAAAGTACCAGGAGGACCACACTGTATCTGGACAGCCCTGTGTGCAAGGGGCCTAAGACCTCATTCACACCGACACTGTCAAACCAGCGTTTATATGCATTTGTAGGATACTTCTAAATGTGCATAAATGAATGTAAATAATACCTTTCACATTGTGTGTTTACCCGTGTTAAGGTGTGGCCAGTTTAGCTGCATTTAGAGAAAAATATAATTTTGTGGGTCTAGGATCTGATTAAAAACTTTAACGGCCCCGGAAGATTTTACCCCCTTCCTGACCAGAGCACTTTTTGCGATTCGGCGCTGCATCACTTTAACTGACAATTGCGCGGTCGTGCGACATTGCACTCAAACAAAATTGACATCCTTTTTTTCCCACAAATAGAGCTTTCTTTTGGTGGTATTTTATCACCTCTGGGTTTTTTATTTTTTGCACTATAAACAAAAAAAGCGCCAATTTTGAAAAAAAGCTATATTTTTTACTTTTTGCTATAATAAATACCCCCAAAAAATATATAAAAAAAACTATTTTTTTCCTCAGTTTAGACCGATATGTATTCTCCTACATATTTTTGGTAAAAAAATCGCAATAAGCCTATATTGATTGGTTTGAGCAAATTTATAGAGTCTACAAAATAGGGGATAGTTTTATGGCATTTTTATTATTAATTTTTTTTTACTAGTAATGTCAGCAATCTGCGATTTTTATCGGGACTGCGACATTATGGCGGACACATCAGACACTTTTGACACATTTTTGGGACCATTGACATTTATACAACGATCAGTGCCATAAAAATGCACTGATTACTGTAAAAATGTCACTGGCAGGGAAGGGGTTAACCACTAGGGGGGGGGGCGATCAAGGGGTCAATTGTGTTCCCTAGTGTGTTTTCTAACTGAAGGGGAAGGGGACTGTCTAGGGGAGATGACAGATCGCTGTTCATAATCTGTATGAACAGACGATCTGTCTCTTCTCCCCTCAGAGAACCGGAAACTGTGTGTTTACACACACAGATCCAGGTTCTTGGTGTGTCACCAGCGATCGTGGGAGCCCGGCGAGGATCGCGACCGCCGGGCACTCGCATTGGCTACGGGGGTGAGCAGCGAGCCCCTAGTGGCCACAGGGCGAAGTGACATAACATAAGGTCGTTTCGCCCAGCCGTGCTGCTCTGCCTCAGTAAAACTGCGGCGGCTGGTCAGCAAGTGGTTAAACGTGACTAAATGCACCTAAATTTTGTTAAACCTGCTTTAGAGCAGGAACATTTAAATGCAGGAAAAAGTGAACTGGGATGCAAAAAAAATTGTTTATTTTACTTCTTCTGCCTTTAGAACATAAAAGTGCAGGGGTGCCAGTGTGAATGAGGCCTAAGGCCAGGTAGCGTGAGCTCTGCAATGCATTATCTCTAGTTCCAGCACCCACCACAGTGGCGTGTCACTATGAGAGTATAGGATGACAATTTCCTTTGCCGTCCATCTTCTGGGCTAATAGAATCATCTCACTTTCCCAACTCTCAGCAGCTTGTCAAATATTTTGTAATTGCTGTTCCGTTCTGATTTAAATCAGAATTCCATTTAACATAATATTACAATATCCTTCCAACATGATGTAATCTGCAGCAGGGATTATTTGTGAAAACTGTGCTAGAGATAATCAATTTCACCTCTGGAAGATTGTTTTCATAACTGCGTGGGGATTACTCGCTTGAAAAAGTCACCAACGGATGGAGGGATCACCACAAATATAATATGTAATTTAAGCTGTACATTTCATGACTGGTTTGTAACAGGAAAGGAATCATTCCAAATATAATATTTCTTAAAGCCAGCCATACATGGATTGAAGTTCAGCCAGTTCAGCAGGGACCGGCTGAATTTCGATCCATGTATGTGCAGGAAGTCGATCTACCAATCAAGTTCGGTACAATCACCCTGTTGGATTTTCCTTGCTCAATAAGCACTGCAGGCTGTAGCCTGCAAAGTTGATCAGTGTATTCTGATGGTGGGAAAGTCTCTCCGCCATCAGGATACAATATCTCAGCAGGGAGGATTCCCCCGTCCATCTCCAATGTGTAGATAGGAAATTAGGTCAGTTTTTTTTGTTCAACCCACTGGTTGAACAAAAAAGAACTGACTCATCTATGGGCTGGCAGACTCAATGTTTGGTAAACCAGTGCAAGAAGCAGTGATGGCATGAAGCCTTGAGTTTTATGCACTGATTTTTTTTTTTTTATATACAATACTGTAGTGGGTAAATGACTGTGCAGTGTTTGCATTAATAAAAAAAAATACTTTCCAGATTCAGGGAGGATTTGTATATGTGTTTCAACCTTTGGAATTGTCTTTTAAGGCCTAATTCTCACGGGATTTAAATCACTGGTTGGGCAAAAATACAGCATATTCCTGGGGCTGGATTCACAGGTGAATGTGGATAGTTGTGGCCGCTCAGCTTATACAAACAATGATAGGCTGACAGCAACTGCAGCTATCGGTGGGTGTTCACACATAGAGCGATTACCTGTGGTTCGGGACAGATGAGCTGTCCTGGATTTAAAAAAAGAGAAAAATTCTGTTGACAGGGTATATTAAAATGTGTGGCCAGTAAACTTTCCTCAGTTCATCCTCTTTTGTTTTCTCCGCAGGGCTCAGATACAGATTACCAGCTGTGGGTCACCTCGGGCAAAGATGATGCTCCTTATCCTCTTATTGGTACGTACAAGGAATGTCATCTTCAGCTTAAATGTTTAAATGGAGGCAGTCACACAGTCACACAGATATGACAAGAATGTATGAATAGCTCACCTCTGCAATCATTGCACAACAGATAGATGCTATTGTTGCAATCTATTGATTTACCCATCAAATTAATTTTAGGTTTCACTAAATTATCAGATATAGGATGCCCAGTCCATCAATGAGATATTCAGAGGATGCCAAACATTCACAGTGATCAATAATTCTTCTATATATTAACCAATTGATAGATGTATTATCTATTTTACACTATAGCTTGTTGCACTAGTAACAGAGCATTAGGTCTGAAAAGGTAATCATGTACTAAACTGACAAAAGGAAAATGTTAGAAGTGTCTGAGACATTAGTTCATGTTCAAACTCTTCAGTTTTTTTATTTTTTTTCAAATAACAGTTTTTATTTGTCATCTCAGCAGAGAATAGTACAAGAACAGAACAAAGTAATCTCCAAGTAATACTGAAACATGAGTACAGCAAGTTCAAGCAATGTAGTAACAATTAGCACAATTTTTGTGCTAGATCATACCATGAACTGTTGGGTAACATATGGAGTTTGCCACAGCTGAGATATAAGCTTATAAAGAGAAGAGAGTATTCGGGGAAAAAAGGAAAAAAAAGAATGGTAGGGAAATAGCACATTAGCTCATCCACCGGCTCAAGAGGGGTCCTCCCGAAAATGCCACAGCTCCCAGACCTTGTCATGTATTTCCAGCCTACCCTGTATTCTAGCAGTCATTTTTTCCATTAGCTCCACATGTTTTATTCTGGGGTACAGAGCGTCTTCAGAAGGTGGGGAGTTCCGCTTCCAGTTGAAGGCAACCAGAGAGCGTGCAGCAGTAAGGATGTGTCTAAGTAGTTTATTGTGTGGTTTGGGAATTTGTAGCACTGATACACTTAGCAGGAAAAATTTTGGCGTTAAAGGAACCGGCACCTCAAATAGGCGGGACAGCAGGTGCTGTGTTGAATGCCAAAAGGGCACTATCAGGGGGCAACTCCAGTAGATATGGTAAAGAGTACCTCTATCCCTTTGACATCACCAGCATCTGTCAGAGCTAGACGGATAGATGGCGTGGAGCACGTCTGGAGTCAAGTACCAATAGTAAAGGATTTTATAGGCATTTTCCTTTAAGCGTGCAAAAGGAGCTTTACAAGATCCAAATTGTCCGCCACATCATCTCAGGGATTTCTTCACCTAGTATCTTTTCCCAACGGAGCATAAAGGCATGTTTACCCTGGTTTGGCATAGAACCCGGGTCCACCTCCACATTCGCGTTTCAGAGCAAACTGTTCGGGTGTATGGGTGCCAGCCATATTTCTTCATTCTCCGTCCACTTATTATAAGATCATTGGGGGAACCAGGAGGTTAGAGCGTGCAGTTGGGTCGTTTGGTAATATTTTACCAGGTTAGGGAACACTAGTCCCCTATCAGATCTGGATGCCATTAATACTGAACGGGGAAACCTATGTCTCTTATAGTTCCAAACGAAGCGTATCAGAGCCGCTTGGAGTGTTCTAAAAAGTGCGTAGGGGACAGGGATAGGCAGTGTTTGGAATAAGTATAGGAGTTTAGGGAGAGTGGCAATCTTGACCGAAGCCACAGGCCCCAAGGGGGATATGTGGTGGGACTTCCAGTTTTGCAATAGTTCCCGTATAGAGCGAAAAAGGAGGGGGGCTTGCTTGGTATAGGGTGGCGAACATCGGTGTAAGGTGGTAGACTTCTCCAGCAAGGATATTGATCGGGAGGGCCTCCGATTTGGAAGCATTAATTTTTTAACCCGAGAGGGACCTATAAGTGTCCAGCTCAGCATGCAGGTTAGGCAAGGAAATCCTGGGCTAAGTCATGGTAAGTATGAGGTTGTCTGCAAACAGAGACAGATTAAACTCCTTTCCCCTGACCGGTATGCCCCGAATGTCTGGGTTTCCGCAGATAGATGCTGCCACCAACACACAGCGCAAACAGTAGGGGTGAGAGCGGGCACCCCTGACGGGTGCCATTAGTGAATGGGAAGGAGATGGACAGAGCGAAGGGGGTCTTCACTTGGGATGTAGGGTTAGTATAAAGGTGTGAGATGGCTTGTAGAAATGGTCCCCGAAATCCCATATAGCGCAACGTGGCAAACAGGAAGGGCCAACCAGGCTGGTCAAAAGCCTTTTCCGTGGGCAAGCTTAGCATTAAGGACCCTAAACCACCCCTGTTTGCCACGTCAATTAAGTCTATGACCCTCCTTGTGTTGTCACCCGCCTGACGGAGAGGGACAAAGCCCACCTGATCCTTGTGAATTAGGGAGGGGAGGACCGCATTCAATTCAATTCAGTGATGAAGGATCTCTGCATATCTGAGGGTATGGGGGTCTGCTGAAGGAAAGCGTTATAAAGCTTACACATATGTGGTAACAAAAGGGGGAGAAAGGATTTGTAGTATTCGTAAGGGAGTCCGTCTGGGCCAGGGGATTTACGTGTGGGTAGATTTTTAAGAGTCGACTCAAGTTCCTCTGTAGGGATAGGTGCATTGAGGGGAAGAAGGTCCGAAGCTTGCAGTTGGGGGATTCCACTCTGCTGCAGGTATTAATCTATGAACTCAGTGGGATTGGGGGTGTTATGAGGGATCCCGGGGTTATTATATAACGCTGAGTAGAACTCCTCAAAGAATGGGCAATGTCTCAGGGGTGGGATCGTATACAGCCCGATCTATTTTTTATTTGGTGTGGGGTAGTCGTGTGACTGTGGTCAGACAGTTTTCTAGCTAATAGGGAGTGGGCTTTATTACCCTTGTCGTCGTATAATTGTTTCAGCCTAGTCAGGGCTTTTTCCACTTGTCCTAGTGCCAGGTCTTTGAGTGTCGTTCGGAGACAGGTGATTTTTTTTAAGTAAGGTTAGGGATGGAGATACCTGTAGCCGAGTTTCGAGGGCCCTAAGTTCCCTTTCAGTTTGTAACTTGGTAGCCCTAGCGTCTTTTTTCATGGCGGAGGTGAGTGTGATGCAGCAGCCCCTGAGGACTGCCTTATGGGCTTCCCAGAGGGTGAAGAGAGATACCTCGGGGGTGTTGTTTTCAAGAAAATACAGTTTTAGTGTGGACTCCAGTTCTATTTTGGATGGGAAGTGCTGCAACAGAAAGTTATTCAGCTGCCAATGGCAAGGCTTGCGATTCGGGGTTCCTAAGTCCAGTGTAAGTAAGATGGTGGCATGGTCGGACCAGGTGATTGGGAATATCTGCACGGACTTGGTGATACGTAGTGTGGTATTATTAACAAAGTGGTAGTCAATACGTGTGTGCATGCGATGAGGGGCTGAATAAAAGGTATGCTGCCAGTCGCCAGGGTGGAGAACCCACCAGGAGTCTAAAAGAGCATATCATCTGGTAAGTTGATGAAAGAGTTCTGAGTCCCTAGAGGCTCAGGCAGGCAAATCCCGTGGGTTCACCATGTGGCGATCCAGAACTGCAGAGTGAGATAGATCGAAATCTCCACCTACAATTAGGAATTTGTTTGGTGTGCGAAAGAGACCCGCAAATACCTTAGTTAAAAAGCAGATTTGGTAGACATTTGGGGAATAAATGACACAAAGGGTGACTGCCTGCTCCTGCCAGTGGCCGCGCAGAATGATAAAATGTCCCCGTGGGTCATTGTATGACTCAAAGCATGTGAACGGTGACCCCCCCCCCGTTTAAATAGTATAGCTACACCGGCACGCTTGCTGGGGTTAAATGCCTGGTAGGCCCGAGGATAGTATCTGGATGCGAATGCGAAGGAGTCTCCCTTGTTAAAATGGGTTTACTGAATCAGGATAATATCTGCTCTAGATGTCTCTTTATGTTAGAGTTTAGGCCATGAACATTCAGTGATACTACCTTAGCCATGGTGCTGGATAAAAGCAAACATAAAAGCACTTAGCTGAACCATCTGGGGAATAGATGTGGTACCAGAGCCGGAAGAGCACCATTTTCAGGAATAAGACCAGTTGGTTGTAGGAGACCATAAGGTGAGCCGGTGGATGGGGGACAGAAAGAAGAAAGAAGCTAAGAAAAAAAAGAACAATTAGATCAATACTTAATATATTAAGTGCAGTATACATTGTTAACATATTCTGTTACCACAGACCTAACTAAGTTCCTATATGTCCTCCTGACCAAAAGTAAAAAAAAATAGGCCGGGGGGACACAGAGAACCACAATAACAGATTCAAAAATAAACAGTGAGATGTTTAAAGGAACTCTAGGGGGTAGATCGGGGGGGTTTAGTGAACAAAAGTGTGATCACTCTCATATCTCATTCGAGATACGCCTAAAATTCTTAACTAAGGGAAGACAGGGGCCTAAGGGAGCCAGTAGCAAGTTAGCAAGGTGAGCCATGGGTGTCATCCAATTGGAGACCCGGTCTACGGGTAAAAGTGACCGAGTGGAAAGTCCCGTGGTAGTCAGCCCTTTTTTGGTTTGGTAGCTTTGTGGGGGGTATCCGGGCCCTGGGAGCGTTTGGAAGAGGGGACTTTCTGCCAAACTGCAGGCGGTGATGGTGGGGTGGCAACCAAGTCCCAGTCCTGAAGCTGGTGGACAGGAATCCCCAGAGTGTCAACAAAAGGCATCCAGGTCTTCCAGGTAGCGCAGAACTGCAGATTGTCCCTGACGCCTTGCTGTAAGACTGAAACGAAAATCCCCAACGGTAGATGATGTCCTTATCCTGAAGTGTGGAGAAGGGGTTGGAGGAGCCTGCGTTTTTGTAGGGTGATCCAGGAGAGGTCCGGGTATAGCTGTACAGGCGTACTATCAAAGACGACTTTGCAGACGGAGCGAGCTTTGCGTATGATGTCTTCCTTTAAGGGGTAGGAGTTAACTCTACAAATGACATTGCGTGGTGTGGAAGCAGTCCCTTTGGGGCATTGAGCTCGATGGGCCCTATCCACCTTGATATGTTTGGTAGGGGGCTCACCCAGAAGGTTATTGAATAGGGCCTGCAGGGTGGTTTGCAAATCTTCAGAGCCCTCTGACTCTGTGAGGCCCCTGACACGAATGTTGTTCCTGCGCCCGCGGTTGTCCAAGTCTTCAACGTGGCGCTGCATATCTCTTAATAGTAAGCGATGGTCTGCACCCTGTAGTTAAGTGCGGTGGACTGCCAGTTTGGTCTCTTGGACCTCTTCCTTAGCCATCTCCACCCTATCTGCTAGATGTTTAAAGTTTGCATGCAATGTCTGAATCTCTGCACGGCATGTGGATTTAACATCTTCTATAAGTTGTTTAAAGTCCTCTTTAGTCAGTATAGTCTGAAGATAGGCTTGCCATGAGGGTGGGACCTGACGGTGGGGACCCACTGCCTCTTGTATGTGCAGGTAAGAGGGAGGGGGTGATAGCAGAGGCCGCATGGTGGTGGCATATTGGGACTGTATGTTAGGGCCCATTGGAGTTTCCCATGGTTCACACCACGCCAGGGCCTGGGAAGGCGAAAAGGCCTGTGCTGCTAGGGCCCCTGTGTGAGATGGAACTGGGGAGCTGATAGCCTGGGCGTAAGTGGGAGTGGGAACTGCGGCTCTCCCAGAGGAGCTGGTGTCTCTGGAGCGGGACTGCCTCTGAGCAGGGCCTGAAGAGTAGGCCGAATGCAGCTTGAGGTCCTTCTGAGGCCCGGTGTGTGATGCCACAGAACCCTGGGAGTGTGTGAGGCCCAACAGTGGTGGAAAGTCCTCCGAGTTTACTGAGAGAGAGGGAGAGCTAGGTCCTCCTGCCTGTTGACTGGGGTCTGATGCTGTGAGCAGCAGCCGTGGGAAGGCATCTTTGCACTGAGTGTACGAGGCAGGGTGCTGGCTTAGTTCAGCTGGCTGGGTCCCTTGTGGCGCTGACGCCATGTAGGCAGGATGATGTGGAAGACTCACTGCTTCCCCCGGTGCTGGATAGTTGCCTGATGTTGTCCATGTGTGTTCGGGTGTGCTCTGAGGCGGAGCTGGAGCTTGCCATGCCGGCTGCGGAGGGGTCTGCATACATGTGGTGGAGGTGGCCGGTGCCATCTTGTCTGTCCCGCCGGGCGGCATGTGAGGCGATGTAAAATAGCCGCGGATGGTCGTAGAAGACTCGGGAGGAGGTTGGGAGGATCCCTGTGCTTTAGAGGTGTGGGTCCTTCTAGATCCATCCATGTGAGGGTGTAAAAAGTCCTCTGGAAAGGCCTTGTAGCTGTGGGCTATGAGAGAGCTTGGAGCTCAAGCGTCCATGCAGGTCGACTTCCGTTCACACCCCCCTATTCAGTTTTTTAAGGGTTTTCTTAAAGGGTCAGCTCCTCCAAAACTGGTGTTTGGGTTTTTAATGGATGCTGGAGAGTTACACTATATGGCCAGACGTTTCTGGACATCTGACCATAATACTTATATGAGCTTGGTGGACATATTATTCCAATACTATGGGAAGCATTATTTTAGAGTTGGGGCTCTTGTGTGACTACAACACCTTTCTGAGAAGGCTTTCCTCAAGATTTGGAAGTATGTATGTAGGTATTTCTGCTCATTGAACCAAAAAGAGCAATTGTGAGGTCAGGTACTGATGTTGGACAAGAAGACATGGTTCACAATTGGCATACCAGTTCATCCCAGAGACGTTTAATAGGGCTGAGGTCAGAGATCAATGCAAGCTACTCCAATTCCTTCCAACCAAATTCATCAAGCCATGTCTTTATGGACCTGGCCTTCTTCAGAGAAGCACAGCCAAAATGGAACATAAAAGAGTCACACAATTCTCTAAAATGTCTTTGTATGCTGTCTTTAGCATAAACTGTGCCCTTCATTGGAAACACCTGAATTTATTCACTTGGAAAAGTGTCCACATGCTTTTGGCCATATAGTCTATGTTGGATATCAATTTCTTGTGTCCATTGGGAACTACAGTGGTAAGAACCCTTGTTTTCACAAAAAAACACAAAAAAACAAAAGCCATCAGCCATTTGCGCTGGTCTTATCCTCTCGGCAACAGGTCCTGGGGTGTCGATCCACAGAAACAGCGCTTTTGCGCCCTTTTGAAAGCTATTTATACTAGCTCGTTTGTGAGTATAATTTTTACTGTTTTTATGCTGCATTAAAGTTTATCAGTGGTAATGCACTAGGTTGGTGCGCCCTCTTTCTTTTTTGTGTTTTTTAGCTTGAATACCCATTGTTCAAATGAGGGCTGCAAGACGCTAGGCATTACTTCTATAGGTGGCTGCACCACATATCCAGTTCATGGACACCTGAGCGCAGGAGAGGTCTTTTTTCTTTTTTCTTGTGTAAGAACCCTTGTTTTTACATCTGTTGGAAACATTACAAAAGTGGTGTCAAAGTCCCTGTTGGATTATTAATTTACTTTACATTATGGAGGGAACAGAAGTAGTAGTAACACCTTAAAGCTGGGTACACACTGTCCAAAAATCGACTGGTTCAGCAGAAAAGATTAGATGGCAGAGCTGCAGAATGCAAAGGGAGCGGCATCTTCAATGCTGGCTGTAGCTGCTCTACAGGAATGCCCATGAATTGGGCTTTAGCTTTGGGTGGTCCTTTACCACTAGAAGGTTTTCCCTTTGCGGTGATCATTTATTATTTATTCATCAACAACTTGTTAATTAGGCTTGAATGGAGGAGAAGATTTGGATGCCGCACCCTACTTACACCTGGGTCAGTGTCAGCCTGAGCGGTGGAAACACTTTCTTTGCTTGTCTGCATCTAAGGATATAAACTTGTTAATTAGGATAACCTTTTGAGTTAAAGCCCATCTTCAGGAAGTGAGCAACATATCTCCTATGGGACATAATAATAGAAGCATTTTTTAATAGAGTGAACTACTGTAGTTCTGTAACCTCTGTACAATCACTTTATTCCAATGCGCATTATTGTGCGTACGTTATCACACCACACAGGTGAGAAGCTGGCTTTAAAGTATTTACTAGATCCTAAAAGTATTTACTATTTAAATCGTTTATTAACTTTAGGTGAAGTCCCCCCACCCTTGTAGATCATCTTTTCCCCCTCAAAAGTTCTTGTGCAAATATAGACCTTCTCAAAGTCTGTATTTACATACTGTATAAACACATAGAAACGCCACTGCACCCATGCACCCTGTGCTCAGGGTTCAGACAGGTCACTCAAGCAACAAGCATGTGAAGGGCATAGGGGAACATGCATGCTCTCTCCATGCCCCGAACGTCAAGATCCCACAGACATGCTGTGTTGTACTGTAGAAAAAAATTAAAAGTAGCGGCAATTTTAAAACAAAAACACATTGGCACATGAAAAGTTCCTCAGCAGATGTATAAAGTTTCCAGGGCACTTGAAGCAAAACAGATTACATTAATCCAAATATAACAGATAAATATTGAAAATAACCCTTATGAAAATAAAAGAAAAATTGTGCCAGTAATAACAAATGAAAGTTAACGAGTGTGGAAATTGTTTCAGTGTATTCAGTAACTGTCAGCAATGACAATTTATGTACTAAAAAGAGAACGGGGCCAACATTTGTTCATTACAATAGCTAAGATCCAAAAGCGCAAATACAAATAACGTTTTTTTAGATCAGTTATTTTCCTACTCTCATTGGGCTTAAAATTATCCGTATGTATACTGATATCGTCACACTAAAATCATTTGTTGTGTTTCAGATGATCACTAGGGATCAACCAAACTGGGAGATTTTGGTGACATTTTTTAATTTGCCAAAATGAATTGATGTCAATGGGAAAGACAAACCTAAACCCTTGACATGCAACATAACGTTTTAGTAATCCTCAGTCTCTTCTGCTTTGAAAATAAATAGGAACATATATTTTTATTTGCTGTTCAATTTTTTAGGCAGGTTTTCAATCTGCTTTCGCATTCATGGCCTGGGGTAAAATGGCATTGCCTCTCCAACCTGCAGACTCCTGGGATATCATAGTCATACATCCCAGCAGTCTTCAGGGTTTTTTCTTTTGCTTGCGAGATTACGACAGCAGTGAGAGGATGGACTTTTTGATGAATCTGCCTGCTTGCACGTCTGCCAAGTGCCTCATCCAAGTGAGGGCGGATTGAATTTCAGGAAGTAAATATCTGAATCCTCTGCCCTTACTAAAAATGGGCATGAGAAGAGAAGCTCGAGAACACTACAAGAGAATTTTGTAAACAAACTAGGGCCTCTTTCACACTTTCACAAGGGTGATTTGGGGGGGGGGGTGTTGGGCAACAGTTTTAATGTCCTACGACCACCCACCTAAAGCCTACAATACAAAGTTGCTGTTGACATGCTTTAAGAATGATGCTTTGCAATGCAGCCAAAGCAAACTTAACAAGTGCATGCTGAGTTGACATCACCTGTCATATTTGGCTATTCAAATCAAAGGGGCCTAGGCTACACAAATGGGGGATCAGAGCCACCCCACTCTGTCCGAAATGTGAAGGTGCCCACGGGGACCTAATCCACATGATATGGAGATGCCCTAAACTTTTCCGCTACTGGAAGGAAGTTCTAGATGTAATATCTCAGGTCTACATGATAAATATTCCACGAGAACCAGTTGTATGCTTATTGGGAGCACTGGACGAGGAGGCTTTAACCCCTTCGGCCCATACGGCGGTCCTACAATTATTATATGTTGCACGTAAACTAATCGCTCAACTATGGATCACTCCCAGAGTACCCACTAGAAAACAATGGGTGGATCAGGTCAACAAATTACTAATCAGGGAGAAACTAACTTACCAACACAGAAATGTTCCACGTAAGTTCTATTCATTATGGCAGGCTTGGTTAGATGTCCCAGGTCTAGCACCACATCAGCTGATTAAAGACAGGCTACTGCAAATGTAATGCACTAACTGCACCTGAGCTGTGGTCGACCAGTACCTGACAAAACGCATAATTTCAAGGGATGCAGAATACAATGGTGGGTTGAGGCAACTTTTGTGTTTCGATACCTCATACCCTTAAGGTACTGAGGAAGTTTAAGTAAAAGTTTGTATTTTTTTTTTCTTTTTATTTTGCTTCTATTTCTTTTATAAAAATGTATTAAATGACACTGTACTAATAAAATGCATTTCTAAAGTCATGGATATCCTGTACCATCTGATCATGTAAAAGATGTATGTTCCGATCTTATTACTGTACATCAACTGTCATACATTATGTACCGTGATTTAAAAAAAAAAATCAAAGGGGCCTCACCGCAACCATGAGCCACATGCTTGGTTCACAGTTGCAGTGCATTAGTCCCATTGAAAGGCAAAAACAAAAGCAACAAAAAAAATAGGCATTTAAGAGGCAGCAGGATTCCCTCCTGAGCACCTGACAAGTGGCTGCTTAGTAGCAATTTGAAAACCTAACCACCGCGGATAGCTTTCCAGAGAATAGTTAAGGGCAGAAAATGAATGGACAGGTGAGTTTTAAATGAACATTCACATAGCTCACATATGTTCCTGATTCCGAAGGACTGTCCCTGATTTGGAACAAAGTCCCTCTGTTCCTCTTTCCTCCTCATTTGTCCCTCATTTTGGTCTGATCTATGTAGTTGTATATAAAATTCACTTTTTATCTTTTAAAAAGTGTTTCCCAGTGCTAACCCTTCCTTTCAATTTCTAAATTGCTGCATTTGTAAGTTTCAAAAGCCGGTATAAAGGAACATCAGTGGTAAAAAAAAAAGCACTGGAGGGTTTACCTAATAATGTTTTTAGTATAATTCTCCTTTAAGGGGGCTTAGAAGGCAGAGATGTCTCCTATGCCTACATACGTTTGCTAATAGGTGTCCCTCATTCTTGTCTCAAAAAGTTGGGAAGTATGTGTACATAGCAATATTTGATGCTTTTTGTTTTACTGGCAAAGATCAAGTTAAATTCTGCTTTAAAGTGGTTTTGGTGGGTTTTAAAGGACCAATCCACAAATTCTCCAAAGCATCTCCAGCCCTCCTCCCTAGCCCCCTAAACTAGCCTTAGCTGACCATTGCCCCCCCCCCCCAAGGTTCTTCCTCACCCCCTTTCGACAGGGACGGCCTACTATATTGTATACATCTGTACCGGGAAAAACTTAGTGCTGCCCGTGCCTTCAAGCTAACACCTAGACAAAGGATGTAAGTATGCACATGGGCAGAAAAAGGTCAGCATAGACTGACCACTGATTACTGCACTCATCCCTAGTTGTCACAGTCCTTACTGATTTCCACTGAGTACAACAATAAACAGATATCGCCCAGTGGTGTTCAGTACAACCTCAGACAATAACAGCTACATTAGCTAACATTTGACCCTCTGATTCCTCCTGTATTCAATTGTATTGTAACTGTACTCCATTTTTTATTTTGGTGATGGGTGTCACACAACTGGGTGTTTGATCATTCATTTCATCATTTCAACATGGTTTTGCAATGGACTTTACACACGGACTTTAGTCTCATATGATTTTTTTGCAGAGATCTGCACCCTTTTTATATATATTGCACTGATATTTATGATTGAATTTAATCTCTAGCTGAATTTTAGGTTTTGCACAATTGATGGTACTAGGGCCCCTTTCACACTGAGGCGCTTGTAAACTGCCAGTAAAAAACTGAGCACTTTTGAAGAGCTTTTCAGATGCTTTTGAAGCGCTTTCTATTTCACCACCCTGCCAACGCACTGCCCCAGTGTGAAAGCATTCATTGATTTTAATGCAAATAGGTTTTCGTGAGCTATTCAGGCGCTTTTTTTAGCGTGAAAGCGTATGAAAAGCGCCTCAGTGTGAAAGGGGTCTTATTGCACTTTAATTAGTACATGTTTTATTTTAATTTTTGCATATTTCTTTTTTATGCACTATTTTGCTATTGATTTCCTATATTGTTCATACACGATTGATTGCACTGAATGCACTTTCCTGGTGCCTCCCATGTCAGCATACCCATGGTTGGTTGCTCCGCCCCCTACCAACCCACAGGACCATTTTAACTCTATAAAAAAAGAGTTCCTCCCCTTAGTATTCTCCCAGTTCCAGATGTGGTCAATGCGCACTCAACGCGTGGAATAGCCTCCTCCTGGGCAGCTTTGGCGCGGGTCTCCCCTGAGACAATTTGTCGAGCGGCCAGCTGGTCGTCCTTCTGCAGGTTCATGTCCCACTATAGTGTGGACCCAGCAGTCCTTACTTCCTGAGAGTTTGGGGAAAGGACTTTGCAGTCATCTGTACTGTAATTTTTTTCGTTTAATTAAATTGCTTTATTGCAGTACCCTCCCTGTAAGCGAGTTATTTACCATGGGTATGCTGACATGGGAGGCACCAGGAAAACGGAAAATTGAATACTTACCTTTCCGTAATTTTCCTTTCCTGGTGCCTGCCCATGGCAGCATACACCCTCCCTTCAATGATCCTTAGCGTTATGAGATCTAGTTACAAGAATACTGACTAAGGGGAGGAACTCTTTTTTTATAGAGTTAAAATGGTCCTGTGGGTTGGTAGGGGGCGGAGCAACCAACCATGGGTATGCTGCCATGGGCAGGCACCAGGAAAGGAAAATTACGGAAAGGTAAGTATTCAATTTTCCGTTTTATTTATCTTTGCACCTGTTATATGCATTGTGTTATATATTGCAAGTATGTTTTTTGGGCTGCACTCTTTATTTACATATTTTTACTGTACTGTCTGTCCTCGCGTTGTAAACCATGCAATATAAATACTGTATTATAATAATATAAATAATTAATTGTAGATGCATAATAAATATATATACTGTATATGAAATGTTATATACAGAAGGATTGTTCATTTTTCTCCTGTTATAAAAAGAAAAATAAAGAAATTATAAAAAAATATATATATACTATATATATATATATATATATATATATATATATATATATATATATATATATATAAAATATATTACATGGATGGTCAATAGCTTTTACATGATGTCTAAATGTTATCTGTCTTCCTTCAGGGCATGAATACCCATTCTCAATAAAAATGAGCCATATTCGTGACGCACTGCCACAACTTCAGGCAGGGAAGGAGCCTACCTGTCCCTTAAATCTGGAGGAGCCCTTCCTCATGGAACAGTTTCCTCGGGAGATGCAATGTCAGTTCATACTGAAGCCCAGCCGTATGGCCATATGCCATCCACTAACTGGTGAGTGCTGCTTGTTACAGGGGCCCTTTCAGCCTGCTGTTATTCCTGCGGGCTGACATAATGAGAGCGGCACATTCCAGCTGCCTGAAGTATTTTCCTAGAATTTACGGCATGTTTACGCTTTACACATGTTCGGAAAAGTAACATTTTCAGGAAACCGTCCTCTGAGGCCGCTTCCAATTACCACAACAGGGAATATTTAAAAATCCATCCTGATATATGTTTACTTCGAAATACATGTTTTCCTCTTTCTGTATTGATATTCTTCTGTGTGTGGAGGAAAAGGGGAAGGGGCAGAATTCCACAGTTTAGCCAGTAAAGAGAACCTATCATTTACCTGTAGGTTTTATGAAAAATATCATATTTAAAAAGGAATAAATTGTTGACCATTTTTGTTTTTTTTTGTCTAAAATTGTGCAAGAAATTGTAGTTTGGTTTGAAACAAGAGAATCTGGATGCCGCACACTGAATAAAATTGAAAATTTTTCTTTATTGTAAAAATAGGATCATCAAAAATACAGGACAATCAGGCAGATGGTACAGACACAGCTGACGCGTTTCGCACTCTGGTTTGAGTGCTTACTCATAGCTCATAGAAATTGTAGTTTGTTTACTGGATTGCCAATAATAATACATGCCCTACTTCCATATTTGTGACAAGTTTAAATATCAGACAAGTAAAATGAAATTCTGAAGTGGATTTAGTTCCATTTAGCTTGTATGCAGACTTAAATATCCAAGGCACTAAAAGTATCTGTTTTTTTTTTTTTTTTTGCCATGTTCCCATTGAGGGGATTTCCCTTCACTTCTTGTCCCACACCCAAACAGGAAGTGACAGGACATTCCTGTAAAGTGAAGGAAACACTGGTTGTCACCAGAACTAATGTCATTATTGGAAGATTTCTGTTCTGGTGGCAACCTAAAATTTGTGATTTTCTTTCACTTTGGGTGATAACGGCAAACAGGGCAAGTAGAGAGGATGAATTTCCCTAACAGGGCGCAGACACCAGTAAACTTTGACAGTGGTTCTAGTCCCTCTCCACTCCAACCAAAACTAAAATAAATACCTTTTGCTATACTTTAAAGCATATGTAATTACTAAAAATGAATTTTCCTTAGTTAGTCCCTTTTGGTCTGTTCAATATACCATTTAAAGTGTCAAGTTATGTTATGACAATGTTATATCTACTCAAAAAGTGCAAAGAATTACCTGTTGATCCTGGCAGAAATCTTGTCAACTTTCTTGTCTATTCTCTGCCTCTACTGACGGAAGTGTTCTATAGTCCTATCTTAGTGTGAGAATGAATAAAGCACAGTCAGTGAGCCATGTCAACCCAGGACAGGAAGTGTTTAAAATCAACTAAATAACCCCTTTATGTTTTCCAATGTTATTTGAAAGAACATACTTCAAGCATCCCTTTACCTGTGCATGCCTCCTGCTTATATGTGCAAAGCAATCATAAGCTAGCTTAGTAATCATGCAAAGGATGTTGTAGATGCTTTTATTAACATACCTTCTTATCTGGAGAGCTATATATTTCTAGTAAGTTTTATTAAGGACTATAATATTTATATATTAAGGATAGCAAGGAAAAGGGTTTGATTTGTAGACTTGTTTGATTCTTCCTAAATATTCTAAAGAAGGTAGGTGCCCTCACATTCACTTAAGCCAGAAATTAAAGTGGTTGTAAACCTCAGACATGAAATATGACCAAAGTATATCCTTCTATAGTGTTTACTTGTCTCAATTAAAAGCACTAAGGGCTCATTTACACTTGCTTTGACTTCAACACACATTAAAGCGCCTACCGCTTCAACATGCTTTTTTGATGTGTTTTTGAAGCTTCGGTGATGCTTTGGTGGTGCTTCGATGGTGCTTTTTTAAAGCTTTAATGAAGCTCGGCAGATTCCCTGTGTGTTGATATCTGAAACCTGCAATATCTCCAAAACAAAGCAAAGCTAAAGCTGAATTAAAGCCTCTCAAAAGCTGCAGATGCTTCAAGCGAGCTTTGCCATAGAACTTTGCCAGTTCTATGGAGGCTTTGAAGATGCTATGAAGCACCACTAAAGCGACATGGAGTATAATTTTTGAAGTAAAGCAAGCACAAGGTGTAAACAGAACTGTAAGCTAACCATTTTATTTAGTGACAGGGGCTTTGACTGGCATTCAGAGAGCTTTAGAAAAGCATGTCCAAAGCCATGTTTTGAAGAGTAAACGCGCCCTTAGTGTCATTCCTGTCTGCCGCTTGGTTCCTCTGCTATCTGCACAAATCCCTTCTGACAAATTTGGTGACAGGGGAGGGATCTCCCGCAGATTGACAGCCTAAGCTCTGTTCCTGTGTGCTGTGTGTGTGTGTGGGGGGGCTCCCCCATTCCCTTCCCTCCCCTTTCCTCCCATCCCCTCCAATCAGCTCTCAGAGCTCTCTTTACTGAGCTCTGCAGAGTGTAACTTCAGCTCTACTCCCCTTCTTTTCTGAATTCTCAGGCAAGCTTATAAATTCTGGAATTTGAATGGATGTAAAGAAGAGAAAACTGCAGATTGACAGGTACAGCGTATGTAGGAGGCTTTGTCTCATCTCAGTGTATTACCTGAGGAATGTCCCTTCACTGGGTATATGTAAGGGTTTACAACCACTTTAACTAAGTAGATGCAAAACCGTCCTACTAAGACATACATTTGGGATTGGTGTAGGAATAGGCCTACTTGAGTAGTCCACCCATCAATGTAGACACACCCAACTTTCTGCAGCAGCACAGGAGATGTCAACAAACTCTCTTTACCTTTGCTGCTGAAGGAGTAGTTGACTCGCCTCCTCCCACAAAGGTTCCACTAGTTGCTGCACCCTTGTTGATGGTATTTATTTTACATATCAAGTAAGCACATAGGATTTTGTTCTGTATATAAATATGATTTTCACAATATATCACTTTTCCTTTAATCTTCTGCTGTAAAGCCAGTTACTTTACCCATTTACATCTAGAAATATATTGCAATAACATACACAGATGAAGGAGTTAAGCAGCCAACACACAGCTTTTTGATTGCAATGCCCCATGGCAGTAGGTAAGCAGCTTTCATAAGCAGGCTAATTATAACTTCGTCTACGGAGGTTGATCCATAATGTCCATTGTCATGCTCAGTGTCTTGCCTTCCCACATTTGCCAGATGCTAAAGATAGATCTGTTTCTGCTTAGTTTAGTCACAGTTTTTCTTGGTGTGACTGGACAAGGTTTCAGGATAAATAAAGAAATGAGGTTTCTTCTTAATGTAGCAAAATGGTTTAAAGGGTCTGTGTACTTTTTGGAAAATTTGGTAATCCTATCTGACCCAACTGACTTTATCAAATTTGGCAGAAGAATTACAGAGCTTGTATGTAGACAGATTCAAGTTCTCACTACTTGGTCTGACCAAGGCCTGGAGCAGTGATTAGGGTTGATTTACTAAAATTGGAGCGTGCAAAATCTGGTGCAGCTCTGTATAGAAACCAATCAGCTTCCAGTTTTTTTCATCAAGGTTTAACTAAACAAGCTGAAATTTGAAGCTGATTGGCTACCATGCACAGCTGCACCGGATTTTGCACTCTCCAGTTTTAGTAAATCAACCCCATTATGTCCTCCAGCACTGCTGCTGATAGAAACAATAATAATTGGCCTAAATGTTTGAATCATGCTTGTGGGATTGCCTTTATTCTGCATGTTCTGGTCAAGCTCATGCAAGGGGCAAAATACAGCAAAAAAATACTGCTCCAGCCCTGAGCAGTCCAGGCAGTAGGAACATGGATTTACCTGCACCTTTAAGTACTTTTGTTGGTGAATATGATAAGAGACCTGTGAGCATGCACGTGTGAAATAAGCTCTTACTCAGGCAGTATTCCATACTAAGAAAAAAGTGATTCCATAAGGAGTTGTGGGACTAATGGGCCTAGTATCAGCCACTTGCAATCCCTGTACAACAGAGCTTAGACTGGGACAGGGAGAAACAGCCCAAGGAGCCAATCAGTTGTACTGCAGTGATCAGGGGTTAACAAAAACAATGCTGACAGAAGGAGTAAGCAGAGATGAGCTTAGAAATCTATTGCTTTTCCTTTTACTATCCAGTTACAGGCTGGGCATTAGAACTTGAAAGTCTTCTGGTCTGCCATATACCTGTGCTGTTTGATGGAGCAGTGTACATTTTAGAACTAGATGCAGAATAATACAATCCTATGGGAAGTAAAACAGTCCACTATTATATGTATTTCATCTGTGTGTGTATAACTCATTGCTTGAAGTTCAGATTTACAGCCATTTTATCCAGATAGCAAGCAATTGTGCTTCAAGTTGAAAATGACTTGCTATGCTATTGCTATACTTTCCAGGCATCACATGTGTGTTGCACAATTGCAGCAAGTCCACATTTCATGACTCCAAAATAACTTTGCAAACATTCTGCAAGTCAAGTTCTGGTTCAGTTACGTTGCGCAATAGTCATCCCACCACAGGGGTCACTGTGGCTAAATTTTCATATTTGCTCCCTGCTGTAGACTTGCAGAGCTCTTGCTGTAGACTCACCACTGCAACTTTGCTCTTGCTAAAGAATTGCCACGCAAAATTTGCTGCAAATTGTAAAAGTGTCAACTAGAACTTGTGCTTCAATAGCTCTGCAAGCGTACAACTTTCCAGTGAAAATGTGCAGCAAGTTAACAAGACTTACAATTCAACACTGCCACATATTTGTGGCAATTTATCCTTGCTATCTGGGTAGCACCTTTCTATGTGTGTTAATATCAGTTTAAAGCCATGATTGCACATTAACACAACACTAAGTAATGTATGGTATGGCCTTTGTACCCTAATGCACACATGTCCATATACATGCATGCTTTAGCACACCACAATGCACAGGTGTGAATCCCAGATAGCAAGGATAAATTGCCACAAATTTGTGGCAGTGTTGAATTGTAAGTCGATCAACTTGCTGCCCTTTTTTACTGGCAAGTTGTACATTTGCAGAGCACTTGAAGCACAAGTTCTAGTTGACACTTTTCCAATTTATAGCAAGTTAGCGTGGCAAGTCTCTAGCGAGAGCAAAGTTGCAGTGGTGAGTCTACAGCAAGGAGCAAAGATGAAAATACAGCCACAGTGACCCCTGTGGTGGGATGACTATTGCACAACAGAACTGAACCAGAACTTGCAGCAGACTTGCAGAATGTTTGCAAAGAAAGTTGATCTGGAGTCGTGCAATTGCAACTGCTGCAATTGTGCAACAAACTTGCAAAGCCTAGCAAGTCTAGCAATAGCTTAGCAAATCATTTTCAAACTTACAGTTGATTTGCTTGTTATCTGGGATGCTTTGTGCACTGTGGTGTTCTGCATTACCAAAAATAGCCAGGTATATTTTTTTGCCTGCCCCGAGGCTTGTTAATTGCCTATTCAAAGTGAATAGGTGACCTTAACGAAGCACACATTAACGAGTGTGTTAACACTGAGAGGTGTGAATGGGCCCTTAAGGTAAAATAAAGGACTAGGTGACATAAGGAAGTTATTCGTTTTATTTGTATTTTTTATTGTTCTCTGTTTCTGAACTCCCACCTAAAAGCCAAGCGCAATACAGCGCTGTAAATTCAGCATTGACTTTGTACTCCTGTGTTGAAAAGTCAGAGGGTTACCGAAGGGTTATGTAGAGAAATATTTTTATAAGTTAAAGCCTCCAGTAAAGGTCTTTCCACCCAGTCCCAAGTGGGGCAGTGCAAATCCAATACTGAAATATATAGAATAATAAAAAGAAAAAAGAAACAGACTGTGATATTCATATTTCAGCTGTCTTAGAAACACCACACCCAGAAAAAGAAAAAAAAACGGAATTCTTTGTCAATGACATATGGGGCTGATTGCTGTCATATTCAGGGGGAACATGCAACATGAGCCTTTTCTGTTTGTCAAGATGGAGATCCTTTAAAATCCTTGGTTACCACAGGGGTTAAAGGAACACGGTTGTATTTTCCGTCCTTCCTAACGTTTGGCGGTAACCATACACGTCAAAGATTTGGGCCAGCTTTTCTTTGGTGGGGCTGTTATGTTGGTGGATTCAAAAGTGCTGTTCTTATTTTACACGTAAATTGGCTGCAATGCTCTCACAGGACAAAGGCAAGTATTTGGATGTCAGCAGTATGTGCTTTTACTAGAGCAAATGAGACATGTTATTGCCATTAAAAGGAGATACGTACAATATTTCCCCGATGTTTTTAAGGAAAAACATACACATTGAATTAAAAAATAATCTCACACCACAATTTGAATAGTGGGGTCAAAGCCATCGTTCCCGCAAGCCAAGGAGCAAAATTATTTCTTTGCTCTCCTTGCTTTTCTATCGGCTATTTCAGCAAGGCAAATTGGAATTCATCCATTGTTGAATTGGCTTTACTAAAAAGTAAATAAGTTTGGCCTTGATTCTGCTTTTTTTTAAGTTTGTAGACCGATATTTTATATAATTAGTTTTATTTTATTTACATATAAATTATTTTCATAAAACCATTATTTTACAAGCAAACATTTAAAATTCTCACTTGGCAAAGCATGCTCTGCTTTCTAATAAGCCAGTCCAGTACTGTGTTTATGCTTGCTGGCAGCCTGTGTATAATTGACTCGGCCATACACTCCCATTACTGCTCGGAGAGGGGTTGTGTCCCTCTTGTATAAGTCAACAATATGTGAACTTTGTTTTCTGTGCCATTCGTGTCTGTTGCACAACTGTATATGAACGTTTAGAAAGCTTCCACTCTGACCGGCTGGGTGTGGGTGGAAAATATGAATTATTCATATGCAATATTTTCTATTTACCTGATTCGAAAAGATATTAAAACGACTAATTGTATTTTTAGTCCTGAATATAATACATACAGTAAATAAAGCAAATATATAAATAAAGCGGAGCTCCACCCAAAAGGGGAAGCTCCGCTTGTTCGCTTCCACTCTGACCGGCTGGGTGTGGGTGGAAAATATGAATTATTCATATGCAATATTTTCTATTTACCTGATTCGAAAAGATATTAAAACGACTAATTGTATTTTTAGTCCTGAATATAATACATACAGTACATAAAGCAAATATATAAATAAAGCGGAGCTCCACCCAAAAGGGGAAGCTCCGCTTGTTCGCAACCCCCCCCCCCACACCACCACTGCCACATTTGGCACATTTGGAGGGGGCAGGTACCTGGTTTTGACAGGTACCTGCTCCCACTGCCCATCATAGTTAAGGACCAATCATTGGGCGGAGAAGGGGGCAGGCATCCATAAACAAATACAGGATCTGATTAAGACTTTCACATCAGGTTACCCATTATCTAAGAAATATTGGGCACCTTATATCCTATACTCATACATTATGTGTATTACACTCTAGTTTTAAAATGAAGTTTGTTCTTTGATGTTTAGTTATGTGTATGTAATTTATCACAATTTATCGGTACCATATTAAAAGATCCAAGTGATATAATACGTTCCTTCAGCTATATAAGCAAACTCGGTCCAACTTTTTCTCAACTACTTGTGAGGCCTTCAGTGAATATGAAAGGAGGTACCTCTATGTGTTTTTTATTCTATTTAGAGGTTCTGTAAAATACTATTCGGAAAAATATGGTGCCAGCATATTACTAAAATATAGTGTTTGTAAATGGAATATACTTGGAACATACATAGCAGTCAGTATGTATACATTGATATCCTCTGGTGTCTGTAAAAGATAAACCTAAGATACTGAACAATATATAGTACCCACGCCAAAAAAATGGGCTTTATATCTGCCGAGGCTTAGATTGCAGACATTCAGTCTTCCTGATCGGTTATCCTAGTATCTGTAGTAATAGACTATAGTCTCCAGTGGAGGCTGCAAAGGAGATGAAGTTGTTATATCACTCTAGTAATTGCCTCTGTAATAAAGCATTCAGTACTGATCCTAAAGCGATACTAAAACACACTGTTTAATTTACATTGTCCCTTCTACTTCTGTATGTGGATGATGACACTGTAATTATTTTAATGAAAGAAAACATCTAAGTACCTTTTTCCTAATTAATATACAGTTGTCACATGGCCCAGCTCTTTCCCAGCCTGTCTGCAGGGAAACATAAGCAGGAGAAGTTTCTGGTCCTCTGCTGCTGGTCACATGTCAAAAAAAAGTTTTTGGAATACAGAGTAAAAATAAATAATTCATATCAATAAACTGTTCATAATTCTCATGCAAACATATATTTGAAATTAAATCTTTATTATTTTTTGGCAATAACATGGTGTCGGCGGATTTCTGCCAGCCACAGGCTGTGTCAAGCCTCTCCAGCCTGTGTATTAGAATAAGAGGGAAGTGATTCCTCCATTAACCACTTGCCTACAGGACACTTATACCCCCTTCCTGCCCAGGCCAATTTTCAGCTTTCAGTGCTGTCGCACTTTGAATGACAATTGCGCGGTCATGCAACACTGTACCCAAGCAAAATTGTTATAATTTTTTTTTCACACAAATAGATCTTTCTTTTGGTGGTATTTAATCACTACCGGGTTTTTTATTCTTTGCTAAAGAAAGAAAAACAGAACGAAAATTTGGAAAAATGTTTTTTTTCATAGTTTGTTATAAAATTTTGCAAACAAGTAATTTTTCTCCTTCATTGATGGGCACTGATGAGGCTGCACTGATAGGCACTGATGAGGCGGCACTGATAGGTGGCACTGATATGCATTGATGAGCGGGTACTGATGAGGCAGCACTGGTGGGCACTGATGAGGAGGCACTGATGAGGCTGCACTGATAGGTGGCACTAATGGGCTTTTTTTTTTTTGAAAATTCTTTTTGGCACTAATGGGCTTTTTATAGGTGGCACTGATGGGCACTGAGAGGTGGCACTGATAGGCAGCACTGATGGGCACTGATGGGTAGCGCTAATGGACACTGGTAGGTGGCACTGATAGGCAACACTGACAGGTAACACAGATGGTGAGGCACTGATTGGCACTGATTGGAAGCGCTGATGGACACTGATAGGTGGCACTGGTGGGCACTGATTGGCAGCACTGGTGGACACTGATAGGTGACACTGGTGGGCACTGATAGGTGGCACTGGTGGGAACTGATTAGCTGCACTGGCGGGCACCAAAGCAGGGACCGATGTCCCTGTAACAGAAGCCGGTTACCGACTTTCTGTTTCTCTCCTCACGCTGATCTCGAGGAGAAAAAAAGACGATAACCAGCTTGTTTACTTCCATGATCAGCTGTCAGCTGTGGAAAATGTTTAATCCACATGTAATATCCCACCCCCATTGTGTTTAGCTGGTTAGTGGGCATGGAGGAGGAGGGAGAACTGAGCATGTGCAAAGTTCCCACCACAGCTGCAAAATCCCTAGCTGAATTGGGGACATGAACAGAAGGTGGAGACAGGGAACAGCAGGATCAACCAGGTTTTTTTGCAGAATACAGAAAACAAATCTCATAGTGACAGTGAGTATGAACAGCATGTAATAGACCGTTTATTGATAGCTTTTTATGATGTGGGTTTAGTGACACTTTAAGCAATTGGTAGAAACTAAGGCATATATTTGCTGTTTTCTGTTTACCTAAGGTTCTGGATACCATTTAAAGAATATCTAAATCCAAAACTCTTGAATGTGCAGTTATTTTAACTTGCAGTCTTCTAGCACTAAAAGTGTCAGTACCATGCACCAATCAGCTTTAGGCGCATTGAATAGTGCTGTCAAACTAACACTGGAACGTGATAACAGGAGAAGAGAGCAGAGCAAGTTGAGGTATGGCTTTCTCATTGGGCTGCTGCTTATTTATTGTCCAATCACAGGCAGGAGCAGGCCCCTAGTCAAGCAATACTGGTTAACTACAAGGACCTGGCTATGTTATCTGGCAGGGTGCCTGGATAAAAACCATATGAACAGAATTACAAGTCTTTTGGTAGGTAGACAGTTTACAAATATGTATTTCACATGTGTGTTTAGTTCTATGCCTGAAGGTCATCTTTGAACTGTCCCTTTAAAACGATTGACATGCTGTCCGTCACCCACAAGCATTAAATGCTTTAGCACAGGGCCTGCTTTCAAAATAAGATGTCAAAAGAAAAGCTGATTTCAAGGTTTTTACGCATCCAGTTTGCTATCATTTCTGGTACGCATTCAAAAAAATCTTGGCGATATAAAGCAGGACTGTGTATTGTGTTTTATAAGATAGACCTGGTCACTGCCCAGGAAGAAAACAAATAATACATTGATTAGAGTGCAGCCTTTCCATTAAATGCTTTCACTTTTTCCCCAGAGTCAAGCCAGAAGCCATTTAAAAGGAAGAGGTCTATCATAAACTGGACCTTTTGGCGTGGTTCTAACACTCATCTGGACAACATCCCGCTCTCTCCAACCTCCTCAACTCCTGGAAAGCTGTTTGGACTGTCATTGCCAACCATATGTGAGAATGACAACCTGCCCAAAGCCATAATGGTGAGCAGCAAATCCTGAAACTGCTTCTTAAGAAGCACATAAGATACTGACACAACCCTCATCACATGATAAAACACTTCTGAAATGTATCAGATGTTAATGCATATGTAAACCTATTTTCTCCTTATATTTTACCCGGGAACAAAAAAGGGAAGCAATTACCATGAATAAAATGCAACTAATCCCATTTTTATTAATTTATCAAGTCACATGACTGCTATGTAACTTTTGTACTCTTCAAGGGCAGTGGGGGTACTAAGTCTCAGTCTAAGGCAGTTTGTTGCTTAACTTGCTATGTGTCACCAGATTGCTGTGTGCTTAGATGACAGCGAGATTCTCTGCTGGAGCCGCTGTCAGGCAATCGCTTATGACCACCCTGGCAGATATTGCTACCTGATATGTGGGATGCTGCACGGGATTGGGTATGAAGCGGTGACAACACTGATGGAGGTTTCCTGTTGACTGGTTTGTCAATTACAATTGTCAGCACATCAATGCACTTTATATGTGTGGACCATTGATATCTTTTTATTAGGGGGCAGGGGTGTCAAACTCCATTTCATCGCAGGCCACATCAGCATTATGAGTGCCCTCAAAGGGCTGGTTGTATCTGTAAGACTAGCTGTCCAGAGCAAGCCGCCCCACCGTCAGGAGTCCCCAAGTCCCCAAGCCCCCAAGTCAGGAGTCCCCCCCCCCTTACTTTGTGCTGCTGCTGGAAAGAAGCTGGGGTAGAGCTAGGAAGCAGAAAATGCAGGGTCTGGAGGAGGAGCAAAGGGGGGCAGGAGTCAGCTGCTGAAGTCTGCTTAATGCTGAGACCGGTGAGGCGGAAACAAAGGGGTGCTACGGCTGCAGAGCCACAGGATCCTGTCCTCTCTGCTGCCAAATGCTGAGACCGGTGGGGCAGAGACCAGCCTCCTTGTGGCTGCAAAGAGAAATGCAGGATCTGGCGGAGGGGTTCTATTGTCCTCTCTGCTGCCAACTGCTGAGATGAGGTGATGACTGAGACAGATGGGGGGGTGCAGCTGCAGAAGAGGTGCGAGGGCCAAATTAAATGACCTGGAGGGCCAGATTCGACCTGCGGGCCTTGTCTTTGACACATGTGGCATGGGACAATGTAATTTCTAAATACAGACTTGTAGCGTAGCTTTTTCTGAGAGAATAGTATCTAGTTATGCTTAAATGTAGTCATATTTATAACCTTATTGGTTGTCAGTACATTGTCTTTGCTGCACTGAAATCCTAAGCAGTATTGTCTGCCATGCCAAGATTCCCTTGTGGACTAAAGAACAACTCCCCACTATGGTATGGAGATGGGGGGTTGTACTCCTAACACACTTCCTGCTCTAGGGTGACAACACTGCACTCTCATAGATACAGTACAGTATGCAAACATTATAAATGTTGTGTGATACTGTCAGGATCACTAGAAAAAAATAAAGAGAAAAGGGAGAAAAAATGAATGCAGCCCCCACATCTAAGGACTGGTAAACTGCATTTTTTCCATTTTTGTTCTTGAATTTATGTACATTATGATATTAGTTTCTAGAGGACACTACTGTTGGCCGTGGTTAGGTTGTCACCAATTCCAGGCACTTCCATCTATTTGTACCGTCTCACAGAAGATGGAAATCTGTTTTAAAAGCAGTCAGCAACTTTAGATCAGCCTTCTTATCCATGGTATTTTGGCATCTTACTAATTGATTAATTTGCCTTGTGAGGTTTATACACAGCACACGACAGAAGAACATTTCTCTTGGTAGCTGGAATGATATGGAATGTCGGCTCTCCAGACTGAGAATAATTCCTAAATCGATTCAATGAAAACATATCTGTTTGATACAGCGGCTAGTTAATGGGACTGTCTTTTAGAATAATAAATGAATCTTAATCTACAATCATTTTCTGATGTGTTGTACGTGGCTGAGAAATGTTGCCGTTAAACCTTGGCTCGACTGTAAGGAACTGGCACTGTTTCTGAAAAGGCCAATCATGTAGAGAGAAAATTCCTAAGTTGTATATTGCTAAATGTTCATGTCAGATGATGTATCACTGCACTGTCTGTACGTGACTGTGTAAGCATAGGCCAAACTCTAATACCAAACCTAAATCTGCTGGGTACTGTGTTATATCTACTACAAGACTAGATGGTATATTAAAAAATAAGATGAGATTAAAAAATTGTCAGGTGGTTTAATTTTTTAGCATCAACCATAAATACAGAAAAAATGGCTGGACCAAAATTTTAAACGTTAGATTTGTGAGACAACTTTGTTAGTAAGATGAGTTAATAGGAAGATTTCAGCTGTATTTTGGAAATATTGTATCCTCTACATACCATATATACATTTTAAATATATTCAGCTATGAATATGTCTTTACTTTGATGCACCATAAATACTAATACATAAGCCAACTTTTTTATTTATGTTAGTATACAGGGCATCCAGAAAGTATTCACAGCGCTTCACTTTTTCCACAATTTGGTATGTTACAGCCTTATTCCAAAAATGGATTAAACTCATTATTTTCCTCAAAATTCTACAAACAATAATCCATGATAACAATGTGAAAGAAATTTGTTTGAAATCTTTACAAATTTATTAAACATAAAAAAAAATTTAAAAAAATCACATGTACATAAGTTTACACAAAAGACTCAATATTTTATAAGCACCTTTGGCACCAATTACAGCCTCGAGTCTTATTAAGTATGATGTTACAAGCTTGGCACACCATTTTTGGGCAGTTTCTCCCATTCCTCTATGCAGGACCTTTCAAGCGCCATCAGGTTGGATGGGGAACATCGGTGCACAGCCATTTTTAAATCTCTCCAGAGATGTTCAATCGGGTTCAAGTCTGGGCTCTGGCTGGGCCACTCAAGAACATTCACAGAGTTGTCCCTTAGCTACTCCTTTGTTAACTTGGCTGTGTGCTTAGCATCGTTGTTCTTTTGGAAAATGAACCTTTGCCCCAGTCTGAGGTCCAGAGCAGGTTTTCATCATGGATGCTGCCACCACCATGCTTCACTTTAGGGATGGTGTTGGCCAGGTGATGAGCGGCGCCTGGTTTCCTCCAGACATGACACTTGCCATTCAGGCCAATCTTTGTTTCATAAGACCAGATAATTTGGTTTCTTTTGGTCTGAGAGTCCTTCAGGTGCCTTTTGGCAAACCCCAGGTGGGCTGTCTTGTGCCTTTTACTGAGCAGTTGTTTCCGTCTGGCCACTCTACCATACCGGCCTGATTGGTGGAGTGCTGCAGAGATGGTTGTTCTTCTGGAATGTTCTCCTCTCTCCACAGAGAAACACTGGAGCTCTGTCAGAGTGACCATCGGGTTCTTGGTCATGTCCTTGACTAAGGCCCTTCTGTCCCAATCGCTCTGTTTGGCCTGGCGGCCCACTCTAGGAAGAGTCCTAGTGGTTCCAAACTTCTTCCATTTACAGATGATGGAGGCCACTGTGCTCATTGGGTCCTTCAATGCTGCAGAAAAGTTTCTGTATTCTTCCCCAGATCTGTGCCTCAATACAATCCTGTCTCTGAGGTCTACAGACAATTCCTTGGACTTCCTGGCTTGGTTTGTGCTCTGACATGCACTAGTAACTGTGGGACCTTATATAGACAGACAGGTGTGTGCCTTTCCAAATCATGTCCACTCAACTGAATTTACCACAGGGGGACTCCAATCAAGTTGAAGAAACATCTCAAGGATGATCAGTGGAAACGGGATGCACCTGAGCTCAATTGTGAGTGTCATGGCAAAGGATGTGAATACTTATGTACATGTGATTTTTTTCATTTTTTTTTCTTTTGATAAATTTGCAAAGATTTCAAACAAACCTCTTCACGTTGTCATTATGGGGTATTGTTTGTAGAATGTTGAGGAAAATAATTAATTTAATCCATTTTGGAATAAGGCTGTAACATAACAAAATGTGGAAAAAGTGAAGAGCTGTGAATACTTTCCGGATGCACTGTACATTCAGTTTTCTAGTAATGGAAGCCTAGCAGCAGCCCAGACGGTTGGGACTGACAATTATACAGAAGTCTCCTGAAAGACACATGTAAACCCCCTTTTGATTTATAAAAGTTAGCGACAAACCTTAATCAAGAGTACTGGAAGATTTCCAGAAAACAGTTAAAGTGTTACTAAACCCAGCAATATGAAAATAGTTCATCCGCCCCCCACAGTGCCCACAGCTTATAAATCTTCTTTTTACATTAAAATATTGCCACTATATACCTTTTTTGGCTGATCTGTATACCACGGTCAGCGATAAACTGCACAGTTTCTCCAGTGCTGAGTTCAGGCACGAGGAGATTTCCACTGCAGCCTGTATACACTCCTACATGTGTGATGTCAATATCATGTGACCTGGCTATCTCTGAGAACAAGTAATTATTCTCTCCAGCATAAAAGACACAACTGAGCATGTGCAGGTTGGCTACCCTACCTGTGTTAGTTGGCTTTCCCCAGATAGACAGTGCAGGAGGGAAAGATCTGTGCATACAGGATAAAACAGCCTTTTTACACAGTGCAGAGGATTAACCCCTTAAGTTCCACAGTAAGTATAACAAGCATGCTAAGCTGCATATACAGATAGATTTTACTGTTGTGGGTTTAGTAACACTTTAATCATTTCATTTCTCATTTGGCAATTAGCCGACAGCTGAGCGGCCAGCTCAGAGAAGGAAGGGCTAAGCACAGCCCTGACATACACCCCCCTTAAGGACCGCTAGTAACTGGGACCCTGTATAGCCAGGTGCACCTAATTTTACAGTCACTCTAGAGTCAGGAAACAGTCCGTGACTTTATTTTTTTTCTTTTGTTTTTTTTTTTCGTTTTACTGAAGGATATAGACTTAAATAGGGATGGGAAATTTTAAGATGCTCACTTGACTTCAAACAATTTCTGGGACAACACTTCCTATATACAATACTATATACACGCCACTCTTCCTCCACCACTCATGTGCTTGCAGAACCCAGCTGGTACACTGTAGAGATCTGACAAGGCAGTAAAATTTTTGAGCAATAGCCTGTTAATAGCACGAACCAGAGGTCCCATAGCAAAAGTTCAGTGTCCAGCATTAATCACTCCTGTGGCTACTGATCCCAGCACCACCATTTCAGGCATTGCCTGGTTGCAGCTGCCCCTTTCACTAGCCCTCCAGGCTAATTTCTCCCACAGTCCTCCCAGACTGACACTCTCTCTACAGTCTTCCCAGACTGAACACTCGCCAGAAAACCAGGCTGACTTCTCAGGAGATCTCCCAGACATGTTGACCTGCTCTGGCTGTCCTCTCTCCTTACTCCCATGCCTCCAGGAATGGGTTTCTCTGTGTGCTGTGGGAAATTCTTCCAGCACCCGAGCCCCAGACCCGAGGTCACCCCCAGACTAGGGGGCACCCTACAAGGACCTCCAACAGCCTCCTCAGCACTCCATCTCCATCTTCCACCTGACTCCCCTGCTGGTATGGCCCATGTCTATTTATGAGGTAAGCTCTGCCCCCAGCTTTTATGGCCCATGTCTATTTACGGGATTGGTTGAGCCCTCATAAATATTCCAAACATCCCCTCCTAGCCTCCACCCACTACATCTAGAATCTTCTCCAAGGCCCTAGAAAACAGGAAGAGGCACCAGAAGAGCTGTCTGAATGAGTCATCCAGCCTCCCTGAGTCACTAAACCCTAACCCAGATTCACAACCCAGGCCTGGCTCCCAGCCAAGCCAATTTGTGTACTCTAACAACTAACCTATTTATATCTAACACACTAGAGGGTGCTACATTGATAATGCATATACATCTTTTTTCTTTAGGATATGCTCTCTGTGCTTTGCCAAGATGGACCATTCACGAGAGGTATCTTCAGGCGTTCAGCAAATGCAAAATCCTGTAAGGAAATGAAGGAGAGGCTCAATGCAGGATTCCATGTTGACTTTGCTTGTGAATCTATCTTTGTCACCGCTTCAGTGCTGAAGGTATGAAAGGATGAGACTTGATCTATATTGCCCTCTAGAATTTGGCTTATCTCATCTGCCTTCCTGGTCCCACCTAGGGCTGTTTTTATGTTTACTTAAAGCGGTAGAAAACATGTTCATTTTTTTTTATCTGGGTCCCCTCTAGCTTTATGCCATCATGTTTTAGTATGCACATTATGACAGACTTACCTGTCAAAGGAAGACCTTTAGCACTGCGCTGTCAGTGCGAGGGCGCAGTCATCTTTACCCAGTCTCCCTACTGGGTTCACTCTGTTTGGCCACCTAAATGGCGCGATGACGTCACTCCTGCACACAGGAGTCACATCACCATGTCACTGAGTTGGTACGGTAATGTACTCTGAGCTGCCCCTGCATAGCCCAGTATACATCACCGCTGACAGGCGGGAGTAGGAATTTATGGCATAAGAGACCACCATTTTATTTGTGAATGTACTTTTTACCTTGAGTTGAGCTTTAAACCAGAAATAATTATTCCTTTTAAAAATGTCTATATAGTAAATTTTATACACACATAAAAATATACCAACATTTCCAAAAAAAAGTTTCAGGTAAAACCTGGACTTAACTGCTGTTCATGACCTAACAAGGAACATGCAGAAAAAGGAGAGTGCAGAGTGACAGAAAAATAAGCTCATCGGTATGCTGCTTCTCCTTTCACTGTTTAGTCACAGGCTGGGGAGAGGGCCAAGATTTGAGAGGCACCGTTTACACAATTGCATTTACAACATGCAAAGGGCCATATTTGCTTGCAGAGGATGCACAGTTGTTCTATGCATCCATGTGCAGGCAGTCCTATTGATGTCAGATAGCTGCACGTACACAATAGCTGCCTCCAAATTGACCTTGGTGTGGGTGTGGGGACTTGCAAAAGCATGTCCCCAAATGCAGACAGTATGAATTTGGGGACATGCACCCATACGGATGTCAAATTGGGAGCCATGGCTGTGTCCATGCAGCCGTGCAAGACTACTACACGTGGATGCACAGAACACCTGCAGCAAATGCAGCCCTTGGCATGAGTGTATGCTTAAGTACACCCGTGTGAATGAGGCCTAATGCCACGTACACATGATCGGAATTTCGGCCCGCAAAAGTCCGATGAGAGTTTCTCGTCGGAAAATGCGACCGTGTGTATGCTCCATCGTTCTTTTGCTGGCCGAATTCCAGCCAGCAAAAGATTGAGAGCATGCTCTTAATTTTTCGGTCGGGAAAAGTTCCTATCCGAAAATGCGATCGTCTGTGGCAATTCCGACGCGCAAAATCCCTACGCATGCTCGGAAACAATTCGATGCATGCTCGGAAGCACTGAACCTCATTTTCTCGGCTCGGCGTAGTGTTGTACGTCACCGCGTTTTTGACAGTCATAATTTCAGCGAACCTTTGCGTGACCGTGTGTATGCAAGGCAAACTTGAGCGGAATCCCGTCGAAAAAGCCGTCATATGTTTTTCCGACGAGAAAAACGATCATGTGTACGCGGCATAAGTGTTGCTTAACTGTGAGGCGGAAAATCAGGTTTCCCGCATCAGACAGGACCATGTTATGTGGCAGAGCTTTTTAAATCTTATGACTGGATGGACAGAAATACAAATCATTTGACAATTAAACAACTCTCATACAAGTATTTAATCTGTATATGTAGTTGTGATTTCTGGCATCCACTAACTTTCTTAGTTCGCCTAGATTAGACTTTTTCTTCTCAGTTATACGTGCCTACATCTGTTTCTAAATTCCTTCATGCTCAGTCCTGACATTTGTTTCTTCACACAGGACTTTCTGCGCAACATCCCCGGCAGTGTCTTCTCATCCAAACTTTATGATAAATGGGTTTCTGTCATGGACCACGGAAGTCCAGCTGAAAGAATAAAGGCTGTTAAGAAGTAGGTGCCAGATGATCCTCTCTTTGTAAGGCAGTTGGCAAACAAAATATATAATATTGTGTCTTTCCTTGTAAAATTTTAAAATATGCCTACAAAATACACTACATTCTAACCCATAAGTCAGACCAGAAAAAGACAGATTGTGATTGGTTGGTCAGGATACAGCATCAGCAAGCGTTTCCTTTCATGGACAGTATTATTTTATTTTCAGTTCAATAAAGTACATTGAGGGTCACATGAATTCAGAAACTAAATTGTGACAATCAGTCTCTGACCCAGAATTTTTTTTATTCCCCCCCCCGTGCTGTTTTCTTATATAATATTATACACCTTCAAATGTTTTCACTGTTTTAACTAGGCATTGGTGTAGTTATATTCCCTTTTGTTTGTTTGCCTTACCTTGTAATGATGGGCTCACATGTTGTTGCAACTTGTAGTGTCTTGTAGTGTCATGGCTTATTGACCCTGCTATGTCCACGTATTCATTCATCTAGCCTGTCCCAAGCTTATCCTTATTTGCTAAAGAGTCATGCACCCAAATGATGTCTAGCCATTTCCTCTGTGTTGAATCACAAATGTGAAAGTGCTAATGTAATGAAAGACTGCATGGTGATTTCTCTGTTAAATGCTCTGTCTGCTTGGTCTATGTCAGATCTGATTACTGGTAAAGGAGAAGTATGGTCAAAGCCTTTTTTGGCCATACTTCTCCTATGGTTCACAGGAGTGCAGTTATTTCTGTACTCCTGTGAACCATTTTCAGCCTACAGCGGGCTGAAGTCTGGTGTCAGCTGAGCCGGCTGACACCAGCTGAGCCGGCTGTCAGCTGAGCCGGCCGACTCTGAAAAGTCCCCATATGGACGGGATCCACCCAGAACCCTGGACCGGCAGCTGGCTCAACCCGAGCCAGCTGCACCTCTCCCCTCCACAGCTCCAGTGAATGTGGGGGGCGGGGGTGGCAGAGCAGAGAGCCGGAGACTGACAGTCCTGTGCTGAGCCAGAGGGGAACAGATGCAGTATCAGATCGATGTTGCATCCACTGAGGTGAGTATCTCTATTTTTCCCAAACCCTGAAGTTCTCTTTAAAGCTCTTACCCCAAGAGAACTAGACTGAGAGCCCTAGGGATTGTGGGATATGTAGTAGAAAGTGTCAGTTCTCACACTACAGACAGAGGTCAACCATTAACCTGTGCAGTGCCATGCCACATGCCTCATGTTTAGAAACAAACATTTGTCACCGGAATGTGAAGATTTACTCATCTACAGTATAGGATGTGTTTACAGGGCAATGCACATCTTATGCAGGTTAAAAACTCAAGGTGCAAAACGTTTTTTTATAATGCCTTTAAACCATGCTTTTGTTGTAGTAAAGCCATACTGCTTTTTTAAAATAGACCACGCAGAGTTATTGCCAAATTCCCATACCCAGAAAGCTGAATCGTCTGAAGGTCTCTTGAGTCCCTCTCCCTAGGGAAAGAGAGCCTTGACTGATGGGGGCATGGCCAGGTGCTGGACAAGGGGAACGATTGGTTGAAACATGGGAATGGAATGGGCCTGAGCTCAGGGAACGTGTGCCCCAGGGAATTCTGGGTCTTTCGGAAGAGTCGTTCGGAAGAGCGGTTTCTTGATTTTTGCCAGCAGTTAAAGTTGCTGTAATGGGCTATGCCCTTGATGGAAAATTGGAAGTACGCTGTCTGTCCAGCACTAATGGTAATGACATGCCCCACTTACCTCTTTTGGTTGAGTGCTCACAGTACGACTGTGACTGGCACTGGTTAAATATGTTCACATGTTATGTGTTGGAATTTAATAAAGCTGTGGCCTTGCCCTTTCCAACCTAATGGTTGTAAGTGTCTTATTTAACAGGGTAAAGGGCAAGGGTGGTGGGGGATTTGATCCCATTGTGTTACGTTAATTGGGACCTAGGCCCATTGCGACTCAGCAGTCAAGTAATTGCTATCCCGTGTTTTCCTATTGCAGGTTGTTGGAGAAGCTTCCCCAAATAAATGTCACTTTACTATACTACCTGTTTGGGGTTCTGCATTGCATTGAGCAACGTTCTGACACCAACCAAATGACAGCCTTCAATCTGGCAGTATGTATTGCTCCTAGCCTGCTTTGGCTGCCAAACCTTTCTAGTCCGGAAGCAGAGGGCGAGTTCACAAGAAAGGTAACATTCAGCACAAAAAAAAGCAGAACACAGTGTGTGACAACTAATACTGCGATTTTGGCATATGTGTAAATCTTAATGCTTTGGCCCTCATGATCACCCAGTACTGCTACATGGTGTGTGCATTGTAGTGCAGAGTAACATTGTAAGCGGAGTGAGCATATGGACTTCACTTTTTGCCATATTTTGCATCAATAAGTGTTACACAAATATATTTAGTGCTAAAAATCTTTCAATTTCAATATTATATTATACTGTATCCCTGCATCCAGGTCAGAATTCTTTCTGGTATACTGAAAAGGGCAAGCCAATTAGCTGTCTTTCAGGGCTCATTCAAACCGGTGTCTAAAACACCATGGTTAGATTTGTACAGTATATCGTTTTGTATTTATGAAGCGCCCTACTCCCGTAGGAGCGGCTGAAAGTTCGTTCTACCCTGGAGCTTGTTCCATCACCCCTACTCCTCAACCAAATAGAACACGCAGACAGTCATATAAAGGTGAACTATATACAAGTTTATTAAAGATTCCATGTGAAAGGCAGCATCATGGTGAAAAGTCACTTAAAACATTGCAGCACTGTACTGAATAGTTACTCTGAATAACTCTCAGCAGGGTTAGATGATATGAATCACAATATTATCCTCGAATAGAATTAGCCCCGAATAGTAGACCTCCTTCTTCAATAATATGCCCTCGTGCTGTGCAAGTTCCCTTCTTCCTCTTTACTACCACTTCCCATGCAGGTGTATAATGAATAATAGTTCATTGCATTCAGGGGGGGGGGGGGGAGAGCACACATGGAAGCCTCCTATCTCACATCCTACCTCAGGCTCCTCTCACTTCCCATGCAGAACAAGAACCCCAGGAAACATGTGACCAGGCCTTATATAGAAGTCCCGCCCCTGTCCCAACAAATTAACCATTGGTCCAGGGGCGTCTTCCCAAAAGCCACCTGTCACTCACACTCATATTCCTTCTGTCTTCTAGGCCAGCCCCCAGAAAACAGAGGAAACTGTTTGAGCAGAGTGCAGGGGGTCACACCCTTCTCTACACTATTAAACCTCCCCAGCAAGGAAACCCCACCAGAATACACTGCAGAGTGAGATTCTGGGAAATTTAGCCTACTTTAACACTTAACTTACTTATGTAGCACTCACCCAAACTGGTGGGCGCTACATTTAAAAAAATGTTATGCTTTGTATGTGTCTAAACGCAAGTACTTTAGACAAGTATTTTATGTAGGATCTGCTGCTAGCTCTGCCAGCAAGAACACGCATTCTTTGCAGAAAATATGCACATAGGTCCTTGCACAGGGTACTAATGTATGAACACTGGATCTTCCTGGCAGAAAGTTCCTGCGTAAAAAAAAATGAGTATGCTCCATATAGTGGGCATGTCTACACACGTATATGCATGAATAGGTGTTAAAAAATGTTCCTGTAACCTACTATTCAGACTTTTTTAGAATATATTATAATACAATAAGTAGTTATAATAAATTATAATAAAATATATTATTAGGGTATCGATATCGGTGCCGATATGGAGCATTTGACCAAGTACTTTTACTCAGGCAAATGCTCTGATGCTTGATCCGACACTTGGGCAGTCAGGGGTGATCGGTGGGGGAGTTACAAGCACCACTCTCCCTGTATAGATTTCAATAAAGCAGGTGACAGACGCTTCTCCTCCTCTCCCTCCCGTGGCTTTCAGCTGCTTTATTGAAATCTATACAGGGAGATCGGTGCTTGTAACTTCCCTCACCGCCACACCGATCACCCCTGACTGTCCTTGTCTCCTCCACCAGTCCCCCTCTGTGTCCTCCTCGGGGTTCCTCCAGGTTCCTCCGGTCCCCCTCCGTGCTCCTGTCCCTCTCCGCGCTCCGCTGCGGTTCCCCTCTGTGCTCCGCTACGGTTCCCCTTCATGCTCCTCCGTCCCCTTTGTCCTCGATCTGTCAGGATGGAGAGTGGAGGAAGGAGCCGGTGAATCTGTCATTTACCGGCTCGTTCCTTTTCAGTAATCACTGACTCTGTCCATTCATAACTGAGCATTGTAAACTGTGTTTAGGATGCTTCAGTTTATGAATGGAGAGGAGCCTCTGTCTCCTCTCCATTCATCTCCAATGCAGCTGAGGCTGCAGAGAAATGGACTGGGGATTCTATGTACTCAGTCCCTTTCCCTGTCTCAAAAGGGTGATGTTGGAAGGGGGGGGGGCTGTTAAGACCCCTGATATCTCACCAAAGCCCCCAACAGGGCTAATAAAAAATAAAATAAAGAATTGTAATGAATTAATATTTAAAAGGTTAAATTGTAAAAATATTTAAAAAATAAAATAAAATACACACTGACATCGTCCACTCCCCCCCCCCAAAATAAATTGTTAATAACAAAATTGTAAAGAAAATTAAAAAAAATTTGAAAAACTACTGACACAGTCCACGCGTCATCAGTGCTGCATATTAGTGCCGCTATCACATAACATTAAAAAACAGTATTGGTAATCTGTATTGGCGAGTACTTGAAAAAAGTATTGGTAAAACCCTATATATCATAATATTTTATAATTCTTATAATATACTATTCTTATATGCACACGGCCATACCAATTTTACTTTTCATATAGGTATGCTTTTTCTGGCTTTTCTGTGTGAATGATCAGTAAAATGTTAGCTTTTAGATGTTTAGTATATGTGCTGCCAAAGCAAGCACTAGATACATTTTTTAAAAGTATAACATTATAGTTCTATATGCTTCTGTTTTTTTTTGCAATACCAGAATACCTATTTTGCATCTATGACTACACGTATACAGTTACACTCGTAAGCACATAAAATGAATGTCTCCAGATACAGAATTTTTGACATTTGGTTTGTGCATGTCTCCGCTGAAAACCATACAGCTGCATTCAGATATGTGAACAAAAAATGCTTTGAAATGCATTTATTTACACCCGTCTGCTTGAGGCCTTCAAGGGGAGGTGTGATTTATGTGCATATGTGAGTACTGGCGCATATTCGTGCATATTTGTGCATATGTGTGAAAAAAACTGACCAGTAACACAGATTTTACTGATCTAAACACAGTGCAAGTTTACTGATAATAACGTGCTTGTATGTACAGGTCCATTAAAGCAATGGACTGCATTCAGATAAGTAAAAATAAGAATGCCTTAATGTCTAATGCACAACAGCATGTCATTTCTTAAGGGTGTATAGTGAAAACCCAGGAGCACAATTGGGAGACAGGGATACAGCTTTTTCACCATATAATTGAAAGTGCCTAAACAAGGACATTAATGACAGGGTGACTAGGTATTCTTTTATTGAAAGCTACAGATAAAAAACATTGAAAGTAGCTTGTAAAATGGTAAATTAGAGCCTAGCTGTGACTTTAGTAATTGTGTTTACATATACTTTTAGCACCTTTCACAAGGGCGGACCGATTGGGTCCACCTGTCAGTTTTTTAGGACCGCATTAGACCCTCCAGTCTCCTTTAATGTAGGTACCAGTGTCAACGAACATGTGTCCGTTGACAACCACTGATATCCGTTCCCATCCTATCTGCTAAAAACAGACGGATGGGGATCGCCTGGCGGATGGAATCTAATGGCAGTCGGGTGTAAACAGACAGGCGGTCCGTTTACATTTGAACGCCCGTAGAGGAGATCGGGCTATGTCTGTGTCTGCTCTGCAAGGTTCAGCCATCCGCCTGCTCAGCGGGGATCAGCTGGCAGATTCCCTGCTGAGCAGGTGGACTCCAATGCAGCCCACCCTGCGTGGAAGGGGCCTAAGAGATAAGATTGATTCATTAGCCATAGGAATGTATAAAACTAGGAGGTAGAAGGACTGCCTGCAATCCCAGTTTGAAGCTCTGCCCTGGTGTTAAGAGAACAGTCTCTAAAGGAGTTACAGGCATTCTACAGCTGGGTAAACACTAGTAGAATTTCCAATGAAAATTTGTATATAATTTTTTTTTTTCTTGTATGAAAATCCTTAGAAAATTTTCAGGACATTCGAATGTCGTTTGAAAGTAGTTCAAGATTTCGTTTGAAAGTAGTTCAAGATTTTGTTTGCTTTTAACGATACATTTTGGAATGAATAGACTTTACCAGACAAAAATCACATTCACTGTTCGAAATTTGTACATTCAAGAAAAATTTGAGAACATCCTGCTCCTTAAAATGTTCTTGGCACTGCGGTCAAAAACGAACGTTGGTTTGACCCCACTAATGATTAGAAAAATGAACAAGCTTTCTTGGAAAGTTCTATCAAATATCCATTAAAATTCTGTTTGTGTATATCCAGCTTTACACAGGTGAATTAGGGCAGGGTGCGAGACCCAGCCTCGTGTGTCCATCAAGAGGTTGATGCCTGATTTACACCTTGCTCCATGGTAGACAATACCCCAAAGAGGAGCCAGGCAATTTGAAAAACCAGAACCTCTGGTTTTCAGACCCAGTCTCCTTATATACAGGGTTATTGCAGCCACACCTGTTACTCCTGTGCAACTCCACTGCAGTAGTCCCTGAAAGCCATAGTGAAGTTGGGCTTCCTATGTAAAATAAAGATCACCTGACTTATTATAATTGTGCAGGAGTCGGACTTCTACAAGTCTCACCCCTGTGCTATAGATGTGTTGTGGTTGGTGTAGTGGCACTTCACACACCTGAAGAAAGGATATGAACCATCCCTGCTGCACACAAGAGCCAGGCACAGCAGTTCACACATAGCCCAGAGAGAGTTAAAGCCCAGCACCAGCCAAAATGCTGTTTTTCATAAAGATTTTATTATTTTATTTCTCTCTGCTCTCAGTGTAGAAGATTTCTCCTCAGTTCATCTCCAGGTGTTGAGTGTCAGAACATTTAAAGGAGATTTCCCCAATAGGAACTCAGGCCTACCTCTGGTAGGCTTATACTGCTGTCTGTGCCTCTACTGGGGAAATTTCCCCCCACTTCTTTTCCAATTGACACGTGTCAAACACATAGGAAGTGGGAGGAATTCTCCTCACCAGGCATGCATAGAACATTTAAAACCTGTTCTAATACTTACCCACTCTATGAAAAAATAAAGTTGGTTTTTAATTGCTATGCTTAGTATCATCCCTGCCTTGTTAAAAGGCTGTTTTAGAGGGAATCCTGATGTTTGCAAAGCATCTCATGTATTGTTTTGTCACTTTACTTCCAGGTGTCGGTGCTTGTACAGTTTCTAATTGAAAATTACTGTACAATATTTGGGGAGGACCTTTCATTATTGTATACCAGCTTGTCAGCAAAGGACGACAATAGAGAGGACAGTTCAGGTACTAAACTTCCATAGTAGAATAATACAATATCAATAACAGAAAATTGAATACTTTCCTCTCCGTAATTTTCCTTTCCTGGTGCCTATCCATGGCAACATAGATATAGATGGTTGCTTCGCCCACAACCAACTGACAGATTGTCTCAGATGAAATGTTTGCCATAGCTGCCCACAAAGAAGCGTTTCTTCTGGACAAATGTGTATTCACAGCTTTAGGAATAGGAAAACCACTAGCTTGGTATGCTGTTTGTAATATGCACACAACCCATCGTGCTATTGTCCTCTTAGAGGGTGCCTGACCCCCTCTTGCTTGGATGGGAACTATAAACAGCCTCTCATCTTTGCAAAAAGGTAGTGTAGTGGAGATGTAGCACCTCAAGGTCCTTGCCACATACAGTTCAGGTAACTTGGATGAGCTTTGCTCCTCTAGAAAGTCTGGCAAAACCCATTCTTGTCCTGGAGGTTTGAGGACAGAAAAAAGAATGGAGTGAGCGGGTAGCTCTCTTTTTTTTTTATAAAGTTAAAAATAGACTTTGGGTTGGATGTGGGCAGAGCAACCAACCATGTGTATGCTGTGTATGGAGGAAAACGAATTAGCTTCAATAATATGAGTTGTAAAATTGGAATAAGGAGCCTATGATATATAGGCCAATGATGTGACATGACTTTTTCAACTGATGTAAGGAACATTAGAGCATCTCTCATAATAATGAGGATATGAAAAATTTACACATGAGCAATTTTTAATGACAAAGTCCCTAAAAGGTTACAATGTAACTTCATTCTGTTTAAATGGTGTGGCAGAACAAAGGTGCATATACACACAGACCATTGTCACTCAGTCTGGCCTATTTCTGCTGGATGGTTTACCAGGTTTATCTCATGGTTTACCAGACAATAATTAAAAATATATGACATTTGAAGAGGAAGTCTCACAGGAAATATTGTCTGCTCTCACTGTCCCCTAGAGGACAAAGTGCATACAGAACTGTCTTGTTTTTTAGGTTTTGCGGATGCTGAGCTAGTATGGAGAAAGGGACCAAGTGCTACAAGCTTCTTCTCTGTGTTTACATTAGATATTATAAGGCTGGCATGCTGCTAGCTTACTGTTGGAATGGGAAACAGGGGGTACAGGGCTATAATATAAGTGTCTCTGCTGTAGGGGGGCTTATCCATTTTCCCCACTATCCAAAATGAAATAAAAAGTTTTGGCTTTGGATATATTTTAAATACAATCATGGAAGTGAAATCTAAAATTGCTTTTAGTTAGAGGTAACAGTAATAACTCATAACATGTACGTTCTGAAAATACTTTATAGTTTCCGAATAAGTAACAGTTAATGTTATTGGACAGCAGAATGCAGAATTAAGGCTTAGAATAATGTTGATGTCTATAGACCAGTGTTTCTCAACTCCAGTCCTCAAGGCGCACCAACAGGTCATGTTTTCAGGATTTCCCTCAGATGAAATGGCTGTGGTAATTACTAAGGCAGTGATACTGATTAAATCACCTGTGCAAAATAATGGTAAGCCTGAAAACATGACCTGTTGGGGCGCCTTGAGGACTGGAGTTGAGAAACACTGCTATAGACTATATTATTTTAACCTTTAGAATTTAATGGCATTGGTTTATTTTATTTTTTTCATTATTATTTTCTTTTCTAGATCTTTGTTCTTTTAAACATATTGACTCTTCATATGACAGCCTGGAGAATGAACTTAATGATGATGGAGATTCCCCATACAGTAGCTTACCTACAAAGATGAGTCATGAAAACCGCAGCAGAGACTCTGTTTTGACTCTGAGTGACTGTGATATGGACCAGGCCTACCATGAAGAGACGCGGACCTATGGTTGTTCTAAGACCTCACCCCTGAAGATGTCAGCAGTTTCTCATCATCGATCAGTGTTATATGAGCAATCTGAGAATGAATCTCTGTGCTCAAACACTTCAGGATATTCCTCCACAACAGATGTGAGGAGGCATCGGCGATGCTCAGAACCGGCCATTGGAATCCTGGCATCCAGGTTCAGCCAGCTTAATGAATCTCCACAGGAGAATAACTCAAGTTGTGATGCACTTCTCTCCCAGTCAGCAGATGATTATCTTAAACAGCATCGCTATTTGCAGGTTGAAGGGCAGAAACTTATTAATCGCAGCGTAACTTTAGGTATTGATGTCTCCAAAGCTAACAGCAAAAAACAGACAAATGACAAAAAGAGCACTCCTAATAGACTTCTGCCACCTAGTGCACTGAGGCTAAACATTTGCTCTCGGACTAGTTGCTCCAGCTTGTCTTCTCCGGGAACATCTCCATCAGGATCTTCACTGAGTTCCTTGGACAGTGCTTTTTCCCACTTTTCTGATTATGTGGTGGTGAATCCAAACGAAGTGCCATCAAACTTTGACTGTACTGTAAGGCAACACACAAAACTACTGGAACTCAGTCCAGATTTCCTAAGTGTTAGCTCCTTATCAATGGTTGACCATGATAAACAGCCTAATGAAAGTTCTACTCTTTCTACGGGAAAAAGTGAAACTGAGTGGCCCAGCCACAAAAGTCCCGTCAGCACTCAATCAATTACGTGGTTAAAAAATGGCAAATCTGGCGTGAAGAGCTCCAAAAAAAAGGACAAATCAGTGACACAAGTGGACTGCTGTAAGACAGATGGAAATCATACCACTAAAGGACTAACTAAATCTGAAATTTCAGAATGTTCCTTCTTTGTTGAACAAGGATCTGTGCCAAATTTAGACTGTGAAACAAAGAACCGAATCATAGTACAAAGGCCAAAAGAACTCAAAGAGGATGGGCCTCTAAGTTGTACTGCAAGGTTTCGGGAGGAAACAAGTAGCCAGAAACCTTCACAAAAAACTCATATAGCAGAGAGATGCTTGACAGACAAGAAAGGAAATGGTGAAAAGGATGTGGAATGCAGCGAATTCTTTTTCCCATCTCCCGTATCCATAAACATTGAGTTATCGCCAAACAGCCAAGATAGCACACAAACTGTTTTCTTTGGTCAAAATATTGCACTGTTAGGCCGGAGAAACCGAAGAAAATCTACAAATTCTTACATTCTAGAGGAGCCTGTGCTTCTCAATTCAAACCTGAAGTCTTCTAGTGAACACTCTGTCCACCAGGCGGAGGATAAGTCATCTTGCTCAAAACAAGAGATCGCCAAAACATCACTTGGTAGGGACATCAGCATTCTTGTCACTGGCTTCAAGAAGAATAAAGTGTTACCTGCTAATGTGGACACTGGGGCCAAAATTGCCAACTGTGACTTGGTGAAAAATTTTTGTGTATCTCCAAAACTGAGCACCAGCACAGGAGACTTAATCCTGCAGCCAGATCTACCTAAGCCTGTAAAAGGCACAGAAGACAATGACAATGCCATAAAACAAAATAGCCAGGACTGGTCTGCAAAACGCTGCAGCGATCCCAAGTTTGAAGAGATAGACCAAAGATTTTTCACTGAGGAGTCCTATGTGTGAAGATAGATCATTAAAACAGGTGTTTTTTTAGGGGACCTTGTTTTTTTGAACTTACAAATTCAGCTTTGTTTTTGGAAGAGTCACTTTTGCGTGTAATTTATGCGAACGAATGTAGTGTGCTTTTTAAAGGAGAATTAGACAGTATTTTAATGTTTTTCTGAGAGGGGGGACAGTAAATGTTTTGACATAAGCGAAAATGTTGACTTAAGGCTCATTCTTGAGAGCATTACTTATTCCACTAACCTACATATTAGTATGCCTGTGTACAGCAAGAAAATATTTTCTGCAGCATTTCAACAGGGGTTGTTAATGTAACTTTGTCGTAAGGTTTCCATTTGGCAGAATTAAAAAAAAAATCTGTACATTTCTCCAGTACATGCATATTTCTTATGTTTTATTCCTTTAAAAATGCCGCATGTACAGAAAAATACCTATTGATCTGCCAGAAATCCAGTGTGCCCCTAACTTCCTTTTTGGGTTGACAACACAGTGCCTTTTTCTGCACTGCAGCACCAACTTAATGCAACACTGTAACTTTGCCAATTCCGGGTAGTATTGCCTTGTCTGCAGATAGTCCACCCCCATTCCCCCAGGCTCTTAAATTTGCTGGGCCAGGCTTCATTGCTGCCTCTGCAGTATCTCAGCGTCACAACTCCCCCCTTTCCCTTCCTCAATCTATGTGACAGTGCATGGGCATGGTAACTGGCTGCTCAAGCCAGACTACTGTTACATGGGAGAGGTCACATGCGCCCATGCAGCCACACTCCATTAGCTAATGCTCAAGCTACATGCGACCACGGCTTGGTAAGTATAACTGACTGGTGTGGTGGGCTATCTGCAGACATCGGTACTTTACCTTGAATGGGGGAAGTGACAGTCTCTGTTTAAAGGATAAGTGCACCCTAACACTAAACGCTCTACATTTACAGACATCCACGATCTTACACTAACCTATCTAACCCTGTAAAGAAGAAATCAGTATACATACCTTTTTTGAAGCCGATACGACCCGATCCCACACTGAGCTGTCAGCTGCGGCTTCCCTGTGGAGGCGGGTGCAAAGGACACAGCTGACAAGCCAAATAGTAAGTCTATGGGTGGCATCAATCCCCATTCATTTCACAGCTGTTGTCGCCTGTGTCCTCTGCAGATCTTCCACCGCTGGAGACCGGATCGGCTTCAAAAAAGGTATGTATACTGATTTTTTCTTTATAGTGCTAGATAGGTTAGGCTTATATCGTGGATGTAGCTGTAGCTGTAGATGTAGATGTAGATGTAGACGTAGATGTAGCGATTTTAGTGTTAGGGTGGACGAATCCTTGAAGCCCAAATTTCAGACAGATACAAAAAGAACAGCAAACACTGCAATTATATATTAATAAGAAATCTCTAAAACTAGAGTGCACATATGTTGACAGGGAATATATTAATAGATGCACAGAGGGTGCTGCTACACCTTCATTGTCCATTCAGCAGGTTTGTGGTGTTGTTGTTTTTTTTTTTTTTTTAATTTTACAGAAAAGGGGTGTTCTTGTATAAATTGTTATTAAACCCTCAGTTAAAGCACTTTCAGCAGCTAATGTAATCACTTACTTAGCTTCTTTATCTTTTAATCCTTGCCTATGTTTCAGTGTAAACTGAAACTGAAACATGTTCCTTGTTTAAAGGTGGCTCCATTCTCTTGCAACATCCTATGGAACCACCCTTGCATGCAGAGGGACTAGAGTTGTGTCTCCTTACACTGTGTGCAGCAAAAGAGAAACACACAGCCCCATAGCCTAAGATAGCAAGGCTCTTCCCTGCTCCTCCCTCTTCTCCTCGCTAACAGACTGAATCCAAACGGTATTGTTCACTGTTAAAGTAGAACTTGGAGAGATTTTCCTTCACTTCCTGTCCCATAACTAAACAGGAAGTGAAAGGAAATCCATGCAAATTAAGGGAATCCCTTGGGGCCCCCCAGGTCACCAGAACTAATGTACCGATACAAAAACAGAAAATGACTCCTGCGCACAAGTGGTCAACCGGATAGATGAAAGGAAGACACAGGCCTTGCTGCCCTCAAGGATGGGGAATCCTAGCAGACAAAGAAATAAAAAGAGAGAAGGGCGCACCAGCCATGTGCAGTAGTAAAATCAGGTGCCGTAAAACTCGAGCATCAACTAACAGCAAGTGGTTATAATGATGAGCAAAACCTTCCAAAGGTCTTAGAGGAACATATAGGCATCACTGCCCGCTAACGCGTTTCGAAGGGCTCGTCCCTTCTTCATCAGAGCTCAGCTGAGCTCATCATTATAACCACTTGCTGTTAGTTGATGCTCGAGTTTTACGGCACCTGATTTTACTACTGCTTGTGAGTAATTTCTTTTATCATTTTATTCAATAAATGTTTTACAAAAGATAATGCACATGGCTGGTGCGCCCTTCTCTCTTTTTATTTCTTCACCAGAACTAATGTACCCATTGGTAGATTTCCCCTCTATTACTTTTCTTGGGACGACACAAAATTTGGGATTTTCTTTTGCTTTCACTTTCAGTAATACAGTAATAATGGTAAACATGACAAATAGAGAGGGTGAATCTACCTAGCGGGGGGACAGACAGCAATAAAGTCTGACTGGTGTTCTAATCCCTCTCCACTCTATCCAAAACTAAAAAAATATTCCCTTTTCCTGGTGCCCATCCATGGCAGCATACATGTGTAAGCAGCTCCGCCTACTTCTGCCCACAGGATTAGTGCATAGCTATAAAAAATTAACACCCACACAACAGCCCATGTCCTGTACATCGATAGGAAAGAACCAAGTGGGTTCAGTATGCTGCCATGGATAGGCACCAGGGAACGAAAGTTATGGTAAATATAATTGAATTTTCTGTTTTCCTGGTGCCTCCATGGCAGCATACTGTACATGTGGTAGATCAATAACTACCATAGCAAACTACTGGCTTCCTGCCAAAGACAGCTGTAGTAAGGACTACTAAGCCCATCAGAAGTGCTGAAAGAACGCACCATAATAGAACCTGATTGGCTCTCCTGCCTGTCGTGTTGGCTGACATCTTTGCATCCCACGATGTCCAGATGCTGCAATTACTCACTGGTTGCAGCCCAGTCACATAGTGGACCCTTAAAATTACCTTTAGGAACCGCAAGGCGATTGCTGCCCACAAAGTCACATGGGACATGGGCTGTTGTGTGGGTGTTAACTTTTTTATAGCTATGCACTGGTCCTGTGGGCGGAAGTAGGCGGGTCTACTACCACATGTATGCTGCCATGGAGGCACCAGGAAAAAGTATTGCCTTTAGTTATATTTTAAAGCGGTGTTCTGCCCCCCCCTCCCCCCCCACCGAGCAAAAAAAATAAAAGTCAGCAGCTACGCATACTGTAGCTGCTGACTTTTATTATTAGGACACTTACCTGTCCTGGGATTCAGTGATGTCAGCACTCCAGCCGCTGTTTGCATCGGCTTTCCGGTGCTGCCGCTGCCATAGCCTGTAAGGAAAACCGGCAGTGAAGCCTTACGGCTTTACTGCTGGTTCCCTACTGCGTGCTGTGGAACTTCACTTTAACTCTTTTCTGTCCTGAAGTTTAGTTTTAGCACTGAGAGAGCATAAGAAAGCAGCAATGAAAGTTGTAAACTGTAATTGCTGGGGAAAGAATTGTAACAGTTTACTGGGGAATATTTATTTTATTGTGCTAAATGTGTTAAACTAAAAAAAACGATGAGGGCTTACAAATTGATTAGCAGATAAAACAGACCTTGTATGTATTTTAACTGTGTATTTAGCTGGAGTTCAGCTTTAATATTGCTGGTGCTAAAAGTGCTGAAAACTGTTTGGCAAGTCATCAATAATTACCTATGTCTAAGGCAGTCACGTTTCTAAATGCGGCTCCTTAGTACCACTGAATACAGGCGCACTCACAGGTAGGTAAGTCGAATTCTGCTCATAGGTACAAGCTATTATTCTAACATGTAAGTGGGACCAGTGTGTTCTGTGGTGGTAAGTGTGAGATGAGAGGACAGTTACCAATGTCAGTAATAATCTGTAAATATTATACATACACATAAATATATACAGTATATCTATAATTGAATTGACTATGTCTATGTTATTATGTTTACCTCTTATCATTTCAGCAGTGTAATGTATGTGTGTGCAATGTGCTGTGTAGCCGTAGGACATGATGTTGAGTATTTTATGTTTTATATTTAAAGCCATCTGAAATCTCATTTGTTTCATGACTTTGTACAGATTCCCCCGACTCCCTCCTGTAATATCCATTACAATGCGATTATTAAAAAGATGTGTATTTTTGTACTTGCGGAAAAAGCTGCTAATTTTATGTTTCTGTTTATTGGTTTGTTATGACGTTAATGATATAAATATATGCATTCTATTATATGAAGTAATATTATATCCTTTGTAAAGTAATGTCATAGGTTGATGTCTTTGGATTGAAAAGTGCTTGTTTCTGGGTGAACGCAGCCTTTGTCTGCCAGGAAGCAGCCAAAACATCATTTGTTGTACCACGAGACCTCTGACAATTTATGGATTGTCCTAAATCAGTACCATGCACTATGAATTATTAACAGACAAGCAATTTGTTTGCATATTATGTGTACAAACACAGACAGAAAGACGCTGAACTAGCATCAGGGAAGGTATAAATAGAAGATAGACAGTAGAAGAGGAAGGAGGATAACTATCTATTATCTATTACACCACAAAGTACAGCTGCACAGTAACAGTTTTAGTATAGACCAGAGGTCTCCAAACTTTCTAAACAAAGGGCCAGTTTACTGCTCTTAAGCCTGGGATCACACTGCTGTGGTTCAGACACTGCATATAATTTGCACATAAATCGCAGCACATTCCTGTGCGAATTACATGCGCTGTCTCTGGGATGCGATTTGAGCCATGGATTTGTATGGCTCTAATAGCACTGCATTGGCACCAAACTGGTGCAGGACCATTTTTTTTGTCTGCACCAGAATCGGGCTCTGCTGCGTTTTGCAACCCGATTGCGGGTGTAGTTAACTTAACATACATTTTGTAATAATCGGGTCGCATGGACAGGATGCGATTTAGACGCGGTGCCGAATCCGCAGCAAATTCGTTGTGAATTTGCACCGCATCTAGTGTCAACCTAGGCTTAGACCTTAGGAGGGGGCCGGACTGTGGCCTGCGGGAGTAAGAAATGGTATCACTGAAAAAAGTAGTGCCCCTTTGATGGTGTTAGTGAGAAGAACAATGTCCCATCGTTGGTGATATAGTCAGTTTGAAAAAAGACACAAGTCCATCTAGTTCAACCATTAAAATAAATAAAAAATACTATCATACGATCCCATATACAGTACTCAATCCTATACACACAGTTGATCCAGAGGAAGGCGAAAAACCCCAGCAGAGCATGTTCCAATTTGCTACAGCAGGGGAAAAAATTCCTTTCTGATCCCCCGAGAGGCAAACGGATTTTCCCTGGATCAACTTTACCTTTAGAATTTAGTACCCAGTTATATTCTGTACATTTAGGAAAGAATCCAGGCCTTTCTTAAAGCAATCTACTGAGCTGGCCAGAACCACCTCTGGAGGAAGTCTATTGCTCATTTTCACAGCTCTTAGGGCTCCTTCACATGGGGCGGATCAGTGATGATCCGCCCCGTGAACACCCGCTTGCTCATCGGGGATCGCTCCGCCGATCCCGGCTGAGCAGGAAGATGACAGGTCCGTCGCTGCACAATGTGCAGCGACGGACCTGTCAGAGCGCCGCTCTCCCCTATGGGGGATCGGGTAACGACGGACCGTAGAGTCCGTCGTCACCCGATCCGATCCGAAAACGGATGGAAAAGTAGGTTTTTCCTCCGTTACACTTTTTCGGATCGGAGAGGGTCGGATGTCAGCGGACATGTCACCACTGACATCCGACGCTCCATAGACCTCCATGGAGTGTCCGTTCAGGTCCGCCTAAGAAACTGACAGGCGGACCTGAACTGACAGTCCGTGTGAAAGAGGCCTTAGGCTGCTTTCACACTGAGGCGCTTTACAGGGGCTATAGCGTTAAAAATAACGCCTGCATAGCACTTGTAACGTGTCTCTCCTCTCACTCCAGTGTGCAAACCTCAGTACTTTCACACTGGAGCAGTGCGCTGGCAGTACGCAAAAAAGTCCTGCAAGCGGCATCTTTGAGGCCCTGTAGGAGTGGTGTATACACCACTCCTACAGCGCCCCTGCCCATTGAAATCAATGGGCAACGCCGCCAAAGCGCCGGCAAAGTTCCAGCAAAGCGGCGCTGCAGTGGCACTTTGCGGGCGCATTTAACCCTTTTTCGGCCATTAGCGGGGGTTAAAAGTTGGAGACCTACAAGTCCATTGATGTCAGTGGGAGGAATAGTACCACATCTTTAGTGTCAGTAGGAGGAATGGTGCCCCATCATTGGTGTCAGTGGAAAGAATAGTTCCTCGTCATTGGTGTCAGTGGGAGGAATAGTTCCTCGTCATTGGTGTCAGTGAGAGGAATAGTTCCTCGTCATTGGTGTCAGTGGGAGGAATATTTCCTCATCATTGGTGTCAGTGGGAGGAATAGTTTCTCATGATTGGTGTCAGTGGGAGGAATAGTACCACATCTTTGGTGTCAGTGGGAGGAATAGTACCACATCTTTGGTGTCAGTTGGAGGAATAGTACCACATCTTTGGTGTCAGTGGGAGGAATAGTACCACATCTTTGGTGTCAGTGTGAGGAAGAGTACCACATCTTTGGTGTCAGTGTGAGGAAGAGTACCACATCTTTGGTATCAGTAGGAGGAATGGTATCAAAAGAAAAAAGAAGATCAGCAGTAGTTGAAATTGGAGCTGCTAGCAATTGAGGAAAAAACACACCCTCCCCCCTCTAGTGAAATAATTAAAACAAAAATTGCAGCGTTAGTGAATAACACGAAACAACTACAGATCAACTCTGGACATTGTTGATCATTAGTTGTTTTGTGTGTTATTCACTAGCGCTGCAATTTTTGTTTTAATTATTTCACTAGTAGAAGGACGACTGTTCAACTGTCTCCCTTTTCTCTCACTTCCTGTTGTGTCTCCTGGACAGGAAGAGAAGGGAATTCTCCCCAATAGGGCACAGACAAAAAAAGAGTGTTCAGCCCGCCAGGTCTATCTAAAATTAAATAAAAGGTTTGGGTTATATATGCACTTTAAAGGGGACAGTCCACTCATTACTGAGATTTTAGCTTTTGGTAGGTGCTGGAGAGTTAAAGCACCTGACACAACTGCTATAGTGCCCAAATTCAGGGGGCCTTTGTCAGATAGTCATGGCAGGTCAGCCAGTCAGTTGGACAGAATTTCCTTTCTCATCCTTGTTATACAATGCCTTCTCCTCCACCTGTTTACTGTGATTTGGGTTCTGGTGTCATAGGCTTCCACAGACTGATACCCACATTAATGCCATTATAGACCTGCAGAAAACACAAATGGTCTTTATTCTCTTAGCAGCTGTAAAGCCTGCAATTACCCCTAAGTGTGTCTGACATGTGCATTGTGGCTGCCAGTAGTATACACACCTGCCAATGGTCCCAGCCAGCCAAACCAAGCATGCAATGGAATCAGGAGCAGCATTTATGGCACATTGGCGCAAATGGAAAAGGGGCATTTCTGCTCAAAAGCTGTGTATGCGACAACCCTCCACTAACCATCAATTTGGAGGGGGGGCTTTTACACTGATGATCAATGTAGTTGGGGAAATATACTTTTACAAAGCTCACCAATGCAAAGCAGCACCAATGTAATAGGGATATGTACATTTACATACAGTAGACCATCAATATGAAGGGGGCATTTATACTGACCGTGAACATAAATGAGTATTTAAAGTAAACAAATACAAAGTAAGCATTTACACTGACCGTTAAAGTAAAGGGGTTTGTTCCATTGGTCATTAGTTAAAATGAAGCCCTTCCACTGACCACCAATGAAAAGTGGGCCCTTCCATGGACCACCAATGTAAAAGAGGGCCCTTTTCCTGGCCATCAAGGTAAAGGGGAAACTACTGCTGGTTACCAAAGTATATGGAGCATTTACATAGCCCACCAAGGTAAAGCTGGCCATAGATGGTTCGAATCCCAGCTAGAGATTCAAACCATCTATGGGCAGACTCATTGTACTCAAGTTGATCCATCTTTCGACTTGGGTACAAACAGCATGTTGGATTTTTACCTGCAATTATAGCCAGCGGCTATAGCCTCTAGCAATAATCATTGTGTTTTCCCAGCAGGGACAGCAACTCATGTCCCCCTCACTGGGAGGACACAATAGCTCTGCAAGAGGTTTCAGTAAAAGAAATCGCATCATCTATGGCCTGCCTAAAGTTGACCTTTACACTGACCACAGAACAGAGCTGCACCACAAGTGTAATCAACCTCCAAACACCAAGGAGCATTTCCTAGGGAACCCATAGTACGCTATGTCACATGGTAATCCTTTTCTCAATCAACCTGCACTGTGGAGAAAAGAGAATTGAAAGCACTAATATAGTTCGGGCTTCATTGTAAGCCAATGATGTGAAGTTCAATGATGGAATTTGTAGCTCCACAGCAACATGAGAATGAACCTTCTGTATGGATACAATCTATTAAATTTGCCCCAGGACTCAGCAGTTGGCTACTGCACCCGCAGATAGGTACCTGCGCACCAATTGTTTTTGTTACTACTCACCTTCTTTATCTATAAAATCTCTTGACTATTACAGTGTCACTAAACCCACATCATAAAAAATACTATCAATAAATGGTGTATTACATGCTTATCTATGTCCCCTGTCTTCTCTCCCCCTGTCATCATTATGACATTTTTAATCCGAAAAATATGTAATCTGCTTTGTAAAAATATTATATAGGGAGTGAGTCTCCCATTGTAACTTTATTGTCGAAAATATCCGTATTTATCGGCGTATAACACGCACCCCAAGTTTAGGAGGGAATTATAAGGAAAAAAATGTTTTAAGGAAAAAAACATTTAAATGCCCATCAATGCAGCCTTGCACAGCGTCCATCTGCATGCTTGTCCAGTGTCATTCGCAGCCTTGCAGTCATTTGCAGCCTTGCAGTCAGCAGCCTTGGTGTCATTTGCAGCCTTATCAGTGTCCATTTGCAGCCTTGCAGCTTTGTCAGTGCTGATCTGCAGCTTTCTGTGTCCATTTGCAGCCTTGCCCAGGCTGCAGTTAAACTGCAGTGACTTTTCATTGTCACTGCAGTTTGAAAATGGCGCCGCCGGCGCCGAAATACACAGAGCCGGGCCTTGGCTCTTCTCGGCGGCTCTCGTTCACTTTCGGGTCCACTCGTAGTCCCGCCTGGGATGGGCGTGACTGTGAGCGGAGCTAGCCGAACCTAGGCGAATACACTCAGCTAGGTTCGGGCGGCGCTTGAGTGAAGCCGAAAGTGCCCGAGAAGAGCCGAGGACCGGCTCTGTGTATTTCGGCGCCGGTCGGCGATCGCTCCGCTCAGTCAGCAGGGGATCGCAGGGGATCGGCGTATAACATGCACCCGCGATTTTCCCCTGATTTTAAGGGGGATAAAGTGCGTGTTATAGGCCGATAAATACGGTACCTTATTTACAGTGCCGTTAACGTGATCTGTCTGAGCTCTTCTTCCCACCAAGATGCCTGGTGATGTCAGGCCCGCTCCGAGCACTGCCGAGGAAAGGGCCAAGGCACTGCCGAGAGAAGGGCCGAGATGCCTGTTGAGGTCAGTCCCGCTCCGAGCACTGCAGAGGGAGGGGCCACTGACGTCAGCCGGGAAGGGAGGAGAAGATCTCCAGTGGGTCAGGTGAGCGCCCAGCGGCACTGTAAATAAGATATTTTCAACAAAGTTAAAAAAGGAGACACAGTGGACATTATATAACATTTTTACAAAACAGATTATATATTTTTACATGGACTTTACTAGGGCTTATTTTCAAGGTAGGGCTTATTTTGCAGCCCTCGTTCAAAATCAGGCTAGGTCTTATTTTTGGGGTATGACTTATTTTTGGGGAAACACGGTATTACTTACCTGATGAGTCTTAGTACTCCTCTACCCCATCCTTATCCCCTAACAGTTCTGCCGCTGGATTTAACCGCTTCAGCCCCGGAAGAGCTTTCTTTTGGTGGTATTTGATCATGTCTGCAGTTTTTATTTTTTGCACTATAAACAAAAAAGAGTGCCAATTTTGAAAAAAACACATTATTTTGTACTTTTTGCTATAATAAATATCCCCATTTTTTTTTTTAAAAAGCTATTTTTTTTCTCAGTTTAGGCCAATATGTATTCTTCTACATATTTTTGGTAATAAAAATCGCAATAAGCGTATATTGATTGGTTTGCACAAAAGTTATAGCCTCTACAAAATAGGGGATAGATTTATAGCATTTTTATTATTATTTTTTTTTTTTACTAGTAAGGGTGGCAATCTGCGATTTTTATCGTGACTACAACATTATGGAGGACACATCGGACAATTTTGACACATTTTTGGGACCAATGGCATTTATACAGCAATCAGTGCTACAAAAATGCATTGATTACTGTAAAAATGTCACTGGCAGTGAAGGGGTTAACACTAGGGGGCGATCAAAGGGTTAACTGTGTTCCCTAGTGCGCGTTCTAACTGTAGGGGAGATGGGACTTGCTAGGGGAAGAGATAGATCGGTGTTCATACTGTGTATAAACACAGGATCAGTCTCTTCTCCCCTCAGAGAACCGGGATCTCTGTGTTTACACACAGAGATCCCGGTTCTCGCCGCGTCACGAGTGATCGTGACCACTCGCAGCAGCTCCGGGGGCAAGCTGTGGGCGTGCGCATGGCCAAAAAAGGAAGCAACGTAAGATAACGGCGATTCGCGCAGCCTAGCCATGTTGCCGCAGTACAACTGCGGCGGCTGGTCGGCAAGCGGTTACATAGTTACATAGTTAGTAAGGTTGAATAAAGACACCAGTCCATCCAGTTCAATCTGAGTGAGTGTGGGTGTGTGTCTACAATTATCCCTATTTATTTAAGATACCCATATAGTGCCGTCAATTTACACATCGCTCCACACGTACATCTCACACTCACATCGGTCCCTACCCTCAAGGAGCCCACAATCCAAGGTCCCCAATTAACGTAGTCAAAGAAAGAAAACAATCACATTGATTTACCAGTTTTTACATATTTCTTGATCGTTTTGTTTTAAATTTTATTAAAAAAAAACCTAATAAATATGTTGAAACAAGCAAATGTATCTCTTGGCCTTTCCAGCCTACATATTCTCCCCGCAAATCCAATTCTCCTGATAAGGGCCGGTCAGGAAGTGTATCTGTGTTTGATGTAGCAATATTATGAACTGCTGGAATTTGGATGAAGAAGTGCCTGTTGTGCATATATCGGGCAGAAGGGCCTCTTTGCAGCAAAATGAAAAATAATGAGATGCATATGTCTCTACTGGGAACACATAACACTTCCACTAAGTAAGAGCTCCTGATTCAAAGCGGCCCATTCATTCATATTGGTAAATGTTTAGTCATTTATCTTCAGTGAGTCACAGGGTCCAATCTGGACATCACCAGTGTGAGAGCTTGAAGAAAATTGTGAATGCTGATGCTCATTAAATTGACGTGTTGTTTACTGTGTAAAAGTTATTACCATATTGAACAAAGGTTAACTGCGCTGAGTGCTGTTTTACAATATTACCCTCTCATGTATACCTGTTTTACAGGAAATCTACAATCTTTTACCTTTTTATTTTCTTTGATATACATGTGAATGTTGTTGGATTAAAGTGTCTCTATACCCAGGAACAAGTATTTAATATAATGCAGTCCTTAAACCTGTCCTATGGCGACAACTCTTATTCAATGTACTGTATCTATGGATACAGTGGTCACACTAGGCCAGGAAGTGTGTTAAGACTTCACCTTCCCCTTCCCTCAGCTCCATAACCTAGGGGGTGAAGGTGTTCTATAGTCCACAGAGAGAACTAGGCATGGTATCACAGTTGGAGATAAAGCTGGCCATATGCAGTTTTTTTTTCCATTCAGCCACCAGGCTAAATGAAAAAAAGATGGATGAAGGCATCTCCCCACCATTACATTGTATTCAGCCAGTAGCAGGGGTTGCAGCTGACTGGCTGCTGCTGCTGCTGATCGATGGAATATTTTCCAACAGACTTCAAAGTGCACATAACACAGGAGAGCACTAAATTTCAGCGGGTGCTCTGTGCACTTATTTTTCATGCTTTACGTTTCAATCGTTTTTATTAATATTTTGAGAAGAATAAAAGTAAAAGGAGCACTGTGCAGAGCAGCCAACAATCCTTGCATGCTCTGTATAGACAATAAGAAATGGTAAATAAGTGGAGGGAAACAGAACGACAGAAAATCTTGGCAATTGGGTAGGTCTTCTCTAAGCTCACAGGTGAGCATTTGGCCACCAACAGAAGTGGACAGGAATATTATGTTTTGTGTTATAACATTGGTATAAAACAAGAACATTATAAACACTAATTATACGATCACCCCTTGAATCATAATATGGGACCATAAAACCTCAAGATTTTGAGGTCGAGACCACCTAAAATTTTTCACACTTTCAATGGCAAATTTAACAGACAAAAAAGGGAAAAAAAAGTTTATTGTTAAGGTTTACATATGCTTTAACCACTTCCGGACCAGCCGCCGCAATTTTACTGCGGCAGGTTGGCTCGGCAGGGCGAATCGACATTACCTTACGTTGGGTGCGTGGCCCCCTAGGCGGCCACGCCGATCGGATTCGCTTCAGAACCGTGTGTAAGTGTAAACACAGATGGGGAAGTGATGTTATCTCCCTCTCTGGAATTCTTTTCCATTCCAGAGAGAGGAGAGAGGACATCCAAACATGAGTTTCACCAACACAGTACACATAGGCACATATTTCACCCCCCCCCCCGATCGCCTCCCCCCCCAGTTAACCCCTTCACTCTCTGTCACTGTGTCACCCAGTGCAGTGTTCATATTTTTCTTTGATCACTCTACTAGTGTCATTTGTGGCATTAATCAGCATTAGGGTACTTAGTAGTAGCCCCAGATAGGTCTAGGTTTAACCACTTGATCACCCCCTGTCACCAGTGATCACCGTATTAGTGTCACGGGTAACGATGGTTAGCTAGTTATTTTTTTATAGCGTCAGGGCACCCACTGTATATTACCTAATAAAAGGTTTAACCCCCTGATCACCCAGCGGGTGATATCAGTTAGGTTTTAGCGTCAATTAGGATTTGCGTCGCCCCAGGCAGCGTCAGATTAGTGCCAGTACTGCTAACACCCCCGCACGCACCATACACATCCCTTAGTAGTATAGTGCCTGAACGGATCAATATCTGATCTGATCAGATCTATACTAGCGTCCCCAGTAGTTTAGGGTTCCCAAAAATGCAGCGTTAGCGGGATCAGCCCAGATACCTGCTAGCACCTGCGTTTAGCCCCTTCGCCCAGCCCACCCAAGTGCAGTATCAATTGATCACTGTCACTTACAAAACACTAAACACATAACTACAGCATTCGTAGGCCTGATCCCTGCGAATGCTAACAGTTTTTTTGGTAGTGTTTAAAGCAGTCGCTGACAGTCAGGTGCTCTTTTTTCCTCTGAGTCTCACTACTGTATCAGTAAATTTAGAGGCCAAAATATCCTATCGAAGGTACACTAGTGAAGAGGCCTACACGTTTCTGAGCCTGACAGATGAGAGAGAAGAGGAAGTCATCCATCTGTCCAATTCAGGCTCAGAATATGAACCAGTAGATGGCAGCAGCACCCTGACATATAGCTCTGAGGACGGAGTAGTGGTCGCTGCCAAGGTCAGGCATATCCGACCCTGTTCTTCTGCTGTTGTTGAGGTGCAAGAACCGCAAGGCTCTCGTATGGAGCAGAGAGCCAGTACGAGTGCCGCTCATCCTTCTGGTGAGCTGGCAAGCACCAGCGGCCTAGTACATCCTGGTTGTACATCCATCACTGCAGTAACACTTGGTGATGTGGCGACTCCCATAAGTGCAGTTCAAGCTGGTGAAGTGGCAAGCACAAGTAGTGTCCTGCTGCCACCAAGAAGACAAAGAAAGGCCTTTCGTGCCCATAGTGCCCTTCCTGCTGTATTTGCCAATCCGAAATATGAGCCCACCACTTCTGCAGCACCCATACTTCCCCCATTCACTGACCACCCCGGATTTCAGGTGGAATAATTGATTTTACGTCACTTGATTTTTATTCACTGTTTTTTTATGGAAGATCTCTATAGATCTATTGTGGACCAAAGCAATTTGTATGCTGGTCAATTCATCACCGCCAATCCCCAGTTGCCCCCTGCCAGAGATTGGAGTCCTGTTATGGTCTCCGAATTTAAGACCTTCCTGGGCCTATCCCATGGGCGTAGTTAAAAAAAGTGAGTTGTGGTCCTATTGGTCCATTGACCCAATTCACCATATGCCCATGTTCTCTGCCTCCATGACCAGGACACGATACGAGATCTTGCGGTTCACGCATTTCAATGACAATGAACTCTGTCGTCCTCAGGTTGACCCTGGATACGATCGGCTCCACAAAATTTGGCCCCTCGTAAACCACTTCAACCAGCAGTTTGCAGCATTGTTTACTCCCGATCAAGTTTTCTGCGTTGATGAGTCCCTGATTACGTTTTCTGGCCGCTTGTCTATCAAACATATTCTTCCCAGCAAGCGTGCCAGATATGGGGTCAAGATGTATAAGCTCTGTGACAGGGCAACAGGCTATACATATAGTTTTATGGTTTATGAGGGCAAAGATAGTCACGTGGAGCCGGAGAACTGCCCAGACTACATAGGGAGCACTGGTAAGATTGTGTGGGACTTGGGGTCACCCTTATTCAGAAAGGGGTACCACTTGTAGGTGGACATTTATTACACAAGCGTGCCACTTTTTAGTCACCTTTTTGATTGTGGAATTGGTGCATGTGGCACCATACGAACTAATCGCCGGAGCTTCCCCCAACGGTTTGTAGAATCCTGACTTAGATGGGGGGAGAGAGCCTGCTTGAAATGTAATAATTTGTTAGCAGTGAAGTGGAGGGATACACGGAATGTTTTTGTTATGTCCTCCCTTCACGCAGATACGACAGTCCAAATTCCTACGGCAACTGGTGTTGTGGAGAAACCCCTCTCTGTCCACGAGTACAACCTTAACATGGGCGGGGTGGACCTCAACGACCAGTTGTTGGTGCTGTACCTTATTGCCTGTAAGGCGAGACACTGGTATAAAAAAGTGTCTGTATATTTATTCCAATTGGCTCTGCTGAATGCTTTTTTGCTGTACAAAGCCTCAGGAAAAACTGGATCCTTCATAAAATTCCAGGAAGAGATCATCACAGCCCTTCTGTTTCCAGACGGTGCTGTGGCCCACCTCTTCAACGCAAATGCAGTGAGCTGGCTGCATGAGAGGCATTTTCCGTATGCCCTCCCTGGTACCCCTCCCCAAAGAAACCCCCAAAGAAGATGTCATGTCTGCAGAAAATGCGGATATAGGCATGACACCTGCTTTTATTGTCCCTCTTGTCCTGACCAACCTGGTCTCTGCATTGGTGACTGTTTCAAATGCTACCACACACTAGTGGAGTATTAGCATAGGGTACAGCATTGCGCAGTCCTAGGGCACACTTACACAGGGTCTCGAAAGATGAGATGGCCATCACATTTTGAGAGACCCTAATCTGGAACGTTTACAGTTTATAAAAATGCAAAAAAAAACACACACATAAAAGAAACACAAAAATAAATAAATAAATAAAAAAGCCAAAAAGAGTTGTAATTTTATTTTTCTTCTCTCTCTATTGTTCTCTCTCTTACGTTCGCTCTCTATTGCTCGCTCTTTATTGTTCTATATCTATTGTTCTCTCTCTTTTGTTACTGTATTTTAGAACTGTAATGTTTTATTTTTACTGTGTTTTTTTTAATTATTTATTTAAAGATGCGACACAGATACAAACAATAAGACAACTTTGCATTGCATATAGACTGTGACGCGCACATCAAGCACACCAACTATACAAAACAAATGCATGTGAGTGAAGGGAGCCACTCAGTCTGGCCCACTCCATTAGTTGAAGTCTAATACAGGGTAAATATAAGCTTCTGTGCCCATCACTTATTGTTTTTTAATTGAAAAGGATGGAAATGAGCGAGAAAGAGAAAAAAGAGGAGATGAGTGAGGGAGAGAGAGAGGGGAAAGAGAGAGGTGAAAAAAAAGGGGGCAAACGGGGGGTGGGGGTCACCTCCAGGGAGCCATGATCGATAGCACTGAACAGGCGGTGGGGATCCTAGACGTGGATCCTAACTTGTATTGGTGGAACTCGTCACAGAAGCGAAAGAGATCCCAGTAGAAACATCTGGACTTATGCTCCTCTGACTTATCTCGCAAGGCAGAGGTCAGATCTTCCATTTGCTCAATGTCCTTTACTCTCGTGAACCATTGGGCCACTGTTGGCGCGGACTGTTGTTTCCAAAGAGGTGGGATGCTGGCCTGTGCAGCATTAAGGAGATGTTTGAGAAGGGATTTATGATAATGTTTCCTTGATAGGGGGGTAGAGTTAAGGAGGACCGCAGCTGGGTTATCATGTAGGGAGATGTCTGTGAGTTTCTGTATGAGCTTGAGCACCGGCTGCCAAAAAGTTTGGAGCACAGGGCAATCCCAGAAAATATGTAAGAGGGTGCCTGAGTGTAGGCCGCAGCGCCAACAGCAGTCAATTTGTAGAGGAAATATCTTAGCCAGCACGGAAGGGGTTCTATACCAGCGCGTCACTATTTTATATGTGGTCTCTTGGTATTTGCTACATAGAGAAGATTTCTGTGTGAAAAAGAGTATACGTTCTTTTTGGGGTTCTGTGAAGGTAACTTGCAAGTCCCTCTCCCATTTTGCCAGTCTTCAGTGGCGTGAAGGTTTAGCAAGTATTTGTAGGAGGTTGATAAGGACCTCCAGATCTGTCCCTCACCTAAGCATAGTTCCTCAAAAGGGTGTAGCTTTCTGACAAAATGGGTTGGTTTGGGCAGAGAGCCGAGGAAGTTAGATAGCTGATTAATCCTCCAGCGATCTAATGAGAGAGGGGCCTGACCACTGAGCAAGTTCTCCATAGTTAGCCATTCGGAGGAGCATAATAACAAAGAGGCTCTCATGAGTCCCTGTGGGGCTTGCAAGAGAAAAGATGGGTCAGTGAGGCCGGGTATAAAATCCAGGTGACCAACAAGTGGCTTCATTGGGGATGGAAACCTTTTCAGTTCCATAAGAGTTGGTCCAATCAGTTGACGAGTATTCAAGTGGGTGGCAGAAGTTTTTCCTGCCCAAGGTAGACCCGCGAGTGGGGCCTGGGCAGCCTCCTGTTCCAGTGACACCGAGAGTTTCAAGTCGCTGTGCTGGCACCAGTCCACCACCCTGGTCATATGTGCTGCAGTGTAGTATCGAGCAGGATCCGGAAACCGGAGACCGCCCTTGATCTTCAGTCGTAGTAGTAATGATCTGCCGAGACGTGGGTGTTTACCGCGCCAGATGAATCTGATAGCGTGAAAGAACGTCTGAGGTATCTTGATGGGCAATGCCTGCAATAAATACAGAAGTCTGGGCATTGCATTCATTTTCAGTACATTACAATGGCCGAACCAGGAAAAGGCCAGCGAGTCCCACTTTTTAAGATCAGCAGTGAGCGTAGATAAGAGGGGCTGGTAGTTGAGGGTAAAAACATCATGCTAATTTGCGGGAATTTTTGTTCCCAGGTATTAAATTGAGCGGGCTTTTACTGTGTTTTATTGTATTTGCTTTGCAGGTATGGTATGTCTTACTGTTGTACTGTAATGTTACTTTGTTTATTGTTAACCATCTTTTGCTTAGCAGGTACACCATTCAGCTGCAGCACGGGTATATACGTTACGATACGTAGTGCCGTGCTGTAGGAGGTGATTTTACCACCACAGAAAAAAAAAGAGCATATATGCCAAAGCATGGGGGCAGGGGTGGAGGGGCAATTTGCTCCTAACATTAGGGGGTGGATTGCCCCCATGTTCTGGCATATATTTTTTAGGCACAGATTGCGATAAAAAAATAAGTTTTATTGAGTTAATGTTTTATTGTTACCAATGTTTGCTTTTCAGTTACACATTCAGCTGCAGCACTGATTTATTTATCTTGGCAGCAACAGCGTTTGCTCTCACGATACGTAAATCAGCAACTCCAGCACTGTAGGAGGTGATTTCACCACCACAGTTAAAAAAAAATGGTGCATGTATGCCCATCATTAGAAGTGGGTGGATGAAGGAGTGGTATTCTAATGGTGGGCATACCCACCGAACGCAAGCATTGGTCTTGTATCATATGTAAACAGCAATTTCACCATGCATGTGAGGTATCACCGCAAAAGTCAGATCGAGGACAGTAATTTTAGCAGTAGACCTCCTCTGTAAATCTAAAGTGGTAACCTGTAAAGGCTTTTAAAAATTGCGTTTGAAAAATCGCTGCGCAAATACTGTGTGAAAAAACAATTACAACACCCACCACTTTAATCTATAGGGCCTTTATAATGTTTGGGAGTTCAAAGTAATTTTCTAGCAAAAAAAAAAAAAAAAATTTTCATGTAAACAAAAAGTGTCAGAAAGGGCTTTGTCTTCAAGTGGTTAGAAGAGTGGGTGATGTGTGACATAAGCTTCTAATGTTGTGCATAAAATGCCAGGACAGTTCACACCCCCCAAATGACCCTTTTTTGGAAAGTAGACACCCCAAGGTATTTGCTGATAGGCATGTTGAGTCCATGGAATATTTTATATTTTGCCACAAGTTTCCGGAAAATGATAAACTTTTTTTTTTTTTTGCACAAAGTTGTCACTAAATTATATATTGTTCAAACATGGCACGGTTATATGTGGAATTACATCCCAAAATACATTCTGCTGCTTCTCCTGAGTATGGGGATACCACATGTGTGAGAATTTTTGGGAGCCTAGCCATGTACAGGACCCCGAAAACCAATCACTGCCTTCAAGCTTTCTAAAGGCGTAAAATTGTGATACTCCTCACTACCTATCACAGTTACAGTGGCCCTAAATGTCCAGATAGCACAAAACCCCCTAAATGACCCCATTTTGGAAAATAGACACCCCAAGGTATTTGCACTTTGTGCAAAAAAAAAAGTTTGTAATTTTACCGCAACTTGTGGCAAAATATAAAATATTTCATGGACTCAACATGCCTCTCAGCAAATAGCTTGGGGTATCCACTTTCCAAAATGGGGCCATTTGGGGGGTTTTGTGCCATCTTGGCATTTTATGGCCTTCAAAACTGTGATGGGAGTGAGGAGTGAAATTAAACATTTACGCCCTTAGAAATCCTGAAGGCGGTGATTGGTTTTTGGGGTCCTGTATGCTTTTGGCTCCCAAAAAGTCTTACACATGTGGTATCCCCATACTCAGGAGAAGCAGCAGAATGTATTTTGGGGTGTAATTCCACATATAACCATGGGATGTGTGAGAAATATATAATTTAGTGACAACTTTGTGTAATTTTTTTATCATTTTTCAATCACTTGTGACAAAAAAAAAAAAAATTCAATGGGCTCAACATGCCTCTCAGCAATTTCCTTAGGGTGTCTACTTTCCAAAATGGGGTAATTTGTGTGTGTGGGGGGGGGGAGGGTTGTACTGCCCTGCCATTTTAGCACCTCAAGAAATGAGATAGGCAGTCATAAACTAAAAGCTGTGTAAATTCCAGAAAATGTACCCTAGTTTGTAGATGCTATAACTTTTCCACAAACCAATAAATATACGCTTATTTTACCGAAGACATGTGGCTGAATATGTTTTGGCCTAAAAGTATGACTAAAATTGAGTTTATTGGATTTTTTTTTAGAACAAAAAGTAGGAAATATATATATATTTTTTTATTTTCGGTCTTTTTCCATTTATATCGCAAAAAACAAAAATTGCAGAGGTAATCAAGTATCATCAAAAGAAAGCTCTATTTGTGGGAAAAAAAGGACAACATTTTTTCTTTAGGTACAGCATTGCATGACCGCACAATTACCAGTAAAATTAGCGCAGTACTAAATTGTAAAAAGTGCTCTGGTCATTGAGCAGCCAAATCTTCTGGGGCTGAAGTGGTTAAAGTGGAATTTTTGGGTAAATGGCTTATTATACAGTAATCAATTTTACCTGCCAAAATTTCAGTCCTCTTGTTACACCTGTCTAACTGCATAGTTATTCAAGTCACACCACTATTTCCTATTACTCACCTATTTTCCTATTACTTTCCTATTACTTACATCTCAGCTGCCGGCACTTACATCTCTGGGATCTGCTCCTCCAGATCAGTACACATGGTATAGTAGCTGTACACCACTGTTCCAGCACACAAAACAAACTTTATTGTTCCAGCAGTGTTGAGGACACTACACCAAGCTGTTCTCATTTACATACTCTCCTACAGGGAATTAATTATAATGGGACAGCAATGTGAAGCTTCCTACTACCTGTCAGGTGACACAGGAAACTAGGAAGTTAAAATAGGAAAATGTAGCATCACCTGATTAGGTTATGTAGGACAGGAGTATGTAAATCACAAGATTGTTTGAGCAGAATAAGAAATCTTTTGGTAGGTATATGCATACAAGACATATACACTATATGGCCAAAAGTTTGTGGGCACCTGTCCATTAAACCTACACCTTATGGCCAAAAATATACTTTTAATTCTACAGCACACAAAGACATTTAAAGGCTATTATAAACCTTTCTACTTGCACCTTGTGGTTTTCACCTGCATAAGATGTAGTTTCATGGAGTCATTTGTTGCTCTGTATGCACAGCCTATAGTAAAGTAAATTTTCACTCTGCGTAGTCAGAAGTATTCATTTGTGTTCAAACATAAGGCATGCAGCATTTCACTGCACAGTTAAAGCATTACCTCTATCTGTAGTCCAATAACTGACACTTATTGTGAAGAAACTACATATCCCACAATTGAAGAGTCTCTCAGTCTGGTAATATGCAGATGAGAGTTTACCAGTAATTAGATCTGACACAGACACAAACAGGCAGAGCAATTACAGTGGTTGTAAACCACAGATGTAAAATATGAACCCCATAGTGTGTACTTGCCACAATTAAAAGCACTAAGTGTAATTTCTGTCTGCTGCCTCCTTCCTCTGCTTTTAGCATGAATCACTTCTGATAATTTTCCTGACACCAAGAGAAAAAAGGTTACAGGGTGGGAGCTCCAGCTGATTGACAGCCTCAGCTCTGTTACTGTGAGCTGTGTGAAGGGGGTTGTGTCTCTTCCCTACAATCAGCTCTCAGAGATCTCCTCACTAAGCTTTGCACAATGTAACTTCAGCTCTCCGTCCCCTTATTTCTGAAGGCACAGACAAGCTTCATAAATTCTGCACTTCAAATGGATGTAGAGAAGAGAAGACTGCAGCTAGACAGATGCAACTTATGTAGGAGGATTTGTTTAATCTCCGTGTATCACCTGAGGCCAGTCACTTCACTGGATATATTCAAGGGCTTACAACAACTTTTAACAGAGAAATCACCATGCTGTCTTTTATCATATTTACATTCCCACATTTGTGAGGCAACACCGAGCAAATGGTTAGGCATGGATTGTGAAGTTAGGTGTCCCTTTAGCAAATAGGGTCAAGCTAGGTGAATGAATACATGAACATAGGGAACCGGTCAGCAATACTTAGCTAAAACAACAAAAACATTACAAAGTGTACAATGACTATAAGACAATTTTGCACTTTAACCTGTTTGTGTTCCAGTATGACTGTGCCCCTGTGCACAAAGCCAACCCCATAAAGACATGGCATGGTGAGTTTAGTGAGGAGGAACTGGACAGAATGCCTTAAATCAGCCCAATTGAACAGCTTTTGGATGAACTTGAATGACGATTCTCATCCAACATCAGTATCTGACCTCACAAATGCTGTTTTGGCTGAATGGGCACAAACTCCCACAGACACGGCAAAATCTTGTGGAAAGCCCCCCTAGTGGAATGAAGGCTGTTATAGCCATGAAGGGTGGACAGGGAAGAATGGGGGAGAACACCATGCCAATGCTTTTGTAAGAAGCTCATGAAGGGGTGAACTGTGTATTTAGCTGTTTTTCTGTTTCACTTTATGGGGGTCTTTACCCTATTGTATATGATGCTTTTAGATTAAAGAAGGAGTAAGTTCCACTGGTATAAACAGTTTCACTAATTCTGTCAACTATATTAAGCCTAGATTATTCATGGATTAAGCTTAATATTTTTTTTTGGGGGGGGGGGGGCATGCAGCACCAAACACATTGTTTATGTCTACCTGCAGGCCTCTGCTTCTGGTAAAAATCCTCTCTGCAGTGCCTCCTTCACAGCCAATAGATACTGCCCTGACCGGCTGCTGTGTTCCAGCACTGCATGGGTTAGTAGCCATTGCTACCGGTACTGAGAAAAGTTGCAACGTTTGCCCAACCCTTCTGCCCTCTCCACCATTCACAGGACTCTAACTATTATTTCCCCACAATTCATTCTGTGAATGGATGGTGGAGATCCTCTCATGCGACTGCCTGTAATTCACAGAAAGCAATGCACTGTGGGATTATAATAGTACGAGTTCCGTGATTGACACAGTGTGCAAAAGGGGGTGTGTGAGCAACGCAACTTTTCTCAGTTGCAGCGACTGGTAACTATTACAGAAGAAGACAGACGCCCAGGAAAGTATCCGGCCGCTATGAAGATAGCACAGCAGGGAGGATTTTCACCAGAACCAGCTGCCTGCATGTAATGGGATACACACCATTACACATAACTAATGTATATAGTGCCTTTTCACCCCCACCTCTAAAAAAAACCCCCAAAAAACAAAGACTAAACTCCATCTTTAATAGGCAATGTTACCCTGTGCCTACTATCACAGCGATTCACAGTGCAATAGGAAAAATGAATACAGCGTGCTGAGATAGGCACTCCAAAACTGGGTCAAGTATTTCTGCCGTGATGTAATCCCTCATTAAAATGCGCTGGCAAAATGCAAAGTGAGAAGAATCCTGGGTGAAGAGGAACACAACATAACAGGCTTTAAACCATTAGAAGAACTTTAATGTTATTGCATTAACACCTGCAAACTGTGCTGTAGCCTTAACCAGCCATTTATTATTCATTATGCATTGTACTAAAATATACTAAAAATAATCAGAAAAGGAAGCAGCTGTGCTAAACTCAGGTGCATGTCAGGGCAAAAAAATAAAAAATAAAAAAAAAAAAAAACACTTTTTTTTTTAGTACCCCCCTGCAATATAAATGCAATTTGCACGTTTGATCCCTTTAAAATGCTGGAAGTACAAAGAAAATATTTTGAACTGCCAGACATCCAGTGGGCTACTAACTTCCTGTTTGAGCTGACTATACAGTGCCTTTGCTGCAATGAAATCCCAAACAGTGTTGTCAGTCCTAAACTGTGCTCTTCTGTCGCCATAACGTAAGAGGAGGTGTTCTGAAGTACAACACGGAAAAACTCAGGGCTGCCAAACAAAGTGCAGCAGAGGCAATCAGATCACTACAAGTTAACCGCTTCAGCCCCAGAAGATTTGGCTGCTGAATGACCTGGCCATTTTTTGCGATTCGGCACTGCGTCGCTTTAACTGACAATTGCATGGTCGTGCGACGCTGTACCCAAACAAAATTGACGACCTTTTTTTCCCACAAATAGAGCTTTCTTTTGGTGGTATTTGATCATCTCTGCGGTTTTTATTTTTTGCGCTATAAACAAAAAAATAGCAACAATTTTAAAAAGACACAATATTTTGTACTTTTTGCTATAATAAATATCCCCATTTTTTTAAAAAAAAGCAAAGTTTAAGCTGATATGTATTCTTCTACATATTTTTGGTAATAAAAATTGCAATACGCGTAAATTGATTGGTTTGAGCCAAAATAGGGGATAGATTTATAGCATTTTTATTATTATTATTATATTTTTTACTAGTAATGGCGGCGATCTGCGATTTTTATCATGACTGCGACATTATAGCGGACACATTGGACAATTTTGACACATTTTTGGGACCATTGGCATTTATACAGCGATCAGTGCTATAAAAATGCAATGATTACTCTAAAAATTTCACTGGCAGTGAAGGGGTTTACACTAGGAGGTGATCAAGGGGTTAACTGTGTTCCCTGCTACGTGTTCTAACTGAAGGAGGGATGGGACTTGCTAGGGGAAGAGATAGATCAGTGTTTATACTTTGTATGAACACACGATCTGTCTCTTCTCCCCTCAGAGAACTGGGATCTCTGTGTTTACACACAGAGATCCCGGTTCTCGCTGTGTCACGAGCAATCGCGGGAAACCGCTGGGCACCCGCATCGGCTCCGGGGGCGAGCAGCGCGCGCCCCTAGTGGCCACAAAAAGAAGCAACGTAACATGACGGCGATTCGCGCAGCCGAACCATGTTGCTGCAGTACAACTGCGGCGGCTGGTCGGCAAGAGGTTAAAGTGATTGTAAAGGTTAGTATTTTGGGTTTTTTTAAATAACAAATATGTTATACTTACCTGCCCTGTACAAGGGTTTTGCATAGAGCAGCCCGATCCTCCTCTTCTAGGGTGCCCTGGCGGCGCTCCTGGCCCTCCTTTTCATCAAGTGCCTCCATGGAGAGCCGTTTTCCATGGGGACACCTGTGCGGGCGCGCTCACGAATCCCGCTGTTGCATCCATTGACACAGACAACGGGACTCGGCCCCACCCCCCCCGCTCTCGTGTCACTGGATTTGATTGACAGCAGCGGGAGCCAATGGCTCCCGCTGCTGTCAATCGAATCTTCTGATGAGAGAGAGGGGGGCAGAGCCAAGCATTGCTGTCTGTGCCTATAGAAGCAGGCAGTATGGCTCAGGATCAAGCCCACAGGTGTGCCACCATAGGAAGTGGCTTTCTATGGAGGCACACCAAGAAGAGGGGGAGCCAGGAGCGCTGGCAGGGGACCCAAGAAGAAGAGGATTGGGGCTGCTCTGTGAAAAACCATTGCACAGGGCAGGTAAGTATAACACGATTGTAATTTTTAAAAGAAAAAACAAATTGGCTTTTACAATCACTTTAAAATGTTAGTTCATCTCTTGAGAAAAAACAAAAAGGTGGTCCCCAATCCACTTACATCCGTGGGTGATAGAGTTTCACCCTCCATGCAGTCCAGTGCAAGGGTATTGGGGTTTGGAAACTGCACTGTTCTTCCTCTTCTTTCCCTAGGGACACTTGGATGAATCAGAGCAGTTGTGATTGGTCACAGCAGTCATGCGACGGTGCTGCCAATCAGAACTGCTTTGATCCGTTTTGGTGTCTCTGGTCTAGGGTACCATTAAAAAACATATTTGCTTACCATGTCCATCCCTCCCACAGACTCTTCCTTTCCATAGCACTGATCCCCAAAATCTGTTCAGCACTCTGTCCATCAGTCACACTCTGATGTCATCACACACAATGCAGAACCAGAAGCCCTATATTGTTAGCGAGGACACTGAGGGTCCACCCACAACCTGGAGAATCCAATGTAAGAGGAGAGCCCTGGTTGCAAGAATACCAAGGGATAAGGTAAGTCAAATTTCTTTTTAATGGTACCCTGGAAAAAAAGGCATGGGTAGTTTTTTACTTTCTCCAGAGTTCAGTTTAAATTTCAACGTATCCATTCACACTCAAATATAGAATAAACTGAAATTAGGATTCAGATTTTTGCCAAAATTTCTGGGAAAAGAAAACTCATCCCTGGAAAAATGTTCTTTGCGTTACAAAAATCTGAAACTGTGCTAAGGGTTTTTCTGCCTAGAAGTCAGTCTGTGCACGTTTCATAGGTTATGGTTAGTTCAGTAACTATTGCAGAGCAAATCAACAGATTTATTTAAAGTAGATGTAAACCCTAAATGGTCATAAACAATTGCCATTTTTTGCTTTAGATAAAAAATACTTGCCTTCACCTTTTTTTCCCCATATCAGTGCTGCAGATCTCCTAAAGCTTTATTACAACCACTTCATGTCTACGTACACTCCAGTGATGGGTGTATGGCATTTTTCAGGGCAGATGTCCTGATAGTGACAATAGTGGACCATCCCTGCATAATGTATGTAAAATCAGCCTCTTGTAATCTACATTAAAAGTCTTTACAACCACGACTACCTTGTGCTTATTTATGTTGATATGGTATGCAAATTTAAACTCTTTCACTTTACAAGTTATATATTACCATGTAAAATGTTATATTCTTCTCTACTTTTAATAAAGATTTGATTGTGAAAAAAAAAAAAAAGTCTTTGTGGCAATGCAGGAACGCATTTGGGAGACAGATATGGGAGAGTTGTCACTCTATAACAAGAAGTTTCAGAACAAGGGCTTTGTGGCAGGATCACCAGGCAGTACTTGCCATCGGAGGTATGTATATAAATGTCCTGAAAGCAAGTAGTTAAAACCAGGATCATGGCTGCAGCTGCACCATTGTTTCAGCCAGCGATTGCCTGTTATTATTATTGTCCAGGATTTCTATATATTAACAGTTTGTGCAGCACTTTACAAAATGAAATGTTATGTAAAATTGATCATTTTTGCAGAGCCCCCTCCTTTCCGTCTTTGTCCGTGGTGGTTCCTGGGCTTTCCCATTTCTCCAGGGAGTTTGGTACCTCAGCAAGCAGTCAGGACAGCTTCTTGCGGGGGGTTTGAAGCAACACCCTTTCCCGATCTGACCTCCTGATGTTGTCATTTTTTATTTCACAGCTTTCATTCCCTGGCTGCAACATAACCAGTGTTTGATCAACTGTTTTGAAGGGCAGGGGAGACATCAAGGGTCTAATTGACCCCTGATGTTTCTACAAAGAGTACATGTCACCTGCCCAAAGCTATCACAAGGGGACTTGTTTGCCCCCTTGTAATAGCAACAAGGTTAAAGCGGAGCTCCAGCCAAAAAGGGAAGTTCCGCTTCTTTGCTTCCTCCCCCCCATCACTGCCACCTTTGGCACCTTTCGGGGGGGGGGGGGAGAGGGGGGAGCGGGTACCTGTTTTTGACAGGTACTCGCCACCCACTTCTGGGAAACCTCACAACGACGAGGTCCCCCGGAAGTTTGGGCCCCCTCAACCTTTCACCGTCGCCGGGCCATGTAGAAAGTGCAGTGCGCTTTCTACATGACAAATGATTTTCCTGTCGCATCATGGCAGCATACACCTATGGGGTTGTGGCTCCGCCCCCGCAACCTGATAGGACCGCGTAGCTATTAAGGTCTGAGAGAGCCCCTGCCCCAGCATTCTCCTTTTTTTCCTCACCTCTCAAGGACCGAAACATGCATCCCTTACCTAACATTCGCCCCAGCCAGGTTCTAGCCTCTCCTGGGTGGAAGTCCTATCCTGTGCAGCCTCTAAATGAGCTTAATGGAAGGAACCCCACTCTGATGGTCTCAGGGGGAGGTTACTATGCATTACAAACCTTAAATAGGTTTATGGATCGCAGCGGTCTCCAGCTCCTTTCAGTGCACCTGTGGGTAACTTCCCCTCCTGTCTGTCTCCATAGCTCCAGCTTGTCTCCCCTCCGCTCTCTGTGCCTAGCGCCGAGCGTCTCAGCTCTTCGCGCATGCACAAACAGCGGTATCTCGTCAGGGCATCCCACTTTCCAGCTTCCAAAATGGCGTCGGAGGCCTCGGAGCGCATCTGCGCATGCGTGAGCGTGACGTCATCACCGCCGCGACGGCGGCAAGTTTAAAAACACTGTAAATGTCAGCATTTTCTTGTCTCTTCTCTCCTGAGCCTGTAAGGAGGAATTTTGACCGGATCTCTTTGCTACTCTACCCAGCTGTACTACCCTGTCTCTCTCTTACTATCTCCATGCCCAGGTAAGATGCGCAGTAGGGAACTGGCTGGACAGGTAAGTGTCCTAATACTAACAAATCAGCAGCTAATCCATTCCCCTGAGCATAGGTCCAGCATTTATATGTAAACTGTGATTTTACCCCAAATGTGAGGTATCGCCTTAAAATGTCAGAGTAAGAGGAATAATTCTAGGGCCCTAATTCGCAAATAACTATAAACTGATCATTTCTAAAGGCTTTTAAAGGTGTCACCTATGGACAATTTCAGGTACTGTAGTTTGCCACCATTCCATAGTCGTGCGCAATTTTAAATCTAAACATGTTTGGTACCTATTTACTCGATGCAACAACATCTTTTATATTTTACCAAAAAATTTGGTAATATTTTGTGTTTGTGTGCACCAAAATTAATTTATGTGTATTTTTTCCTGAAAATTTGTATTTGAGAAACGTCTGCACAAATATCATGTGACATAAAAAATTGCAACAGCCACCATTTTATTCTCCAGAGCCTTTGCTTCTAGAAAAAGTTTGGGGGTTCTAAGTGATTTTCTACAAAAAAAATGCAGATTTTAACATGTAATAAATAAAAAAATTCCCCCGGACAGCTAGTGGTTAATTAAAACTGCTGATTTTAAAACATGGGAAATAAATTTTGAAATTTTATTAACATGTTAAAGTTTATATAAGATTTTTATGATTGGGTTTAAATGAATGTTCCCCTCCTGAGTAGAATACACGTATCCTCACTAGGCTCTTCCGTAGCTGTGCTTTACCACTGGAAGTGAAGAGACAGATGATCTAAAACATTTCAATATTGGTGGCATTCAAATCACGTCCCTTCCTCCCATGTGACAGTGCTGGTGACATTCATATTCATTTCAGAATGTCCATTCAATATTTTGTTTGTTTTTGACTGTAGTAATGAGGAAATTAGATGGAGCAGGATGGACATTTTTTCTCAAATGAATGAATTTCTAACTATAAACGTAGTTTTTATTTGGGGAAGAAATCATGCATATTGTAATGAAATCTGTTTAGTATGTCTGGATGAAATATTAAGGACTTTGAACCAAGTTAGTTGGTGGCAACAAAGAATGTCCTGACAAATGATTTTTCTACGAGCGTTCAAACAAAAATATGGCCAGCTTTAGGCTTCATGCGCACAGGATGTAAAAAACGCAGCTTTTAAGGGCGTTTGTTGTTTGTTTTTTTTCAGCCTGTAAACGCACCCCTTTGTTTGCCTATGTGGCTGTTTACAGGTGTATTAGAAGAGGAGTGCATTTAGGATAGAAGCTTTTGGGCAGACAAAATGCTGAACCCGTCTAAACACATCTAAATGAGTATAAACATGCATAAACGCTAGCCATGTAGTTGGGGGGCAGCATGGTGTGGAGTGAATCATTCACAAAGGCAAGTGCAATAAACTTGTATTGAAAAAATGCAGCAACAGTTCACAAAAAACCTGGGGGAAGCCACCCCGCTGGACACACTCACAGTTCAGTAGCATGACAGAGGTAGATTCCAGCTGGAATTACAGTGCCTGTTCAGAGGGGACTGAGTGCGGCCTGGCTGTCTGGTCCCAAATCAGGAGAATGTCCAGAATAGATGAGGCTCTACTCTGTCCCTCCTAGTCAGGAACCTTTCCACTACACTAACACTGTCCCTCACAGACGGGGTACCTGTCCCTGCTCTGTCCACTCACCAAAAGTGTGCCAAAACCCAGGAGCCAGGGCCTTAAATAGGCACTGTCTGACTCAAAATGGCCGCTTGAGTCACATGGGGCGGCAGCATCCAATAGAATAGCTTCTCCAGTGACCTAGGAAACCATAGAGGAACATCATTTTTCCTGACTTCCTCTTCAGCAACTGTACCACTACAACTGAGTGCCACCTGCTGTGGAAAAAGCAGACTGCATCTGCCTACAGGCGCATTTAGTGCGTTTAGAGTGTTTATTCATTTCTATGGCCAGAATAAATGAATATTCTGGCCAACTGTATCAATGAACACCCAAATGCTTAAACAGAATACTAGCATGCATTAAAAAGGGGATTAATGCCAGAGATAAAACGATAATTCTCCCACTCTACAAGACTCTGGTCCGGCCGCACCTAGAGTATGCTGTCTAGTTCTGGACACCAGTCCTTAGGAAGGATGTACTGGAAATGGAGCGAGTACAAAGAAGGGCAACAAAGCTAATAAAGGGTCTGGAGGATAATAGTTATGAGGAAAGGTTGCGAGCACTGAACTTACCCTCTCTGGAGAAGAGATGCTTAGGAGGGGATATGATTTCAATACACAAATACCGTACTGGTGACCCCACAATAAGGATAAAACTTTTTCGCAGAAGAGAGTTTAACAAGACTCGAGGCCACTCATTAAAATTAGAAGAAAGGAGGTTTAACCTTAAACTACGTAGAGGGTTCTTTACTGTAAGAGCGGCAAGGATGTGGAATTCCCTTCCACAGGCAGTGGTTTCAGTGGGGGGGGGCGTGGATAGTTTCAAGAAACTATTAGATAAGCACCTGAACGACTGCAACATACAGGGATATACCATGTAATACTGACATATAATCACACTAATAGGTTGGACTTGTGTCTTTTTTCAACCTCACCTACTATGTAACTATGTGCAAACCTCAGCTTTGGGCATGTTTTTTAAGCTGTTTTTTTCCTGCCAGGAGCAAAGATGTCCAGGGGAGGAAAAAAATGTCTTGTGTGCATGAGGCCTTACAATATTGCATAAAATGGAGGTTGAGCAACACAATATCACGTGACAAGCTCCGCAGCATTGTAAACAGCTAGATAGACCGAGGATTTCCTGCCTTGATCTTGGTGGCATTGTGTCCTGAAGAGCACTAGAAGTACACTTGTTTTTAGTTGCTGACTGAGCTCTTGAATAATATGCCCTGTGTGTCCTTTCTGCCCTGTTGCTATTGGAACGTGTCTTTGTTGAAGAGTGTTGAAAACAAATCTTTATTATTAAACACTCTCATAATGAGACCCTCTGGGACTGTCCGCAGTGGCTTTGTCGGTGAAGAGCTGTGATATGCCAAGCAAAACTAATTGGACTTTTGGAAAGAGTATTAAACATGGGAGAGCGCTGCTTGGTGCCATCTGTATATTCACGTTGTAAGTTTGTTTTCATCGGCGGATCCTTAGTTAAACGAGTGAGGATCTGACTGATGCTTTAGGTAAAACACACGTAGCCGTGGTTTGCCAAGATACTGTTCTGTTCTCAGACATATTAGGATAGGAACCGATGCTGTAATTTCATTCTCTGGCTTCTCAATGCAATTAAAAGAATTACATAAGTCTCTGAGGGGAATATAACAAATATAAAATTACATTATCTCTGCAGCTAATGAATATTAATGGTTTATTGCATAGCAGGACAGATTAATAAAATATTGCCAAAGTGGAATTTCATACCACCTACAATAGAAAAGCGTGAGAGCTACCATTTTCATCCCCATTCAGTGAAGAGTGTTAGTTCTTAAAAGGGAAGCATGGGTTTGTAAAAAAACATATATACTCTATATATAAAAAAAAAAAACATATATACCTCTATGCTGCAGCATCAGTGTGATGCTGCAGCTGTCCCAAGTTGGCCCTAACACTAAAAACTGAGCAGTCACATTGCTCAGCTCTTAGTCTGCTTGGAGTTGAGTAAGTCACCTCTTTCTGCTCTGTCCCTTTAGCACTCATTGGAGCACTGGGTTGTTGAGGGCGCAGTTGGCTCAAGCTCCCTGTCATTCAGGCTGCCGAATGGATTCCAACACTATTGTCAGGATCCTTACAGAGGCCTGGAGCGGCTCTGCCCTGTCAGATGAGAGCAGGCAATAGCCGCTGACTCTGGGTCATAGGAGAACAAAAGTTATGCCCTGTACACACGATCGGACATTCCGACAACAAAATCCATGGATTTTTTCCGACAGATGTTAGCTCAAACTTGTCTTGCATACACACGGTCACACAAAACTTGTAAGAAATTCCAAACGTCAAGAATGCGGTGACGTACAGAAAAATGAAGTTCAATAGCCAGTGTGGCTCTTCTGCTTCATTCTGAGCATGCATGGAATTTTATGCGTTGGAATTGTGTACACACAATCGGAATTTCCGACAGCGGATTTTGTTGTCGGAAAATTTGAGATCCAGATCTCAAGTTTTGTGTGACGGATATTCTGATGGAAAATGTCCAATGGACCCTACACACGGTCGGAATTTCCGACAACAAGCTCCCATCGAACATTTTCTGTCGGAAAATCCGACTGTGTGTACAGGGCATAAGAGTACTCCTGTGACTCACAATAGAGGTATAGCTAAAAAACTTTGGCCATACTTCCTTTAAGTATAGTATACTGTAACAACCAACCAAAATCCTTCATGGACTGGTCTGACAGCAGAGTGAATTCTGATTATAGACTCCTAAAGCTCAACTCCACCTTTGACATAAGATTAAAGTAGAACTGAAGACAATACTTTTTTTTTTCATTTTATACAGAGTAGAAAACCTGTCAGATTTTTATTCCTGTATGTGCCCCCATTAGGGAGATTCACCCTCTTTATTTGTCCTGTTTATCATTATCACCAAAAGTGAAAGAAAATCTCAAATTTTGATTTACCACCAGAACAGGAAAAGAGAGGAAATCCTCCGATGGGGACATCAGTTCTGCCGACCCTGATTATTACCAGGGATTTTCTTCACTTTGGAGGGATTTCCTCTCACCTCCTGTTTTGGATATGTGACAGGAAGTGAAGGGAAATCTCCCCAATGGGACACAGATCGCAAAACATTACCAAGGTCATAACTCTCCCTTCCTCCGTCCAAAATGAAAAAAAGTAGCTTTTCTTGCAATACTTACCATAGCTCTAGCATTGCCCCCTAGAGACTCACAGCTATGTGATCCAGCATCAGCCTTCTTCCGGGTTAAACAATGCCCACCATCATCCAATCCACTTCCAGTGGGTCAAGGCCAGCACAGGCTTGCAGTACTCTTGGATAGAATGAAGCAGTGCAGGAATGGGATAGGGAGATAAAATAAAGCTCAAGCTTTTTATTTGGATTTGGATAGAGAAGGAAAGAGTTAGACACTGTAAAGTTCATGGTTCAGCATTGCTGATTTATTGATGACATATCAGAGATAGCATGGTCATCAGTGATATGTTTCTGTTGCTAGACTATTTGAATTAATGCAAAATAGATACTGGTTTTCTGAACCATTAACCTACTGACATGCATTGAAAATAAAAGAAAAACTTCTCTTGGATTATGTACTGACAGTCTAGAGTAGGTTCTCACATTGTCAACAGGTTATCTTTTGTCACTTACCAGGAATGATCCATTGCTGGTAGACGTTCTGACAAGTTGGTAAGTAGATAAGTTCTGGTAAGTAGAACATTTTGGGCCAGAAGAGCAATTGCAATTGCCAGTCAAACTGTTCTCAACTTAAACACCAAAAAGTAGAATTGTAAAAGTGATCAGTATTCACAAACCAGAGACAGCCCAAGGTCAAGACTTTCTAGTGATCCAAAACCAGTCTTCAGAACCAAGGACCCTCAGTACTTGTCAGGTCACACTAGGGCTAGTAGCTTTGGCAATTAGCGGTCCATGCACATTTTAGGTCTGTAGTGCAAGATTTAAAGGCCAAGTACATTTATTTTGTGATTGTCCATGCAACCTTTATTTTCACCACAGTAGGTGAGGACACGTGAAGCCCAGTGGAAGGGTTATCAGTTATTTGTCTTATAAGCTCGCTGTCTGTACATAACCTGCATCTGTGCACCACCTGTGCCACTAATCCACAACACATGGGATTCCGCAAAGATTGGGTATAGTGAAAACAACCTACTTCATTCTGTCCTATCAGCACTGTGTCACAGATCAAAGCACTCTGAGGGTCTACCAAAACTGTCGGGACTGAATAAACACCTTGTTAATATTATATAAACTTGCAGAGGATAACGTCATTGTCTCATATATTACATATTGCACCATAAAAATGTTCCTATGTTCCTTAGAGGTTTACTATAGGTAGATGTAAACCTTAACTGGATGAAATGTATTATGTTAAAGCACTGTCTCATAATCAATGTTTCGTTTTTGTTTTTTTGCTTTTAGAAAATACAGTTTTCACTGTTTTCATTCTATTTTGCATCAGAGTGCTGCTAAATTCCTTAAGCTTATTTGCAAGCATTTTCTGTCTACATGCACTCTTTCCAGTGACAGTTTCACATCATTGTTCTGGGTGGGCTTCCTGGTAGTGGCAGTGACAAAACATGCCTAGGCAGTGAGCATCAGCAAAGCTGCTCATTGTATGCACTAGAGATGCATGTGATAGGCTGAAAACACAGAAGAGAATATGGGAGAAAAGATCAAAGCGTAGTCTTTCCATAGCAGGAAATTCTTAAAAAAGGACCTTCATAGCATGATTACCAGTCAATAACCGCTGTAGGTTTATAAACAGTGAAGAGAATTTTTACCCCATTACTACTGTGTAACACAAATATGCGGCATCCAGGAACTGGGTTTATTCTTGGGCGCTGCATATATGTGTTAGAGGTGCACCGAACGGAAATTTTGGTACCAAAAACGAAAATTCAGGATGCACTTGGCCGAAACCGAAGATGACAGTTTAAAAAAAAAAAAATATATCCTTTTATATAATTGTATAATATTCGACTTTTTAATAATTAGAATGAATTTAAATTACCGTAATATGAATTTAATGTCAGTCATTATCGGCACCTCAAGAAAAATGCATTCCTTAAAATTATGTCTGTATGTCTTCACACTGGTCTGTTGCGCTTCCGTTGTAGTGTTAAAAATCTTGTTTGCTGAATTTTTGATCGGTTAAAAAGATGCACCAAAAACGCACCTCCCCTTGTTGAAATGCATTGAAAACGCAGCAAGAACGCATTCATAACACACATGCATTACGTTTTTGAGTCACATGACCTATGAAAAACACACCATAAGCACAGTAAAATCGTGGCAAAATCGCGTGCGTTTTTGGCACACTTATCGGCACCTTTTACTCTATTGGCAAAATGGCGAAAACACAATTTTTGGCCACCAAAATGTTGGTGCTTCTCTAATATGTGTTCTTGTGCTTGTGCTGGAAACGCACTCAATTGTGTGCTCCCAGCACTGAGACTGAGCCGTTGGTGACGGATCCTGGTCTCCTACAAATTATCTGGAGCAGGAAAAACCGGATCCCGGTAAGGTGATCACTGTGATTAGCCAATCACAGCGATCGCTATTGTGATTGACAATGTAATGCCTGCCTCAGAGTTGTTTCTCGCCTGTGAAGTGGAGAAACAGCAGACATTTCTCCTCCAGCGAGGAGGAAAAGATGCAATGTATATTTTCCTGCTCTAGAAGAGAAGTCTGTATTAAAATAAATAAATAAATAAATAAAGGCCTGTTGGCAAAAATAAAGATGACTTAGAGCAGTGGTTCTCTACTCCTGTCCTCAGGACCCACTAACAGGCCAGATTTTAAGTATTACCCTGGGGAGATGCAGACTAGAATACTGCAATCACTGAGCAGCAAATGATCTCACCTGTGATGTATTTTAGTTATCTTGCAAACCTGGCCTGTTAGTGGGTCCTGGGGACAGGCGTTGAGAACCACTGACTTAGAGGAACTGCAGTCTGCTCACATAATTTGAAATAAAAACATCTTTGCTATTCTGAAGCTTCCCTCCAACCACGTTGCATATTATTTTATATATACTGTGATTCTGTATTTGCCAAATATGCTGCAGAAATCTCCCTCCACCGAGTCTTAACTGTGGGCAGCTGAAGCTGCTGTCTGTTCACTTCCTGGATTTACACAGACACACAGAGGTACATCTCCAGCTCTGCAGCTCCCATTGGCCCTTTTATGACTCCCCCCCCCTCCCCCCCTTCCCGGCAAACTCTCACGAGAGTGAGAGAGAGAGCTGTGCATGATATCATAAGCCTAGGCTTTTTACCAGACAATAAACAGGAAGTGGGCTGTATAAGGTATTTACTGGCAGAAAAAAAAATGTTTTACTATCCAAAGTTAAAACAACAAGGGCAGAAGATTTAATAGATGGAAAGATTAAAAAAACGACTGAAGTTCGGCTTTAATTCAGGGCTTGATCTAGTTCAGTGAGTGTTATGCCCTGTACACACGATCGGACATTGATCGGACATTCCGACAACAAAATCTATGGATTTTTTCCGACGGATGTTGGCTCAAACTTGTCTTGCATACACACGGTCGCACAAAGTTGTCGGAAAGTCCGATCATTCTGAACGCGGTGACATAAAACACATACGTCGGGTCTATAAATGGGGCAGTAGCCAATAGCTTTCCTCTCTTAATTTATTCTGAGCATGCGTGGCACTTTGTGTGTCAGATTTGTGTACACACGATCGGAATTTAACCGATCAGATTTTGTTGTCGGAAGATTTTATAGCCTGCTCTCAAAGTTTGTGCGTCGGAAAATCCGACGGAAAAAGTCCGATGGAGCCTACACGCGATCGGAATTTCCGACAACACAATCCGATCACACTTTTTCTGTCGGAAAATCTGACCGTGTGTACAGGGCATTAGTGTAAGCGTCGGTTTAGGTACAAATCGAAAATCAGTTGTGACGTTTTTGCTCAAAAAAATCAAAGGAAAAGTTTGGAAAACTTCTGCCGAATGGACAATAAATTGAAAGGTTAATGTGTTTCTCGCCCATTGGAAATTGAACTGTTGGTACTGTACATATGTGACCCAGAAGCAAAAAAACAGATGAGAAACTGATTTGTTTATGTCCACTGAACAATTTATTTTTCGAATGGTGTATGGCTAGCATTAGTGTCAGTGTTGGTATCAGTGTCTGTGTCATTTAGCAGCATTTAGTGTAAGTGTCAATTGGTGTCAGTTTTAGTGTCAGTTAGTGGCATCATTTCAGCCAGTGTGTTTTAGGAAAGAAAAAAAGTTTTATATTTAGTGTCAGTCAGAGTGTTAGTGTCAGTGTGTTTGGGTAGGATGAAAAAACAAAAAAAAATTGCACACTACTGTTTCTTGGCTCTACTACAGGTACAAAGAACAAATAAAGCACACGTGTGGTATTGCTAAGATCAGTGGCGGCCGATCCATGAGGGGCGCGGCCCCCCTAGTTTGCATAGCCACACACATAGAGTGGTTTAAAAAAAAAACTGATAATATGACTAACATTTTTAACATCTTAAAGTTAAAAAATGTTAGTCAAATTATTATTTTTTTAAAAATCAATCATTCTATGTGTGCAGCTGTGCACTGTGTGGGGCATCGGTCTAATAGGTTCTTATTAGGTCAGTTCGTTTTTTACAAGTACGTGATTAGAGCTTGAGACTCTAATTGGCTTGTTTTATGTTGTCCTCGGGGCGCAGAACCCTCTCACTTTGTGACTTTAGCGAATCAATATTCGCCATCTGTTTCCGGCTTCTTGTTCCAGCCAATCAGGACAGGAGGCTGAAGATTTGGAACCCGGAGAGAAGACCGGGTTAACAGGGAAGCCACGGTACCAGAAATCAGGGGAGCCGTGACCGCTGGAGGACACATTTTGTAGGGTGAGTGCAGACCTGGACGGGTTTGTTTGTTCAGGCACCCCAAAATTCCAAAAGTTTTTAGCACCATCTAAGATCATCTGGAGTAGGAGCATTTATTTTTCAGGTTTTGGTGGTGGATCATGATAATGACTCCACTTCTCCTCTCCTGCTGTTTCATGGGGACAATATGTTGGATGGCTCAAAGATCAAAAATTAATTCATCATGTACTGTATATATAAATAAATGCGGTAAACAAAAAAAAAAGAAAATAGAAAAATTAAAATAAATGTGGTAATTAAAAGTAAGGTAAACAACTCGCATGCATTTGTATTTGTACACTGTCCTGGTGCACCACAGTAAAAGGCTTGGTAATCACATACATAGACACCACTCTTGGCAGTAATATACAAGACATCCAGTACACTTCTTGGTCTGACGTCACCCAGCTCCACCCTACGTATGTGGTCATGGAAATTCAGCCCCAGAAGGATTTACCCCCTTCCTGACCAAGCCCTTTTTTGCAATATGGCAATGCGTCGCTTTAACTGATAATTGCGCGGTCGTGCAACATTGTACCTAAACAAAATGGACATCCTTTTTTCCCCACAAATAGAGGTTTCTTTTGGTGGTATTTGATTACCTCTGCGGTTTTAATTTTTTGCGCTATAAACAGAAAAAGAGCGACAATTTTGAAAAAAAAAAACAATATTTTTTACTTTTTGCTATAATAAATATCCCCCCAACAATATAAAAAACGAATTTCTTCCTCAGTTTAGGCCAATATGTACTCTTCTACATATTTTTGGTAAAAAGAAAATCGCAATAAGCGTATATCGGTTGGTTTGCGCAAAAGTTATCGCGTCTACAAAATAGGGGATAGATTTATGGCATTTTTATTATACTTGTTTTTATTAGTAATGGCAGCGATCTGCAATTTTTATCGTGACTGCGACATTGCGGCGGACAGATCGGACAATTTTGACACTATTTTGGGACCATTGGTATTTATACAGTGATCAGTGCTATACAAATTCACTGTGTTAATGTCACTGGCAGGGAAGGGGTTAAACACTAGGGGGCGATCAAAGGGTTAAGTGTATTCCCTCAGCGTGTTCTAACTGGAGGGGGGATGGGCTCACTAGAACATGACAGAGATCACTGCTTCCGATCACTGGGAGCAGTAGATCCCTGTCATGTTGCTAGGCAGAACATTGTAATGCCTTGTTTACATCTCCCCGTTCTGCCTCTCTGTGCCACGATCGTGGGCCACCGGAGGACATCACGCGGGTCTCGGCAGGTGGCGGTGTGCGCGCGCCAGCTAGCCTCTGATGACGGAGTGACGGACGGGTATGTTGTTTTACGCACCCGTGCCACTTTGCCGACGTATATCGGCGTGATCCGGTCGGCAAGTGGAAATCCTGCTTTATCCTAACTACTTTTAAAACTGTCCTCTCCTCCATCACAACAACTATGTTAACTAACCCATATAAAGAAAGATGCATGTACCTATTTTCAGGCTGCTCTGGTCTGGTCCTGTGATCCTACTCCCCCATGTCAGCCAGTACCACTGCAGGGGAGAAGAGGGACGGGCCATTGAACCTATGGTTGATGTCACCCTTACAGGCATAACTAGCCATTGTTGGAGCGATCCCTCCTCTTCCCTGCAGCTGCCGATGGCTGACACAGGGGAGATCACCTGACTGAACCGGAGTGGCCCAAAAATAGGTAATCATATGCATCTTTCCTATACGTTAGATAGCATAGGTGTTAGGAGGGGGGAGGGGACAGTTTTAAAGCTAGCAAGGATGAAGCTGAAATTCCACTTTAACATATTCCCAAATAGGGATGAGCTCAAGGTTCAGTCCCACCACAAGGTTGCATCAAATTGTGAAAGTTTGAACGAATGTCTGAAGATTTACTCGTTTGGCGAGAGCTGAACATCGTGTTCAATAGCAGTAGCTTCCAGAACTTTTTTCCTTTGTAAAATGTCAGTTCTAAAAAAATCACTGCTCCGGACTGCAAGGAATTAAAAAAAAATGGTTTGCATTTGTACATGTTCCCCAGGACAGTACCCACACTACCATGCTATTTTTGACACCCCCTTGGATATTAGCCCAGAAAATGGGCATTTTTAATTTCACAGATTTATCCCTCATTGATTTCAGTGAGATTCGGGTTCAGCATCCAAACTTCTTTGACGTTTGCTAGCCCCTGTCGAACCAAACCCAAGGCTGTTTGGCTCATCATTATTCCTGAACATTGGAATGGGAGACTGGCCACCAATAGTTTCAACTGATGAGCATGAGAGAACAATTGAACCCCAAATGGCCTGCAACTTTGGAATCATGTCTGCAATGTAGAATTTTGTACTTCAGTTCAACTGGGCAAATGTCTTACCTGAAGAAACTTGCAACTCCTGAGTAGCCCACAGAACAACCATTGGGAACAGTTGGGAACAGTTGTTTGCAACTCCACATCCTGTTTATTAACTGCTTCCGGACCAGCTATACTGCGGCAGGTTGGCTCCCCTGTGCAAGCCGTCGTAGCTGTATGTCAGATTTTTAAGACGCCTCCGGCGGCACGCGGATGTCCAAAGTGTGTCCTCCGAGTCGATGCGAGTGCCCGGCAGGCGTGATGACCGCCGGGCACCCGCGATCGCTCGTAACAGAGCGAGAACCAGGATCTGTGTGTGTAAACACAGAAATGTCAGGGGAGAGGAGACAGATCGTGTGTTCCTACTAAGTAGGAACAACAATCTCTCTTCTTATCCAGTCAGCCACATTCTCCCTCACAGTTAGAACACACATAGGGAACACAGTTAACCCCTTCACTGCCAGTGACATTTATACAGTAATCAGTGCTTTTTAAAGCACTGATCGTTGTATAAATGTCACTGGTCCCAAAAAAGTATCAAAAGTGTCTGATTTCTCTGTCGCAATGTTGCAGTCCTGATAAAAATCGCAGATCACCGCCATTACTAGTTAAAAATAATAATAAAAATGCCATAAATCTATCCCCCATTTTGTAGACGCTATAACTTTTGTGCAAACCAATCAATATACGCTTATTGCAATTTTTTTTACCAAAAACATGTAGAAGAATATATATTGGCCTAAACTGAGGAAGGAATGTGTTTTTGTTTTTTTTTTAATTGGGATATTTAATATAGCAAAAAGTAAAAAATATTGTGTTTTTTTATTGACGCTTTTTTTTTGTTTATAGCACAAAAAATAAAAACTGCAGAGGTGATCAAATACCACCAAAAGAAAGCTCTATCTGTGGGGGCAAAAAAGAGGATGCCAATTTTGTTTGGGTACAGCGTCGTACCACGTGCAGTTAAAGCGACGCAGTGCCGTATCACAAAAAAAAAAGGCCTGGTCATTAAGCAGGAAAATCTTCCGGGGCGGAAGTGGTTAAAGATCTGGAGAGTTTGTCAGCCTGACAAATGCATTAAAGTAAAAAAAAAACTTTTGCTTTTAGAACCATCTTAGGTTGGCATATTTTGGACATATTATGAGAAGAGCTAACTCACTGGAAAACACAAATATTGTTATAGAAAATGGAGATAAGAGAACAAGAGGATGACCAGCAATAAGGTGGATGCATACAGTTACAGAAATTATGAACATGCCGTTGCAAAGACTTAAGACTCAAACAGAAAACAATAACTGATATTGAATTAACAGCACTTATTAAAAAAAATAATAATAATATAGTACAAAGTTATAATGCTCTTTACTGCTATGTTGTCTTTCTCTCTTCAGTAGAAGCTAAGTTGGCATCATACTGCTTTGGCTTTTGATGGGAGCTTGTATGAAGCTCGTCTTTTCAGACGTGGTGGGCTATCTCTTTCATGTATTATTTAACAGATTAACTTATTTTCTGCCATTTCCGTGTGGAATGGCTGTCCATGTGACACAAGTGTCTGTGATAATCTACATCACTGCAAATGGTCCTTGTGACCAGGACCATGTAAATCCAATTTAGCTCCACTAGTCATGAGGGGTGTAATTGAAATTAGCGCTACAGCAAGCTTATGTAATTACTACAAGATAGGAGTTTACTACTTAAATAGACCTTTAAAAGTAAAAAAGTTTTAAAAAAACTAAACTAAAATAAGAACATTTTATTATATTGTGCACAATGACTAGCTGTCTCTAATTTACAGAAATATGTCACATACCTTGGATTTTTACATGCACATTGCAACTATGCTGAAGCCAAAAAACCCACTCAGTTTACCAGTTACTTTGGTTTCTTATGCCCCGTACACATGATCAAACATTGATCGGACATTCTGACAACAAAATCCATGGATTTTTTTCGACGGATGTTGGCTCAAACTTGTTTTGCATACACACGATCGCACAAAGTTGTCGGAATTTCCGATCGCCAAGAACGCGGTCACGTACACCACGTACGATGAGACTATAAAAGTGCCGTTCAGAACCAAGCGCAGCACCCTTTGGGCTCCTTTTGCTAATCTCGTGTTAGTAAAAGTTTGGTGAGAGACGATTCGCACTTTTTCAGACTCGTGGCTTTCAGATCGTTTTCTGCTGTTCAGTTTGTGCTTTTGGGTTTGTATCTGGTCTTCAGTGCGTGCAGCGAGTACAATTTACTTGTCATTGTGTTCGTGTTCGTTCGTTACTGATTTGCAGGTCGCTCTTCACAGGCCTTGCTGTTCTTCAGTGCGTTCTGTTACTTCGTTCTGAGCAGTCCACCGCTTTCTAGCCATGTTGCGTATACGTACTCCTCGTAGAGTTCGTGCTGTGCGGGGGCTTGGTGTTGGGGTCCTTACCTTGACACAAGCCCAGTCCATAAACAAGGTGGGGAGGAGTTGATGGACCAAGAATTGGTTGCTCCAGCGTGACCAGTTCTGTCATATGCCTTTGCTCCGTGAGAATAATCCTGATGATTTCTTTCTCCGGATGACGGACCCCGTATTTCACCGTTTGTTGGCTTTGCTGACCCCCTATATCAGCAGGCAGGATACCTGCATGAGGCAAGCCATCACTCCGGAGCAGAGGCTAGTCGACAACCCTGAGGTACTTGGCGACAGGGAGAAGCCTGCAGGACCTCAAGTTCTCGACAGGCATTTCCCCCCCAGGCTCTGGAGATCATTATCCCAGAGACCTATTCTGCCATCATCCAGGTCCTGCAGAAGGAGTATATTAAGGTAAGATTTTTATCCTTTAACATCACATTTTATTGTATTGAATGTTTACTAAAGTATTGTATTTCTTTCCTCATTCCCTAATTACCACGATTGTAATATGCTATAAATGTCCCCTTTGGCCTCATGCATGCTGTATTTTTATGTAATTTTTTACATAACTTTACATACTTTATACATATTTGCCTTCACTTACCTCCCCAGCATGCTCTCCTGGCCCTATATTCACCTCGTGTAGTCATTTAACAATGTATTTTGTCAGCTCCATAGTAGTGCTTTACCCTAAAATGTGTAAAAATTAGATTTGTGCTTTAAATTCTGGCAGAGTGCCAGAGGTTTTTTTCCCCCCAAAATCATTTGGAACCCTCCCTCCCCCCAACTGCTAACTCAGCTGATACCAATCCTCTATCTACTGACTTTGCCAAACCCATACACACTATACGCACCTCTTTTGTGGTCATATTTATGGATGAATTCCCCAAAGCATGTAGTGCAAGGGCCTGCCTGAATACTTCCAAATGTTAATGTTTAAAGTTTTTGTATCCTATTATTATCTTGATAGGTAATATCACAATGTAAAAATGTGCTAAAATGTGTACAGTGTGTATTTATCTCTTTGCATTATGACACTTCTTACCTGTCCAGTGGCCTGCCAATAGTGTAAAGTAAGGAGGGGCTGACCAAAATAATCCTCATTATTTAGGCATTAATCTCTCAATGAAGTGGAGAGGCTTACCTGTCCAAAACATCTCCCCCCCATAAAATTGTACAAATGGCCCATGGGGGGGGGGTGGAATCTGATAGGTGGACCCTATACCTTTGTCTTTAAATACTCCCTAAAATAAATGTTATACTGATGTTGGCCAAGAATGTTTGTGTCTAATCTGCTTTCCATGTTGATGTGAAAAATGATTAATTTATTTTTCTGGTTTGACTCCACAGTTTCCTTCCACGCCACAGGAATGGCAGACTGTGGCCTCCCACTTTGCCCAGCGGTGGGACTTTCCTATCTGCGGAGGGGCAATTGATGGGAAACACGTCCACATCATCCCACCACCCAACTAAGGGTCGTACTATTACAACTATAAGGGGTTCAATAGTATTGTGATGTTGGCGGTGGTGTCGGCTACTTACGAGTTCCTGTATGTGGACGTGGGGAAGAATGGCCGGATGTCAGATGGTGGAGTCATCGCCCAGACGGAGTTCTACAGGCATCTCCAGAATGGCAGCTTGGACTTGCTACCTCCAGAAGACATTGTGGAAGGACTCCCATTCGTCTTCGTTGCGGATGAAGCGTTTGCGCTGGGGGACCATCTTATGCGGCCATTCCCTATGAGGACCCTCACCCCGGACCAGAGGGTTTTTAATTACTGGCTGGCCAGAGCCAGAAGAGTGGTGGAGAACACGTTTGGAATCATGGCCAGCCGGTTCCGCCTATTTCTTACACCCATACATATGGCTGAGTATAAACTCAATCATATCATCCTGGCTTGCTGTGTTCTACACAACTTTTTTAGGAGAAATTCTGCAAACTATGCTGGCTCAGTTGGGCCTGAATCCAGAATTCATGTAAATGAACCAACCCTGACGGCGCTTGAAGCTGGCCGTCCTGGCCTGCCCCCCCTGAGTGCCCGCGAGGTCCGTCTAAGATACCTTGAATACTTTGCGGGTAGGGGGGCCATCAATATGCCAGACAATGTCTATGACATTTTTTAAATAAAAAAATATTTTTAACTACTAAAATATTTTCTGACATTTACTGCTTGTGTTTCTTTTAGCTGGCCATGACTGAAATGTGCGTAGTCCTGAAAATGGCGTGATTGTGTAACATTAGAAAGCACTGTTGGGTGTTATTTACTAAAGGCAAAGACATTTTGCACTACAAGTGCACTTGAGACTGCACTGAAACGCACTTGTAGTGCAAAGTGGATTTGCCCTTAGGAAATAACCCCCATTGTCACCAAAAACCACAATTTTACCACAACAAACGTTTTGGAGCATTGAAAGAAGAAGCCACACATTCTTGATTATTAATCTTTTTAATACCAGCACAATCACATGTGCATTTTTAAAAGGTTTTTAAAACAAACCAACAATTTTTTGAGTCACATTAATAAAAGTAGAAATGTCCATTTAAGGTAAAACAGGCATGTTTAAAAGCAACAAGAAATACACAAATCTGGAACTTACAAAGTTCAACTTTTGTAGAAATTGAAGGCAATATCAGACATGAGTATTTATAAACTGTGTTTGATATTGCGTTCAGCAGATGGCGTGAAGTCACCCCTGGAAAAGCCAAATTTTGAAGATGCACACAAATTGCCGAATGTCAACATGTGCTAGCTGCCATCATGGGGGATCAAGGGATGTGTTTTGTGGGTGCAACCTCTTCCTCTCAGCTACTTTATTATTGAGGAAGGGGTTGCACCCACAAAACGCATACATTGATCTCCCGTGATGGCAGATAGCACATGTTGACACACTGTGTGCATCTTCAAAATTTGGCTTTTCGATAATATGTCAAAAAATGAGAAAAATTTTTACATTCCAAAAAGCACAAAAAAGTAAGGGATTTGGAGGTGTTTTAAACCCTACCTAAAACAACAATGATGTTCTTCATTTTGTTTTGAACAGCATTGATGTTTTTCTGGATGCTTTCTAAGTCCCTATTACACCACATGATCTCCCCGATCAGGATCTGGACACTCTCACTGGTGAAATGACCTGGATCCACAACATCATAATCACCTAAAAATATAGAAACAAAAACACCATGTATTATAAATATGTCGGCATCCATCTCTTACCTGAGCCTGTGGTCGCAGACACTCACCTGTTGTGGTGACTATTTCCACCACGTCTCCTTCCTCCTCCTCCTCCTGTTGGCTTTGGTGGATTTCCACTTCCTCATGAGGTGTGGGGTCTGTGGTCTCCTCGGATGAGTGGTGTCCTCAGAGTCTTTTTTCCCCTATTTCAAAAAAAAAGATATACTTAGCACACAGATGTTTTATGCCAGAAATAGGAATATGAGGCACGGTGCCGGATGTGACGTGCTAAAGTTGAGGGAGGGGCCCAACAGCGGCGCCTTTAGATGCGGGCGGCGGAATTTGCTGCGTTGCTGAGGGGATTTGCACGTGGAGTAGGAAGCTGGAGGACCCGGTGATGTGGGTTACGTGTACCGGGAAGCGCTCGGGAGCCAGTGGTCAGAGCCGTAAGCATTACAGCTGTCTCTGCACACAGCCGATGACCTCAGACCGGCCTGAGACCCACCATGTGGATCGAGCTCACTCTCCCCCCCCGCTGTCTTCCTGGCTCTGCTCCCGGCTCAAGCCCTCCCTTGGCCATCCCTCCAGCCGTTCTGACATTCCTGGGTACAACCCCGGGGCAGTGACACACTGGAAGCCCATTGGAGACCTAACCCAGAGAGCGGATTAGAGTTGTGGTTGCCACCACGCTCTTTGGGAGAAGTGTACAGTGATCTGAGGTAACATCCAGAGAGTTTGCAGCAGCCTCAAGGTAGGACTATGCAATGAGGTGCACTGTGTTTGGCAGAACGTATAAGCTCATGATAAGCGCTTGGTAAGGAGGAGAGGGAGGGAGAGGAAGGGAAAGGAAAAAGAAAAAGTCTTCTTATTCCCTGTGTATCCTACGGCCTATTGTAAAGCTGGTTTTAAGGAATTTTTTTGTTAAAGACCTACTTTATAAAAAAAAAAAACACTTCTATAGATACTGGGGTGACTGGGTTTCAATTGGAAGGATTGCCTGTAAAGGGACATGAACAGACCTGAACTATCAGTTTATAATTAGAGCACCAATAGTACCAAGGAGTGAAATGTGTGCTTGCCTAGACTAGCACTGAGTCCTCGATATACACGCACTGAGGGCAGGGTTGGTGGATGAGGGAGGTGCAGAGCGAGGGGAAAGGAGGAAGAGAGATGAAAAAGGAGTGTGGGGGCGTGGCCTGGACATGGCTGAATAGAGACGTGAGTTGTGTGAGCTCCCGGCCGTCTCCCCTCACTGCAGCTAATCCAGCCGTTTTTTGCAAGCTATGCAATCATCCAGAAAGAGAACCGGGAAAAGGAGTGTTAAACAGCCTAAAATAACCCCACAGCAGCCCTCTCCTAACGAACTAAGGAGGAGATTTCAGCTCTCCCTGCTCGGCTCGCCGGAATTCAAGATGGCGGCGCCACGAGGAGACAGTGCAGAGAAACAGACAGCGAGCGGATCTGTGTCGCCGCAGAGAGACTCACAAACAAGCGGTTATGAGGATCTCCCTCCGGATCTCCGTTCTGGCCTCGGTGAGTCATCTCAACACATTTTTCAAATACCCAGAGGAGATGAAGATCTGCGCTCCATACTGCTAGCATTACCCACTAAAGCTGACATTACAGCCCTTATAGCAACAGTAGAAGCATCCCATAGGAAAGAAATGCAAACTGTAAAAGCTGAGGTGCGCGCCTTAAACTCCAGAATAGAGGCAGGGGAGAGCTCTCTGGTGACATTGGAACGCCGCATGTCAGCCATTGAAAGCAAACAGGAGACGCAAACAGAGACACTACAAGAACAAGCATTAAGATTGGAGGAAATTGAGGACCGGAGTCGCAGGAACAACTTGCGACTCCGAGGTCTACCAGAAGCTACGGGACCAGAGGATTTGATGGACACAGCTGTAGCCATCTTCCGCAGCCTCCCAGGGATTGACCTACCTGACCGCATTGAAATAGACAGGATTCACAGGGCCCTAGGCCCTAAACCTACTGACCCCCTGAGACCCAGAGATGTGATCTGTAGGATCCATCATTACATTCATAAAGAACAGATCCTGCGGAAAGCCTGGGAAGCGGAGGATCCGGAGCTAGATGGGGCTACAGTCAAAATTCTCCCGGACCTCTCACGCGCAACTTTACAGAGACGCGCGATAATGAAACCCCTCCTGGACTTGGCTAGACGTAAAGGGGCGACATATAGATGGGGATACCCTCTGTCTGCCACATTCAGAAAAAATCAGAGGTCTTTCACTCTCCGCAAACCAGATGCACTACCAGCCTTATTCACCTTCCTGGATGCAGATCCAATTGCTGTACCAGACTGGCTAGGCCCTCTTCCAAGACCACCTGGACGGCTAGCTGCGCCTAACATGGGACAGAACTTCCAACCAAGACGACAAAGAAACCGCCGTCAATCCAGGGCCTCTTCCCAAGAAGACACACGCGAGTCCTGAAACATGAACACCCCTTGTAAAGTTTAGGAATCTCATTTCCACTCCCTTTTTATTTCCACCTTTTTTTCCCTCTTCCTGGTCAAAGTAACAGTGACCGACTTCCTTGTTCTTTTCAAAGTTTGGAAATTATGGGTCAAACCTTTTATATGGGGAGCACTAATCCGCCCAGGATCAACAGACCTTATGGGACTCTCAAAGGAGTCCATTTTCTGAACGGCTTTTAAAGTGACCCACAGAGTAAGATGGAGGCTATGCCCCCAAACTGGACATACTCAATGAAAATCACATGACCCAGGAACTGTTGCCCCAATCTGTGAAGCCACAACGCTGGTAAGCAAGGTTGATCACTTTGACTACCTAAAGGTGTACTTGAATCCACGGAACTACCTGCGGCCACCCTGAGGATCTACGAGGGATAGCGGTTTGATGTTCCAGCCTCACTACTGGAAAAGAGACAGTCATGGGATACCCATGAACACTTACTCTTACCCAAATACAGGTGATATGATGGCCTACAGAACCGATTTAAGATGGTTCAATGGAAGGGCATTTCAGCTCCTCTCTAGTGGAGTGTCGAGATGCCTACCCAGTAACCATAGAATGAGACCTCATGCAGAACTTTCATTTGAGATGATATACATATTTACACACAGAAAGGTTTGAGTGTGTTAGATATCTCAGACAAAACTAACAGGAGCAGATATGAGGTAAATGTCATTAGACGGCGTAAGGAGGACTTAATCCAGGTTAAGCTACATATATGTTAAATTTATTTGAGGTTTTAATTTTGTTTATACTCAGTTACATTATAAAAAACCAACCACAAGGGTTAACTGTTTGGTATTATAGAACTATAGAGACTTAATGATCAAACGAAATGCATAGCTTTTTTCAGGTTTAACTTTGATGGACATGCTGGGACGGGGGGATGGACGGGAAGCTCAGTTCTCTGAGCCTTGTTCTACCTCGCTTCCAACTAGGCCAGCATATATCTGCGGGGGGCAAACTTTGTGTCCCCTGGCAGTTATAGGCAGAAATAACACCCCCTTAATCTAGGGGGAAAGTCTATAGACAGGACACTAGGTCCTGTCTGTGTTTAGTAAACCTTTTTGGTTACTTTCATTTTTCTAATCCTACTCTTTTATTCTCTATACCTACCCTACCTTTCTTCCCCCAGCTTCATCCTTACCCTCCCTCCCCCTCCCCTCTCCCTCCTCCCCCACCCCAATACAATATGGCTGTAAGCAAGATCAATGTGATGTCCCTTAATGTAAAAGGACTTAACATACCCGAGAAGAGACGCATGTTACTGGACGACTTAAAACGAAACCGTACAGACATAGCTTTCCTCCAAGAAACACATTTTAAGACCAACAGACTACCATACTTACAAAATAGACACTTCCCGACTGCCTTCCACTCCATGAACCCAGATTCCAAATCTAAAGGTGTCTCCATCCTCATTTCAAGTAAAATCCCATGGCAACTCCAGAGTTCCTCGATAGACCCGACAGGAAGATACATCTTCCTCAAAGGCACAATCGGAACCATAAAAGTAACACTGGCAACCCTATATGCCCCCAATGAACAACAAGCCACATTCCTACAAGAAACACTAGAGAAACTACGAGACTTTAAAGAAGGACACTTGATCCTGGGAGGAGACTTTAATGCCCCCTTGATCCCCTCTATGGACACGTCGTCAGGCACAACATCAGTACCACCGAACCAACTTAAAAGGATAGCTAAAACGTTCCATAACTCACAACTGATAGACATATGGCGATTACAGCACACGGGAGAGAAGGACTTCTCCTTCTATTCCCACATACATCAAATCTATACCAGAATAGACTATTTCATGATTCCCCATTCACAACTTCATGCTGTTGAACAAACATCAATTGGCAATAGAACATGGTCAGATCATGCACCAATTTTTCTGAGTTACCGCCTATCAGATACTCACTCGCCCAAACATCGCTTTTGGCGACTTAACGAAAGCCTACTACAAATACCAGAAGTACTAGCAGATGTGACTAAAACTCTAAATCAGTATTTCCAAGAAAATGACCAAATAGACTGTGACCCAGGGATACTGTGGGAGGCACATAAAGTAGTTCTGAGAGGTACCCTTATTTCACATGGAGCCCGCATTAAAAAGGAAAAGAATAAAATTCTCTCCCAACTCTTGCAGGAACTGGCCACTTTAGAAGCCAGGCACAAACACGACCCAACTCAAGCGTCAGAAACACAGTTATCAACCATTAGACTACAAATCACAGATATCCTACAATATAGAGCAAAGGCGGCCCTACAGAGCGGCCGAATAAAAGATTACGAATTTGGGAATAAATGTGGAAAACTTTTAGCTAACACGATCAGAAGCCATAACCAGTCGACATATATCCCCCACATTACCACATCAGGCGGTAAAAAAGCATCCCTACCTACACATATATCCGAGGAATTCCGGCAGTTCTACTCTAAATTGTACAATCTATCACAGGGAACCCCCCCCAATGCAATGATTGAGGAATACATTCGTTCCTCCCAAATGCCAACCCTTGCTCGTGAACTTAGTGAAGAACTAGACTCGCCCATAACCATAGCAGAAATCCAGAATGCCATAAAGACAATGAAACCAAATAAAGCCCCAGGCCCAGACGGCTATACGTTACAATATTACAAATTCTTTTTACCTATCCTGGGTCCCAGATTGGTTACATTATACAACAAAATTGGAACGGGGGCAGTCTTCGCAAGGGATACTTTAGGAGCTCACATTTCGTTAATTCACAAAGAAGGCAAAGATCAGACAGCATGCGGGAGCTATAGGCCCATATCTTTATTGAATCTAGACCTCAAGATCTTTACTAAAGTTCTTGCTGTCAGGTTGGCGCAGCACCTCCAGAATCTTATTCACTTGGACCAGGTCGGTTTCATACCCTCCAGGGAAGCTAGAGACAGTACTACGAAAGTGCTGAATCTGCTATATATATCTAGGTCCAAGAAGACTCCTTGTGTCCTTATTAATACAGACGCAGAGAAGGCCTTCGACCGTGTCAGTTGGCCTTTTATGAACGCGGTACTCCGACACATAGGCTTAGGGGAGGTGATGCTCAACCGGATAGCGGGTATCTACTCTACTCCCACAGCACGAGTGAAAACGAACGGTATTCTTTCAGATCCCTTTGCAATTACAAACGGGACAAGGCAGGGATGCCCCCTGTCCCCTCTCCTATTTGCACTCTCTCTGGAGCCATTTCTTTCCAACATTAGGCTGAATCCTAACATACACGGAATATCAGTAGGACCCCTGCAACATAAAGTATCTGCGTACGCGGATGATTTACTTTTCTCGTTAACAGATCCAATTGTATCATTACCCAACCTACTAAAAGAATTTGAAACGTATGGGAAAGTGTCAAATTTAAAAATTAATTTTTCAAAATCAGAAGCCATGGGTATATCTATACCAACCAACGATCTTACCAATTTACAATCAAGCTTTAGATTCAAGTGGACTACTTCTGCCCTGACTTATCTGGGTACGAAAATACCCCCAGATCCGACACTGATATACGACAGTAACTTCCCCCCCCTATTAACGAGAGTTAGACTTCTATTGGAAGAATGGAATAGGGGCCTGCACTCCTGGTTCGGGAGGTGCAATCTAATAAAAATGTGTATACTACCCAAGTTTCTGTACCTGTTTCAAGCCCTGCCAATCAAAATACCCCCTATATACTTCAGACGCGTCCAGACTCTTTTCACTCGTTTTGTTTGGGCCAATAAGAAACCACGCATTCCCAGAATACAACTATCCAGGCCTAAGCAACACGGAGGGATAGAACTTCCGGACATCCGGAGATACTATTTCGCAACACATTTAAGTAGAGTGATAGACTGGATTAGGAACAAAAACCATAAATTATGGACACAAATTGAACAACAGCAAACTGACGTACCACTAGAATCAGCTTTATGGTGCTACGAATCACTCCCACTAGAACTGAAATCCCACCCCTTTATAGGTAACACCATTCGGCAATGTCTCCATCCCACTTTACAAACATCAGTATCAACCACGGAATCCCCCATGACCCCGATCTTGGGAAATCCAAAATTCCCCCCGGGATTGTCTTCTAGACAGTTCCAGGTACTGAGAAGCTCTGGATACACCAGAGCTTCACGGTTTGTGATGCAAGACAGATGGCCAACCATGACAGAATTAATAGACCCAAACGGCCCCTTTAAACTTACATTTTGGAACGCAACCAAAATCCACCATTTCCTTCAAACAATCCCAAACCCACAATCCTACGCTAGACCACTGACGACATTTGAAGATATATGCACGGATACAGAACCGATCAAACAGTTACTATCCCAGACGTATGCCCTATTGAACACTCCTCTACAAACGCCTGATCTGCCATGTATTACAAAATGGGAAAGAGACCTTCAGTGTACCTTCACATCAGTCCAGAAACAAAATATAATAGTTCTCTCTCTTAAATCCTCCATATGCACTAAAATACAGGAGACTAATTTCAAGCTCCTGACCAGGTGGTATTTAACACCTAGTCGCTTACACTACATGTTTCCTGAATCATCAAAATACTGCTGGAGGTGCCAGAGAGAAGTGGGAACGATCTTACATGTGTTTTGGTCCTGCCCGCACTTAACAAATTTCTGGACTGATGTCCGATCTATTTCCCAGAAGTTCACTGAATTCCAGATCCCAAATGACCCAGCATTTTTCTTACTGCATATGTCCTCTATTCCGCTAAAAACCTATAAAAAATCCATACTAAGACATCTAACAAATGCAGCGAAGTCTTGCATACCTGTAATGTGGAAAAAACAAACCCCCCCTACAGTATCAATGTGGCTACGGAAAGTAGAAGACATAAATAATCTAGAAGACCTAATTCTGACATCACAAAATAGACAAACGACTTACCAAAAAACATGGGCACTATGGAATATGTTCAAATATTCTGAGGAAGGCAAGGTCCTATTCGGAAACTCGAACTAATACATAGACCCAATATATGTAAAGGGTGACACACAAACTGGAATCCCCAATTGATCAAAATAACATCCTGACAACCGTCCCTTCTCCCTCCCCAGCTCCCTCCCCATCCTCCCTAATATCTTTCCCCAATCTTTCTCTCTTACTGTTTCTTCTATTTTATCTTTACTGTGTAATATCATATTTAAGTTGCAATCTCTTGATGGATATACATCAATAGACATAATACAAATCAGTAGAATGTGAAACAATTTAATTTCCGATCAATCTCCCCACCCATAGTTATTAAACAAGTTAAGTGATAACAGCAACGGGAGATACATATACACCAATAAGAACACCATGAGACAAAGATTTACCAATACTATGTCTGTAAAATGTTGATGTATCACTCTGTTTTATCATCGGGAGGCTGCGACCTTCTTTCCCCCCCCTCCCCCCCTCTTTATTGCTTGTATCCCCGGGCTCTGCCCAAAAATTTTTGAAATATAATAAACTATATATTTGAAAAAAAAGAAAAAGGAGTGTGGTGCGGGAGAAAGAGAAAGTGAAACTGAGCGGTGGTGAATATGCGAGGTCGATCGCAAAGAGTGGTGAAATCTAGAGAAAGCTTAAACTCAAGCTCTATCCAGAAATATCTGAAGGAAGTGAACCCGGGAAGTCCAAGGAGCCCAGCCCAGGAAAGCAGACAGCAGGGAGGAAAGGATAAGAAGAAAGATTCCGTGAAAAATAAAGGAGCTCAAGGCGGAATACCCAGAGAAGAAGGGAAAGACCTTAGTGCAGAGGAAGAGAGCACCATGGAATCACTACCAACAAAAACCAAATTATTAGATATGTTTGCCAAATTGGAAAATGTAATTAAATCCGAGATCCTCAATGTTAGAACTGATATGGGCCATTTGCTAAAGCGAGTGGTGCGATTTGTATTAAGAGTTGTTATATTTCCGGCCGTCCGCTGGCCCCGTTCCCCCCTCCCCCGCGTGAGCGGAGGGGGGATGCGGGGCGACCGCAGCGGCCTGCTGTCGGAGTCACACCCCAATGCTGTGGCTGGATGCAAGCAGAAATCAATGTTATTTCTCTGCTGCGGACTTAGGGCCAGGTATTGGCTGGCAGGGGGGAGGAGGGAGGGAGGGGTTATGAGGGATGGGTGGTCTGGGTAGGGGGGGAGGGGGAGGGAGAGGCAAGGTCTTGGGGAGTAGGGGGGGAGCGGGGAGTGGGAGATGGGGGGGTGGGAACCGGTCCTGCAGAGGTCCCATAAAGGGGCATTAAAAGGTATAAGCATTAGTGTGATGAGGCCCCTCTTTGAGAACAAGACGAGATGACAGAGATCAACTGTTTGACATATAACGTAAAAGGGCTAAATTCTCCTTCCAAGAGACATAAGGTGCTTAGAGAGTTACAGCATTATAGTGTGGATGTAGTGTTTCTTCAGGAGACCCACCTAACACTGGATACAGGAATCAAGCTGTTTTGTTTTCTAATTACTTCCCGAACTGGTTCTATAGTGACTCTCCTATAAAGAGGGCCAATCGGGTTTTCAAAACGGACCAAATTTGTTCTTCTAGAAAGAAGAGCAGATTTGGAAGGCCGGTACCTTTTTTTGAAGGTGAGGATTGGGGAAAGGATTTTTACTTTGGCAAATGTGTATTGCCCAAATAGAAATCCAACCGAGTTTTTGTCTCAATCCTTAAATAGGTTGATGGATTTTAGGGCGGGGGAGGTGATGCTGGCAGGGGATTTCAATTTCTGCCTAGATCCAGTGTTGGATAGCACATCTAGATTACAGGGAGTAAGTAGAAAACTTTTAAAAAACATTGGGCTTAAATTACATAACTGCCAAATGATTGATGCTTGGAGAGTGCAGCATGCGAAAGCTAAGGATTATACTTTTTTCTCCCTGGTGCATGGGTCCTATTCAAGACTGGATTATTTAATGGTGGACCACAGGCTGTTAGAATTTGTAAAGGACATGAAGATTGAGATAACCACGCTGTCAGATCATTCTCCTGTCTCGATGAAGGTGGAGATTTCGGGTCCTCAGAAACCCCCATTTTCATGGCGTCTGAATGAAAAACTTATCGATAATCCCAATTTTACTGGAAAAATACAGGAAGAAATCGATGGGTTTCACTTGTTAAATGATACGGGTGAGATATCAGGATCAGTTCTGTGGGAGGCATTAAAAGCATATATCAGGGGCATCTTGATCTCAATTGGGGCGAGCGTGAAGAAAGAAAGCTTAAAAAGAAAGGCAGATCTTATAAATGAAATTCACCATCTCGAACAAACTCATAAAGCATTTAAAGGGATCCATAATACTCTCCCACAACAACTAATAATAAAAAGAGAAGAACTATAGGACTTAATGCAGATGGAATCCAACCGAATCTTGAGTAAACATCTAAAAGAAAGATTTAGAGGGGTAATAAAGTAGGGAAGCATTTGGCAACAGTATTGAAGAGGAAAAGAGAGGTTAATTTCATAGACAGGATTCAAAATAAAAATGGGGTATTAAAACATACATCTAGAGAGATAGCTGAAGAATTCCGGACATATTACACAACTCTTTACTCAGTCAGACAAAGCGGGAGTGGAACCTTGGATAGAGAGGAAAAAGTGAAAGAGTTCCTAAAAGTGGCAGGACTACCAAGTCTCTCTGAAAGTGATGCAGGGGAACTGGATAGACCGATCACTGAAGAAGAGATCTTGACGGCCTTAAAAAGTCCAGGGCCGGACGGTTTTACAACCTACTTCTATAAGAAATTTAAAGAGTCCCTGGTCCCAAAGCTCTGTCAGATTTGGAACGGGTTGGGGAGTTATGTGAGGGTGCTCTGACAGCTTCAGTGACATTAATCTTAAAGGAAGGAAAAGATCAAGTTGGCTTTATACCAGGGAGAGAGGGGAGGGACAATGGCGCTAGGTCGCTCCTTATCAGGGAAGCAATTAAAGCGAGCGCGTCCCCAGGACTACTTCTGTCGATTGATGCAGAAAAAGCATTCGACAGAGTAGACTGGGTATTCATGATCAAGACGCTGAAGGCAGTGGGACTGGGGGAAACCATGTTGAACTGGATTAAAGTATTGTATAAGTTTCCTTCGGCATTCGTCAAAGTAAATGGCACACCGTCAGTGGAGTTTAAGATGGAGAACGGGACCAGGCAGGGTTGTCCGCTGTCCCCTCTTTTGTGCGTTCTGACTCTGGAGCCTCTACTGGCCTCAATCCGGAAAAATCCGGACATTAGTGGATGCGCAGTGGGGAGCGAGGAACACAAGTTATCGGCATTTGCTGATGATGTGTTGTTCTATATCATTAAACCGAGAATCTCGATCTCTAATCTACTTGACACCCTGAGGAGATATGGAGAGTTATCAAACTACAAGGTTAACCTCAGCAAGTCAGAAGTTTTAAACATCAACATAGACATGAAGTGGTCAAACTTAACGAAGTATTTCATTTCCCGTGGAGCAAAAATATCAGTTATTTGGGGGTCAAATTAGCAAACTCTCTAAAGAAAATCTATCTATTAAATTATATTCCACTATTAGACGAGATCAAGCAGGAAACTAAAAAAATTATTAATCAACCGATCTCTTGGATCGGACGTATAAATACTGTTAAAATGACTCTGGCCCCGAAGATCTTTTATAAGATGCAGATGCTCCCAATTCCGCTGGCTCACTCCAACTTTAAAATATTGAATAGTATCATAACTAGATTTATATGGAATAATAAGAAACCACGGATTGCTTATAAGGTTCTGAGCAGGGAAAAAGCACAGGGTGGTCTGGCTCTTCCAGACTTTAAAAAATATTACAGTGCGATAGTGCTGTCACGGGTGATAGACTGGGAAAAGGATTTGTTAGACAAAAGATGGGTTAATTTAGAAAAAGATTTGAGTAATGCAAAATTAAATCACCTAATATGGAATACCCAACACTTTAGGAAATTAGGCCCTAATACGCACATTATAACACGTCATACCTTTAAAATTTGGGATCAGATCCATAAACAAAATGAATGGGAGTTTATTTCACCACTTATTTATTTAAAAGATAATGGGTTTATTCTACCAGGGATGGGGGAGGTGGGAGGTAATTGAATAAAAAAAATTATATACAATTAAAAGATATCACTAAAAACGGAAAAATTATCACTTTTCAGGAGTTAGCCCTGCTCACGGACCTAATGAAAATCGACGTGTGGCGGTACAACCAGCTTGTGCATTTTATCAAAAGTCTCCCAGGACCTATTAGAGATAAAAAAAAACCTACAGGCCATTGGAGAAACTGCTTTTGAGGAAAAAAGTAATAAAGAAAATAACGGTACTTTACAAAATATTGATGAATGGGGGGGAGGGGGAGGCACCGCCATACATCAAAAAGTGTGAATCTGAACTGGGATCCATATGTAGTAGAGAGACATTGGAGGCCATTTTCAAGGCAACACATAAATCAGCAGTGGACATCAGTGTTGCCAACCTACCAGATTGAAATCTACTGACACGACTCCCAAAATTTACTGGCACAGCTAAGTTTTTACTGGCATTTCCAAAAGTTACAAAAATAAACGTTTTAAGTGCAAATTTCGGTATTTTCGATATAGCAAAAGAAATTAAAATGGGCAGACACTCTTGCTCCCATCCTGCAGACCTGCACACGAGGGTCCGGCTGCTCCGCTCAGGTTCCCTTGTTCCATGCCGTTGCACAACATGCTCAGGCACCGTCTCTGCCAGACTCGCCTCCGCCTGAACACACTGTAGTAGGCACTCGGATGGTCTTGGCTGGGCGTCACAGCCATATTTTTACTGGCAGCCTTTTCCTATCACTGGCATTTACTGGCAGGAGAAAACTGCCCGTTTTTTACTGGCTGCCAGTAAAAATACTGACGGTTGGCAACACTGGTGGACATGAGAATGATAGAAACAAATTACAAGTGCCTGTCCAGGTGGTATGCGACACCCGATAAAACAAGCAAGTTCCAACCAGATAAACCCTCAAATTGTTGGAGAGGGTGCACCGATAGGGGAATGATGGCGCACCTCTGATGGGATTGTCCAATTATTAAAAAATGTTGGCAGGAAGTGTTAAAGATCATAGAGGAGATAACGGGGAAAGTGATCATGGAAGACCCATGGGTATGTCTGTTCCATGGGACCGAGGGTCACAATAGAAGGTATACCTCATCATTATCCCCAATATTACTGAATTAGGCTAAAAGTCTAATCCCAAAAAAATGGCAGGAGGCAGAGGGTCCAAATATTCGAGACTGGTTAGCAAGAGTTAATGAAACCTACATTCTAGAGGAGATGGAGGTTGAGGGTACCAAGCCGGGGGAAGAAGAACAATCTGTTAGGGCCAAATGGACGAAGTGGATATCCTTTAAAAAAACGGGTAGATTTGCGGAGTTGTTATCGAGATAATGCAAGTTTCCTTTTGGGAGTGTCTCTGCAGGACGGGGGGGTTGCAGGGTGGGAAAGTTGGGATATTAACGAAGTACATACTGGGGTACGTTACAGGTTTTGTGTGGTTTTTGTACTTTTATAAATGATAAATAAAGAATCATAAAAAAGAAAAGGCTACGCTACTATGATGTGACAGTGAGATGGGATAAAAATGAACACTAATGGTGAACTAAATCTCTCAAATGAACTCGCTGATGTAGCAAAAAAAAATAGGAATATGAAACATTGCTTGGAAGTGGGGTACAATTGTCTGTTTTGGCAGAGTTCCAAGATGACGAAATATTTTTTTACTTTGTCAAGCTTGAATACTTACCTGTTTTGGACAAGCTTCACAGATGGAGACACCCCTATAGTATCCACTGGAGCACCTGTGTGGGGCCCCCTAATAAAAAGGGTGTTCTGGTGTCCCACACTAGTGCTCCAGCATCCAGATGTGTAAACAGCTGATGAGTGTCCTCTCCTTACACAGAATCTAGTTTGCATTTCATTGTAATTAACAACCCATATAGACAACAAAATTATTTGAAGAGAAGTAGGCTAGCAAAAATGTAATCAAATTCATATGTCCAAAACATGGTGTTTTTTTTTTTATGCCGAACGAACAATGTTTCATACGAATGAATAATGTGTCCATGAACATGAAAGTTGCCATTTTAAACTGTACAACAGTTAAGAAAAGCACATGGAGCAGCACGAACGTTAGAAAAATAAAGAATAGGAACACAGGACAACTACTTACTTTTTTGCAGCACTCTCCTGATCCTTCTGTACTGCTCGTGCTCCCTTAATTTAAAGTCCGACCACCGCTTCCTGAGTTGATCCTTGGATCGTCGTACCCCAAAATTCTTCTGCAGACTCTTGACAACTTTCGCCATGATCTTGGCCTTTCTGACATTGGGGTTGGGGTAAGGTCCATACTTCCATCATAGTCGGCCCTCTTCAGGATGTCGACCATCTCCAACATCTCCCCAAAGGTCATATTTGAGGCCTTAAATCGTCTCCTTCGGGATCCAGACGTTTCTGGCTCCGGGCTTTCCTCCTCCTCCTCCTCGTTGCTGTAATTAGCACGCACCTGCTCTGTCTTCGACGTGTCCTCTTCCCCCACTGCGCCGAACGAGAAGGGGCAGGGAATAGACTAGAAAGAACGTCAGGGGCGGGCGGAGTTTTACGCAGTGTATATAAAGCGTAACATGCGTGCGTAGTACGTACGATCTGTGAGCGGAGGAAAGAGTATCGGAGGCGCCGATCGTGATAACGAAGGTAAGATTAAAAATTGGGCCTATACTGCTTCTAGATTGAGGCCTATATTGGGACAAGATTAGGAGACTTTAGCCTGACATTAGGGTTTGTCTTGTGTATTGCAGATAAAATGGATGGCTTCAATGACCACAACTTCCTCCCCCTGTTCGTAGACAAATACAGGGAGCTGCCCTGTCTGTGGCAGATCAAACACCCGCAGTATAATAAAAAAACAAAAGAGGCAGGCAGCGCTGGAGAAACTGCTGGAGTTGGTGAAGCCGGTGGTCCTCACAGCAACCACCCCTATTTAAAAGCCAAAATTGGTGGCTTGAGGAGCCCTTATCTTAGGGAGCGCAAGAAGGTCACGGATTCACAGAGATCAGGAGCTGCAGCAGATGACGTTTATGTCCCCAGGCTCTGGTACTATGAGAGACTTTCTGTCAGACCAGACTGAAGTCAGGGAATCCCTCTCAACCCTTCCTTCCACTCTATCTTCCACCCCAGCTCAGGCTTCCGATGTCCAACCTGGGACTTCCAGCCAGGAAGAAGTGGAGGAGCCCAGCTGGAGCCAGGTATAGCATTCTTCTACAGATTTCTGGTCAATAAATAAATGATGTTTACTAGATGTGATTATTGATCACTAATTGCTGATTCAATTAAGTTTTTTACATATCAATAGACAGTAGTGGGCAAAAATAATTGGGACAACAATGAAAAATTCTGGGCTCAGAATGATAGTCTGTTATATTTGTTTACATTCAATTTGCAACAGTCATGAGGTGAAAATTGTGTGTGATTGTGTAATGTACCTGGTAGTTGAGCCTGACTGGTAGAAGGAGACCTCTCTTAAGCGCTGGTTCAGGAGCCGCTGGAAGTGGGAACAGTGGTCTCCTGAGCACAGTGGGTAGGAGGGCCTGATGCGGGTTCCAGCAGAAGCAGACACCGGAACTGGAATGAAGTCCCTCAGGGATGGCTGAGCTGTGGATGCAGGTAACTGGTGCAGGCCGGTAGGTAGGCTGGTAGCCGGATGCGTAGACAGCAGCTGGATGCAAACAGGCAGGCTGGAGCAGCGTGACAGGACACAGGCAAGCAAGGTCAGACAGTCCGTATTTGGCAGGAGATCAGGCAGGATATCAACAGGAGGGATGATCCAAGAGTAGTCAGACAGGCAGGAGTTCAGCAACGAGTAGCAGAAGAAACAAGGTCAGACAAGCCGGGTCGGATAGGAGACTGGAGAATGGTCAGACGTAGCCGGGTCAATATCAAACAACAAGCAGGCAGATACAGGAACTTTCAGGTGCAGAGCTGCAGACGAACAGCAGCTAACATGAGCACCTGTCACCCTTTTAAAGGCCCCTTGGCGGCAAACGGCGCTAGCGCGAACGGGCGCGCGCACCCGCGAACGCGCGAACGCGCGCAAGGGCATTCGCGGGAGCGCTCCGGCGCCCCCTGGTGGGGATTTTGGCTGAATATGTTTGGAAATGATCCTTGAGGACCTATGTGCACGCAGATTCACCCGACGACTGCTGACATGCCCCTGACAGATTGATGAAGAAAAAACTAAAACGATGTCTCTTTTTCATACACAGGAAGACCTCAGCCAGGAGGAGGCTGTGGAATGTGGAAGCCAGGAGGAGCATGTGGAATGTGGCAGCCAGGAGAAGGCCGGGCCCAGTAGGAGCCTGACAGAATCGCAGGTCCCTCTCCTCCGCCTTCCAAACAAAAGACCCAGGAAGGGGAGTAACATGCAGGATTCAGCACTCAGGCTGATTCAGGAGGCTTCTGCGTCCCTCAGAGCCTTCCCCACTCCTGAAGAGGCCTTTGCCTGCCACAAAACTGAAGGACATGCAGGAGGGTCAACGCCTCATGTGTTGACCTTATTTATAAAACCTTAACTAAGGGGGTGAGGGGCAAAATCACACCCAATACCCACCTGTGTTAGTTGGACCATCCTCCTTCTGCCACAACTCCATCACCACAGACACGGCGTGGAAGGAAGCGTGGAAGGAAGACCAGAGAGTGCTGACCTGGGTTCAGTCTGGTCTGACAAAAGATGCAGGCTCTTGTATGACCACAGCTTGGGGACATACATGTCATCTTCTGCTGTTCATGATCTCTTGGATTTCTGGACCAGATTGCACTCCCTTAGATATGGACTCCTGAGGCCACCAATTTTGCCATGAAATAATTTATGTGTGTCCTGGGGGCCAAAGGCTTCGCCAATTTCTGCTGTTTCTCCAGCGTTGCCTTCCTCTTTGTTTGGTTAGGACCCCTAAAAAAAAGGAATTTTTGTTTCAATTACACTCGCCTATGTGTGTTTTCCTTCTAAAAGGATAGTTTGTTTGTGAGGAGGCAGGTACATTTTAAAAATACAATGTGAAATTAACAAGAGACACCAACAACAAACAATCTCCTTGAGATTAAATAATACTCAATAATAATGGTGTTGTGGTAACTTGACACACAAAACACACCCAAAAATATTCTGGAGTTTAAAAAAAAAATAAACATCAGGCTTGAAAAAGTCCTCTCCCACTCCTCCATGATGACATCACAGAGCTGGTAGATTAGTGGTTCTCAACTCCAGTCCTCGGGACCCACCAACAGGCCAGATTTTAAGTATTACCTTGGGGAGTTGCAGACTAGAATACTGCAATCACTGAGCAGCAAGTGATATCACCTGTGATGTATTTCAGCTTTCTTGCAAACCTGGCCTGTTGGTGGGCCCTGAGGACTGGAGTTGAGAACCACTGTGGTAGATGTTAGAGACCTTGTGCTCCTCCACCTTCTGTTTGAGGATGCCCCACAGATGCTCGATAGGGTTTAGGTCTGGAAACATGCTTGGCCAGTCCATCACCTTTACCCTCAGCTTCTTCAGCAAGGCAGTGGTCGTCTTGGAGGTGTGTTTGGGGTTGTTATCATATTGGAATACTGCCCTGCGGCCCATTCTTTGAAGGGAAGGGATCCTGCTCTGCTTCAGTATGTCACAGTACATGTTGGCATTCATGGTTCCCTCAATTAACTGTAGCTCCCCAGTGCCGGCAGCACTAATGCAGCCCCAGAAAATGACTCTCCTACCACCATGCTTGACTGTAGGCAAGACACATTTGACTTTGTACTCCTCACCTGGTTGCCGCCACACATGCTTGACACATCTGAACCAAATAAGTTTATCTTGATCTCATCAGACCACAGGACATGGTTCTAGTAAACCATGTCCTTAGTCTGCTTGTCTTCAGCAAACTGTTTGCGGCTTTCTTGTGCATCATCTTTAGAAAAGGCTTTCTTCTGTGAGGACAGCCATGCAGAAAAATTTGATGCAGTGTGCGGCTTATGGTCTGAGCACTAACAAGCTGACCCCCCACCCCTTCAAACTCTGCAGCAATGCTGGCAGCATTCATACGTCTATTTCCCTAAGACAACCTCTGCATATTACGCTAAGCACGTGCACTCAACTTCTTTGGTCGACCATGGCGAGGCGTGTTCTGAGTGGAACCTGTCCTGTTAAACCCCTGTATGGTCTTAGCCACAGTGCTGTAGCTCCATTTCAGGGTCTTGGCAATCTTATAGCCTAGGCCAGTGATGGCGAACCTTGGCACCCCAGATGTTTTGGAACTACATTTCCCATGATGCTCCACTGCATTGCAAAATGCAGGAGCATCATGGGAAATGCAGTTCCAAAACATCTGGGGTGTCAAGGTTCACCATCACTGGCCTAGGCCATCTCAATGTAGAGTAACAATTCTTTTTTTCAGATTCTCAGAGCGTTCTTTGCCATGAGGTGCCATGTTAAACTTCCAGTGACCAGTATGAGAGGGTGAGAGTGATAACACCAAATGTAACACACCTGTTCCCCATTCACACCTGAGACCTTGTAACACTAACGAGTCACATGACACTGGGGAGGGAAAATGGATAATAGTGCCCAATTTGGACATTTTCACTTAGGGGAGTGCTCACTTTTGTTGCCAGCGGTTTAGACTTTAATGGCTGGGTGTTGAATTATTTTGAGGGGACAGCACATTTGCACTGTTATACAAGCTGCACACTCACTACTTTACATTGTAGCAAAGTATAATTTCTTCAGTGTTGTCACATGAAAAGGTATAATAAAATATTTACAAAAATGTGATGGGTGTTTTCACTTTTGTGAGATACTGTAAGTTATTCATTTAGTAACATTACTACAACCATAAAATGAATGATTTCCTGCTGCTCGGTTGCTAGGATGCTGGCGGTCACCTAAATCCTAACAACTACAGGCACCAAGTGGGCTGACTACTCTCGTCCAAGCAAACAATGACATTATTTATATATAAAAATAAATATAGCGCTCGCAAACACAATAAGTGAAAATTTGTTAACCAAAAAGAAAGTCCAAAATACTATAAGTGAAAATAAAGTCCAAATAAGGTGACTGAAGGTGCTCCAATCCAAAGTGAAGGAAATATAAGGTGCTTGGTATGCCCCCGAATGACATTATTGGTTGCTAGGGCACTGACAGCTGCACAGTCATTCGATGTTATGTTGCGCCATAACAACAACTAACACTGCATGTAAAAAAAATTAAAAACACACACGCGGGGTTTACCCTGAAATCCGAACCAGATTCTTATCCCACATAGGGATCTGGCATAGATTTTTAAGTGGGGACTCCCACACAAAAAGACAAAACGGCATGCGATCATCCTCAAAATTCATACCAGAACCTTTTGAATTACAAAGCAGTACCCCATGCAAAAAACAACAAAAAATGCCCCCCAGGATCCATACATATCCCTTGACTGAGTAGCAGCCTAAATGGTCATAAAATGGAATGGCAGTGAGCATTAGGAATGGGCGAACTATTCGGCCTGAGCATAAGTTCGGGCCGAACTTTCGCTGTTCGAACGTGCGACGAACAGCCGAACAAACGGGTCATTCGACTGTTTGTTCGGCCCCCCGAATCGACCACAATGCAGGCAGCTACAGTATTTACAGTTAGTGTACTGTGTCCTCTGCACAGTGTGCACCTAAAGTCAATTGCTGGTGTTCTCATACCAGTTGATTCTGCTAGCTGTAGTATCAGTATATATATATATATATATATATATATATATATATACATCCCAGCTTTGTGCAGCTACATCTCACTGCAGGCCATTAGTATGTAGGCCAACAAGGAAAGGCAGACAGTCACAAGCCAATAAAATAGGGCAAGCAGGCTCTGTGTCTAGAGGCAACAGTGCTGGTCATGGATAAAACATAAAAATAATTGTGCCTGCGCTGAAAAATATACTAAATAACGTGCATAAATAGTAAATTAATCCACTATAAATGAGCTGCGAAACCATATATGTATACTATAAAAGTGCAAAATTTAGCCTCAAAGTGCTTATAACATTGTGCAAAAAGCAATATAACCCATTGAAAGTGCACCATGCATAAATAAAAACAGCAACAAGTACACAGGTAACCTGTGTATTGCAAGTGTCCAGCTCAATCCACGGGTTAAAACCCAAAAAAATGTGTACAAACAGTGTCCATAAGATAAAAGTTCCTCCGAGATGCTCAAATCACAGCAAACAATACGTGCTCTCCCGTGACACCCCACATGTGCTTGCGCTCACCTCTACTCGTGTGACCCAGTATTTAAACTGTGTCAAACACGCAGTGGGGCCAATCCTGGGCTCCCTTAGGATGAAATGATAAGAATACAATCCTCACAGGTGCAGTCAGTATCCACATGTATAGGAGAGAAGTAAAAACTCCATAGTGTAATAAAGCAGGGATATTTTATTAAATCAAAAGAAATTCTCCAGGAGGGTACTCACATTGAGTGGGTGCTTCAGTGCACCAAACTTAACAAGCGTATAAAACAAGCTGCAATTCAGATGGCGTGCGGTGTGGTGTGTAATGTCTCCTCCACTGCTGACACCTCCGTCCTACCTCTGTCCGAAAATCATGAACTGCATTCCTCTGGGTCTAGAGTGGGTCTTTCATCTAGTAGATTCTCTTTAAAATGCTACAGTATGTGTTGTGATTTTTGCAGAGGTAAGGTGATGTTTTTGGACATGCTTTGCCTTTGTCTGGTGTTGGTCATGGAGACGGTGCATCCTCATCAGCACGTGGCCGTGGGACACGCTTCTCCTTTTTTTCGGCAGCTGGCCGTGTTGAGCCGCAACATGCGGGAGACTTGGTGGATGACCAAGCCGTCCTCATCCTCCTCATCCTCTCTCACCCAAGCTCAGGGTACTTTGTCTGGCAAAGCAGCTGCCAACGCGGCCTCTTCTCTCGGCTCAATGGCATCAGTCACTCCTTTCCAAGCCCCACCATGTCCTCCTGAGGAGTCCCCCGAACTGTTTGACCACAGTGTTGGGTACATGCTCCAGGAGGATGCCCAGCGCTTTGAAGGCTCCGATGATGGTACCCAGCTAGAGGAAGGCAGTAACATGAGCCAAGAGAGAGGGGGTGCCCAAGAAGGACAGCAATCTGGCAGTCATGTTCCCCCAGCTGCAGCATACTGCCAGCTTTGCTCCAGTGATGAGGAGGGAGGGGATGATGAGGTCACTGACTCCACGTGGGTGCCTGATAGGAGAGAGGAGGAGGAGGCACATCACCAATGAGGCAGGATGCCCTCCAGGGGCCAGCTTAAGGGCAGCACACCGACTGCATCACACGGCAGAGCTCCGCATGTGCACGGCGCTACTGTCTCTGCGCATTATTCAAAAAGTTTTTTGGTGTGGGCCTTTTTTGAGACGAGTGCATCAGATCCCACCACTGCTATTTGCAACATATGTCTCAAGCGTATCTCATGTGGCCAAAACATCACCCGCTTGGGCACCACATGCTTGATCAGACATATGTCAACCTGTCATGCAGTTCATTGGCAAGCGCACCTAAAAGACCCACACCAAAGAACAAAGAGGACCCCTCCTTGCTCCTCATCAGCTGGGATTTCCAACCCCACTATACCTTCAGTCCTCTCTGAGACCTGCACTGAGAGGAATGAAGGTGTAGAATTAGGTGTGTCACAGCCAACGACTTGGGGGCAATCTGCTATCAGTACACTGATGTCAGATTGTATTAGGCAAATTTCCCTGCCCCAGCTGCTACACCGCCGCTGGGAGACATTCACTCCCAGCCATCCACATGCCCAGTGGTTGAATGATAGCTTGGCTAAGTTGCTAGCACTTCAACTGCTGCCTTTTCAGTTGGTAGACTCTGCCCCCTTCCGTGAGTTTGTGGAATGTGCGGTTCCTCAGTGGCAGGTTCCCAAATGCCACTTTTTCTCACGGAAGGCGATTCCAGCTCTCTACCGGCATGTGGAAGGCAATGTCTTGGCCTCGCTGGACAGGGCAGTCAGTGGTAAGGTGCATATTACCGCTGACTCATGGTCCAGCAGGCATGGACAGGGATGTTACCTATCTTTCACCGCGCACTGGGTGACTCTTCTGGCAGCTGGGAAGGATGCAGGACAGGGTGCAGTAGTATTGGAGGTTGTTCCACCACCACGCCTCCAAAATACTACTAGTGGTGATTCTGCCACACCTCTCTCCTCCACCCCCTCCTCTTCTTCTTCCCCCATGGCCTCTTCCTGTGCTGATTTGTCTTCGGAACCAGCGGTGCTCTGTAAACATTCAAGGGGCTACGCAAGCACGCAGGCAAAAAGATGCCATGCGGTGCTTGAGCTAGTGTGCTTGGGGGACAGGAGCCACACTGGGGCAGAGATTCTGTCAGCTCTGCAGGGGCAGGTTCAGAGGTGGTTGATGCCACGCCAGCTTAAGGCAGGTATGGTGGTTTGCGACAATGGCACCAACCTCCTCTCCGGCCTCCGAAAGGGATAACTGATCCATGTGCCCTGTTTGGCTCACGTCCTTAACTTGGTGGTACAGCGGTTCTTGGGCAGGTACCCGGGCTTACAGGATGTCCTGAGACAGGCCAGGAAAGTCTGTGTGCATTTCCTCAGGTCATATAATGCCAGTGCTCGGCTGGCTGACCTCCAAAAGGAATTTAACCTGCCCAAGAACCGCCTAATCTGTGACATGCCCACCAGGTGGAACTCAAGATTGGCCATGCTGCAGTGGCTGCACATGCAGCAGAGGGCCATCAATGAGTACCTGTGCGACTATGGCACCAGGACAGGGTCAGGGGAGCTTGGGTTTTTTCCCCACACCAGTGGGCCATGATCAGGGATGCATGCACTGTCCTGTCACCATTTAGGGAGGCCACGAGGATGGTGAGCAGTGACAGTGTATGCATCAGTGACACTGTCCCCCTTGTCCATCTGTTGGAGCACACGCTGCGTGGAATAATGGACAGGGCACTTGAGGCAGAACAGAGGCAGGAAGAGGAGGACTTCCTTAGCTCTCAAGGCCCCCTTTATCCAGACAGTGTTCCTGCGTGCCCGCCGTTCACACAGGAAGAGGACGTGGAGGAGGAGGAGGAAGAAGAGGTGGATTGTGTCAGCATGGAGGTGGAGCCTGGCACTCAGCATCAGCAGTAGTCTTTAAATGATCATTTATAGTCCCAAGAAACCCATGGACTTGTACGTGGCTTGGAGGAGGTGGCTGCGGATCATGTCGTCTTTAGTGACCCACAGGACTTCAGACCGAGTGCCTCAGCAAACCTATGCTGCATGGCCTCCCTGATCCTGCAAAGCCTACGGAAGGATCCTAATATTTGTGGTATCAAGTAGAGGGATCAATAATGGCTGACAACCCTCCTTGATCCGCGTTACAAGGGTAAGGTTGCAGACCTTATCTTGCCGTCGCCGAGGGAGCAGAGGATGAAACATCTTTGGGAGGCCTTGCAGAAAGATCTGTGCAATGCGTTCCCAGAGACTGGGAGGTTACAAACTCCTGTTCCTGGACAACGTGTTGCTGAGGCTTCGGTCAGTCAAAGAAGGAGCGGTGGAGAAGGTGGCCGTCTGACCGATGCGTTCAGACAATTTTTTAGTCTGCAGGTATGATCAGTTCCAGCAACCATCGCCAGCGTCTGTTTTACATGGTGCAGGAATACCTAGGGGCAAGATCTGACTTGGACACCTTTCCCACTGAAAATCCTCTGGGTTACTGGGTCTTGAGGATGGATCACTGGCCAGAGCTTGCACAGTATGCAATTGAGCTACTGGCCTGTCCTGCATCCAGCGTTCTTTCAGAACGCACATTCAGTGCTGCTGGAGGCTTTGTAACTGATCACAGGGTGCGTCTGTCCACCGACTCGGTCGATCGACTGACCTTCATAAAAATGAGTCAGTCTTGGATCACCTCCAGCTACCAAGCACCTGATGCTGATGTAACCAAATAATTTTTTTTGAAATGTCAGATCCCTTCAAGACTGCCTATGCTGATGCTGAGTGACTATCCTGTTATGCTAAGTGACTATCCTCTTCCTCCTCAATGATCATGCTGATAGCTTGTAAGAATATTTTTGGTTCTGGGCGCCGCCACCAGTGGCTAAGGCCCAATTTTTCAGCCCCTGTTTAACAGGGCGTGTAATTACAATTTGTGATGGGATATTTTGCAAGGATGGTTCGTTGCTGCGCTCAACTAGAGTATTTGTGAGGGGTTGCAGTGTTGTGGCACCAGCACCAGTGCCTAAGGCCCAATTTTTCAGCCCCTGTTTAACAGAGGCATGTAATTACAATTTTTGATGCAATATTTTGCAGGAGGGCTCATTCCTGAGCTCCAACTAGAGTATCTGTGGGGGGTTGCAGTGTTGTGGCACCAGTGCCTAAGGCCCAATTTTTCTGCCCCTGTTCAACAGGGACATGTAATTACAATTCTTGATCTTATATTTCACAGCAGGGCCCGTTTCTGCGCCCACCAAGAGTAACTGTGAGGACTTACAGTGTTGTGGCACCAGCACCACCACCATCAAAGGCCCAATTTTTCTGACCCTGTTCAACAGGTGCATGTAATTACAATTCTTGATCTAATATTTCACAGCAGAGCCTGTTCCTGCACCCACCAAGAGTAACTGTGAGGACTTACAGTGTTGTGGCAACACCAACACCTAAGGCCCCAATTTCTGCAGAGTATATAGGGCATGCCCCTACTTTCAAACATTTAACTTACAAACGATTCCTACTTGCAAACGGAAGGAGAGAACAGAAAGTGAGATGAAATCTACCCCTAGGAAGGGAAATTCTCTCCTGTAAGAGTTAATATGGGAAAAACGTGTCTCCTCCCCACGGATGCTTTATCACCAATCCTTGTTTCACTAAAAAACCCAAATTCTCAAAAAACATTTGTCATTGGGACAGAAAGTGAGGTGAAATCTTCTGAAGAGGTGCAAAAAAAATGACACAGGGGTGATAACCCTTCCCTATGTTTCCAATAAGCTTAAAAATAGATTTTTTGGCTAGAGCTACACTTTAAAAATGTACCAGTTCAAAATTACAAACAGATTCTACTTAACAACAAACTTACAGTCCCTGTCTTGTTTGCACCGCCTGTATACTGCTGTTCAGAATATATAGGGCCTGGGGGCCCCACGCCTTTCCTTTTTTTAATTTGGGTGCGGGGTTCCCCTTAATATCCATACAAGACCCAAAGGGCCTGGTAATGGACTGGGGGGGGTACCCATGCCGTTTGTCTCACTGATTTTCATCCATATTGCCGGGACCCGACATTACAATAAAGCTGCAAGCAGTTTCAAATGACTTTTATTCCTTTAAAAATGTCTGTCAAATTTTGTGCAGGGACTGTTCTAAGCACAGGAAACACGCACCACTTTACAGGCATACTATAGACACTCCCCAGGTACGATATTTAAACTATTTCACTTTTTTTTTTCACTTTAAGCATCATTAAAATCACTGCTCCCGAAAAAACGTACGTTTTTAAAACTTTTTTTGCATTGATACATGTCCCCTGGGGCAGGACCCAGGTCCCCAAAACCTTTTTAGGACAATACCATGCAAATTAGCCTTTAAATTTAGCACTTTTGATTTTGAACGTTTGAGTCCCATAGACTTCAATGGGGTTCTAAAGTTTGCGCAAGAGCACCTAAAAACCACACCGTTGGCAAGAGCACCTAAAAACCACACAAAAGGGGCACAAATCTGTCCCTCCTCCTCCTCCTTACCCACTTCAGTCTGCCCCTACTATACTGAGTTATTACCTCTCAGCAGCCTCCACTGACAGGGATGATGGTATAGCACAGGGTGTCCCAGGTCCTAACAGCACATCTGCCAGCAGCACACCACCAGCTGTAGACTGTAGTCAGCAAATTTCTCTGCCTCATCTGCTGCAGCTGAAAAAAAAATACAGTCCCTGCCACCCACATGCCCAGCGTCTAAATGCAAGCTTGTCAAAGCTGTTGGCTCTCCAACTTCTGCCTTTCAGCCTGGTGGATTCTGCCCCCTTCTGTGAATTTGCACAATGTGCTGTATCACAATCGCAGGTTCCTACTCGCTACTACTTTTCACATAAGGCCGTTCCATCTCTCTACCATCACGTGGAAGGGAATGTTCTGGCATCGTTGGACAAGGCAGTCAGCCGTAAAATCCACCTTACTGCTGACACGTGGTCCAGCAAGCATGGACAGGGACAATATATTTCGTTCACAGCACACTGGGTAACGCTGCTTGCAACTCGAAAGGATGCAGGACAGGGCTTGGTGCTGCAGCTTGTTATGCCCCCACATCTCCATACAGCTGGTGATGATGATGCCAGACCTGTGAGCTCTACCCCCTCCTCCTCCTCCGCCACCTCCATGCCCTCCTCTGCAGAATTGTCCTATGAACATCAGGTACACCCTAAGCGTTCAAAGGGCTATTCCCAGAGTCAGGCAAAAAGGCCATGCAGTGCTTCAGCTGGTGTGTTTAGGGGACAGGAACCACTCCGTAGCAGAGATTCTTACAGCTCTGCAGGGACAGGCCCAGAGGTGGTTCACACCACGCCACCTGGAGCCAGGAATGGTGGTATGCGATAATGGCTCAAACCTCCTGTCCGCCCTTAGACAGGGAATGTTGACACATGTGCCATGCCTGGCCCATGTCCTCAATTTGGTGGTGCAGCGTTTCCTAAATACGTACCCAGGGTTGCAAGATGTGCTAAAGCTGGCCAGAAGAGTCTGTAGCCATTTCAGGTGGTCATACACAGCCAGTGCTCGGTCGGCTGAAATTCAGCAGAAAATCCACCTCCCTGTAAACCGCCTGATTTGTGACATGCTCACCAGGTGGAACTCGACTTTGTCAATGCTGCAGCGGCTATACATGCAGCAGAGGGCGGTCAACGAGTACCTGTGCGAATACGGCACAACGAGAGGCTCAGGCCGCTTCGGCTTTTTTTCCCCACGGCTGATCATAAGGGTGCATGTACTGTATTGTCACCATTTGAGGAGGCCACAAGGATGGTGAGCCGTGACAGCACATGCATCAGTGACACAATCCCTGTTGTGTTCCTGCTGGAGCAGACTCTGCTTGGCATTATGGACAGGGCACTGGAGGCAGAGCAGCAGGAGGAAGAAGAGGACTTCCTTTCCTCTCAAGGTCAACTTTATTCAGACACCATCATTCCTATGTCACAAAACACACAGGAGGAGAGAGGGGATGAGGATGAGGAGGAGGATTCTGGCACTTTCATAGGCTTCAAAGAAGAGGAAGACGTGTCAATCTGTAAGTGATGGCTTTCCAACCCCAGTACCCTTGGGAGTAGTACGTGGCTGGGAGAAGGAAGTTTCAGATGCTGTCATCCTGAGTGACCCCGAGGAGTCTGCTTCTCAAGCCTCGGCAAATTTGAGGAGCATGGGCAACCTCATGCTTCAAAGCCTGCGAAAGGACCCAAGAATAAGTGGCATAAAGGAGAAGGATGATTACTGCTTGGCAACCCTCCTTGACCACCGTTATAATGGGAAGGTCTCAGAACTCATCCCATCCCCACAGAGAGTGCAGAAGATAAAATCTCTTGAGGACACCTTAAAGAGGATTTTATTGAATGTCTTTCCTGACTCCAGTAGGTTACAGTGTCGTGGAAAACGTCATTTTGAGTTTTCTGTTGGTCAAGAGAGAAGAATTGGAGAAGGCGTCCGCCTAAGTGAGGCATTTCTGAATTTTTTTAGTCCTCACCGCCCAGGGCTGTCAGCTTCCACATCCCATCGGCAGCGTCTGCATCACATGGTGGAGGATTACCTCGGGGTGGGGGGGGGGCAAAACAGAGATGGAGAGCTTTCCAGCTGACGAACCACTGACTTACTGGGTCATGAGAATAGACCACTGGCCAGAACTTGCCCAGTATGCTATTGAGTTGTTGGGCTCCCCTGCATCCAGGGTGCTTTAAGAACGGGCATTCAGTGCTGCAGGAGGTTTCGTTACTGATCATAGAACACGTCTGTCCACAGACTCTGTGGATGTTTGACTTTTATAAAAATGAATCAGTCCTGGATTACCAGCTATGAAGCCCCTGATGCCGATGTCACTGATTAAGTCTTTTTGGGATGTGGAATATCTGCAGGATTTGGAGGCTGCCTAGCTTTAAGGGGGTTCAATCATTTAATCTGGAAGAATGTTTTTTGTATAGGTTTCATGGGTACAATTAACACACAAAGACTCATTTTTTCTGCACCTGTTTGACAGGTGCATATCATTGCAATTTTTTACAGCAAGGCCAATTCTTGCTTTCATCAAGATTATCTCTATAAGGTTACGGTGGGAAGGTGCCACGAACACCCAGAGACCAATTTTTACGCACCCGTTACTTCTATACAAAGTCAAAGTGACACCAGAATGTATCCTAAAAATCTCTAATCTCTAAAAAAAATCACTGCTCATTTAAAAATGAAGTTTTTCACAAACTTTTTTTTTATTGATTCATGTCCCCCAGGGCAGGACCCGGACCCATATAACCATTGTTAGCCCAATTACTTGCATATAAGCCTTCGAAATGGGCACTTTTGATGTTCCGGTCCCATTGACTTTAATAGGGTTCTTATTCGGGTCCGAACCTTTATGGTGTTCAGAAGTTCTGGTGCGAAACAAACAGGGGTCCGTTCGGCCCATCCCTAGTGAACATACAGCCTCCTCCCCCACACTGAACCACACTGAACCATACCGGGCAAGACATGCCTTGAACGTGGCAAGGTTACCTTGGCAGGCAGCCCAAGCGAAGCACCTTGTCCCAATATTAATGGGGATAAGGTCCCTTCCCCCTCATCCCTGGCCCAGTGGATCAGAATCTGGATGCCCCCTTTAAAATAAGGGGGACCCCACATACATAAGTAAGGTTGCTTATTGACAAAAAAATATACAAAGTGAATAAACACTCAACATTGTGACAAAATGACTTTATTTAAAAAAACAAAACAAAAAAAAGTCCCACAATGCAAATCCATCTGAATCCCATCCTCTAGTGATGTAGATCCACGTCAATCACAATGAACGACTCTTACCTAACCCACCAAATCAAAACACTCAGACTCACCTGGACAATTCTCTCCCCTTATGTTTTCTCACCACAAATTACATTTCCCTGGCCGGCAGCTGCATGTAAACACAGGGGCAGGGAATGATGCCTGGAATCAGTGACAAAATATGGTCTTGACCATATTTAGTCAATGATGTCTCTCAGGATCAGGGTTGCCAACCATCAGTAAATTCATGGACGGTTTGTTAAACTCGTGATTTTTACATTTCTCTATGAATGGCCATTGTAGATTGCATGTCCGTAATGGACATTCATGGACAGCTGTAAAACTCATGGATTTTAGCAACTGTCCAGAAATTTACTGATGGTTGGCAACCCTGCTCAGGTTTGTGCCCCTCCCGACATTTTGTTTAATAAAGCTCTTTGTCATGGTGTTGTGTGGTTATTATGTTACTTTCTTTGTAAAGGATTTACAATGTACTCATATACTCATTTATATAGGGCATGGGCCAGATATCTGGAGGCCTCCATATTTTAAAGGGGGCTTCCAGATTCTAAATAGCCCCCCATAGAACCTCACATCCCCTGGGCCAGGGATGTGGGGAAGAGGCTATTGTCCTCATTAACATGGGGATAAGTTGCTTTGCCATGTGAGACCCACCTAGCAAGGTATGCTCCCCTTCATGGCATGTGGCCTGGTATGGTTCAGGTTCACACTTCCTGCCCCCTTGGAGGGGCGGTATACTTTTTTTCTGTGGAGTTCCCCCCTTACAATCCATACCAGACCCTTATCTATTATAAGGGTCTGGTATAGATTTTTAGGGAAATTGCCAGCTGCTTTGTTTACAAACAGAAAAAGTGACTAGTAAATATCATTTACTGTCCATTTAAATGTTTTTTTTTTAATTTGTAAATGTCACCTTTGCTTTAGTACACTGTACAGGTGCATATGTTCACATATAGTTTTAATGCAGCCCCAAGCAAGTTATTTAAAGGAATTGTCTACTTTTTAAAAAACATTTTTATTGCATTTAGTTCAATCTTATTTTATTGAAAGGAACAAAGTGGAAAATGTATTCTGCATATAAAACATCATAGACATTAGTAAGTAATGACAATAAAACAAATGTGTAGGGAGGTTACAAAAATGCAGTATTGTAACTTGTGTCAAAAAACAGCAATTAGAGCAACTCATTGAGGCATAACATGGAGGACTAAAGGGCCCTCCCATTTCAAAGGAGAAGATTACATGTAAACATCATATATTACTACAATCAAACTTATTCTAGAAAACTGTTATGTTGTAGAGAAGTTAGCTGTGGGGATCGTATTTTGCATCAGGAGTAGATGTTTAACCACTTGCCTACAGGACACTTACACCCCCTTCCTGCCCAGGCCATTTTTCAGCTTTCATCGCTGTCACATTTTGAATGACAATTACGCGGTCATGCTACGCTGTACCCAAATTACATTTTTATCATTTTCTTCACACAAATAGAGCTTTCTTTTGGTTGCTATTTCATCACTGCTGTTTTTTTAAATTTTTTACAAAAAAAAAAAACAATAATTAAAAAAAAAATTTTTTTTACTTAGTTTCTGTCAGTAAATTTTGTAGCTAATTTTTCTCCTTCACTGATGGGCACCAATGAGGTGGCAGAATTAGGTGGCACTGATGAGGAGGCACTAATATGCCGCACTTATGGGCACTGACATGTGGCACCGATGAACACTGATAGGTGGCACAGGTAGGCGGTACTGATGGCCACTGATGGGCATTGATGGGTTGCACTGATGGGCAACACTGATGGGCAGTACTGATAGGCGGCACTGGTAGCCAGCACTGACTGGCATCACTAATGGGCACTGATTATTATTATTATACAGGATTTATATAGCGCCCACAGTTTGCGCAGCGCTTTTGATTGGTGGCACTTGTGGACACTGATTGCTGGCACTCGTGGGCAATGGTGGGCACTGATTGGTGACACTGTAATGACGCTATAATGTAATCAGGGCACTGATGATCAGTGCCCTGATTACATGTTTTGTTGCCCCCTGAGGGGAGATGCTGCTGATCGGCTCTCCTCGCCACACACTCTGTCAGTGTGAAGCAAGGAGCGCCGATCACTGGCATCTCTATGTTTACATGTGACCAGCCAATAACTTGGAATCACTATTCTGGCCGCGGCCAAAAAGTGACGCAATAAATCTTTTTTAATGGGCTTGAATGTTCTTGGGAGCATGGATAAGAGAGCTATCTCAGGTGTAGGGGAAATAGAGGTCACCATCAGTTTGCAGCATAATAGGAAGATCTGTTGCCAGAATTTCTGCATGGGAGGGCAATCTGACCAAATGTGGAGCCTGGTACCCCTGGAGCTTAGACGCAGCCAACAGGTATCAGGTGTTGTCGAGTTGAAATGATGTATAGTCAAAGGGCATCTATACCATCTCGTCACCAATTTGAACCCTTTTTCTTGAGTTTTAGTGGCTAGAGAGAGTTTGTGTGTCAGAATAAAACATTTTTGCCTGTCGATGAGGGAGATCAGGCTTTTTTTCCTCAGCCATCGTGTAGGGTGGGAGATCAGGGTAAGAAGCATTCATCAAGATGGAATAAAGCTGAGATACCACGTGCGTTTGAGGATCAGCTTGGAGAAGCATATTCTCGAAGCCTGTCGGTTCAGCTAGAAAATCTGATACGGATGGGAAGGTTCGAATATAGGAAGTTAATTGTTGTTTTGGAGCCACTGCATAAGGTATCGAGAAAGTGATTCGGAAGGGGTATCTGGCCTTAAAGTGGGGTCTGCTCAGAGAACCTGGGAAAGCCTCCTATGGTCTTCTTTTCGCCAAGGTCCAAACCTAGTCACATGCATAGCCGGTGGAAAGGCAGGAGTCCCAAACAAGGGAGTCATAGGCCCAGAGGGGTTTGATATGTTCCTACTAGATATCAAGCGATCCCAGATTTGGATTGTTTGATGAGTAAGGTCACAGAGGGGGCATGAACCCCTACGGTTTGCGGGTATGGTCAATGGAAGAGCTGAGAGTTCAATGGGATTCATATGGCTTTCCAAGTGAACCCAGAGCTTAGTCGTAGAGTTATGAAACCAGTCAAGTATGCGAGTAAGTATCGCCGCCTTATGGTACAATGAAGGATCTGGGGCTGTAGCTCCTCCTCTAGCTTTCCGTATTGAATTCTGGGAGGGGCTGCATTCCAAATAAATTTAGAAAACAGCTGGTGCAATTTCCGGAAATAGGAGTTAGGTATGTGTTTAGGAATTGTCTGGAATAGGTACAAAAACCGGGGAAGAACATCCATTTTCAAGGTGTTCACCCTACCGAGCCATGAGAGCCGTTTGGACGTGTATGTAGACAGATTGGCTTGGGTTCTAAGGAGTAAAATTCCTGGAAAAGAGCTGGGATGCATCCGCTAGTTTTTGAATACCACGGTATTGGATGAAGGTGGACCCTGTTTTAAAAGAAAAGGCAGTCGAGAGTCTGTGTAGGTCTGACTTTGGCAGAGAGATATTGAGGATTTCCGATTTGTTGTAGTTCACTTTGAAATTACTGACTTCCCAAAATCTCTGGAATTCCTGCAACACTGAGGGCAGGGTCGAGTGCGGGTGTGTCACAAAGAGGAGCAGGTCGTCTGCGAATAGAGCAAGTTTAGTATGGGTGGGCCCGACCGTTATTCCTTGCACAGAGGAATTGTTTCACAGATCAATAGCTAAATGTTCCATGGGATAGAAGGCACCCTTGTCGTGTCCCATTATAGATAGAGAATGCCGGCGACAGAGAGACGTTCAGTCTAATCCTAGCAGATGGAGAGGAGTAGAGGGACATTATCCTTGAGATCATGTGGGCTCCCAATCCTATTTGTTGTAAAGATAGCCAAAGGAATTGCCAATCTACTCTTTCTCTGCATTGACCGTTAAGAGGCATAAAGGAATATTGTGGGTTCGGGCATAGTCGGATCAAAGAAGGGTTTTCAGGGTGTTATCCCTTGCTCCACTCACAAATCCCAATTGATCTAAATGGATCAAACTGGGCAACAACAGTTGTATTCTGTTGGCGAAGACTTTAGCGAACATCTTCAAATCAACCCCGATCAGGGATATTGGCCTATAGTTTGCACATAAAGTCGGGTCCTTCTCCAGTTTCGGGATAGGGGATAGGGGATATATGAGCTTCAAGTGTTTGTGGAGGGAACACTGAGCCCTCTGACACAGAGTTGAACACTTTAGTGAGGAAGGGAATAAAAAGGGGAAATTTTTTTTTATAAAACTTAGGAGTAAAGCCGTCTGGCCCTGGGCTCTTACCAGTTGGTGTACCCGCTATGGCTCTTGCAACTTTATCTGCTTCAATAGGTGTTTCAAGTTCGGTAACGGCTTCCTTATCCAAAGTGGGGAGCGGAATTTCCATGACATAAGAGAACTTGTCCTCCTCTGAAGTAGAGGGGGAACCTGACGATTGGGCTGCAGGTATGTTGTACAGAGACTAGTAAAAATCCCTGAACGTCTGTGCTATCTTAGAAGGTGAGGAGATTGATTCTCCATGCGGTCCTTGGATATGGGAAATAAAAGTAGAGGATACTTTTTGGTGTAGGGAGCGGGTCAGTGACCTGCCACATTTATCTTGGAATTTATGTTGGTGGAAAGTGAGCTTGTCCACAAATGTATGCACAGAGGTCTCATACAGTCCCTTGAGATGTGATCGGGCATTGGATACCTTCGTGAGCGTTTTTATTGTTGTGGAACGCTTATGTTCAGTTTCCAGGTGTCTGGGCTTTTGAATTGCAGCCACTATAGCAGCTGAGCATTCCTTTTTCAGGCGAGTTCCTAATTGAATAAAGGTTCCACGTAACACTGCCTTTAGTGCCTCCCATTGGATGGGAAAGGACGTGGTATCTCGTGCGTGGTCCCCAAAAAAGTTAGAGATTGTCTCCGAGACAAGTCTAACACAGTCCGAATTTGCCAGCAACGAGTCGTTCAAGCGCCATGTCCACTCCTTCACCGGTGTGGAGGGGAGCAAAAATGTCATGTATATAGGGGAATGGTCCGACCAGATCATAGAGTCTATTTCGCACTCAGGAGACCAATCCAGACAGATGTGGTCACTCAAGAGATAGTCAATGCGACTATAGGTCTGATGTACCTGAGAAAAGTTCTTGTAGTTACAAGACTTAGGGTACAGTACCCTCCAAATGTCTACAAGGTACAAGTCGTATAGTGCGCATTTCAGGGCCCTCAATTTGGGGAATGAAATACGTGACCGTGAGGTTGAGGAGTCCAATAGTGGCTCCAGAGGGGTATTGAAATGAGCTTACCCTCCATAAACTGAGATAGAATCTTCAGATACTGCAAAGCTGATGGGACTTGGCTGATATTTGGTAGGTAAATATTAGCTACCATATATTTAACTCCCCACAGTGAAAATTTCATAAAGGCATACCTTCCCTGAGGATCAGAGAGATGATCAAGCAATTCAACGTGGAGTGTTTTGTGAAAAGCAATAAATACTCCCTTAGTTTTCTGGGACGGATTAGTACTATGGAACCATCTGTTGAAATATCTGTTGCAACAAGAAGGAGTGAAGGCAGATTGAAAGTGCGTCTCCTGTAGGAGGAGTACATTAACTTGGCTCTTATGCATTTAATATAGGATTTGTCCTCGCTTAGAGGCTACATTGAGGCCATTTACATTGTATGAACACAGTTTTAGTCAAGGGTGAGATAATACCGTATGGGCCATGGTGGAGCAAAAAGAAGAAAAGAAAGATGGAAAGTCATATGCCGCGTACACACGATCGGATTTTCTGATGGGAAATGTTGGATGTGAGCTTGTTGGCGGAAAGTCCGCCAACTTTCCGCCAACAAATGTTGGCTAGCATTTTCTCAAATTTTCCACCAACAAATGTGCGTTGTCGGACTTCCCGATCGTGTGTACACAAGTCCGTCGGACAAAAGTCCAAAGTACAAACACGCATGCTCGGAAGCAGAAGCGGTTGTTGTAAACCAGCGTTTGTAATGAAGAATTAACATTCGTAACGTGGCAAATTATGAAATCTCCAAATACAGCACACAATTCTCTTCTTCTTTAATGGAAAAATAATGAAGCTGCTTTGCTGGTGATACTGATGGAGTTATTGCAAACAAATTTTCAAAGGCTTTTTTCTTCTAGTGATCAAGAATAATATTATTATGTTTATTTTTTTTTTTATTCTATTTTTTGTATTTGTGCATTAAAAAAAATTAGACATGCTATCTGCCAGCAGAACTTAACGAAAAAGTGCATTCTATGCATCCAAAACTATAGAAAATATACCAAATCAAATCATTATTCAACCAAAAAAATAATGTCAAAGCAAAAACTCCAAGGTCAAAAATAAATAACACGTTACATGTTATCTCCTCTGATTCCACAACATGTCTGGTTGACGAACGGCCGTTCAAAAACGAGCTGAAAAGTGTGAAATGAAAAACGTGAAAAGAAAAGCACGAATCAACACTCACCAAACTTCTACTAACACAAAATTAACAGAAGGAGCCCAAAGGGTAGCGCTAAAGAGCTGAAAAACCACGTAGTACGTCTAGTACGTCACTACGTTCGTAATTGTTGGCCAACATTTGTGTGACCGTGTGTATGCAAGACAAGTTTGAGCCAACACTCGTCTAACAAAATTTCACAGTTTTGCCCCGCTCGTGTGTATGGCGCTTAAGAAAAAGAGGGGGAAGATGGGGGAAGAAACAGAAGGTAAGTGAGGGGAAGGAGTTAAAAAAGGAAAAGGGGTGGAAAAAAGCTGGACAGAGAGGACCAGAGACCAGGAGCATATCAGGAATTGTCTACTTTTAATGTAGAACTTTTAGTATTTTTAAAAAACTTGCTCCTCTTTGAACAGTGTTAAAAGTTTTTGTTTTTTTTGCATTGGTTCGTGTCCCCCATGGCAGTGGCCAGCTACCCATGCAATTTTTTCCCCCAAAAGCTTGTGAATTGGCCTTAAAAATGGGCAGAAAAAAAATGCAAATTTTTTTTTCACTTGTTCAGAACATCAAGCTAAGTGAACTTTGCTTAGCTCTAACATCACTATTCCTGGTCAGTGACTCAGAAAATACTGACACCAGAGACAATTAGGCAAATATTGTTCAGCAAAATTCTTTAATTCTGAATTCTAGGTATGGCTTTTTTTGCAAAGCGTTTTCTGATTAGATGATGTCACCTCCTGGCCTCTCCACCACGTTCAAACAGAGACTGACTTGCAGCAAAGATGTTCTGTGAGTCAAGATATTTTGTGAATGGCAGGACCAAGAAGATCACAAGGATCACTTTAGTAGTGATGACTACTACAGCGATTCTCTGCTTTGACAAGGATCCCACAGGTAAGGCATATAAATATTTCCAAGCTAGGCCAATGTAACTATGCAAAAAAAGCCAAACCTGGAAATCAACTTAATAACTTGCACATAGTCTATGCTCTTCTGCAATGGGGGAGCTATACAGTAGGCTCACAGTGCCCTCTTGTGGGCAAGTCTTATAATACATGTGCAATACATAATCACAGTAATTATTTAAAAATTAAAACCATCTTTCAAATGAAACCTTTCTACGGGCAGTGTGAGTGTACAAGTTTGTCAGAAAAAATGCCTAGTGACTAGCATGTGTGGCCTGCAGGTTTTATTTAGTTAGTAATGCAGCATATGTTTAAGATCTTACAAAATCATTTTTGGAGAAGCATAGCTAAACATGTACCCTCCACCTCCAAATTCCTAAACATACTGTAAGACATTAAATACAAAACACTACAAATGGCAAGGTAAAGACAAATCAAAGACCAGAGGGACCCACCTGGAACTTACTGGTCTTAATTTTTACTTTAGGAAACCGCAAGACCCAGGTCATTGTAGCATACACTGGGCCCATTCTCATTAGCCTGGGTATTTTAGCATACTAAGCTCCATTGGCATGTCCTCCAGGGGTCAGGTTGTGAGGACACAAGGCCCTACCACTTGAGAGCAGCAAAGGTACCACTTACCACCGCAGTTTTCTGCCATTTTTCTAGTGTCCCAGGCCTCTCCAGCAAAGGAACTAATTGGTTGACTGATAGGAGACAGCAGAGTGACATAAAGATGAGCTTATCAGTCTGCTGCTTCAACTTGCACTGTCCAGTCACAGGTTCAGGAGTGACAAGACAAGTGTTATGAAATGGTAGCAAAGAAAATCAGGGCTGTGTTGAATGGCAGAGCTGTGTAAATCTCAGGACTGGATGGACAAAAATACAAACCCTTTGGCATATGAAACAGTTCACATGTGTATTTCATCGGTGTACTTAGCTGCTTACCCAGAGTTTGACTTTAAAGTGGAACTCCACCCAAAAAGGGAAGTTCTGCTTTAAGTCCTCCTCCCCATCTCAACTGCTTCGGCGATTTGAGCAGAAGTACCCCCCCTCTCAGTCTTCTGGGACACGTCACAGGTCCCAGAAAACTCCGGGACCATTGACAAAGCTCAGCGTAGTTGTCAGCCGGCTGTGAAGCTGAAAGCTGCATAGCTGGCTGTCTACAGTTAGGATGCAGACGCTGGGAACCCGAAGACTAGTGAAGAACTAGCCTGGGGAGGACGGTGCTGGATCCCTGCATAGGTAAGTGTCCTCATATTAAAAGGCAGCAGCTACACTATTTGTAGCTGCTGACTTCCATTTTTTTTTTAATATAAAAAACCCAAGGAGAGGGTTAAACGCTGCGCTAGAACAATGAAAAGAGTGATATGTGAATTGTAAGAGCTGCCAGCACTAAAAGTCCAATACTAAACTCCAAAACATCAATTAAATTAAAAATGAGTGCAGCGCTAAAACTGATTGAGTAAAAAAATATATATGCTATGAATCATGAATAAATGATTAACCCACCACACATTATAATATCAAACCAACAGATCTCCTATAGACAATAGAGGCAAATGTCTCTGCATGTGTCATATGTGAAAAAACATATAACTTAAATTAAGTGATCCCAAAAAAAGTCAAAAAAAGTCCATAAGTGAAATAAGTGGATGATCAAAATTATATTCCAACGAAAATTGTGACACAGGTGATTCCAGCATTCCAAGTGACTTGCACCCAAGTGAGGTATGAGGCTCCTTACCAGCTCAGGATGACCACCATAACAGTGGTCCCAGCAGGCGTTTGGGAACTTAACAGGTCACCCACAAACCTATGCCGATCATTCCAGTATGTCGAACTCAAAAGACAAAAATCAAGAAAAAGCTCCCATAGCGTAAAATTGTAAAACTGTAACACTTTAATAAGCCAAAAGATTGCACTTACAAGAAACTTGCATCAAGAAAAGCAGCGTATGTTAGAATACTACGATCGCGGCGTCTCCACGAGTTTCCGCCTGCCTCGTAAAGTGTTACAGTTTTACAATTTTACGCTATGGGAGCTTTTTCTTGATTTTTGTCTTTTGAGTTCGACATACTGGAATGATCGGCATAGGTTTGTGGGTGACCTGTTAAGTTCCCAAACGCCTGCTGGGACCACTGTTATGGTGGTCATCCTGAGCTGGTAAGGAGCCTCATACCTCACTTGGGTGCAAGTCACTTGGAATGCTGGAATCACCTGTGTCACAATTTTCGTTGGAATATAATTTTGATCATCCACTTATTTCACTTATGGACTTTTTTTGACTTTTTTTGGGATCACTTAATTTAAGTTATATGTTTTTTCACATATGACACATGCAGAGACATTTGCCTCTATTGTCTATAGGAGATCTGTTGGTTTGATATTATAATGTGTGGTGGGTTAATCATTTATTCATGATTCATAGCATATATATTTTTTTACTCAATCAGTTTTAGCGCTGCACTCATTTTTAATTTCCATTTTTTTTTTGCCCAGACTGGACAACCGCTTTAATGTTGTGAGACTACATACCAGATTATTTTGATTGCTTAGTATATATGGTTCACTGTATTTAAAAAATCCTTTTTTTTTGCACTGCCTTTCTGATAGGTCCCTATTAGAGACAACATTAAAAATGGATTTCACATATGGTATATTTTCACATAGTTACATTGGTCCAGCTTGTGATCTCCACTTGCTTCCGGGTCCAGTGTTGAGCAGCCAGCCTGATGCCTTTTGAAAAAAAAAAATGGCTGACCATTTTGCATGGACAACATTTACTTTGTATTTTCTAAATGAATGCAAAGAGTTCTCTGACTGGGTGAGGTAGAGGTGGTCCAAGCTGGAATTCTTCGAAAATGACTGGTACTTCCAGACATGGGGAGCATGTATGTGTCTCACTTTGCTCCCATAATGCAGTACTGGTACCTGTATAAGCAACTGGGGGAAGGGGTATAGCCAGATATGTGCTTTCTGTGTAAGTTCTGACCACATTGACTTTGAGATGAACGTAAATCTTGTAGCAGTATGCCTATTGATACACATTTGTTTTCACCTGGATAAAATACAACATAATGTCCTCTAGTCTTAGCGCATATGTTGTATTTTATCCCGGTATTGCATGTGTCTTGGAAGCTATGCCAGCTACATCTGTTTGTATGGATGATTAAAAGCCCTCCCCCACACCGCATCTTACACAGATGGCCATCCACATCAGGTGAGCAGAGGCTTGCTCTTTCTTTGACACAGAATCTGGTGCAGCTGTGCATACTAACCAATCAGCTTCTAACTTCAGCTTGTTCAATTAAGCTTTGACAATAGTTCAGATTCACACTGGTACAACTGTGGAACTGACTTTGCCCTGGGACTTCATGTCTGACTTCCATCCGACTTCAATGAACGGGATCCGACTTTGATCCGACTTTTTTAAAAAATAGGCTGTCCCCCCCCCCAACCCCAGGACCATACCAGATCTCGGGTATGGATTTTAACAGCTTAAGGACCAAAAGATTTTCCCCCTTAATGACCAGGCCATTTTTTGCGATACGGCACTGCACCGCTTTAACTGACAATTGCGTGGTTGTGCGCAGACGTACCCAAACAAAATTGATGTCCTTTTTTTTCCCACAAATAGAGCTTTCTTTTGGTGGTATTTGATCACCTCTGCAGTTTTTACTTTTTGCACTATAAACAAAAAAAGACAGACAATTTTGAAAAAAAAGCTATATTTTTTACTTTTTGCTATAATAAATTTCCCAAAAAAAAAATTGTAAAAAAACAAAATTTCTTCATCAGTTTAGGACAATATGTATTTTTCTACATTTGTTTGGTAAAAAAAATCGCAATAAGGGTATATTGATTGGTTTGCGCAAAAGTTATAGCATCTACAAAATAGAGCATAGATTTTTGCCATTTTTTTTTTTCTAACTAGTAATAACGGCGATCAGTGATCAATGACTGCGACATTGCGGCGGACAGATCGGACACCTAACTGACATTTTTGACACTTTTTTGGGAACCAGTGACATTATTACAGTAATCAGTGCTAAAAATATGCACTGACATTGTACTAATGACACTGGCAGGGAAGGGGTTAAAACTAGGGGCGATTAAGGGGTTAAATGTGTTCCCCCGGTGTACTTACTAACTGTATGGGGGAGTGTGTGACTGGGAAAATACACAGATCTGTCTTCCTGCAAACCAGAAAGACAGGATCTGTGTGGTCTCCCGTCAGAACGGAGATTTGCCTTGTTTACACAGGCAAATCCCCGTTCTGTCACTGCGAGAAACGATCGCGGCTGGCCGGCAGACATCGAGTCCGGCCCACCCGCTGGCCAGTGGGCACGCGCCCCCACAAATCGCCCTGTATGAGCCGATGTGCAATGATGGCGAATTGCGGGAACCAGCCACATTGCTGTCGTACCACTGCGGCTGCTGGTCATTTATTGGTTAAAGGCAACCCCCACGCCAAAATAAAAATAACAACGGAGTGGGGCCCCCCCAAAATCCATAACAGACCCTTATCCGAGCACGCAGCCTGGCAGGTCAGGAAAGGGGGGGGACGAGTGAGTGCACCCCCCCTCTCCTGGACCATACCAGGCCACGTGCCCTGGGGGGGTGCTTTGGGGCAGGGGAGGCTCTGCGCCCCCTCCCCAAAGCACCTTGTCCCCATATTGATGGGGACAAGGCCCTCTTCCTGACAACCCTGGGCAGTGGTTGTCAGGGTCTGCGGGCGGGGGCTTATTGAAATGTGGAAGCCCCCTTATCCCAACCCCCCCCCACCCTATGTAAATAAGTATGGGGTACATTGTACACCTACCCACACCCAAAAAAAAGTGTCAAAGAAATAAAACCAGCACTCAGGTTTTTGACAAAGTTATCCAGCGTCTGCTCCCTCCGGTGATGTCTTCATTCTCCGGTTCTCCTCATTACACTGTCTTCTTCCTCTGTTTCTTCTCGCTAAAGTCTTCTTTCTCTGCCGGTTCTTCCTCCGATCCTCTGGTTCTTCTTCTCTTCCCTGTTTTCTTCCTCTGCCGGTTCTTTCTCCGATCTTCTCCCGATGATAGCTCCCGCTGTGAATGTGTCATCACTTATATAGCCATAGGGTGTGGCCATCCGGTGACCTCATCCAGAGACCACGCCCCCTTGTGACATCCCCACCCCATCATGCCCCGCGTGGGGATGTTACAAGGGGCGGTGTCTCTGGATGACGTCATCGAATGGCCACGCTTCATGGCTATATAATTGATGGCACACGCCGGAGCTAACATTTACAGTGGTAGCTAGCATAAAAGAACCAGCAGAGGAAGAAGACAGCGGAGAGAAGAAGAACCGGAGGAACGAAGAAAGAACCAGCAGAGGAAAAAGACATCAGTGCAGCGAAATGAACCGGAGGAAGAACCAGAGGTAGAAAGCATCAGCAGAGCAAAGAGAACCAGAGAATGAAGACATCACCGGAGAGAGAAAAAATCGGAGGGAGAAGAGATGCTGGAGCTGCTTTAATAAAGGACTTTGTCAAAAACCTGAGTGCTGGTTTTATTTCTTTGACACTTTTTTGGGGTGAATGGGTAGGGGAGGGTACAATGAAGACCGGAATCTGGGTACTGCCCAGGATTGTCGGGAAGAGGCCCTTGTCCCCATCAACATGGGGACAAGGTGCTTTGGGGTGGGGGCACAGAGGGCATGTGGCCTGGTATGGTCCAGGAGGGGGGGGCGCTCGGTCGTCCCTCCTTTCCTGACCTGCCGGGCTGCGTGCTCGGATAAGCTCCTGGTATAGATTTTGGGGGTCCCCCACCGTTTTTTTGGTGTGGGGGTTCCCCTTAAAATCCACACCAGGCCGAAGGGCCTGGTACGGAATTGGAGGGGAACCCTACACCGTCCATTTTAAAATTTTGGTGTGGGGTTCCCCTTCAAGATCCTCAGAGCACAAGTCGCATGCCAAAGTCAGATCAGTTAAGATGAAGAATCAACAATCAATAATATTTAATGGGCTAAAGTAGGACCAAAGTCAGACCAAAGTAAGGCAGGAACCTTTTTCAAAGTCAGACCGACTTGTGTCAGACCAGTTAAGATGGCTTTCATAGGAAACCATTGATTTATACACGTCATGCGACATGTGCCCCCAAAGTCGGAGCATATGTCATACCAGTGTGAACCCGGCCTAAGACCTGGAAACTGAATGGTTATGATGCATAGCTGCACAAGATTCTGTGTGCTCCAGTTTTAGTAAATCTCCCCTTCTGACTCTCTAAGATGCTTTATTTATAGCCAATCATGATACTGATCAGTTGCCAAATAATATAATTAGTTGCAAAATGTTCTTCCTTGTTAGTACCACTTACTTTACCAGTTTATCGTTGCCCTCTCACAACTTTATTACCTTATTTTTTTCTTAAAATGTATGCATTTTCTCAGTTTAAACATTTCATGTTTCCTATTGTGAATAAAATATGGGTTTGTGAGCTTTGCAAATCATTACATTCTATTTTTTTGTAGATTTTTCAAGGTGTACTTACCGGGTCTGTGCAATGGTATTGCACAAAGCAGCCCCTTACCTCCTCTTCTGAGGTTTCCCATGGGCACTGTCCACTCCCCTTCTTGTGCATCTGCTCTCATAGCAAGCTGTGTGCTATGAGGGTACACGTGCATGTCCATAGACACACACACACACAGTTAAGCTCAGCCCTGCTCCTTGCTCCCTCCTCACAGGTTTTGACTGACTGCAACAGGAGCCAATGGATCCCGCTGCTCTCAGGCTCCTGAGAGAGCAGGGAGGTAAGAGAGAAGAGGTGCAACCGAGCACAGCTCTGGAGCAATAGAGGAGGACTCTGGTGTTTTTTTGTGGGGGGAGCACAGCAAATGGTAAAACATTTTTTTTTTTCTTAAAGGGAAGTATGGGAATTTTTAAAAAATGTATACGCACGTAGGAGGATACAGCATCGGTCCGTTGCTGTATCTGTCCCTGCTGCCTCGCTTCCCGGTCTTCAGTGAGCAGAGAGACTGTCTGTCAGCAGCTCTCTGCTCTACCCCTCCAGCACATACTAGAGAGCCGGGGAGGGGGCAGGAGCGGCTGGCTCAGGCTCTTAGTGGTGCATTCCCATTAAAGTTAGGAACGCTGCAGAGCCTGGACTGGCTGAGTGATGTCAGCGGACTTTAGCCCACTATCGACATTCAAGGCATGCCATAAACGATACCTGTCACAGTTGCTTGTGCTTTCAGCCGAGCTGCCAATCCATCAAATTGCTGGTGTCGTATTTGATCACACATGCAGCACCTTGGCAACTGCAGATCTAACAGAGGCTAAGATGGCAGCTTCCTTGACTGTAAATGATAGGGAAGTTAGTTCCAGTTTAAGAATACAAGTTTTTTTATTATACTAGGTAAATGTTGCATGGGTTAATCAGAAGCTGTAAGAATAGCGTGACCACTTAAAAAAAAATCTTCATGAATCATTTGCAGCAAGTACGGGAATTCACCCCCTTGCTGAAATACCAGCAGGTAAATAAGGAATTCAGTGGCACTGACGGTAACTAATATAATCAAAACAAATGCAGAGTCACAGAAATAATCCTCTTGATACAGCTCTGCTTTGGAGGGGGTTTACTGGCAGTTCTGGAATAAAACTTCAGTAATGAGACTTAAAATGAAAACCGGCAGGATGAAGACACCAAAACAGATGACAGAAGCAGGGCCTCTGAAATGTTCCCCCTCCGGAGATGCAACTACAAAAGGAAAGAGCCCACAGGAGTGCCCGAGCAATTAGCTCATGATGATCTCATTACAGAAATAGAGAGAGTGACTGAGGACCGGTCAGCCATCTGTTTCTGCTCTCTTTCATCTCACAGATGACCAACTAAGTTTTGATAGCCTTGAACTTAGAGGTACATTGCCATCATGACTGTGTACACTTCAACCCAAGAAAAGATTCTTAAGTGAAACCAGAAATGTACTTGGTTACATAACGAACCAAGGCAAAAGTTGGAACACCTTAAAAAACCCCTGAAGGGAAACATGAGCCCAAACTTTTCTTCTAGTTTTAGATACTGTATACTGGAAGGGTGCTGGAATCTCTATTAGATTTGTATTGCTGTTTTTTTGTCCTCGTTGAGAGTACTGAAAGGAAAGTGAGGGGAAATCATATCCCTATTTACTATGAATGACAGGCAGTTTTCAACCACCTTACGAATCTGCTAGATGGTTCTGCCCCCCTCATGAACTACACACTTTAGTGCTGGTTATTTGAATTTTGAATCATGTCACCGGACCAACTTTTAAGTCCATTAACAATCTTGCCAATTCACAATGAACAGGACTGCTAAAGGGAGCCCTGACCTGCTTCCCTTGCTGGCCAAAACTCTGTAGAATCATGCCTGCCAATGGGAGGTCAGCAATAGCACATATCTTTCTAGTTTGGCCCGTGAGAGAATGAGGCTGCAAAACAGCTAGGTGCTGTCCCTGCTCGTTTAGCAATACTGTCACTGGTGAATTATGGTTAGTGTGATGTGAGGCCTGCTCAGAGCCAGCAGACCAAGAAGTTAGTCTTTAAAGCAGAATTAAACCCGCCTATCGTTTTCAGCCAAGCAAGCCGCCATCTTAGCCCCTGTTTGAACTTCAGCTGCCATGGTGCTGCACATGTGATCAGTTATGACACCAACCATTTGATGGTTTGACAGTGTGGTTGAGAGCACAAGCAAAATGTGACAGTTAGCACTTCCATTACTGCCGGAATGTAAATGTTTTTTGAAACATTTTTTCTTTGTTGCAGGGGCACTAAATGGAGATTGAGAGTTGCATCCAGGCACTCTTCATTATGACTGCAATCAATCTGCAAAATGTTTTTACCTCGTTTGGGTGAAGAGCCATATTTACAGTGCATACAGAAAGTATTCACAGCACTGCTCTTTTTCCATATTATGTTATGTTACAGCCTTATTCCAAAATGGATTAAATTCATTATTTTCCTCATAATTCTACAGACAATATCCCATAATGACAATGTAAAAGAAGTTTGTATGAAATCTTTGCACATTTATAAAAAAAAATAAAAATAAATAACATGTACATAAGTATTCACAGCCTTTGCCATGACACTCAAAATTGAGCTCAGGTGCATCCAGTTTGGAGTCCACCTGTGGTAAATTCAGTAGATTGGACAGGATTTGGAAAGGCACACACCTGTCTATATAAGGTCCCACAGTTAACATGTGTATAGCATAGTGCATGTTAGAGCACAAACCAAACTATGAAGTCCAAGGATTTGACTGTAGAACTCTGAGACAGGATTGTATCGAGGCACAGATCTGGAGAAGGATACAGAAACATTTCTGCAGCATTGAAGGTACCAATGAGCACAGTGGCCTCCATCATCCATAAATGGAAGAAGTTTGGAACCACCAGGACTCTTCCTAGAGCAGGCCGCCCGGCCAACCTGAGCGATTGGGGGAGAAGGGCCTTACTGAGGGAGGTGATCAAAAACCTGATGGTCACTCTGACAGACCTCCAGCGTTTCTCTGTGGATACAGGAGAATCTTCCAGAAGAACACCCATCTCTGCAGCACTCAACCAATCAGGCCTGTATGGGGGAGTGGACAAACAGAAGCCACTCCTCAGAAAAAGGCACATGATGAAACAAAGATTGAACTCTTTGGCCTGAATGGCAAGCGTCATGTCTGGAGGAAACCAGGCACTGCTCATCACCTGGCCAATACCATCCCTACAGTGAAGCATGGTGGTGGCAGTATCATGCTGTGGGAATGTTTTTCAGTGGCAGGACTGGGAGACTAGTCAAGATAAGGGAAAAATTAATGCAGCAATGTACAGAGACATCCTTGATGAAAACCTGCTCCAGAGCACTCTGGACATCAGACTGGGGCAAAAGTTTATCTTCCAACAGGACAAAGAACCTAAGCACACAGCCAAGATAACAAAGGAGTTGCTACTGGACAACTCTGTAAATGACCTTGAGTGGCTCAGCCAGAGTCCAGACTTGAACATCTCTGGAGAGATCTGAAAAAATGGCTGTGCACCGACACCCCCCATCCAAACTGATGGAGATTGAGAGGTCCTGCAAAGAAGAATGGGAGAAACTGCCCAAAAATAGGTGTGCCAAGCTTGTTTGTAGCATCATACTCACAAAGACTTGAGGCTGCAATTGGTGCTTCAACAAAGTATTGAGCAAAGACTGTGAATACTTAATGCACATGTGATTTTTTTTCGTTTTTCATTTTTAATAAATTTGCAAAGATTTCAAACAAACTTCTTTCACGTTGTCATTTTGGGGTATTGTTTGTAGAATTTTAAGGAAAATAATGATTTTAATCCATTTTGGAATAAGGCTGTAACATAAAATGTGGAAAACGTGAAGCGCTGTTAATACTTTCCGGATGCACTGTATAAAGGTCTTTCAACATCCACGAACATTTGTCATGTTAAATTTACCAGAGTTAATCACCCATCTCTCAGCATCATTCAGCCTATTAATTTGGTGTCTTTTCCCAGAAAACATGTAAAACATATAGCAGGCACATTTAGGTGAATGTGTAGGAATTGATAGCATATAGTACAGTATGCTGAAGGCTCTGATTTAGCACACAGTTTAACTGTTGGTTTAAAGTTTACAGATAAAAGCACTAATTCATCAAATCTAGGATCTAAATTGATTGTAGTAAACACTGAACATATTGTCCTCTTATTTAGATGTTCTTTAGTAGGGAAAGTACTTAGCACTGTAGAATGCCAGCAAATTACACTTGCTTCAGACAAAATGCTCCTAACACATTACGGGTGTTTCCTATATGATTTGATTCATATAGGAGTGTTTCCTATGTAATTTTTAAAAAATCTAAACTCTGGTGGTCAAAGTTCCCAAAAATTATAAATACCGTATTTATCGGCGTATAACACGCGCCGTCGTATAACATGCACCCCAAGTTTAGGAGGGAATTTTAAGGAAAAAAACTTTTAGGAGGGAAGTTTAAGGAAAAAAAAAAAACTTACATTAAAATGCCCATCAATGCAGCCTTATCGTGTCCATCTGCAGCCTTGTCAGTGCAGCTTTGCCCCAGTGCAGAACTGTCAGTGCAGCTTTGCCCCAGTGGTCAGTGCAGCCTCGCCCCCAGTGTCCATTACATGCTTGGACAGATCGCTTGAAAGATCGCCGCCGACATAGACATAGCATGTAGTTTTAAATATGGCGCCGCAGAGTTCGGAGGGACTCGGCGGAGCTGAACGAGCGCCGCCGAGATACACACACATAGTCGAGTGTACTCGGCTCTTTCCAGCGCCGCTCACATGATGGCCATAACACAGGTCCAATGGCGGGACTGGGCGTGACTGTAAGCGGCGCCTGAAAGAGCCGAGAACACTCGACTCTGTGTATCTCAGCGGCGCTCGTTCAGCTCCGCCGAGTCCCTCTGAACTCCGCGGCGCCATATTTAAAAACTACACGCTATGTGAATGTCGGCTGCGATCGCTCCAATAGATCACAGATAGCGGGGATCGGCATATAACACGCACCCACGATTTTCCCCTGATTTTAAGGGGAAAAAAGTGCGTGTTATACGCCGATAAATACGGTAGTTAAAATACAGTAAAACCTTGGATTTCAAGTAATGTGGTTTACAAGTGTTTCGCAATATGAGCTGTTTTTTTTCTTCTTAATCCCGACTCAGTTTGCGAGGATTGTCTCGCAAAACAAGCAGAATTCAAGCTTTTGGTTTGTGCAGTACCACATTTGGGTAGAGGTGCGGGGGCGCCAGTGGCGCTTGGAGACACTCCGTTCCCGAGTGTCTCCGAACTTCTCCGCCCCCCCACCTCTGGCCACATGTAGTACTGCATAGAAAAGCAGTGGCTGTGGAACAAATTATCTGAGTTTTTCCATTTTATTCCTATGGGGAAACTCGCTTTGATATACGAGCGCTTTGGATTACAAGCATTCTTCTGAAATGGATTATGCTCGTAATCCAAGGTACCACTGTAGCTGCAACCTAAAGAACTGTTGGAATCCTCTTTATCCTTAGATATAGAACCACAGTTATTATCATATTCTGCGGTCACACTGTTGACACCCAGGTTTTGTTACAGCCTGGAATTCTAAATTCACATGATCTTGACACTGTTTTCTGCTTAGCTTGTACAATGTTCATACACAATGGGTTTCAGTTGTCTTGTATCAGATTGAGCTCTTGTGTGTCACTTATGTGGGGTGACCTCTAGGTAAGTTTTTCGTAGTAATCATTGCATACATTATAATTTTGGTACCTTCTTGGAGTATAGTAAAAACCAAACATGCAGAAAACCCTTGACTTAGTAATTGGCTTCTACACAGATTTCCAACTGTAGCCAACAGATACTTTTCTTTAAGTCTCAGTTCACACTGATGCAGTGCGAATCTGATGCAATTTGGCATGGCTGGTGATAAAAATGTTCACCGAATCCACTCTTAACCGACACAGGACCCTTTTTTTTAACCAGATCAGACTCACACCGCATAGATATGAATGGATAGCAAACAATGTTTCTCAAATAACATGTGAATCTATGCCTTTCTGGTGGGATCTAAGCTGTATTGAATTTGCATCCGTGTGAACCGGGACTAGGGCTGGGTTCACACTACTGCAAATTGGATGCAGACTTGGTCTACATACAATTCGCATAGCAGGATCCGGTTCTTCATGGAGCTGGTTCTCACACACCTTCGCCGCGTCTCCGGTGAGAATTGCACAGGAGTACCGTGCGTCTTTTTGTCAGTTTCAGGTCTGAATTCAGCCAAAAAATTGGGCTGAAATCAGACCTGACACGGTGAATGGAGATGCACCAGACTCCTGCTGTGAGCCTCTGCGTTCCCCAGTGTGAACTCAGCCTAAATGTTAAAACCAGTAAAGTTTTTCAATAGACAAAAAAAAATCTGGGCCCCAAATCATAATGTGCTTGTTTGCACCACACTGGTGGTGCACAGTGTGCCTCTGACGGTGACATCAACAGTAGAAATAAATGTGAATATCTTCTAAACGCTACACATTTATGATATATTCACTGAACCTACAGGTGAGCCTTATTATAGGCTTATCTGTAGGTATAATTCATAAAGTGGAGTTTACTACCACTTTAAAAGTTCTGCCAGCTAACAGCTTTAACCCTGTAAGGCCCTCTGTTGTAAAATTACACCATCAGTTTTTACGCTACTAAAATGAACCAGAATTTTTTTTTTCACCTAAAGACCGAATTTACATAATTACAGTAGTAGATCCTATTGTTCAGCCTAGCACGGATATTGGATGGTAAAACGTTTATCTGGACATGAAGTCAGTCAACCTGTGAAGTTGCCTTGAAGCACACAACTGGACTTGATAAAGAAAGATTAAAATAAGTAAACTGCCTGAAATATTTCTGTGATTAATAACAGGTCTAGATGATACATATATCAAGGTACTGTTGAGTGCATTGACCATATTAGATTTTGAGCTTGTTCTGTCTGTGTTGTAATTTTACAACGTTGGGTTAAAGGAGTAGCAGAATGTGCCTGTGCATCTTGCAGTCTTCACCTGTTCCATGTGGTAAAAAAAAAAAAATAGGATTTTTTTCATCATACATGCATCTTGAATGCGATTTGCACATTTCATGAGGCCAGAATCGTGTTGGAAATCACATGAAAATAGCACAGATCCTTTTCCAAAATTGCGCTGTTCTGCATAGATGAGAACCGGCACCATTGAAAACAATGCGATTTCCATAGTCATCCGATTCTGTGCGACTCAAGGTCACATCTGAAAAAAAAATCACACTAGTGTGAATGAGGCCCTAAATGAGGCACAGATGGGGAGGGGAAAAAAAAAACCCACACATAAAAATTACACACATGTATTAAAAAATGTATTTAATGCATTGTACTATTCTAAAATCAGCATATATCATTTTATAGTACTTGATGGCTATTGTTTACTTTCTCAAAAATCTTAATTACACTGTTAAAGAGGTATAATCTTCCAACAACAAATTCTTATCTTCTCACGTAAAACAATTACACGTGTCCAAAAATTTCAGTATTACAAAACATAAGTATCCTATCTGATAAGGCAGAGAGCAGTTGAAAACTATTAATCCACAGCAAGCATCCCTGACTTCAGTAAAGTGAAGTCTTTCTGTATGGCTCACTGCTGACAATCATAACTGCTCTTTCCACTTTCTTACCACAAAAGGTATCAGCATCAACGTGTACTTTTGTGGACCATGAGGCTGCAGCAATTTTGTGGATGTATGCATCATGGGTGGAAGCGGATAAGGACATGCCCCATAGCTTGGATGGGGCCAGTGCTGTGACTCCTATAGGGAAAAATCTGTCATTTCCAGGTGTAGTTCTTGTACCTATAGAAGGCTCCCCTATTGCACAAGCCAGCAGAAGACTCCGATGCGCAGAAGCAAAAGACATTGCAGTGAACATAGACCAATTTCCGGTTGTGGAAAAATTCATGCAGGATTCAGGTGCCAGATAGTCCAGGCTAGGGGCCACAGGTCATGTGCTTCCAATAGCAACTAATGAAATTAGAAGCCGCCAACCAGCTTCAAATAATTTTGGACAATTCCAAGCTGTTAAAAAGCTGATCTGCCGTGGCACTGCAATGTACAAGATATCACAACTACTTTTCAGTGAGTCCCAGTGGAGAAACAGGTTGACAAAACTGGAAGATTCAAAATGATATTAAAAAGGCATATTTTAAAAATACATTGTATTATCAGGCGCTTAAAGTATAACTAAAAGGCAATTTTTTTTTTTGTAGATTTGAACAGGGTTGAGAGGTTAGAACCTTGTCAGGTTGTGATTGCTGTCTGCAATTCACTTACTTTAATTGTCTTGATCATCAATGTCATCAGGAATAAAAGCTAAAGCCCCTTTCACACCAGTGGACTGATTGAGTCTGCCTGTCAGTTTTTCAGGTGACCCAATCAGACCACCCATTGTTATGCGTGGCGGATGTCAGCGGACAGGAGTCCGCTGACTAAGAAAATAAGGGGGTGAAGTGGCGCTGCTTTGTACTTAGGAGATATAAAAGATGGAATGAATAAAATAAATAGTGTATTTACACTTAAAATATCAAAGACACACTAATGAATAAGTGTATAGGCACAACCCTGCTGTCTAACATCAATTAGTGACATAAGATATAAAACAAATAGTGCTAAACAACAACAAGGTAATGTCCATTTCTTGAAAAAAAAAAAAAATCAATATATAAAAAGCAAACAAATATAAAAAAAGAAAAAGAAAAAAAGAAAATCACAGTTCATAGATTCACATAAGTGATCATCTTCAAAAAGTGGCTGGTGCTTGAGTGAATACTGTAAGAACTAAAAACTGGTGAATTTTCACATGTGCTTTTCTTTTGACCTCCTCGATGCTGGGATATGGTATATAGTCATCCTTCAAGTCCAGCAAGGGAACTTCTCTCTCTGTATACATACAGGTTGTGTGTGATCACCAAGCACAACATTCAGACTCCAGACTGTATGAATGAGCTGTGTTCTGTACTCCAGTCCAAGCAAGGAAACCCCTGTCTCTATGTGCAGGCTCCAAGCAGCCCGAGTCGGCTCTGCAGTGTTAGGAAAGTGTCGTTTCACCTTTGTGAATATATGAACTATTATTTCTTGCTAAAATGTTTTATTGTATATTTGTTTGCATATAGAATGAACATTTGTTTCAAGAAACTGACATTACTATGTTGTTTTGCACTACTAGCACTCTGAGCACTTTGTTTACATTTTATGTCAGGGTTGTGACTGCACACTTCATACACTTATTCATTAGCGTGTCTTCGCTATTTAAGTGAAAGTACACTATTTTATTCAATTAAATGTATTCATTCCATCTTTATATCACCCAACAAGTACAAAGAAGCGCCACTTCACCCCCTTTTTTTTTTTTACTTTCCACTGATCCTACATCTGTGGGCTTAGCTGGGGCGGGCAGCAACTATTATATCACCTTAGTGCAGAACACCATACTTATTTTAATGAGTCCGCTGACACCCGCCAAGCATCCCATCCTCTAAAAACCCTTCTTAAAATAGACGTATGGAGATACATTCGCCATCCGTCCAGCAGATCCGATCGCATGACAAACGGATGGAAACAGACATGTAGTTCGTTTTAATTCGACCGCCCCATAAAAGGAGAGCAGGCTGTGTCCGTATCCACTCTGCATAGCAGAGCAGACACAAACCAGCAGAGATATTCACTCATCTAAAAAGGGGGCTAAGAGAGATTCTCTACATTGGAAAGATAACCTTTCACTTCCAAGAGAGGAAGAAGTGAAGGTAAATCTTTCTAACAAGACACAGATAGCAAGAAAACACAGTAGTTTTAACCATCTCCTACCTCTTTTAGATATACTTTAATGCAACTCCTTACATATGATTAAGAACTATTATAAAAATAAAGAAAAAAATATTTATATCAAACATTAATATATTGCTTCATATTTGGCATAGTTCAAGAGTTCTTGCCCATATCCACTGCTTGCCGTACATCTGCTACAGATTCTGGGACTTTTACAGTCATTCCATTCATGAATGGCTGAAGGCAAATTTGGCAACCCAATCGTGACCTGCAAATAGGGGTAAAAAACAAACAAAAAAACCATCATTGTTAACCGAATATTGGTTAAAAGAATAAATAAAAACAAAACCACACACAAAATTTGACCCAAATGTGTAGAATTTGATCAAATTCATGGATGGGGGTATGTTAGTTGTTGGCCATTTTTGGGGAAGGCATCTGTTAGGGTTATTTTCGGTAATTGGCACACAATATTAACTTGTTGTCGAACATCTATTCATGGACTACCTTTCTATTCCCAGCACTCCACTGCATAGTTTTAGAAGTTAAAAGTGTAAACAATGTTTACCAAAGACACCATATTCCCATAGAAACCAATAAAATTTAGGAATATACCTGCAAATATACTCAGATTGGTAGGCAGCCCTAAAGGCAACATTACTGCCAGTGGTTTTAGTAGGACTCAAGAGATGACGCTAAATTAAAAAAAATAAAAAAAAACAAACACACACACACACACCACAGGAAGACACCTCCCATCAACTTCTATGTTCACATTTTATCCTGTTAAGGGCTGTAGCCCTAGTTTTTTGTTATGAAGACCGTTTCCTGTGTCTTGTGCCTGTGGCTTTTGAAGCTGCCATTAAACTGTGATGCCACTGGGCCAAAATGTTACCAACCCATATCTGTAGTTCGTAGAAAGACACCTCCCTGTGACTTATATCTGCATGGTTTAGGTCTGTTGGTGCTTTATGCAAACAGGTCGTACCCCTGGGAGATGACATTCAGGACAAACGGACTGGAGGTTACTGCCCGCCACTGAGGGAAGAAGGCTGGAAGTCTCCCTCCCACAGCAGGACCACCATCACTGGCTTTTACCTGGCTGTTCGGGACATCTTCCCCTCTGTGTACCCCAAGGATTTTTTATATCCCATTTCCTTGGCGGCCTGGGTTTGCTAAAGAGGATGAAAATTCTTTTTGGATTAAAAAGGAGTCTTCTTTGCTGGAAAATCCTTTTTCTTGTCTGCGGTCCTCTCTAAAATGGCCTCCAAGTCAGGGCCAAAAGGTAGATCTCCATTAAAGAGGAGACCAGAGCTACACTTTAGAAGCAGAGTCCCCGGACCAAGTTTTTAACCAGAGTGCCATTTGCGCTGAATTTACCAGGGCTGAAGTCCTAGCTGACATTCTGATTGATTTGGCTGAGGCACCCGCTAAATATCCCACTGCCTTCGACAGTACTGGGATGATATCCAACAGATCCTCTCGAGAGGTACCTCCCTCGATGTGCTGCTTCATCTGCTCTAGCCAGTGCTCCAAGTTTCTGGCAACCACGGTTGAAGCCATGGCCAGTTTAAGATTTGCCAAGGACGAGTCCCATGTTTTTTTTTTTTGTTTTTTTTTAAGAAGGGAATCGGCACGTTTATCCATGGCATCCTTCAGGATGCCCATGTCCTCAAGTGCCAAGTCAGTATGGCGAGAAACCTGGGAAAATGCTGCATCCAACTTCAGCCTTTTGTTCCATATACATGCGCTTAGTCTTCCTCAAAAGGAAACCTATGCTTGAGATTGAGAAAAACAGAGCCCTTTCTCGTTTCTTCCATTCTCATCTGACAGCCTCTGAGAGAACTTTGTGTACTGGAAAAAAACTGTTTAGTTTCTCCCAAGCCCTCAAACATCTTATCATGCAGAGAAAGACCAACTTTATCTTCCTGGATGCTAAGAGTGGTATGAATGGTCTTAATCAATTCATCCACTTCGTCCAAAGATAACATATCTAGACGCTCTTCTTTCCGACACCTCCTTTATCCTCATCCCCTGAGGCTTTGGGTTAACTAGCCTTGCTTGCGGCTTCCTCCTCTGAATCACTGTCCTCCCTGAAAATGGATTGCAGAGGACTGGATGGTCTGGCTTGACTCCCTGATTGGAGGGCCGGGTGTTTGTCCAAAAAGGAGCGGAATGATTGAAAAGTATCTGCAAGTTCCTTCTGTAAGGAGACTAAAAGCTCTGAGCTTTGTGGCTGCTTTACTTTTCCCTGCTCATGCTTCACTAGGTCCGCTATGCAGTCCTTGCACAGGGTCTTTGTCCAGCTCTCTTTAAGGGACACTTTGCAGGAAGGGCACCTTTTCTGAGGTGGGGGTATGCTTCGTTTTTTCCCGTGCCTTTTGTAATTAAAAACAGAAAAGCCCCCATTAGGAGAAAAGCATTATCCCCCTCCCAAACCAGAACCCCCCGAAAAATAGAAAAGAGGGGGAGGGGGGGGAGAAACCATCCAAACAATGCCCCCTCAAGAGGTAACTGAAGGGACATGGAACAGGCTCCCCCTTCCCTAAACTACAGTCACCAGGGGAAGTTGGAGGGAAAAAGAAAAGCCCCAAGGTAAAAGGATCTGTGGCCCCAGCTTACCTGGGCTGGGGTTGAGGCTCCAGTTTCTGCCATCGCTGCGAATTCCGCTGACTCCATACTGCAGCAGTAGCCGCTCTGTTTTTTTTTTTTTTTTTAAACTCCCGGTCTCCTCACCGCTGCGAGGAACAGAAAGTCCATGCCAGCCAGGCCTGCCCCCCGCCTTCCTGCATTCCACAGGCCGGAAGCGGAAGCCATGCGCCCAGCCCGAAGTTCCACCCCACCCAGAATGGACGTCGCCCGCCATCCAGACCCTGAACAAGTGAAGATCTGGGAAGCTCCGGCTCGACGAAGGGGGTAGACTCTCCCAGCCGTCACAGAGTTCTCGCTAAGCGGGGAAGAAAGGGGGAGCTTCGGGGCATCCCCCACTCGTCTGGTGGGATGCTGGGATGGCTCAGAGGACCGCAAGGTCCAATATGAAGAAAAAAAAAAAATTTAAAGTGAGCCACACACACACACACCTCTGCCTGGAGAGAGCGCAGCCCACCCACAGTTCCTCGCAGCGCTTCCACCATAGCGAGGGAAACACTACAATTGAGGCCATGGTGGAAGGGGGCTGCCTTAAAAGGAATTATTTCACAGCGTTTCCTGGAAGTTGGGTGGAGCAATGTGCTCTCCAGGTGTTGTCCTGAAAGATGCTTTGCGAAGAAAAAAAAACAAAAACAAAAACTTAACTTACCGGTAACGGTATTCCTACGAGTCTTTCAGGACAGCACCGGGAGAGAGCGCAGCTCCACCCACTTCCCAGGAAACACTGCAGTCATTTATTTAAAGCCTATACACTTCCACCAAGGCCTCAGTCAATATAGAGTACCTCCAGCCATGCTAAAATTATATAAGCAGAGCATAGCAATAACACCATATTAACGTCCATAAACAAGGGAGGGTTATCGGTGCTGTCCTGAAAGACTCAGACATACCGTTACCGGTAAGTCTAACTAAGGTTTTCTCACCTAGTCTTTCAGGACAGCACCTGGAGATAAGCGAGTACTTACTCCTAGGGTGGGACCACTACCTTCAGGACCTTCCAATAGCAGGTCCATCTGATAGGGACGAGTGAAGGTGGAATAACTCGTCCATGAGGCCACCTTGCAGATTCGCCCTGGAGAAGCCCCAGCTCGTTCCGCCCAGGACGTTGCTACAGCCAGAGTTGAGTGGACCACTAACCCCTGCGTGGGGGGTGGGGGAGTTCTACTTCAGCAGCCCTAATAAGCTTTGTGGATAGCCATCCAAAGCCACCTTCTAATCGTGCTTTTAGAAGCTCCGTAACCCTTATGAGACCCAGAAAGTAAAAACAAAGAGAATTTGACTTTCTAAATTCTCATGTACCACCCTGCTCATCTGCCCCACCACTGTACCTCCTCCTTTCTCCTCTGCACATCTGCCACACCACTGTACCTCCTCCTTTCTCCTCTGCACATCTGCCGCACCACTGTAACTCCCTGTTCATGTGTTCCACCGATGTACCTCCTCCTTTCTCCTCTGCACATCTGCCCCACCGCTGTAACCTCCTGATCCTCCGCTGTAATCCCCTGCTCCTTTGTCCCACCAATGCACCTCCTTTCACATCCGGCCCAACACTGCGCCGCCCTGCTCATCCGGCCCAACACTGCGCCGCCCTGCTCATCTGCCCTACTGCTGTACCCTCCTGCGCATTTTCCCCACCACTATATCCTCCTTGCTCATCTGCTTCACCGATGTACCCTCTTCTCATCTATGATATGCAAGATATGCAGAGTGGTGAAAGGAAGCAGAAAGGAGATGCATCTACCCGTCCTGGCACACTCATCCTGCTGATCCACCTCTTGCATCCAGCCCACATGGCTTGAATGTGATGACACACACACACACACACACACACACACACACGGAATGGATGTGCAATGAGCATCTCAGGTCAGGGGCATTTTCTGAAAGCAGTGGGCCTGTGTGCAAGATCATAAGTTGGGCCCCCGCAGCTGAGAAAAAGTGTGGCACAGCAAAAGTTGGGTGCGATTTACATTGCACCAAATACTGGCAGTGGCTTAAAGGGACACGGTGTGCAGGGGTTCAGGCGTAAGTGACGCAAAGGTTCATAAATAATTTCAAAGTTCCCAGAAGCTCAACAGTAATTCCACAAGCCGTCACCTGATTGTGGGTCTCAATCAGTGAAATCCATTCCAAGATTGGTAGTGGCAACCAAGCAAGTCATCTTCCGCCAGCTGGTGGGTGGGGCTAGCAGGACCGTGATTGGCTTTAGCAGTGGCCAATGACAGTCCTCCTCCTGTGAACAGGGACACCCCCCCCCCCTCCCAGCAGAACTGCACCCAATCTCTTCGCTATCACAAAAGCTGACGATCGCAGCTACAGCAAAGTTAGAGAACCAAACAAGGTTTCCCATCTTTTACAATGTGGGGGCACAGTGCCTCCCTCTCAGTGCAGGTGCGGCATGGGGAATTCTGAAATTGGTATGCATTAGTGTTTCACTGACACTTCCCTGTGCTGCTCTGCTGATGGGGAGGAAGTGGAGTGCCGCAAAAGAGGCTTCGCATTCCGGGGGTTACCGCCTACCCCTGCTCTAAGGTTTTCATTTTAACCAGAATTTTCCTTTCAGTTTAAGGATGAAAGTAAATGAATATAGTTACGTTTCAGTGAGTCCATAAGCAAGATCCAGCATGTCCATTTCCTCATCAGTGACTGGTTCCAGCTTCTGGAATATGTGATCTTCAAAGATGAGGTGACAAGTAGAGCAGGCCAGCGTCCCCTCGCATGCACCTGTTGAAAACATATCAGCTATTCAGTAGGGTGCGCATACAGCTAGAGCATGATATTATACAGTCAAATACAAAACCATATTCTTAGGTGGATAAGCGATAAAACCTCTACAGAATAAAAGCCTCCCTTTAACTTTGTTAAAAGTGCATTTGAGAGACTTAGAATAGCATGCCATGCAGGATTGCCCCCTTTCAAAATGTATGTACTACACCTGCAAGAGTGAAACCTATCCTAAAAGATTAAAGCGGATTATTGGCTATTTGAAGAAACTATTTCTTAAAGTCACCACTTTAATACATAAGGTCTAATTGTGGTGATACAAGTTTATTGTCAATGCAGACTCTGTACGTTACCAGAAGGAACCAGTGCAATATGCACAGGTCAGATCATTCACAAAGCAATGTGAATGTCTGGGGTGGGGGGGGGGGGGCAGCTATAACCTTCATACTTCTACAGAAAACCAGCAGGAATTGCAAAATGGCCAAAGTTGCACACCTGCCTTTTACAAGGAAAGATGCATTTGTAGGTTGTTTGTACTGGCATGGCCCCCTCCATCAAACAGACATTGTGGATTGGGTGGCCCTATGCAACTATTAAAAATCCTGATGTCAATAGCAGGAAAGGGGGCCAAAGCTGTCACCTTTCCTGGAGCCCCATTCTGCTTAAAACCAGAGCTCCACCCAAAAAGGGCTATGACCAGGTATGGTATACACGTGATTACATTGGTCCAACCTACACCATTGTATAAAATATATACAATGCCTGTAATTTGTCTTAAAGCAACCCTGCTTAACCAGAAGGACAGAGGACCATGCTAGGGGCTTCATGAGTTGACCCTAGACAATGCTCAAATGGCACGGCCTGCCTAAAAAGGTGGGACACATCTAGTTAGGAGACCCAAATAGGGTGCAGCAAATCTGGCTGGAAGGGGTTTTTAATCTGTTGGCTTGTGTTTCATGTAAAGAGAAGAACCAATCATCGTTGCGGTCCCCCAAGATGACTGGGGAAGCCTGGTTTCTCTATATCTAGGCTAAAAGTATTTAACCCTTGCAACATGGGGTCCTCAATGCAAGGGTAGTTTTTGTTTTTTTACTAATGCCCAGGCATTATTGGGAAAAAACAAAACAAAAAAACCCACCCACACACACACACACACACACACACACACACACACACACACACACACACACACACACACACGTCTTCATTTTATTACGCTGCAGCATATGTGAAAATTGTAAAAGGGACCCTTAATTCCTGAACTCCAACCTACATTATATCAAGTAATTCCACACATCCTACCTAAGCAAAAACAAAGATGTTATAAGCACACCAGTACATGGAGGGCCAGGCAGAAGAATACACAGCAGGTATAATAAAAGGAATTAGCTTGTCACCAACTATAAAATTTTAGAGTTTTAGAACAGCTGAACAATGAAATACAGAATAGATTAAACTAGATCTATTCCTTTGCACAGTCAATTAATAGGAGAATTGTACAATGTGGTGATACTGCAGTTATATAAACTAGTATGTGGAGAGGGGAAGGCAAGAACATTTTTACACTGGATTTCCAGGAAACAATCACCCCACTGATTAGCAAGTCAGACCCCAGCACTACAAGTGATACTCCCATGCTGCTATCATTTACAATGCTTGGCAAATCAAGCTCTGCCCAAGGAGGAATGACGACACTTCCAGTACAACTGTAATACAAGACTGTTCCCAAGGGTGGTGCTGAAAAGAAATAAGTAATCAGAGATTCTTCTAACAGTAAAATTTGCCCTTTTCTGACCACTTAACACAGTCTCAGTGAAATGGCAGTTGGCACAACCTAGCTATGAAGCTTGGGTAAAACCAGGCCCAATACCAAAGCAAAACTAAAATCAGAAGAGCACAAACTTAGTAGTCTGTCTAAAAAAGGACTAGAAAGCATCCTTATTATAATTTGTTCCTAAGCATAGTTTAAACCAGAAACCACTTGATTGAAAAGCAAGCACTGGCACTCTTAATTTATTGACATATTATGAACAGCAGCTGTAAAATAGCCAATGCGTTTTGGCTGCCAGGCCTTAAAGTGGATGTAAACCCTTACATATGCCCAGTGAAGTGAACAGCCTCAGATGAAACAAATCTCCCTACACAAGTCTTACATCTATATCTGCGGTCTTCATCTGTATACATCCTTTAGAAAGTGTTATTCGGATTTTCTCTTCCTGGTTAAGACTAAAAAGAAGCCTGGGCATACAGCCAAGACAGCTGATTGGAGGAAAGGCACACACCCCCTCTCCTCATAGGTAGAGACTTTCAGCTTCATTCGCTGTATAGTTCAGAGCTAATCTATTTATAGCATCCTCCCCAACACAAAACTCTGGCTGCTTTTATCATATGTGACAGAGAACTTGTCAGGAGTTATCAGGCTGATAACAGAAGGGGCAGGAGACAGCTATGGGACATAGTGCTTTGAAGAGAGATGACAAAACACTGCAGATATATGTGCTCAGCTCAAAATTTAATGAATCAGGTTTATATCCACTTTAAGCCATGATTAAGGTCTGAAAGCCGAAACGTGCTGGCCGAGTACCAGGTGGAGCTGGAAATTGAGAAGGTAGAAGCACCACTAAACCTGTTTTTATTCATGGCTTAAGACCTGGTTCACACACCTATGCAGTTGCATATTCCAGGTGCATTTTGCCTTTTTGAATACACGCTTTTGATCCATGGAAGACTATGGAACCAAAAACAAGTCCCTGGCCCTTTCTATAAAATGCACAGAAGTGAACTACATACATAGGGAATCATGTTAAATGGACTGTAGGGTTTCTGCAAAACTGAAAACGCACCAATATATGCATAGGGTGTAAACCAGGCCTAAAAGCAGAACTGCAAAATAAAAAAAAAATGCCCAACAGAAATAAAAATAGCAGCTTTTGCTTCAATCTAGAGCTGCCCACTGCAGTAATTCCTGTCACCAGTCTCTCCCTGCAAATCGCAGAACACCCTTGCGATTTCAATCACCTCCAATGGCACCCCAATCGTGAGACGCGTCTGTCGCCCAAAAGTACAAAAACTTTTTGGGCAACAAGCGTCCCGCGATTATTTACACGATTTTACATCGACTGACTCTCTCCCCCCCCCCCCCCCCAAAAAAAAGCCGCGATCGGGGTGCCATTGGAAGTGACGAGGATCGCACGCGCGTCCCGCGATTTGCTGCCATTTTGAATTGCGGTGATTCCGAACGGAGCCTCAAGGTTTTTTTCCCTTATGCATTTTCTGCATTAAAAAAAAAAAAAAAAAGGAAGAATTAAGTGCAGCTCCCCCTGCCCCCCCATATTTACTCTGAGCGCAATCTTGATCCAGCACTGCACAAAAGCAGTGGCTCTCTGACCTCTCCCTTCTCATAGGATCTGAGACAGGAGCAGGAGCCACTGGCTCAATCACAGCTAGTGAGGAAGCAGCGAGGGCTGGGCCAAGTTGCCAGCCCGTTTGTTCTTCCTGCTCTCAGGTAATTGCCTGCCCATATGAAATACGAGCAGACCGTTATGTTGAGTCTGCAAGAGCCCGAGGTTGCATCCACAATCTGCAATGCTCTGCAGGCTCCTTAGAAAAATAAAACGCTTATCCTTTAAAGTCACGGAATTTAATGGTTCAAAAGGCTCTTTGGTTAAAAGCATGCAAAGGGGTCCAATTTTGGAAAACCAGACAAGAGTACTGGCCTAGCTCTGGTAAATGTGCTAAACAAATCTAGAAACTAACAGACTTAAGATTTTCTCCAAAAATACACTCAAGGCAGCCACTTGCACCTTAAAGTGGATGTAAACCCTTACATATACCCAGTGAAGTGAACAGCCTCATAGTTAGTTACATAGAAGGTGAGGTTGGAAAAAAAAAAAATAAAAAAAATAAAAATAAAAAACACAAGTCCAACCGATGTGTGTGATTATATGTCAGTATTACGTTGAATATCCCTGTATGTTGTGGTCATTCAGGTGCTTAGCTAATCGTTTTTTTAAACTAATCGATGCCCCCGCTGAAACCACCAAGGGAATGTGCAAGGGAATTCCACATGCTTGCCGCTCTTACAGTAAAGAACCCTCTATGTAGTTTAAGGTTAAATTTCAGACCACTCACATTTATACAGCGATCAATGCTATAAAATTGCATTGATTACTGTGTAAATGTGACAGGCAGTGAAGGGGTTAACCACTAGGGGGACACAAGGGGTTAACTATGTTTCCTAAGGGAGTGATTCTAACTGTAGGGGGCAGGGATGTACAAGGGGAGGAGACCGATCAGTGTTCCGCTGTTCTGGGAACACAGAGCGGTCTCCTCACAACTGACAGGACGTGGATCTGTGTGTTTACACACAGATCCACGGTCCGGCCCGGTTAACGGGCAATCGCGGGTGCCCGACGGACATCGCGGCCGCCAGGCACACGTACCGGGTCCCGAGCAACGCGGCGGGTGCACGCCCCCTGCGGCCAGGAAGCCCAGGCCGTCATATGACGTCCACCCAGGATGGGAGATCCCATCTGTGGACGTCATATGTCTATAGCTGGGTATTGAAGTGGTTAAAAATAGATTTGATTTTTATCAAAATTTAAATTTTAAATAAAATGCTTTAGGAGTAAAAATCTAGGGCTGAATCAACTAATCGACAACTAATCGATTATGAAATTAATCGATTAACCGGCCAGTAACATAATGGGGTTAAAAAAAAAAAAAAAAATTAGCCCTTTATAGTACAAAAAGAGCAAATAATTGCTACTGTAAATATTACAGTAGTGATTATCTGCTTTTTTTGGTACTATAAAGTACCAAAGAAAAAAAAAAAAAAAAAAAAAAAAGCAGATAATCACTTTCGGTTTTTTTTAACCCCATTATGTTAACGTCTTATGCCCCGTACACACGGTCGGATTTTCCGATGGAAAATGTCCGATCGGAGCGTGTTGTCGAAAATTCCGACCATGTGTGGGCTCCATCGGACATTTTCCATCGGATTTTCCGACACACAAAGTTGGAGAGCAGGAGATAAAATTTTCCGACAACAAAATCCGTTTTCGGAAATTCCGATCGTGTGTATACAAATTCGACGGACAAAGTGCCACGCATGCTCAGAATAAATAAAGAGATGAAAGCTATTGGCCACTGCCCCGTTTATAGTCCCGACGTACGTGTTTTACGTCACCGCGTTTAGAACGATCGGATTTTCCGACAACTTTGTGCGACCGTGTGTAGACAAAACAAGTTTGAGCCAACATCCGTCAGAAAATATCCTAGGATTTTGTTGTCGGAATGTCCGAACAAAGTCCGACCGTGTGTACGCCCTATTAGACCAGGTTTACATCTATGTGTTTGTAGTGCGTTTCTGCAAAAAGCACCAAAAGTTAGTTTACATGGTTTCCTATGGGACACGTTCACATCTATGCTTTTTTCAGCCGCTGCGTATTTGGAAACTGTCAGACACTTAACGCAAAACGGTGCTTTTTTGGAGAAGCTGCATAAAAGCATGTAATGCATTTTTGCAGCAATTTGTGTTTTTTTAATCTGCCCAACAACAAATTGGCCAAAAAAAAAAAACCATGCAAAAAACGCAAATCGCAGCTAAATCACGTGCGCAAAAATCAAAACGCACAGCTAAAAGCACTGCAGAAACAGAACAAAAGCAAACTGCATAGATGTGTACCGTGCTTTATGCTGGCCACACCGATCAAGTTTCAGACGAGAATATTCAGGCGAAAAATCTTTGTACATTCGCTGAATGAAAGAATGTTTGTTTGAAATTTTCACTTGTTTTTAACATTCTGTTTTTAAAATTAATGTAATTTCTGAATGAAAACCACATACACTGTCTGAAAGTTCCTTTGACCAAGAAGTTTTCCATTTTCAAATTTTCCTGTCACTGTGGTTGAAAATGAACGTCGATTTGACCCCACTAACGATTAGAAAATTGAACGAAAGTTCTTAAAGTTACATTTTTTTGAAGGAAGACTTTTTTTTTTTTTAAATAAAAAAAAAAAAAAGTGATCCGAGTCTGATGTTTACCAGATTCACCCTCTAATATTATATACAGTATATCTCTCCTCTAATAGTATATACAGTACATCTCTTCTGTTACAGTGGATTAGATATTTTGCTCCCCAACTATATAGTTGGTTATTTATATTTATCACTGCATAGAGATATTTAAGAATAAATTGCCTTTTTTTAAAACTTTACATATTAACTAAATTATACACCACACTTTTTTTTAAGGTTATTAACCGATTAATCGAAACAATAATCGGCCAACTAATTGATTATGAAAATAATCGTTAGTTGCAGCCCTATAAAAATCTATCTAAAAAAAAAGATAAATAAAAAAACTAAGATACATTAAAAATTTAGTTTATTCGGCATGAAATGGAGCTTAGTTGTGTAGCATGAGGCTGTATATTCTGCAACATTTGCACTTTTGGTAAACTCATTTAATGAATCCAAACTCTGCAAGCTGCACTGCATTGATGCATTCACACAAGTTCACTGTAACCATGAGATAAACCAAAGTTCAGGAATATTCCTTTATCCCATTGTTTTGCAAATCTATGTAAATCACAAACTGATTGATTCGGTTCTGATATTGCTGGTTTACTAACCTGAAAGCTTATTTTTCTAAATAGGAAACCTTCATTTTGTTTGCAAATTATAAAACAGCGGGGTCAGAGGAGGATCCGCTGTGGGACAGAAATGACCATTGCTCTTTAAAAATTTAAATTGAGCCTTTTTACTAGTAATTTAAAAAAGGGATTTAAATAGTTGATTTAAATCAAATCCACCCTGGCTGACAGTATCTCTAAACACTGCACAATTCATCCGGGTGCTTCTGTCACATCAATAAACACCAATGACCCAGTGCCACTGGAAGCCATTCATGCCCATGACATCACACTGCCTCCACCATGTTTTACAGATGACGTTGTGTACTTTAGATCATGAGCTGTTCCAAGCCTTCTCCACACTTTTCTTCCCGTCATTCTGGTACATATTAATCTTAGTTTCATCGGTCCAACTAATGCTTTTCCAGAACTGGTCTGGCTTTTTAGATGTTTTTGGGCAAAGTCTAATCTGGCTTTTCTATTCTTCAGGCTTATGAATGGTTTGCACCTTGTGGTGAACCCTCTGTATTTGCTCTTGTGAAGTCTTCCCTTGATTGTAGACTTTGACAATGATACACCCAACTCCTGGAGAGAGTGTGTTCTTTGTCTGAATGTGGTGAATGGGTTTTTCTTTACCATAGAGAGGATCCTGCGATCATCCACCACTGTTGTCTTACGTGGACCTCCAGGCCTTTTTATGTTTCTGAGCTAACCAGTGCGTTCTTCTTTCCTCAGAAAGTACCAAACTTGATTTGGCCACTCCTAAAGTTGCTGCTATCTCTCTGATGGATTTGTCTTTTTCGCAACCTTACAATGGTCTGTTTCACTTGCATGGACAGCACCTTTGAACGCATGATGTAGATTCCCAGCAAGACATTCCAAATGTAAATACCACACTTAGAATCAACTCCAGACCTTATGAAAGCCCTTTCACACTGGGGCAGTTTTCAGGTGCTTTAGCACTGGAAACAGCCTCTAAGCGCCTGAAAACCGGCTCCCATTCATTCCAGTGTGACTTCACACTCGGGTGGGACGCTTGCAGGATGTTACCAAAAAAAAGTCCTGAAGGCAGCATCTTCGGGGCTGTTTGGGAGTGCTGTATTTAGCGCTCCCAAAAACGCCCTGCCCATTGGAACGAATGGGCAGAGCTTTGAAAGTGCAGCAAAACGGGAGTTTTTAACCCATTTGGGATTAAAAGCGCTGCTAAAACGAGTGGCACTTTCAGTGTGAAAGCACTTTTACCTGCTTAATTGATGAAGAAATAATGAATGAGCAGCAAACACCTGGCCATGAAAAAGCTTTTGATGCAACTGTCCAGTTACTTTTGGTCTCTTGAAAGAGGAGATGGATTTCCTTTAGAGCTGTAATTCTTAAAGCGGAGCTCCGCCGAAATACTGCAGCTGCTGACTTTTAAAACATGGACACTTACCTGTCCAGGGCGCCCGCGATGTCGGCACCCGAGGCCGAACCGTCTCTCGGTCCTCGGGTGCTGCCGCCTTCATCTTCGGTAAGGGAATCAGGAAGTGAAGCCGTGCGGCTTCACTTCCCGGTTCCCTTCTGCACATGCGTGAGTCGCGCAGCACAATACAGCTGGTCCCTGCTGTCTCTGGGACCCATGTGTTTCCCAGCAGACAGCGGGGGGGGGGGGGGGGGACAGACAGGAAGTGGCGTAAATAACCGCAGATTCTGCGGCTATCTATGCCAGGAGTGGGTACAGATACCTGTAATATACAGGTATCTGCACCCCCCTCCCCCCTGAAAGGTGCCAACTGACACCTGAGGGGGGGAGGAATCCGATAAGTGGAAGTTCCTTTAAAATCCTTCCTCTGATTTGGATGTACATACCCTCAAATAGTGAAAGAGTGAGAAAAAAAAAAAAAAAAAAAAAAAAACACACAAACAAAAAAAAAACAAAAAACACAAACTTTCAGCCCATATCCATTCTAGAACTATAGCTTGAATAGGTTTTGGTAAATACCTGAACATAAATAAAATTGTGCCTGTGTCCAAATATATATGGACCTAACTGTACCTTTCTAGAATCAAAGTCCATGTGGGTTCCAGAACTCAATGCCTTTTTTGGAAAATATTCCACAAGTTTGATAGTTATTTTCAGATATACTGTGGTCAAGAATGCCAAAATTCCTTTCTAACCACCCCAGATTGCCCACTGCTAGATGTGGGAGAGCTCGGCTTCTGATTTTCCCCGTTTGGCAATATATGCCACTACTGTGCATGCCATTGTCTGAAATCATTGTGCCTAGATATTGTTACAGATCTAGAAAGGATATCAGAGCTAGAGAAATCACTTTCACATCTTCCAGCTCCCCACTAACTAGACACCCTGCACCATTTGTGCACCCCAGCTCCATGAACTGGTGTCTGTAGAAAGTCTCATGGTTCTATTGTCAAGTTGTTTGGATTTCTCTACCACCATACGGATCTCTTTACCTGCCTGGAAAGCTTTCAATAATCCAAACATTTGGGCTGCCGATTCTAAACTTGAAGAGCAAAAAGAGAAGGAGGTTTTGATTTTCCCCAAGCTGTGGTGTGCAAAACACAATTGTAGACACAAACCAAGTCGCTTAGGGTCAAAAGGGACACAAAATAAAAAAAACCCTGACCCTAGAATGCCAACAAGAATAACAAAAACACCACTCATTTTTGTAAAAAATAAACCCGTCAGTGCTCAGACCATACATCGCACACTGCATCAAATTGGTCTGCATGGCTGTCATCCCAGAAGGAAGCCTCTACAGTTCATTGAGGGAACCATGAATGCCAACATGTACTGTGACATACTGAAGCAGAGCATGATCGCCTCCCTTCGGAGACTGGGCCGCAGAGCAGTATTCCAACAGGATACCGACCCCAAACACACTTCAAAAGATGACCACTGACTTGCTAAAGAAGCTGAAGGGCAAAAGGTGATGGACTGGCCAAACATGTCTCCAGACCTAAACCCTTCTGAGCATCTGTGGGGCATCCTCAAAAAGGAAGGTGGAGTGCAAGGTCTCCAACATTCACCAGCTCCGTGATGTCCACATGAAGGAGTGGAAGAGGACTCCAGTGGCAACCTGTGAAGCCCTTTTGAACTCCCTGCCTAAGAGGATTAAAAAGCAGTGCTGGGAAATAATGGTAGCCACACAAAATATTGCCACTTTGGGCCCAATTTGGACATTTTCACTTAGGGGTGTACTCACTTTTGTTCCCTGCGGTTTAGACATTAATGGCTGTGTGTAGTTATTTTGAGGGGACAGCAAATTTACACTGTTATACAAGCTGTGCACTGACTAATTTACATTGTAGCAAAGTTTCATTTCTTCAGTGTTGTCACATCAAAAGATTTTTTTTTATATTTACAAAAATGTGAGGGGTGTACTCATTTTTGGGAGATACTGTAACTAAGCATCCAAACTCCCCAGACAGGCTTCAGACCACTATGGGAAATGCAAAGCATATAAATGACCCCATAAACATGGGAGCCATGTTAAGCACTGCTTTCCTAGGGATAACTGGTGTCAGGTGCATCTGTCACCACCACCGCTGATGCTCCTTCCAAAACTGTTCATAGAACCAGAACCATGCACATAAAGAGCTCAAGCAAACTGTGGAGAGGGGAGAGACAGGTACAAAGGCAGAAAGTGCCTGAGGCATGTGGAGGCCACCTGCTCTGTGGGAGTGTGCTGTGGCCAGATTTCTAAAGGGTGGCATGATGACTTGGGTAGTGCAGGCTCTCACCAAGCACAGAAGAGCAGAGAATGCCCTGATTATGTGTTTGGAGGGTCTGAAGCAGACACGGGAACTGCCATGCGCATGTCCTCTAGCTCGAGGCACCAGGCAAACCGAATTAGTGTAACATGAGCCTAGTACAGCACCTGAGAAAGCAAAGTCTCACCCCCACATTTCCTGTGCAGTGGTGCTCCTATCATGCCGGAGGCAACACTAAAACTGATAAGCTATATGGAAGATCCTCCTTTTAAAAGAATACATCTTCAGTGTTTCCTGTGAATTGTGGGTGAAGATAAAGTCTCAGGTGCTGTGCTGAAAGAATTTGAAAAAACACGTTTGTAGCTGCAGTTTGGATGCTGTTCATTGCAACACTGCCATCTAGTGTTACCGCTGCAGAAATCGGTACTTTTGAAAAATCTTCATATGGCATTTTAGCTGGTCATACAGGTAGTCTATAGAAAAAAAAAAAAAAAATTGGATTTCTCCATCCACACAAATGAGGTGGATGGAGAAATAGACCCAATGCCAGGCATTTGGACAGTGGCTCCCACTCCTGTCAGAATACACTAATCAGTGGTTACAGCCACTAATTGACAAACCTTTTCCATCACATCCATTTTTCAACAGAAGTCAACCATAAAATCCACTTCTGTCTAGCAGGGATGGCCACACTGTTTAAAAATGGTCTGGTTCCTGGTATCAGCCGAATTTCAGTCCATGGCCAGCTTAAAGCGGGGGTCCACCTATCGTTTTTTTTTTTTTTTTTTGGAGTTCATTCACAAACTTTTCTTCTCATGATTATCTACTCACATGTTCTGTGTAATAAGTCCGCCTGTGTCCGATTTCGTTGTAAAGAATAACTTATAAAATTCACTGAAGGCGGTTTCCATCTTCATTGTGGGCATTTGAAGCCCACAAGCATGTATTTCCTGGATGCAGTGAATGCTGTGCTCCCAGCATTCACCGAGATGTTGTGATGACGCTGTTGCACAATGCATGCTGGGAAGCCTGAGACTAGCTCCCAGGGGACTGTGGGAGGTCTGGGAGAGGCTAGAAACACACCTACTCCCATGGGAGGAAAACCAGGAAGTGCTAAGAAGATTAGAAAAGAAAAAAGGTAATTACGGCGATTTAAATTTTTTTACACAGCATGTCAGCATCCAGGCAAGGAAGAGAATGCACAGAGATAATGTTCAAAATTTGGGTGGAACCCCGCTTTAAAAGTAGAACTATGGGCAAAACGCCCCCTAAGTCTTGAAGCACCTCAAAGGCTTGGCTCACATTATTGCGTGTTGGGAATGTGCACAAAATTGTGTGCATTCCTGACACGCAGACAAATGCACTGCTCTTTAGCAGATGCACAGGAGTGCTATTAATTCCTCATAGTACCCCTACGCATTGGCAAAAGCAGTGTGTTTTCAGTGCAGTGTGATTTGAAAAGGGTCAGGGACTTTTCCCTGGGTTTCTGCAGGTAGGGAAGCCCATTGAAATGAATGAGCCGACCTACATGCAGCTGCACAGAAGTGAACCAAGGACTTGTTCACACTTGAGGTTGGCGGACAGTGTCCATGTGGTTAAGCCATTTTTACCACCCTCGAGTACTTCCCCCTTAGCTGCAAAGGCAGCAGGAAGTATACACCAAGGTGAACAGGGCTGTTCTGCAACAGCTCCACAACTGCATTGCACAAGGCCCAGGCACAGTGATGTTGCATTTAGGATGTCAAAACAGGCAGTGCGGAGGCAACATATTGCCCCTTCATCGTCTGTCAAGCACCTCTGAAAAATGGTCAGAGCATGGATTTTCAGGAGTATTGGGGTTAGTCGCTATTGTAAATGTGCCAAAATAAAAAAAAAAAAAAAAAAAAAAAAAAAAAGTTCTGACCATACAGGGTTAGGGGAAATAATTAAAAGTAACGTGCAAGCCTTTCCCCTGTCCTAGCTACATAATAATGCTTTATATAGGCGAGAGCCCAGAGAAGAGTTTTCTATGGGAAAGGTGAGAATTTCATCCATTCTTTACTGTCAACTGAAGGGTCTCACCACTTACGAGGAGGGAAAAATAAATAAAATATTCAAATATAGCCCCTTATAGGCGAGAAATTCCCAATAGGAATTCACATCTAAAAAGGGGTGCAGACCCTGCAATTTTCCTCAGAGCCCTGCAGGTGCACAGCTGATTGATAATTATAAAAACCACTCCCATTAGATTCACTCTTCCACATGGACACAGAAACACATGGGATTTCTTCAGAACAAAAAAAAAAAAAAAAATTGAAATCTGCAACAAAGGCTTTTAAAATCCTTCCAATGTACATAGATCACCTAGAGGGGAGTGCTTTTTGTTTTCTCTCAACAAAAGTGGAGTTAACTTTAATGTACTTTTAAGTTAACATTTGCATATAGGTTCATTTTAATACAAACTCCGAACCCAAGGACCTATAGATAAGTTAAGTATCCGACTAACAGAGCACACATACTTACCAAAACCATCAATGTCTAAGTTTTTTTCAACAACAAGATCCAGGAGCGACTCCCCAACTTTCCCCTCCGCTACAATTGTGCCTCCATCCCGATTGATAAACTTCACTGTGACCTTTCCGTCTGAGCTGCAGAAAAATAAAAAAAGAGAATTAAAAAACAAAAAACAAACACCAACTATTTTGGGGTTTAAAATATTTAAACTTAGCTTCTTATGACACGTTTATAAAGACATATTCATAAGGATAAATAAATCCAGCACACCTGTTACTACATTAAAATGAAGCACATCACTGCAACCAGGGTGTGCATAGGAAAACTGTACAGGTAGATTGTGGCAGCCATGGCTGGGTGCCACAGTCCTTGGGGGCCACAGAGCCTGTGTAAAATTATGTCACTCACAGCAAAGTTATAAAAAGTGTGTGTGTTCTGCCTTGAAAAGTATCGCAGGATTCTGTTTAATTTGCCAAGTCCATAAGCCCCTTCCAACAGAGAACGTAGGTCAGTCGTTTGTCAAATTCTGGGAAAGGGTAGTAGTAATAGTAGTAGTATTGACTGGATAAAAACCTTAACCCTGCCAGTCTATGATCCATTCACCTCATGTGTGGATGGAGGAATCCGCTGGGTGAAAAAGAAATAAAGGGGAGGAAGGGGGAAGAAGGAAAAGTAACCATGTGTAGCCAGCCTTCAGGTGTATCATAAAACATGAGCACATTCTGCAGCTCCCTACCCTCACACAGTGCCCCTCCCCCCCTTATTAAATTCGGCATGGCTATGTGTGGCTCCACAGGAAGCTGCATCATCCACTACTGAATGTTAGAATACAAGCTTGAATATGACTAGTTACTGTGGGGCACTACAGACTTTTTCCCCAGCTACAGATGCAAAGGATGCCAAGTTTAGTGAAGTATTTAAAATTCTGACAAGGTTTCTTTTAGAAGCACAAATCCAGCTTGGGCAGAGAAAAAAAAAAAAAAAAAACACACCCTATGACCAGACTGAAGACACCTGGAAAAAAAGGTAAGTATTTGAGACTTGGGGCCCTGCAACTGGAGATGAACTTTACCTAAAGTCAATGATTATAACCACTTCCTGACCAGCTCATACACATTTACGGTCGGCAAAGCGGCTCCTTCCCGTGAATCGCCATACTTGTACGGCGGCTCCTTTAAGAGCCATAGAAGGTGCGCACACTGCACGGCGAGGGGACCCGAGGCGCATGGACGGCAGTCGCGATGTCCGCCGGCTACACGCAATCGCAGGCATGAGAGCCAGAACAGGGATTAGTGTGTACAAATTGTAATTGTTTTTAATGGTGCTAGTTCATATCTGTATGGTGTGTCGGTCCAAAAAGTTTTTGATGCATGGACACATGTGAAAAGGATCTATGATGGCAATATCAGTGCTCATCGAAGTTGACAACGTATGTGGCCAATGCAATTGAAACACAAAATTACATAGCTGTAAAGGCCAGCCAAAAAAAAAAAAAAAACCCACCACACATACACAACACAAAACACATGAGCACAAAGTTATAGCTGTAATGCATAGAAAATGAGGAAATTTCCTGTTATGGGCCAAAATGTAAACAATGAACAGATTTCATGACTATGGAAGCAGCTCAGTAACATAAAAAAGCTTTTATGCCTTGTGTAAAAATATAGACTGTACTTGTACTAAAACGGTTTATGGCAGGAAAAAAAAAAAAAACTAAAACAACTGATCATCACAATGTGGCAGTGTCACGGTATCAGAGTTCACACTACAGAATGCGCTCTTATCTGTACAGCCAGTGTGGGAAGGAACACTCAACCCTGCCATCAGTAAACCTTCGGGGGACCCGAGCTCAGCTTGTGTTATCTAAATAAGGCCCCTATGTTCTTTACATACAGTATAATCTTACTAGAAGATCCAGTGTAAGAAGTGGTCCATGCTGCATTTTAACTCATACGCACATGTGGGTGAGCAAAGGTAACATGTCTAGTGTTGAAGACATACATTCACCAGCCACTTTATTAGGTACAGACAGGTATAGTAAATCACATGGCAGCAACTCAATTCATTTAGGTATCTAGACGTGGCGAAGACAACTTCAAACCTAACATCAGAATGGGGAAGAAAGGGGATTTAAGCGACTTTGAACGTGGCATGGTTGTTGGTGCCAGACAGGCTGGTCCGAGTATTACAAAAACTGCTGATTTTCACTCACAACCATCTCTAGGGTTTACAGACGAGTCAATTTCAGCTGCGACATTCAAATAGTATGCCTTGTATCAACAGTTCAGGCTGGTGATGGTGTAATAACCTGGGGGATATTTTCTTGGCACACTTTGAGCCCCCTAGTACCAACTGAGCATCGTTTAAACGTCACGGCCTACCTGAGTATTGTTGTTGACCATGCCCACCCCTTTATGACTACAGTGTTCCCATCTTCTGATGGCTAATGCACCGTGTCACAAAGCTCAAACCATCTCATACTGGTTTCTTGAACATGACAAATGAGGTCACTGTACTCCAATGGCCTCCACAGTCACCGGATCTCAAGCCAATGGAGCACCGTTGGGATGTGGTGGAACGGGAAATTCACATCATGGATGTGCAGCCAACAAATCTGCAGCAACTGTGTGATGCAATCATGTCTAGAGGTCGACCGATATTTGGTGTTTTTTTCTTAATCGGCATCGGCTGATTGTGCTGATAAAAAAGGCCGATATAACTCAGCACGACTTGTAAATGACTTCTGAAGTCAATACAAGTTGCCTGTAATCTTCTGTGAAGCACTTCTCTCCCCTCTCTGGGCAGCCTGCCAAATCTGATAAAGGCCCCTTTCACACTTATACGACTTCAAAGTCGCGCGATTTTACCGTGATTTCGCGGCCCCGATTTTGCCGCGATTTGGGAGCAGTACTACTTTGCCACGTTTTTGGCATTAACAAATGAAAACACAGTAGTTGGTATAAATCATAAGGGGGAACTCCACGCCAAGTTTTAAATAAAAAACTGGCGTGGGTCCCCCCCCAGGGGCATACCAGGCCCTTAGGTCTGGTATGGATGTAAGGGGAACCCCCTACGCCGAAAAATCGGCGTGGGGTCCCCCCCAAAATCCATACCAGACCCTTATCCGAGCATGCAGCCCGGCCGGTCAGGAATGGGGGTGGGGACGAGCGAGCGCCCCCCCCCCCTCCTGGACCGTACCAGGCCGCATGCCCTCAACATGGGGGGTGGGTGCTTTAGGGCATGGGGGGCACCCTGCCGGCCCCCCCACCCCAAAGCACCTTGTCCCCCATGTTGATGAGGACAAGGGCCTCTTCCCGACAACCCTGGCTGTTGGTTGTCGGGGTCTGCGGGCGGGGGGCTTATCGGAATCCGGGAGCCCCCTTTAATAAGGGGGCCCCCAGATCCCGGCCCCCCACCCTATGTGAATGAGTATGGGGTACATGGTACCCCTACCCATTCACCTAGGGAAAAAAGCGTCAATAAAAAACACAGTACACAGGTATTTAAAATAATTTATTAGGCAGCTCCAGGATCTTCTTCCGACTTCGGGGGTCCTCTTCCGACTTAGGGGGTCTCTCTGGCGTCTCCTCCCGGTGTCCGCATCTTCTGCCGGCTCCTCCGCTTTCTTCTGCAGCTCAATTGCTAGCGGTGGTCCGGACTTCTGCCTTCTGCCTTCTTCCAGAGATGTTGACACGACGCTCTCTCCAGCTGGAATGGTCTCTGAACGCTCCGCAGCGGACTTATATAGGCGGTGACCCCGCCCCTTATGCCGTCACAGTCCCTGGGCATGCTGGGACTGTGACGTTTTAGGAGGCGTGGTCACCGGGTGATGACCACGCCCCCTTATGACGGCACAGTCCCAGCATGCCCCGGGACAGTCACCTCATAAGGGGGCGGGGTCACCGCCTATATAAGTCCGCTGCGGAGCGTTCAGAGACCATTCCAGCTGGAGAGAGCGTCGTGTCAACATCTCTGGAAGAAAAGAAGAAGGCAGAAGGCAGAAGTCCGGACCACCGCTAGCAATTGAGCTGCAGAAGAAAGCGGAGGAGCCGGCAGAAGATGCGGACACCGGGAGGAGACGCCAGAGAGACCCCCGAAGTCGGAAGAAGATCCCGGAGCTGCCTAATAAATTTTAAATACCTGTGTACTGTGTTTTTTATTGACGCTTTTTTCCCTAGGTGAATGGGTAGGGGTACCATGTACCCCATACTCATTCACATAGGGTGGGGGGCCGGGATCTGGGGGCCCCCTTATTAAAGGGGGCTCCCGGATTCCGATAAGCCCCCCGCCCGCAGACCCCGACAACCAACAGCCAGGGTTGTCGGGAAGAGGCCCTTGTCCTCATCAACATGGGGACAAGGTGCTTTGGGGTGGGGGGGCCGGCAGGGTGCCCCCCATGCCCTAAAGCACCCACCCCCCATGTTGAGGGCATGCGGCCTGGTACGGTCCAGGAGGGGGGGGCGCTCGCTCGTCCCCACCCCCATTCCTGACCGGCCGGCTGCATGCTCGGATAAGGGTCTGGTATGGATTTTGGGGGGGACCCCACGCCGATTTTTTGGCGTAGGGGGTTCCCCTTACAATCCATACCAGACCTAAGGGCCTGGTATGCCCCTGGGGGGGAACCCACGCCAGTTTTTTTATTTAAAACTTGGCGTGGAGTTCCCCCTCTGGATTCATACCAGACAGCTGTCAGCACTGCCTGTCGCTCATCGGGAAAGGAAAAAAAAGTTTTCCTTTCCCGATCAGCGAGCCAGGCTTGTGCTTACAAAGTCGTACTGAAGTCGTGTCTATATTATTCAGGCACGACTTGCATGCTACTTCAGGGTTTAACATTGAGGTCTATGGAGTACAACTCGCATAGAAGTTGGACCAAAGTAGTGCAGGGACTACTTTCAAGTCGGCACGACTTAAAGTCGTGCCAATATGAATGGTAGTCATTGAAAATCATGGAGAATGACTTGTCATACGATTTTGCAGTTCAAAATCGTGGGACAAGTCGCATAAGTGTGAAAGGGGCCAAAAAGAACCTGAATTGATACAATGTTTACACTTCTGAATGAACTGAGTGCCATGTGTAGAAGTTCTCAGTTTAACCATTTAAAGACGAAATCTTTTCTGACACTTGTTGCTTACAAGTAAAAATCCTGTATTTTCTGCTAGAAAATCACTTAGAACCCCCAAACATTATATATTTTTTTTTTAACAGAGACCCTAGGGAATAAAATAGCAGTTGTTGCAATATTTTATGTCACACGGTATTTGCGCAGCGGTCTTTCAAACGCAATTTAAAAAAAAACAAAAAAAAAAAAACTAATAAATTTTAAAAAACTAAGCAGTAAAGTTAGCCCATTTTTTTTCGTCCAAAAGTTTTGATTACCTGTTTTTGTGCATTTATTTTTAAGATATAGTTTTTTTTTTATATATTTTTTAAATCTAAATTCTACATACAAGTGAACTGATTGGAGGTTTGTTTTGTTTAATAAATGTTTAAGGCCCCTTTCACACGGGACGGATCCATGTTGATCCGCCCCGTGAACATCCGCTGCTCAGCGGGGATCGCTCCGTTTTCCCCAGCTGAGCCGTGCAGGGACCGCCCTGTCAGATCTCGCTCTCCCCTATGGGGGATCGGAGGAACATGGACCGTCTGTCCGTGTTCATCCGATCCGCTCTGCAGACGGATAGAAAAAATAGGATTTTCTTCCGTCTACAGAATCGGACGAGAGCGGAGCCGGATGACATCGGGTGTTAGCGGATGTACATCCGCTGACACCCGCTATCCCATAGGGATGCATGCATGTCCGTATTTCATCCGAAAACGGATGGATGAAATACGGACATACGGTCCGCATGTGTGAAAGGGGCCTAAATGTAAAAAACATTTCTGTATCACTTTAGGTTGCTTTCACACTGCAGCGGGCATGCGTTGACGGTAAAACGCTGCTAGTTTTAGCTGCGCTTTACCGTCATTTTAGCGGCGCTATTCGGCTGCTAGCGGGGAGCTTATAACCCAGCTAGCAGCCGAGGAAGGGGTTGAATGCGCCCCTGAAGCGCCGCTGCCGAAACGCTTTGCAGGCACTTTGGCAGCGGTGCGCATTTATTTCAATGGGCAGGAGTGTTGGAGGAGCGGTATACACCGCTCCAAAGATGCTGCTTGCAGGACTTTTTTTTAACATCCTGCCAGCGCATCGCCTCAGTGTGAAAGCACTTGGGATATCGCACTGAGACTGCAGGGGAGCCGTTTTACAGGCGCTATTTTTAGCCCAAAAGCGCCTCAAAAACGCCCCAGTGTGAAAGGGGTCTAACTGTTAAATTTTATGAGATGAAGGAGGAAAAAAAAAAAAAAAAACAAAAAAACAAAAAAACAAAAAAAACCCGGCATTACATATCGGCCAGAGAAAAACCCATATCGGTCGACCTCTAATCATGTCACTATGGACCAAAATCTCTGAGGAATGTTTATAACACCTTGTTGAATCTATGCCATGAAGAGTTAAAGTGGATGTAAACCCAATGTCATCCTTTCTAATCTACTGCCATAGGGGTTATCTATAAGGATATACATGCCTCCTGCATGTCTCTTTACCTGTCAAATGTCTCCCCTCTGTCTGTTATGAGACCCGAAAAACTGCATATTCTGTGGGTGGGTCTGTTGTCTGGAGCTCGGTGGGTGGAGTCGTGATGTCAGTAGACTCCCCGCCCACCTCTACACTCCCCTTGTCAATATGCATTTTCTCCTGTGTATTTCTAACACTGAACTTCTGCTATGATCTCTAACATCCAGTGAAAAGACAGGAAAGTAACCACATGACTTCAGCATGCCAAATCATGCTGAGGTGTGGAACAGCCAATCCTTGCAGAGCTGCTGAAGAAAGGAGTGGGAGGGAATTAAAAAATAATGCATGTCTTAGGCTAGTGCACGAGATATGTAAATCACCTGTCACTCACAGCAAAAGGGGAGGATTTGACAAAGTTTTTCTCTGTTTGTCAAGTTCTCTCACTGAACAATAAAAGAGGATTGCTCAGAGATGGATTAACTCTTTGTGGCAAGACTGTGCTCAAATGATAGGAAATCATACTCTACATTATGACATAAAAAAAAAAATAATAATTCGGGTTTACATCCACTTTAAGGCAGAAGGCTCCGGTACTAGCAAGATACCTAATAAAGTGGGCGGTGAGTGTACAATGGAAATAAAATGTCAGGTTTCTGCGATATATAAAAAAAAATAAATAAATAAATAAAAAAAAAAAGAAAAAAAAAAAAAGGAAGAGGGAGAAGGATTCTCTATCTCAAAGATAAATCATTTCAGAACTTTCTCCACCTTTAATGTGACCTATAAACTGTACAATTCAGTTGAACAAACTGAAATCTTTTTAGGTGGAGGGAAGCAAAATAAAATTATGGTTGCACAAGTGTGTCTCTTAACCACTTCAGCCCCGGAAGGATTTATCCTCTTAACCACTTCAGCCCCGGAAGGTTTTACCCCCTTCCTGACCAGAGCACTTTTTACAATTCGGCACTGCGTCGCTTTAACTGCTAATTGCGCGGTCATGCAATGCTGTACCCAAACGAAATTTGCGTCCTTTTCTTCCCACAAATAGAGCTTTCTTTTGATGGTATTTGATCACCTCTGCCGTTTTTATTTTTTGCGCTATACACGGAAAAAGACCGAAAATTTTGAAAAAAAATGATATTTTCTACTTTTTGTTCTAAAAAAAAATCCAATAAACTCAATTTTAGTCATACATTTAGGCCAAAATGTATTCGGCCACATGTCTTTGGTAAAAAAAATGTCAATAAGTGTATATTTATTGGTTTGCGCAAAAGTTATAGCGTCTACAAACTAGGGTACATTTTCTGGAATTTACACAGCCTTTAATTTATGACTGCCTATGTCGTTTCTTGAGGTGCTAAAATGGCAGGGCAGTACAAAACCCCCACAAATGACCCCATTTTGGAAAGTAGACACCCCAAGGAATTTGCTGAGAGGCATGTTGAGCCCATTGAATATTCATTTTTTTTGTCCCAAGTGATTGAATAATGACAAAAAAAAAAAAAAAATTACAAAAAGTTGTCACTAAATGATATATTGCTCACACAGGCCATGGGCATATGTGGAATTGCACCCCAAAATACATTTAGCTGCTTCTCCTGAGTACGGGGATACCACATGTGTGGGACTTTTTGGGAGCCTAGCCGCGTACGGGGCCCCGAAAACCAAGCACCGCCTTCAGGATTTCTAAGGGCGTACATTTTTGATTTTACTCCTCACTACCTATCACAGTTTTGAAGGCCATAAAATGCCCAGATGACATAAAACCCCCCCAAATGACCCCATTTTGGAAAGTAGACACCCCAAGCTATTTGCTTTGAGGCATGTTGAGTCCATGGAATGTTTTATATTTTGACACAAGTTGCGGGAAAGTGACAAATTTTTTTTTTTTTTTTTGCACAAAGTTGTCACTAAATGATATATTGCTCACACAGGCCATGGGCATATGTGGAATTGCACCCCAAAATACATTTAGCTGCTTCTCCTGAGTACGGGGATACCACATGTGTGGGACTTTTTAGGAGCCTAGCCGCGTACGGGACCCCGAAAACCAAGCACCGCCTTCAGGATTTCTAAGGGCGTACATTTTTGATTTTACTCCTCACTGCCTATCACAGTTTCGGAGGCCATGGAAAGCCCAGGTGGCACAAACCCCCCCCAAATGACCCCATTTTGGAAAGTAGACACCCCAAGCTATTTGCTGAGAGGCATGGTGAGTATTTTGCAGCTCTCATTTGTTTTTGAAAATAAAGAAAGACGAAAAAAAAAATTTTTTTTCTCTTTTTTCAATTTTCAAAACTTTGTGACAAAAAGTGAGGTCTGCAAAATACTCACTATACCTCTCATCAAATAGCTTGGGGTGTCTACTTTCCAAAATGGGGTCATTTGGGGGGGTTTTGTGCCACCTGGGCATTCCATGGCCTCCGAAACTGTGATAGGCAGTGAAGAGTGAAATCAAAAATTTACGGCCTTAGAAAGCCTGAAGGCGGTGCTTGGTTTTCGGGGTCCCGTACGCGGCTAGGCTCCCAAAAAGTCCCACACATGTGGTATCCCCGTACTCAGGAGAAGCAACAGAATGTATTTTGGGGTGTAATTTCACATATTCCCATGGCATGTTTGAGCAATATATCATTTAGTGACAACTTTGCGCAAAAAAAATAAAAAAAATAAAAAATTGTCTCTTTCCCGCAACTTGTGTCACAATATAAATTATTCCATGGACTCAACATGACTCTCAGCAAATAGCTTGGGGTGTCTACTTTCCAAAATGGGGTCATTTGGGGGGGTTTTGAACTGTCCTGGCATTTTATGCACAACATCTAGAAGCTTATGTCACACATCACCCACTCTTCTAAGCACTTGAAGACATAGCCCTTTCTGACACTTATTGTTTACATAAAAAAATAATTTTTTTTTGCAAGAAAATTACTTTGAACCCCCAAACATTATATATTTTTTTTAAAGCAAATGCCCTACAGATTAAAATGGTGGGTGTTTCATTTTTTTTTTTCACACAGTATTTGCGCAGCGATTTTTCAAACGCATTTTTTGGGGAAAAAACACACTTTTTTACATTTTAATGCACTAAAACACACTATATTGCCCAAATGTTTGATGAAATAAAAAAGATGATCTTAGGCCGAGTACATGGATACCAAACATGACATGCTTTAAAATTGCGCACAAACGTGCAGTGGCGACAAACTAAATACATTTTTAAAAGCCTTTAAAAGCCTTTACAGGTTACCACTTTAGATTTACAGAGGAGGTCTACTGCTAAACTTACTGCCCTCGATCTGACCTTCGCGGCGATACCTCACATGCATGGTGCAATTGCTGTTTACATTTGACGCCAGACCAACGCTTGCGTTCACCTTAGCGCGAGAGCAGGGGGGACAGGGGTGCTTTTTTTTTTTTTTTTCTCTTTATTATTATTATTTTTTTATCTTATTTTTAAACTGTTCCTTTCATTTTTTTTTTTTTTTAAATCATTTTTATTGTTATCTCAGGGAATGTAAATATCCCCTATGATAGCAATAGGTAGTGACAGGTACTCTTTTTTGCAAAAATTGGGGTCTATTAGACCCTAGATTTCTCCTCTGCCCTCAAAGCATCTGATCACACCAAGATCGGTGTGATAAAATGCTTTCCCAATTTCCCAATGGCGCTGTTTACATCCGGCGAAATCTACGTCATAAAATGCTCGTAGCTTCCGGTTTCTTAGGTCATAGAGATGTTTGGAGCCACTCTGGTCTCTGATCAGCTCTATGGTCAGCTGGCTGAATCACCGGCTGCATTTTCAGGTTCCCTGTTGAGACAGGAGAGCCAGAGAAAAACACGGAAGATGTTGGGGGGGGGGCATTCCCTCCCACTGCTTGTAAAAGCAGTCTAGAGGCTAATTAGCCACTAGGATTGCTTTTACATGAAAGCCGACCGCTGGCTGAAAAGAATGATACCAAGATGATACCTAAACCTGCAGGCATCATTCTGGTATAACCACTCAAAGTCGTGAATGGCATACCTGAAGACAAAAAAATGGTTAACAATAAAGCACAGTAAACGGTAAAGTATAAATAATTACATACCTGAAAAGCAAACGTGATAAAACATAACAATAAAACATTGCAGAATAGAATACAGTAAAAAAGAGCAGAACAATAGAGAGAGAATAGAGAGAGAGAACAATAAAACGACAACTATTTTTATTTTATATTTTTGTTTGTGTTTTTTTTTTTTTTTTTACACTTTTTTTTGTAACTAACTTTTATAACTGTAACCGGTTCCAGGTTCGGGTCTCTCAAAATGCGATGGCATCTTGGGAGACCCTGTGAAAGTGTGCCTAGTCTGTGCAATGCTGTACCCTACGCTAATACTCAACTAGTGCATGGTAGCGTTCAAAACATTCACCAATGCAAAGACCAGGATTATCAGGACAGGAGGGACAATAATAGCGGGTGTCACGCCTATATCCGCGCTTTCTGCAGACACGACATCTTTTTTGGGGGGGTTCGTTGGGTAGGGGTACTCGGGAGGACATAAAAATGCCTCTCATGCAGCCGACTGCATTTGGTTGGGGATGTGAATGGGGGAAGTACGGGCGCTGCAGAAGCGGTGGGTTCCCAATTAGGATTGGCGAATGCAGCAGGAAGGGCATTATGGGCACGACGGGCCTGTGTTTGTCTTTTTGGTGGCAGCGGGACACTACTTGTGCTTGCCACCTCACCAGCTTGAACTGCACTTATGTGACTCGCCACGTCACCAAGTGTTACTGCAGTGCTGGTTTGACTACGACCGGGGTGTTCTAGGCCGCTGGCGCTTGCCAGTTCACCAAAACGCTACAAAAAAAACTGTTAGCGATCACAGGGATCCGGCCTGACTCTGCGAACGCTGCAGTTATGCGTTTAGTGTTTTGTAAGTGACAGTGATCGATCGATACTGCACTTGGGTGGGCTGGGCCGGGCGGAGGGGCAAAACGCAGGTGCTAGCAGGTATCTGGGCTGATCCCGCTAACACTGCGTTTTTGGGAACCCTAAACTGCTGGGGACGCTAGTATAGATCAGATCGGATCAGATATTGATCCGATCAGATACTATACCACTAAGGGAGGCGTATGCTGCGTGCGTGGGTGTTAGCGGTACTGGCGCTAATCTGACGCTGCCTGGGGCTGGTGCTTGCCAGTTCACCAAAACGCTACCAAAAAAACTGTTAGCGATCGCAGGGATCAGGCCTGACTCTGCGAACGCTGCAGTTATGCGTTTAGTGTTTTGTAAGTGACAGTGATCGATCGATACTGCACTTGGGTGGGCTGGGCTGGGCTGGGCGGAGGGGCAAAACGCAGGTGCTAGCGGGTATCTGGGCTGATCCCGCTAACACTGCGTTTTCGGGAACCCTAAACTGCTGGGGACGCTAGTATAGATTTGATCGGATCAGATATTGATCCGATCAGATACTATACCACTAAGGGAGGCATATGCTGCGTGCGTGGGTGTTCGCGGTACTGGCGCTAATCTGACGCTGCCTGGGGCGACGCATATCACCGCCGGGCGATCAGGGGGCTAAACCTTTATTCGGTAATAAACGGCGGGTGCCCTGACACTAAAAAATAAACGAACTAACCAGCGTCACCCGTAACAGTTATACAGTGATCAGTGGTGAAAGGGTTAACTAGGGGGCAATCAAGGGGTTAAAACATTTATTAGGTAGTATATGGGGGTCCCTGTCGCTATAAAACACTGACGGCGAACCTAAATATTTACGTTCCTAACTAGCGTCACCAGCGACACTAATACAGCGATCAGAAAAATGATCGCTTAGCGACACTGGTGACGGGGGGTGATCAAGGGGTTAAAACTTTATTAGGGGGGGTTAGGGGGGTATCCTAGACCTAAAGGGGGGTAATACTCACTGCCCTAACACTAACTGTCACAAACTGACACTATGCAGTAATCAGAAAAAAAAAAAAAAAATACTGCTAATGTCAGTTTGTGACAGGGGGGGGGGGGGTGATTGGGGGGGGGATCGGGGGGCGATCGGGGGTGTAAAGTATGCCTGGCATGTTCTACTGTGTGTGTGTGTGTGTGTGTGTGTGTGTGTGTGTGTGTGTGTGTGTGTGTGTGTGTGTGTGTGTGTGTGTGTGTGTGTGCACTCACTTGTCTTCTCTCCTCGGCGCTGGAACGGAAACTGCCAGACCGAGGAGAGATGACATCACATCCTCTGCCTGTGTGAAACGACACACAGGCAGAGGAGGATTCCCATTGGCTGGGAGCGATCGCGAGGGGGGGGCCACGATCGGATGGTCTCCCCCTCGCCTCCCGACGCTCCCAGTCAGATGCCGACCGCCGATGGCACCGGGGGGGGGTCCGATCGGACCCCCCGCCCGCGGGAGGCAGATCACGTACGGGTACGTGATTTTGCCTGCCCGTGCCATTCTGCCGCAGTATATATGCGGTAGGCGGTCGGCAAGTGGTTAATGACCAGGCCATTTTTTGCCATACAGCGCTGCGTTACTTTGACAATTGATGTCCTTCCCCCCACAGATAGAGCTTTCGTTTGGTGGTATTTGATCACCTCTGTGGTTTATATATTTTTTGCACTTTGCAAAAAAAAAAAAATTTCTCAGTTTAGGCCATTATGCGTTCTACATATTTTTGGTAAAAAAAAAAAAATCCCAATAAGTGTATATTGATTGGTTTGTGCAAAAGTTAGTGTCTACAAAATAGGGGAGAGATTTAGGGACTTTTTTTATTGTTTTTACTAAGTAATAGCGGGGATCAGTGATTTTTAGCAGGCCTACGACATTTAAGTGGACAGATCTGACCCCAAGTGACACATTTGGTACACCAGTGACCAATACAGTGACAGTAAAAATGCACCGATTACTGTACAAATGGCACTGGCAGGGATTGGGTTAACACTAGGGGTGAACAAAGTCTCTCTCTCTGTGGGCAGTCTTAGAGTAGGTAAATTAAAACTCTGATGAAGCACTTTTTGGGTATGAGTCGATCAGCATGGCACATCTTGACTTAGCAATATTTGCCCACTCTTCTTTGCAAAAACACTCCAAATCTGTCAGATTGTGAGGGCATCTCCTGTGCACAGCACTCTTCAGATCACCCAACAGATTTTCAAATCAGATTCAGGTCTGGTCTCTGGCTGGGCCCATTCCAAAACTTTAATCTTCTGGTGAAGCCATTCCTTTGTTGATTTGGATGTATGCTTTGGGACATTGTCATGCTGAAAGATGCAGTTCTTCAGCAGCCTTCTAGCAGGAGCCTGAAAGTTTTCTGCCAATATTGACTGGTATTTGGAACTGTTCATAATTACCTCTACCTTGACTAAGGCCCCTGTCCCAGCTGAAGAAAAACAGCCCCAAAGCATCATGCTGGCACCACCATGCTTCACTGTGGGTATGGTTCTTTTGGTGACGTGCAGTGTTTTTGCACCAAACAAATCTTTTGGAATTATGGGCAAAAAGTTCAACCTTGGTTTCATCAGACCAGAACACATTTTCCCACATGCTTTTGGAAGACTTCAGAGGTTTAAAAATTTAGCCGGGCTTGGATGTTTTTCTTTGTAAGAAAAGGCTTCCATCTTGCCACTCTACCCCATAGCCCAGACATATGAATACGGGAGATTGTTGTCACATGTTTGTTTTTCAATTGAGTTGTACAGTTTATAGGTCACATTAAAAAGGTGGAAAAAGTTCTGAAATTTCTCTGTCACATTTTTTTTTTTACATCACAGAAACCTGACATTTTAACAGGGGTGTGGACTTTTTATACCCACTGTATAGGTACTGGACAAACCTAAATCAAAGAGATTAAGTGATCAGCTAGTACCATCCATGGAAAAAAACAAAAAACCACAATCAGGTCTACCTGATGTCTCATCTAGGTAAAGCCAAGAGCCAGCTAAAGTGTAAATAAAAGGTCATCTTTCCAAAAAATATTTGCAGGCAAAAGAAATGTGCATTTATTTTTTTTCACAGCCTGCAGAGCATTGCATCTGGTATCAGTGGATTTGGTGCAAGGTAAGGCACTTGAGAATACTGCCCGAGTTCTGTGTCCGTACCTCTGTATGGGACGGTCACGTTTCAAGGCTGTAGGAAGTGTAAACGAACTACGAGTGGTCTGATCAGCAAGCATTAGGGGTGCAACGGATCGTCATCGATCCGTGATCCGATCCACGGAGGTTGATCCGTATGGGACACCTCTGTGGCCTCGGCCATAGGAAAGGCCGTGGCTTTGGCCTAGCTCCGGAGCGGCGGCCATCTTGGTACACCCGGCGGCCGTTTAGCACGTCGAATGACGGAGCGATCACTTGTAACAAACCGGTCTCGGTCTCTCTCTCTCTCTCTCTCTCTCTCTCTCTCTCTCTCGTACAGTGGAGGGGAGATATTGGATGGCAACAGTGCCAATACTCTGCAATGCCCTGCCAATCATAGGCGTGCGCACAGGGTGTGCCAGGTGTGCCCAGGCACACCCTAATCACAATGTGCAGCACAAATTCCCCCTACTGCCCTGGCTCCCCCCTTTCCCTCCCCCGCAGTGCTGCTGGCTTCCCTCCTCTCCTGCTGACTGTTGCTGCGGAGATGTTTTAGAATGAGTGGGGGAAGGGGCCGGTAAACATGTAATTTACTGACCCTTCTCTTTCTGAGTGAACATCGTGAGTGATCGATAGTGTGTGTTTGAGATTTGGGGTGCACACCCTAATGCAATAGACTGCGCACACCTATGCTGCCAATACTCTGCAATGCCCTGCCAATACTCTGCAATGCCCTGCTGCAATGCCCTGACAATACTCTGCAATGCCCTGACAATATACCCAATACCCTGCCAATATACCCGCCAATACCCTGCAATACCCTGCAATACCCTGCCAATAGGGAGATTGTGGATATTACTGTGGGGGAGATTTTTTTTTTTGTTGATCCGAAAATGATCCGAACCGTGACTCCTGATCCGAGGAACGATCCGAACCGTGAGTTTTTTGATCCGTTGCACCCCTAGCAAGCATGCAGTCCATTGAAAACTAAAAGCCATCGAAGCAATGGATATGGTCCAAGTCAGTGTTTCTCAACCTCTTTTCTGTCAAAACACCTGCTAAAAATCATAGACAATCTCAGGGCACCCTCCAAAATTATGGATAGTCTTGAGGCTCCCCATTCTAAAATGTAAAAAAACTATTCTATAGTTTTACATAATGCAGCAACATCAATACACGTAGGACACCCAGTGTTACAGGCGATTTATTCTTCCAAGTCAAATACACTTTTGCCAACTGGCACTGACTAGTATTCCAGTGTTTCTCTTCTCCCTCAGTTTTTCTCCATCACTTAGCTAATGAGACCTCAAAGCTGATGGAGAAAGGAAAGGGAGGGTCAAACCAAGGATGATATGCTGACAAATGACATCCTCCTTAACTGATGTCTTGGTTATTAGGAGGTTGGCAGCTAGAAGGTTGTAATGGTGTACAAAATGAAAATCTGTGGCTTTGTGTAACTAAAAGGGTGGTTTTTCACCCACCCACCCGGGTTCTATACAATTTTGGGGCAATTTTTAGACATTATGCTAGGGCACCCCTGAAGAAACCGCAAGGCACCCTGGTTAAAAAAGGCTCGTCTAAGCTACCGCATAACTAATCACATTAACCT